>JAFJYJ010000033.1:6370000-6970000 GCA_019022615.1 Acacia melanoxylon | reverse complement strand
CAACATAAAAGTATGTCATCATTACCTTTGACTTTTGCTTGGCTTCTTGAATACTCTTCCCTTCTTATTTCCTCCAAAAACGCAAGACATCCATGACTACCCTGAAAATGCCATATACTTACTTATATCGGCATATTTTCACTCAACTAATTGTCCTATACCTCAGAACATAGTTAGGTGGCATCTTTTCCACCGGATTTACACCGTATAGGTCTTTTGTGCCCCTTTTTCATTGGCACTTTAATTCCACGGCTTATACATACTAGGTCCGCTGACCCGTATAGCCGAGTTACTTAGTAACAGAGAGGCTTCCTAACTCTCGACATTCTTGGGACTCTTCCCGAACTGGGCTTAGTTGTCTGCATATTTTAGGTTTATTCTCAATTCTCAGGGTCCAAAATTCATGATATTACAACATCTCCTCCACCCACTGAGATTATCCCTCCATCTCACATCTCCACAGTAAAACTTGATTCACCACCTCCTACTCCTCTAATCGACCCTTTTCCTGAAACCTCTATCTCAGCTCCACCCTCTTTTGGTGATAACAAAGGGGGAGAGAAATGAGAAGATTAGATTTGAGCAATGAAGAGTTTGGAGACTTTAGCTTTTAGATTTGAGCATGTTTTTAAAATTATGGTTTATCTGATGTAATTGCTTGTGCTAATCTCTGATGTAAATCTGATATAACTTTTTGCCCATTAATGAATGAATGCATTTTGTGTAGTTCAATTTCACTATTTGCTTTTGTTGCTTATCTCTGATACTTGTGTTGGGATCCGTACACGCAGCGGAAGGATTCTTATCCATTAAAATTTACGAATCCCATTGAGAGGATCCATCAACGCGTTTAGATCAAGGTTCGTTAGAAACCGTACCTATGCGAACTCGTGAGCGTTTCGTTCTCGTGTGCGTCCCTAACGTCGTGCGTCTCAGACATCGTACGTCTCGAACGTGGTGCCATCTCATTTGATCAAACAGGAGTTGACTTCACGAATCTGCTCCCTCTACCGGTATCCACACGAATAGCCTCCAACACCGACGGCAGCGTGCTAGCGTGTTCAGTATTTTCGCGTCTCTCTCTTTTCTCTCTAAGGTTTCTCGCGGCTTTTTCTAATAATTCTTACAAATGTCCTGTAGGTTTTTCAAAACCTAATAGGCGTATTATATATTCAAAATTAATCCTTATTAATCTTGAAATTTGAATTTGGATTAAAATAATATATTAATTAAATCTATCCAATAGATATAATCTAATCTATTTATTTAATTCGAATTTAAAAGTCTTTTGATTTAATTTATCTCTATAAATTAAATCTGACATATGATATCTATCTATTTAATTAAATATGAGATATCATATCTCAATTCAAATTAAATTAGATATATGATATCTATATTCGAAAATTAAATCTGAGATACAATATCTCAATTTGTTTTAGATATTTAATTTATCTATAAAACAAATATTATATAATAATATTAAAATCTCTATTAAATAATATTATTATATTATTTTCGAATTTAATAATATATATATATATTATTCATCCTAGATTAAATACAGTATTTATTAAATCTTAGACACATATAAGATTCAATAATTCTGAACACTTTTGCTCATGTTGGGCTATTCTTGTGTGCGACCTGAAAGTGAAGGAAATCACCAAGAGGGGGGGTGAATTGGGGATTTTAAAAAATCTTTTCAGATCACCCACACAACTGATGCTTAACCAAGGTAAATGGAGTTAGAGAAGAAGAGCTTGACACGAAGATTTATACTTGGTTCGGTCTTTGACTCTTGACCTACGTCCAAATCCCCGACTCTCCGGGTTTTTCTACTATCACTCAAATCGATACACACTCGTACTCGAAAGTTATCCTCTCTAGGATACACTCCCCCTTACAAGTTGTAATCTGATAACCCAACCTCAAAGTCCCACAACTTTGAGATTCTTACAAAGAATGATTTACAGAAATAAACTCTCTCAAAGAGTGAATAAGAATAAGCACTGAAGCACAATGTATCAAAGATACAAATGAATATAATGAGCAATAAAAGACTCAGAATTTTGTATGCGTTTTCTGTGTGTGTGTTTCTGTATCTTCAGACTTCAAAGCTTCATGTATTTATACTGGTTTGAAGCTTGTGAACGTTGTAGATCCGTTGAGACTTGATCAAATTCGAAAATATAGCTGTTGTGAGTGTGTCTCCATGAATCTAGCTGTTGTGAACAAATCTGTTTGAAATATGGCTGTTGCAGATTTGAATATTTGAAATTTGGTTATTCAAGAAAGTCTCCCATGCTTGTATGTTGAGTGGAGGCCTCAAAATAATATTGTTCAGTTGCTTTAGTTGGTGGAGGCTTGCTTTCAGTCTTGGAGAATGGTTGTGTTGCTATCCAGGTTGTAACCCATTGCTTTGGAGAAGAAGATATAATATAATATTGCAAGTTGTCATATTGTTGCTTTAAAGTCTTCTTTAAAACAAACATAGATCTTCTGTAATCTCATAAGCAAACTGGTTAAATCTGGTTAGGGAACATTAATATAGATCATATAAATCATAAGCAACCATTTCGCATAATCAAGTTAAACCATAAATCAAACTGGGCAGAATATACTCAGATGCGTCATTTTTCTCTGTTTGGTGAAACCTCGAGGTTTCATCAGAAACCTTGAGTTTTGGACTGTTGTAAGTAAAGATGATTTAAGTCCAAAACATCAAACCTGGAGGTTTCTAACCAAAACTGGAGGTTTTCGAAACAGCGAAAAAAAAAATCTCCCTTTCTGTTTGTCAAATACTCGAGGTTTTATCAGAAACCTCGAGGTTTCATTTGAATATGAAAAATGCCCCATTACAAACTGGAGGTTTCTTTGGAAACCTGGAGGTTTTCAAAATCAGTGAAAGTCGTTTGCTCTCTGGATGCCAAAACCTCGAGGTTTCATATCAAAACTCGAGGTTTCACTGATATGTTGAATTTCTGGGTTTTGCGTCAAAACCTAAACCTGGAGGCTTGAGAGTAAAACTGGAGGTTTTATAAACTTGGAAAAACATATATCCTCTCTGCCTGGACAAACCTCGAGGTTTGTACTCAAACCTCGAGTTTTCACAATCTTGAGAAAACTGGCTATGCTCAAACCTGGGGTTTTCAATAAAACTGGAGGTTTTGAAAACTGGCGATAACTTGAGCTCTCTTTGGTAGATCAAAACCTCGAGGTTTCTTACCAAACCTCGAGGTTTCACAAATTTTGTGAAACCTGAAATTTTGATGTTAAATCAGAACCTTGAGTTTTTAGACAAAACCTGGGGGTTTTCAAGTGTTCAAAACTTAAGAGACTTTCTGTAAGTCCAAACCTCGAGTTTTCAGCAGAAACCTCGAGTTTTACATTTTCCAGAAAATATTGAAAATATCTCTGAATAATGAAACCTTGAGGTTTCTCTAGAGACCTGGAGGTTTCTATGGAAACCTGGAGGTTTCTTTAGAAACCTGGAGTTTTGCTCAGCTCAGAAACCTGGAGTCCTTCTCTGTAAGGCCAAACCTCGAGGTTTCTGTGCAAACCTCGAGTTTTTCTCTTACAGTGAGTTTTACAAAATTTTAGAACAAAACTTCATACTTTGTTTACAATTATTGGAGATCATCAAAACCCTTAGAGAACTAACACGACCCTGTAGGCCCACATGAAATTGGCAGCGGGCCAATATTGTACCAGCCCATAAGTCGTAAGCGGCCTCTAGCAAGACATTGCGACTACCCAATTCATATGGGGATCGATAATACGATACAACCTATCGTACAACCATGTCACGTCCCCTTTGTCACACGATAATTTGGTCAAGGATGAGGCATCGATAATGTCAACTTCCTGGTCTTGACCATTACTTTCTCGATTCTTGAGCAGTCTAACAATTGAAATGGAAACTCCTTTCCATCGTAGTATGGCCATACATTTCTCAGACTCACTCATCAAGGGGCCCAATATTATCTCTCTACAAATGTGAGGGACAAATGCCATCTTGACCATTCACATTCCTCTGCATGAAAACCTCTAATCCCGATCCAAGCTTTTATCATCACCCGATCAAAGGTGACTTTTGACTAGGTCAAAGATCGGCGACTCATCATGTAGGAATCCATGATGATCTCAGGTCAAAGGGCGTTGTGACGCGGTTATACATGATAAAAGCTTATGACTTAATCCATGCAGCTTTCTCATAGTGGGTCGGTCCAGCACCTTGTACTCTTACAAGTGCCTATGACTTTGATTCGTATCTCTATACCTTATCAAAGTCATACTTGTCTTATTTCATCTTCGCTCCCGTGAAGATGGACCGACCAGGGACATTTAGGATAATCTATAAGTTATATCCAAGGATATAGTTATCACTATAAACATGCAAATGAAATCATAACTAAATGGAGAATACTTTAAATAACATAAGCGTTTAAAGTACAATGACTTGCCCCTAGGGCTTAATTTCCAACAACTTGCACTTCTGTCAAAATGCAATTTCTGTCAAATCTCTTGAAAGTTTTGTGTTTTTCAAGTGTTTTCATATGCAAAATCATTTCCAAATGCAAAATCTGTCAAACTCTTGAAATTTTTGGTTTACAAGTGTTGTCATCATTAAAAAGGGGGAGAATGTTAGTTCTCTATGTGTTTTGATGATAACTGACAATTGTAAACTCAAGATTGAAGTTTGTCTTAGTAAGTTGAAAAACTTACTGTCAAAGGCAAACTCTAGTTTGGGATTCCAAACTTGAGTTTGGACTTGACAGGGAGGAGCTCATTTTATGAACCAAGCCAAAACTCCAGTTTGTGTAGACAAACTCCAGTTTGAGGCATACAGAGAGCACTCTAATTTTTCAAGTTAAAGACAAACTCGAGTTTGGTTTTTGCAAACTCGTGTTTGGATCATATAGAGAGCACAACATATGTCTGAAGTTTTGAAAACTCTAGTTTACCTTTGCAAACTCCAGTCTTCTCCATACAAAGAGCTTTCCATTTTTCCAAATGGTTATGGAAACTCGAGTTAAGTTTTGTTAACTCGAGTTTGCACCAAGCAGAAAGCCTTGCTCTTTTTTAGTGATTTTAAAAACTCCAGTTAAGATTTGAAAACTTCAGTTTTGAGCTTTTGGACTCAATCATCTTTCTTATTATAAAAGTCCAAAACTCGAGTTTGTCACTAATGAACTCGAGTTTTGCTCATATTCAAAATGATCTTCGAAAATCAAATCACGACATTCTTCTCTGGATGAAGTAAACTCGAGTTTAGGTTTCTAAACTCCAGTTTAGCTTCTGAAGCAAAGTTACAAACTCCAGTTTGTAAGAACAAACTCAAGTTTGTGTCGCTAAGTTTGAAAATCAAATTGCTCGAATTTGAGAAATCTTCATGTTTGACCTAGATACTTCTTATCATCATTCATTACTATTCCTAACTATGTTTAATCAGTTTGTTAATGAGTTTTAGATGTTTTAGAGAATATTAAATGAAGGTTTAGACAAAAGCAAAATGTGACGTCAGCACATTTATTGCAATGTCCAAAAAACTTGCATCCTTTTGGACAATCATTCTACACACGGTGCAAAGGGATTAATGTTTCCTTTCCCTATCAAGTAGATGCTCTTCCAGCGGATTAAATTTAAAGGAAGTCAATCCTAATCCTCTAAGCAACCGAGTTAACTAAGAGTAGAGAGAGAAGAGACCAAAGTGTTCCTAATCAACTCAGCAATGTGTCCAACGGCTACATTGATTAATCCAATGGTCATTTAATGCTCTCTTTATATATAGAGAGCTGCATTCAAGTCTTCTCAACAAGCAATGTATAGAAAATGAAAATCATTCAAGTTTCCAACTACTCATTCAGTTTTCTACTGTAAAGTATCTTTTGATACATTTTGTAATTTAGTGATTATATTATCTGCTCTTAGATACAGTTTCATTTATTGAAATCATTTATTGTAAGAATCTCAAGTTGAGGGACTTGGAGATTGGGAATATCAGATTACAACTCATAAGGGGAGTGTATCCTAGTGAAAGGATAACTTCGAGTACAGAGTGTGTAATCGATTATAAGTGATAATGAAAATCCCAGAGTGTCTAGGGACTGGACGTAGGTCAAGAGGTTAGACCGACCCAGTATAAATCTTGGTGTGTCTTGCTTCTTCTTCCCTTACTCTGTTCTACTCTATTTTGTGTTCAAGTTTCAGAGCACTTTGAAAAGAATTTTTAAAATCCCCAATTCACCCCCTTTTGGTGATTTGCTCCACTTTCAAAAATTATCCAAGTAGGCATCATAGGAAGGAAATACACCATAGCCCTCTTCCACTGTATAGGAGGATAGTCAAATCCATTGATATTTCTCTCATTGAAAATAGTCTGCATTTTCCTTAGATAACGACAATACTGCTACCTTGGTGTATGCTTCTTAAGGCAAGCCATGCGATATTCCAACTGTGTAGCATTTAATAGATCCTCTTCCACTATCATAGGAAAATCAAAGGGTGGAAGATAAAAGTCATCAGATTCCGCCTCATTGGCAGCTAGAGAGGCAAGGTTCTCAAGGAACACCCAGGGTTGGTCTGTATCTCCTACTGAGGAGTGTACTGAATTGTTCTCTTGCTTTTTTCCTCCTTCCTCTACTTCTTCCTCTACCGATTCCTATTCCGGCTCGGGATCAGGTACAGGATCAATGTAGGCTCAAGTAGAGGTACAAGTGCATAAGGAGGAGCGGGAACAGGCTCACATTCCATTCCAGGCGGAACTTCAATCATAGGAAAACGCATGTGTGGGGGTAAAAAGCCTAGTTGAGGTGTACGAGCAGGTAGATAGTATCCAGGTTCTGGTATGGAAGGTAGTACTGGTACTGGTTTAGGTGCAATTGTTATCTCAGGTACGAGTGGAATCTCAAGTCCTGGTGGGAGTTCAAGTACCAGTGGGAATTGAGGCTCAAATATAAGGTCAGATCAAGTTCAGGTACCGGCTGTGCTACTGGGCAGGTTCTAGTGCTAGAATGATCTCAGGTGCCGGTGCCAACTATGGTACAGGTGGAGCCGCTTGATACCTGGCCCGTCTAAGAACTCTAGTCTTATGTGCCCTCCTCCTCTGATATACTTGTCCGAATCTCCCATCCATGTTCTTTCCTATTCCAATTGTCTGAGATTATGTTAGCACCCTTAACCATCTCAATTTACCTTTTACCAATATCGTCCAAACCATGCTCTAATACCAAACTGTTACACCCCTACCGACCTCGCCCTCTCGGGCGGTGGGTTAAGGGAATTTCTTTTACTTATTACCTTCCCTTTGTCAATTATTCCCTTTTAACATATATCAGAATGTGTGTGGTAGAGCATATGATTGGTTTGGACAACTACAATATATTGGTAAAAGTGCAATAACCAAAAAGTAAATAGTTCTCGTAGGGTTAAGGGTACAGTCATCCAAAATAAAATACTAACAGTAAGTAAATTTATACAGTCATTCCAAAAATAAATATACAAAACGAGATAGGGCATTCCCTATTTCTTCAATTCTTCACCTCATGCCATTACCTTCCCAAAAAGCCTGAACAACTTACTTTTTATCACCTGTATCTACAAAACAGTCTGGAGTTCAAAACTGAACCCTAGAGTAACCGTTAAACTCAAATACTATAGGTATGCAGTGCATGAATGCATCCATAACTAGGAAATTACAATCACAATGGCAAAACACCATATATGCATTCAGTATCACAGTCACAGTAACATATCACAACATACCGTTAAGCTGCCTTACCAAGGCAAGCCCCGGAATCTCATAGCCATCGAGCTTCCTAACAAGGTTAGCCCTGGAATCCACATAATCATTGAGTCACCTAACAAGGCAAGCCCCAAAAAATCCTCTACGCTAGGAAAAACACAATAGCTGGGCCTCAAACCCAACTACCTTGAATGCATTTCAGGCACGCCAGCGACCTAAAGACACACAGTCCACTAGGCCCGATAGCCCTACATATTCCTCAATCATGACATACAAACATACAACAATAACATAAAGTATGTGAGTAAACTATTACTACCTGATAGCTGTTCATAATTTACTAAAATTTCCCTACGTTCGACAGTCTCTCCGGATGTGTTTTTCCCTATACAAAATAAATATGCCTTATTTCGAATGCTTACATAAACTCTTTTATTTAAGAAAATCCTACCAAAACCAAGAAATTCCAAAAATCATGCTTCAAATTCAAACATTTTTAATTAATTCTAAAAAAAATCCGATTGATGTGAATCCAGCGGTCATCGAAGCCTTAAGATGTCTAGTAAAAATACTTCTAGAGGCCATAAGGGTTCAGATCTTTTCACAAAGCCAAAACTTTGCTCGCTAGACAAAGAAAGATTCCAGTCCTCTAGGCTATTTTCGAAAATTAATTTTTCCTAATAGGAAACTCAAAAAATTACGAAATAATATATCAAAATGAATCCCTAGATGTCTAATTTAACCATATAAAATTTCACGGCCACTGGACTTCATTTACTATTTAAAAACCATTTTTCAAGTCTACTGCTTAGAATTTCCAAAATCTGGCATCTTGCTTCTTTTCTTAAGATTCAGGGTTTTCGGGTTCCTAGATCATGACCTTGTTAGTTCTCTATGGGTTTTGATGATAACTGACAATTGTAAACTCAAGTTTTCAGTTTGTCTTTGGTAATTTGAAAAACTTATTGTCAAAGGCAAACTCAAGTTTTGGTTGCAAAACTCGAGTTTGGACTTGACAGAGAGTGGCTCAATTTTAATGAAATGAGAAAACTCCAGTTTGCATAGGCAAACTCGAGTTTATAACATACAGAGAGCACTCAAGTTTTTCACATTAAGACAAACTCGAGTTTAGGTTTACAAACTCGAGTTTGCACCATACAGAGACTCTTCAATATTTTCCAAAGTAAGCAAAACTCTAGTTTACAAGAGTAAACTTGAGTTTTGCTCATACAAAGAGCTCCCAAACTTTTGAACTTAAGCAAACTCGAGTTTTCATATGGAAACTCCAGTTTGTGCCAAATGATAAGTTTTGTCAAGTTTTGTGAACTTGACCAAACTTCAGTTTGTGTTTTCAAAACTTGAGTTTGGGCTTGGCAGAGAGCCTCAATGTTTTTTCATCCTAAGCAAACTCCAGTTTGCATTTGGCCAAGTATTTTCTAAGTTTTCCAAAGTTTTGAGAAAACTCAAGTTTGGATTTGTAAACTCGAGTTTGTGCTTGACAGAGAGTTATCATGTTTTACCCACTTTGAGAAAACTCCAGTTTGTTTTGTAAACTCCAGTTTTCACTTGGCAAAGATTTTCAAAGGTTTTCAAAATTAAAAGGAAACTCGAGTTTGTTTTAGTTAAGTCGAGTTTGTGTCTTACAAAGAGCTTTGCTCCTTTCAGTGATTTTGAAAACTTAAGTTAAGATTTGAAAACTCCAGTTTTGAGCTTTTGGACTTAAACATGTTTTCACTATAAAAATCCAAAACTCGAGTTAGTCATTAACAAACTCGAGTTTGCTCAAAGTTTCAAAATGTGCTTCAAAGCTCAACTTGCGACATTCTTCTCTGGAAGAAGGAAACTTGAGTTTGGCCTTCTACAAACTCTTGTTTGTAAGAACAAACTCGAGTTTGTGTCAGTGAATTTCAAAATCAAATTGCACAAATTTTTGAAATCTTCATATTTGATCTTAATACTTCTTTTCATCACTCATGACTATTCCTAACTATGTTTAATCAGTTTGTTAGTGAGTTTCAAATGATTTAGAGGATGTTAAATTAAGATTTGAACAAAAGCAAAAAGTGACGTCAGCACATTAAATGCAATTTCCAGAAAACTTGCATCCTTTTGGACAATCATTCTACACACGTTGCAAAGGGATTAATGTTTCCTTTCCTCATCCAGTAGCTGCTTTTCCAACGCATTGATATTCAAGAAGTCAACCATAAACTTCTGTGCAACTGGATTAACCAATGAGTAGAGAGAGAAGAAGACCAAAGTTTAACCTAATCCTTCCTTAATGCTGGCAACAGTCACATTGAAGATTACAACGGTCA
This sequence comes from Acacia melanoxylon, assembly GCA_019022615.1. NCBI lineage: Eukaryota > Viridiplantae > Streptophyta > Magnoliopsida > Fabales > Fabaceae > Acacia > Acacia melanoxylon. The sequence goes on along the minus strand of JAFJYJ010000033.1, from coordinate 6,959,935 downwards.
TTTAATGCTCTCTTCATATAAATAGAGTTGCATTCAATTCTTCTCAACAACCAATCTGCAAAAAAAGAAAATCATTCAAGTTTCCAACTACTCTTTGAGTTTTCTACTGTAAAGTATCTTTTGATACATTTGTACTTCAGTGATTCTCATTATCCACTCTTAGAGAGAGTATCATTTATTGATATCATTCATTGTAAGAATCTCAAGTTGTGGGACTTGGAGATTGGGCTATTTGATTACAACTTGTAAGGGTGAGTATGTTCTGTTAGATATGATTAGTTTTGATGATGTCTTATATAGATTCCATTATTAAAAGAAAAAAGATTGAGTAACATAGTTATCTCCTACATTGACTAACTACTGTATCTAATGTAGATTAATCCAAGTTGAATTATAAAGATTAATCAAGAAGGAGATAAGAGGTTATGGAAAGAAGAACTTGCAGAAAATGTCAAGGAAGCAAGAAGTTATGAAAATATTTTGGGAATAATCAAGAAGAAGAGGAGATATTGAAGAAGGTACAGCTTGCAGAAAATAATGAGTTCAAGTTGAATTATGAAGAATGATCAAGAGAAGAGAAGAAAGAAAGAAGAACTTGCTCAATGGAATGAGAATATGATTATACAAGTTCTTAGATTGATTCTTGAAGTTCCCATGATCAAATAAAGTTGGAATGACTCAATTCGGAGTTAAAATGAGCAAAAGGGAGCTTCAGGATGATCCAACTCGAGTCATGAGGTTGCAACTTGAGTTAACCACTTTGCTACAATGTTTCTGGGTTTCTGGACTGATATAACCCGAGTTATCACTAATAACTCGAGTCAACAGTGTTTTTCAGCACCTCTGTTATACTCTGTTTCACGTTTCAGCTGAGCGAGGTCTGAGTATTTCGATGAAATCTCCCAAACCAGAGATAGGATTGAGATGAAACCAGTGGCATATAAAACTAGACTCCCAATGCGTCATTTTGATATAAAATTCAAGCCCAAAGGAGTTTAGATCAAGGAGATATGAATTGTAGAAGTTGGAATTGCAATTCACGCCACACTGCTGACCAAGCTTTGGTGTTTTGAGTGTATCTCACAAACTACAAATCCAATTGAGCTGAAATTGGTGGCATATGAAAGTAGACTCAAAATTATTTCCATTAAAACTTGAACCAAGAAAAACGGAGTTCAGACCATGGAGCTATGTCCTTTGAAAGTTAGAGTAAGTTCAAGATGGTTCAAAAACGCTCAACATACAATGAGTTTGGAATGAGGTTTTAACTAGGCTTGGATAACTCAGGCAGACAGAGAAGAATGAATATTGAGAAGAGATTTTAACTCGAATCAACAAAGTGGCAGAGCACTGTTCACAACATCTCCGAGAATTCTGATCTTATTGTTATCAATTGATTACTACTTGCTATGCTTCTCAATCTTATTAATAATCTTTATGAGCAAGTTTCAGTTGATCAAAAGCTCGGATTAAGGATCAATGACAATATGAATGGACTATTTTAACTCGAGTCAGGCATGATAACTCGAGTCAACATTCAGACAGAAAGCAACCAGAAGTTTGGAGACAAAGTCAACTCGAGTCACACTAAGGCGACTCAAGTCCACCAACTCGAGTCAAGTCCACCAACTCGAGTCACTTAAGAACACAGAAAGCAATCAGAACGTTGGCGCACAAACGCAACTCGAGTCACGAAGGATAACTCGAGTTAGGAAACTCGAGTCACATATAATAACTTGAGTCAGAATCCAAACAGAAAGCACCTGCCACTTAAAACAACTCGAGTCACATGGAATAACTCGAGTCAACCTCCCTGCATTAGAAAATCACCGTGTCCGAAATCTTCGATTCTCATCAAGAACATCCGGATGAATTCCAAAAGAACTTATACTACTTCTTAACATTATTTATATCATTTGTGTATAAGTTTCAGATGATCAAACGAAGGATTAACATCGGATTACGAAAAGTAGATTATTATGTCAGAAGCTCCAACGGTAATATTTTCCAAGGGTCATATACGCTTACAACGATCATATTCTAAACTGGAGGAATTGCTCAACGGTCAACTAACTATAAAAGGAGAAGCATTCAAGATAGAAGTAGCCGGAAAAACGAGATTACTATTTCATTGTCAAAATGCAAATACTCTGACATCTACATCACTTACTCTCCGATTATCTCTATGATCATATAGTTTACCTTAGAGAGTGAGATTATTTGTATTGTACCTCAGTGTTTATTCATTTACTCTTTTAGAGAGAACATTTCTGAGTATTAAATTATTGTAAGAATCTCAAGTCGTAGGACTTGGAGATTGGGTTATCAGTTTACAACATGTAAGGGAGGGTGTATCCTAGTGAGAGGATAACTTTGAGTATAGAGTGTGCAACTGATTGAAAGGAGTATCTCAGTGAGAGATTCGGCTTCACAAGTGCCTTGGGTGAACTTGTGGGTTTGTATAGGCTTCTCTTGTGCCCGGATTAAACAAGAGGATAGTGGATTGAAAATCTCAAGTGGAGCTTGGGGATTGGACGTAGGTCAAGGATTGGCCGAACCAGTATAAATCTCAGTTTGCATATTCTCTTCCATTATCTCTTATATTTCCAGTATATGTTTATTTAAATATCTAACTGTTGATTTAGAAGTAGTGAAAAGATTTTCAAAGTTTCTAAGGTTTTATCAGACACCCAATTCACCCCCTCTTGGGTGATAGCCAGGTCTTACATTTGGTATCAGAGCTAGTTAACGTTAACCATGATCCGGGGTTCTCACAGTGTGATCTGTGGTGAAGCATTGGCTCTTACCCCGACATGGCCAGTGGACGGTGGGTTACTGTCGCTGGTTGCACAGGCCGTGAGGCGGTGCGTAAAACTAGCAACTGAGATACCATGAAATGCCACAGCAGAGGTACCGCTACGGAATTTCGTTTGGTATCAAAGCGGGTCTCTTGTTTAAAGGACTTAACCGTCTCAAGAGTTTCAAATGACTGATTTTGGGTGTTGCTTGTTTTCGAAAGGGTCCGATTATACCATTCCACAATTTTTCAAATATATTGATTTTTGGTTTTGGAAAGCTAGAATGATTAGTTTTATTAAAGCGTATGATTTTTATATGTGGAATATTTTTATAAATGCTCTTGATTTCAAACCAAGAAAGGATTGGACTGAAAAGGAAAAGAAAATGTTTTCGTTGAACATTAGAGGAATGAAAATTTTATATAGTGCTTTGACAGAAAATGATTTCAAGAAAATTTTTTTTTGCTCTTGTGCTAAAGATATTTGGGATACTCTTGATTCTATTTATGCTTCTAACAATTGTGTTGAAGTTGATATTGTTGATAGTTCATCAGAGATTATAAATTGCATATCTACGACGGATGAACAACTGGAGATTGAAGAAGGAGAGATCATTGAATACTTCCATGATCCAGTCAACACAAAAGAACAAGAGGAAGAGGATTCCCAAGAAGAGCTCATGGACGATTATGATCAATCATTATCTGGAGGTCAAGATGCACATATGGTAAAAAGTTCCAACTGTTCTTGTGTAGTTAAGAAAAATGATTTTGAACATTTGCATAAAATTGTTTTTCAACCAATTACTGATTCTATTTTGAAAAACAAAACTGTTTTCAATAATGATGCTGGAAATTTTATTGGGAATAAAGAATATTCAAATGAGATTTATTCGAATTTTCACTCTGATGACCGACACAATACTTGCATAAAATCTCATAATGCACATCATCATATTATGTGCAATCATTGTGGTAAATCTGGAAATATTTCTCATACATGCTATATTAAGAAAAATTCTAATGTGAGAAATAAATATGTTTGGGTTCTGAAAGGACAAGTAAGGTCCACTACTAATAGTCAAGGACCCAAGTGTAAGTTGGTACCGAAATGTCCATCTAGTGCCTTGTGTGTGCAGGATGATTTCAAGATCAATGGATATAAGGGTACTGAGAAGATAAAGAAGAATCCAAGAGTTTCTCATGATCCTAAATGGAAAACTCTGGGAGCACCAATTGCTGGAATTACAAAGTCAAATCATAGGAAGCAATGGACACCCGTAAGAAGAACACATTCTGCCTCAAGAACTGTTGGAAATTATGCCCTAGGGGCAAGTCATTGTACAATGAACGTTTAGGATATTTATAGTATTCTCCTTTTGTTATCATTTTCGTTTGCATGTTTGTATTGATAACTGCATCCCTGGATATATCTTATAGATTATCCTAAATGTCCCGGCCGGTCATCTACACGGAGCGAAGATGAGTTAAGACCAAGTATGGCTTTGATGAGATATGAAGATACAATCGAGTCATGGGCACTTGTAAGAGTACAAGGTCTTGGACCGACCCACTATGAGAAAGCCGCATGGATCTAGTCATTAGCTTGTCTCATGTATAACCGCGTCACAACGCCCTATGACTGAGATCATCATGGATTCCTACATGACGAATCATTAATCTTTGACCTAGTCAAAAGTCACCTTTGACCGGTGATGATAAAGGCTGGATCGGGATCGTGGTTTTCATGCGGAGGAATATGAATGGTCAAGATGGAATTTGTCCCTCACATTTGTAGATAGATAATACTGGGCCCCTCGATGAGTTAGTCTAAGAAATGTATGGCCATACTATGTTGGAAAGGAGTTTCCATTTCACTTATTAGACTACTCGAGAATCGAGAAAGTAATGGACAAGAATAGGAAGTTGACATTGTCCATGCTTCATCCTTGACCAAATTATCGCGTGACAAAAGGGACGTGACATGGTTGTATGATAAGGTTGTATCGTGATATCGATCCCCTTGTGAGTTGGGTAGTCGCAATGTCTTGCTAGAGGCCGCTTGCGACTTGTGTGCTAATACAGTTTTGGCCTACTGCCAATCTCATATGGGCCTGCAGGGTCACACACAAGAATAATCCAACATGAGCATTTGTGTCCGTGTTCATTGAATCTCGATTAATGGAATTAATGAATACTAAATTTAATCTAGGATAAATATATATTTATATATATTTATTAAAATTCAAAATTAATATATATATATATATATTAATATTATTAATGGAGATTATAATATTATTATATATAATATTTGTTTTGTATTTAATTTATTTTGATAAATTAAATATCTAAAACAAATAGAGATATTGTATCTCGTTTATTATTCGAATAAGAATATCGATATATCTGTTTAGATTAAATTGAGATATGGTATCTCATAATTAATTAAATAGATGGATATTATTTCTGGATTTGATTTATAGAGATAAATTAAATCGAAGGCTTTTTAGTTTGCATTAAATAAATACATTAGATTAGATCTATCGATAGATTTAATTAATATTTTTTTAATTCAAGAATTTGAAATTCAGATTTCAAAAATCAGTTTTTGAAATTCGAAATTCAAACTTAATGCGTATTGATTGTACATTAATGCAGATTAATTGTACATTAATACGTATTAATACATTAATACATATAATACGCATTAATACGTATTGATGCACAGAAAAATGGACAGAAGCTTTTGAGGCTTTTGATGGTTGTGTGTTTGTATAAGCCAAAGAAAAAAAAAACGAGAGAAAAATCATCTGGTGGTGAAGAACCTAGAGAGACACAGAAGAAGCGCTAGCACACTGCCGTAGCCGTGTTCGGGAAATTGTTCGTGTGGATACCAGTAGAGGAAGCCGATTCAACGAGTCGTCTTCTATTGATCGAGGAGGTAGCCCACCAGTTCAAAGGAAACGAGACACAAACGGATTCATCAAAGGTAATTTCGGATTCCTTAGTCTTGATTTAAACGTACCTGAGTGATCCTCGGGACGGGATTCTTAAAATTTTAATCCGCTGCGTTGTAAGAATTCCTACAGAACAAACTACCATAGAGTACCATTCAACTATCTTGAGGAGAACAAGAAAAGAAGAATCTCTCAAGTATCAAACAGAAGATTCAGGAAGTCTATATCCTTTGAGAGAGCTTTGCCAACACCCGTAAGAAAATATATGAAGAATCCGTGGGTGAGCAAAGTCAATCCTCCAAATAACTAAGGCAAAGGTATACAAAGGTAAAACCTCCTTTGCTATCATCTGAAATATTCATTGAGGTTTTATAATTTGTAACCTTAGGAATGATCATTGCAAACCATTTTAAAATTGGGTTTTCATATCCTGATTTATTTTTCAAAGAGATTGCAATGTTCAATGATTTAATTCTTTATGCATACAAGATGATTTGAAAAGAAAGTATCTCTTTTATGCATAAAGTCATGTTTAATTCACTCAGTTGTTTTGAATTGATTATATTCTTAAGAGCATGTGAATCTTGTTTCTACAAGCTAACAATGATTGGATCCAAGTAAGGTTGGATACTAGGAAAGAAAAAGATTTATATGGTTTTGTAGGATGATAAAAAGCTTCTCAAGAATGCAACATAGAGAAATGATTCAAGTCTTGAGAATCTAAAGAAGCTATGCGTGATGTTGATGGTGAAAGTCGGAAAAGGAGTTATCTACATCAATCCATCTCAACTAGCAAGCTTCTATGAGGACAAAAGGAATTACGGTGATATCTAATTCTTGCCTCATACTATGATTATATGAAATTCATTTTTGATTTGTCTTTGGTTAAGTTAAAAGTTTTTGAAACTTGTTCAATTTCAATAAGAAATTTTACTGCCAACAAACTCCAGTTATAGATATATGACACAAGTCACAACTTTTGAAAATCAGTTTCCAAAAAGCATATGACTCGAGTCAGTTACTTATCAACTCGAGTCATGGTTTGTACTTCAGTGTCCAAATGGTTCATCGCAATATCAGCTTTTTCAAAATCTGATATGACTCGAGTCATTTTGATAATAACTCGAGTCATGCGAGTCACAAAAAGCTCAACTGGTTTAGTTTACTGATATGACTGGAGTCACCCCATATAACTCGAGTTGTCTTATTTGAAAATTCTTCTCTTTTGGTGAAAATGCATACAAATTTTTTGAAAACATATCCATAGTTTGATTGCATTCAAATGATGTTTCAAAATTGGAAGTTCATATTGCATACTGAATGTTGGTTATGCTTCAAATTTGTCTAGTTGAGTTTTTTCTATCATTCACATATTGATCTTTGATATTCAATATGATGCTTGAATTTCTCATTCTTTATTCTCAATCAAGTTGATTATCTATATGAGTTTCAAGCTTAACTCCAGAAAATAATTCAATTTGTGAAAATCTTATGCTTATTGGATAAATCCTTATTGGCCAAGTTATTCCAAGCATTATGAATGTTCATTAATGCATTAAATGTTAGTGCATTAATCATTATAGTGGAATAACTTACTAGGATAATATTATGGAACTCTAGTCATTTGGATTAATGAGTTTGTGCTTCATCGTCTATGAATCCTAGTACTCTTTTTGTTACTCAAATATACATTTGGCTTCATCCATTTCTGAGTAACTATATATATATATTCTTTCCTTGAATATTCATTTACTTCAAGACTTTATTCTAAGAGGAAAGATGATCTCATGGTCATAGCAAAGTCATTATGCATATATATCGAGCTAAGCATGTCTTGCTAATACTTTATCTTTATGACCTTTGCTCTTAGGAAAATTCTTCTACATGTTGTTCTCCAAAATTGAAGTATTCTGATACATTCTGATATATTGACTTCCATCATATTTAACGTGTGCATTGTTTTCAAACATGCTTCAAAAATGAATCTTTCATTCATGAAATTTTTGAATTCATAATGCATTATCATGGTTTGAAAGAACATTCAATATTTGAAACAATTTGCACGTTTCATTATCATTTTTGAAATTTTAATCTCATCCATGGATTACATGAGATTCATATCAATGACATCTTCTCTACTTAAAGTGTATTTCCAAATTGTCATTGAGAAATAACCTTCTTGGAATCATTCGGCTAATACTTTATCTGATTCATTGGTTTGAATTTATTTGATTGGGTAAAATTATGTTCTTTGGTCTTTGATTATTCTACTCTTTGCTCAAATATCATATCATTTAATTATATAAGAGCATAAGAGTTGTTATGTTTAATCTTGTGTGGACCCAAGAAACATTGGCTACCAAAGAGCATATATGTACTTTTTTTTTCAAGAGTTGACCAAAATATTCCTGTCATGACTCCAGTCATAATGTTTTTAACTCAAGTCATGTAGTGTGCTTTTAGTTTTAAGAAACTCATCGTGATATCTGATTTTCTGCATCTGATATAACTCGAGTTGTCTTATGTATAACTCGAGTTGTACGTAAGTCAGAAAACCTGATCTGAAGTAAGCTACTGATATGACTCAAGTCACCATGACTAACTCGAGTCATGATATCTGTCATTACTCTCTGTATGATGAAATTGTTAATATAACTCGAGTCATCAAGTGTAACTCGAGTTACATAACTCAAGTTATCTAATATGACTCCAGTCATCTTAGTTGGAATTTGTCTCTGTTTGAAGTTTTATTCTGATATGACTTGAGTTACTCTGCTATGACTCGAGTTATATGATATGCAATTCTTCTATGTTTAGATTTTCAGAAAGATGACTCCAGTCAATACATATGACTCGAGTTAACGTAACTCCAGTCATCACTGTATGACTCAAGTCAATTGTATCAGAATTTGATTTCTTCATTCTTCATAATCTGCAATTCATTGATTATGCTTTGCGTGCTTCATATCATTGCTAGGCAAACTTGTTTTCATTCATTCCATTTTATTTCATGAAGTTTAGCCCAAGCAAACTCATTTTTAAAATGATCCTTATGCTTTAAACTCTTTTATCTTCATATTTTAAGTCATGCATTCATTAAGGGGGAGCTTCACATTCATGTTTTCTTTCTTAAAAGCTCATCTCCTTTATTTGAAGAAAACCTTTTTAAATTTGCTCATCTGCATTCACTATGTTTTATTAGTTTTGATGATGAGTTAATATTATATTTTCCTTTCGTTATCTTAATTTGAAAATATCATATAGAAAGGGATGATTTGATATTTGGTTGCACTAACAAATCTCTTTTGCAAAGAAAGTTTTTAATTTGTAGCAGAAGATTTCCTTTTGTGCAAGGATATTCCTTAAGGCGCTACAAGGAGAAACCATCAAATTGAGGAATAGTGCTTTCACGTTCCATCATTCAGTTGAGATATGCTCTATGAAGAGTTCCATGAAGAAAAGACAAGAGATGGAAGCTGAGTACTGACCATATTCATTCATATGAGATATAACTCAAGAAGTCAGTACTTTAGTCTCATTCCACATCTTAAAGGCTATTCAGAGCACATCACAGATCTCACACAACAAGAAAGAAAGCAAATGGACTCCATCAGTCATTCATCAAATTTGCAGAATCTACATGAGCATTTCTAATCTCTATCTTTATATTCAGTAGAAATCCTGCACATGTTTGGTATCTATATGTTTTAATTGTGAAAGATGTTTTGAAAACCTCTTCAAACACTTTCAAATTTGTTTCTTGACTCCTTCTAATCTGGTTTAATATTTGGGTTAAATGCCTAATTTGCCTCGAAAGTTTTGCTAAGGAGGCGCTCAGCACCCGGAAGTTTTTTTGGTACCAAATTTGCCCCGAAAATATTAAAAAGGTATCAAATTTACCCAAAAGTGACGGAAGTCCACGTAGATCGTTAAAATGTGAGGTGGCATGCCACCTCATCACACGTGGCATGCCACCTCATCAATCAAAAGTATCATTTTTGCCCTCGAAGTTTTCATTGAGGAGCAATTTTGCCCCGGAAGTTTTCATTGAGGAGCAATTTTGCCCCAGAAGTTTACAAAAGTAGTAATTTTGCCTTCTTTCTCCAAATATTAAATTTGACTATTAAATCAGGTAAAGACCACACATGTCATGCCTTGAAAAGGTCAAACTTGGAGTCAGAGAATGAGATGTTGAGCTCAAGACGGCCAAAATTTGTAGAGCCGAACTGGTCACAGGGACTAGAGCTGGGAATTAGGGCCGGCCCTATAGGGCTTGGAGTAAGGAAAACATATGTTTTTCAAAGCCCGGCCCGATAGTACCAGGGCCAGGGCCTGAATAATTATACTTATTTTATACCAAATATATGTATAATTTATTACTTATATAATATTGTAATACCAAAGTATGTGTTTATTTAATATGAAAACATCAATTCTTTAAAAACTAATTATGTGTTTTAATACAGAATAATAATAAACATAAAAAAGGGTTCTAGTTTAAATTAAAAAAATCTAAGTAATTACAAATAAACACATTCATTAAATGGAAGTCTAAGTAATTATTTTTTTTTAAAAAAAAAGCTACAGTTAAACGGGCCTGCAGGGCCAATTTCAAATTTTTGGCATATTTTTCAAGCCCGAGCCCTGCAGGGCTAGGGCTTAAATGGGCCGGCTCGACGGTCTCGGCCCGATTTCCTGGCTCTAATAGGGACTGAAAGGTCTGTCGCAAAACCCAGAGGAAGCATCACTTATAATCTAAGCAAATGAAACACAAAACGAGAAATGAATTGTTCCAAAAATTGGTTCAGTAAAACAAATCAATAGTGATAATATTTACGTTTGTATAGACTGATCATTTGCTTAGATCATAAGTGATGCTTCCTGTGACCAGTTCGGCTTCACAAATTCTGGCCGCCTTGAGCTCAACATCTCAAGGATCTCCTTCTCTGACTCTAAGTTTGATCTTTTCAAGGCATGACATGTGTGGTCTTTGACTGATTTAATAGTCAAATTTAATATTGGGAGAAAGAAGGGCAAAATTGCAAATTTTGTAAACTTCCGGGGCAAAATTGCTCCTTAATGAAAACTTCCGGGGCAAAATTGCTCCTCAATGAAAACTTCCAGGGAAAAAATGATACTTAACTCTTATTGGGTTGATGAGGTGGCATGCCACGTGTCATGAGGTGGCATGCCACGTGTACACTCAGTTAAACTTAACGGTGAAAATTAATGGAGGGGCAAATTTGCTACCTTTTTCATACTTCCGGGGCAAACTTGGTACCTTTTTCATACTTCCGGGGCAAATTTGGTACCAAAAAAACTGTCGGGTGCTGAGCGCCCCCTTAGCAAAACTTCTGAGGCAAATTAGGCATTCAACCCTTAATATTTACCTCTCCAAGTATATCCTCTTTATACTTCAACTTTTTGCTAAAGACAAATAAGGGGGAGAGAAATGGCAAGAAAAATATGTTGGGTTTAATATATTTTCATATTCATACATATTTTTCTTAGAGTATTTTCCATCATCAAAAAGGGGGAGAATGTTAAATATGATTAGTTTTGATGATGTCTTATATAGATGCCATTATTAAAAGCAAAAAGATTGAGTAACATAGTTATCTCCTACATTGACTAACTACTGTATCTAATGTAGATTAATCCAAGTTGAATTATAAAGATTAATCAAGAAGGAGATAAGAGGTTATGGAAAGAAGAACTTGCAGAAAATGTCAAAGAAGCAAGAAGTTATGAAAATATTTTGGGAATAATCAAGAAGAAGAGGAGATATTGAAGAAGGTACAACTTGCAGAAAATAATGAGTTCAAGTTGAATTATGAAGAATGATCAAGAGAAGAGAAGAAAGAAAGAAGAACTTGCTCAATGGAATGATAATATGATTATACAAGTTCTTAGATTGATTCTAGAAGTTCCCACGATCAAATAGAAATTGGAATGACTCAATTCAGAGTTAAAATGAGCAAAAGGGAGCTTCAGGATGATCCAACTCGAGTCATGAGGTTGCAACTCGAGTTAACCGCTTTGCTACAGTGTTTCTGGGTTTTTGGACTGATATAACTCGAGTTATCACTAATAACTCGAGTCAACAGTGTTTTTCAGCACCTCTGTTATACTCTGTTTCACGTTTCAGCTGAGCGAGGTCTGGTATTTCGATGAAATCTCCCAAACCAGAGATCGGATTGAGATGAAACCAGTGGCATATGAAACTAGACTCCCAATGCGTCATTTGGATATAAAATTAAATCCCAAAGGAGTTCATTTGAATTGTAGAAGTTGGAATTGCAATTCACGCCACACTGCTGACCAAGCTTTGGTGTTTTGAGTGTATCTCACAAACAACAAATCCAATTGAGCTGAAATCGGTGGCATATGAAAGTAGACTCAAAAATATTTCTATTAAACCTGAACCAAGAAAAATGGAGTTCAGACCATGGAGCTATGTCCTTCGAATGTTAGAGTAAGTTCAAGATGGTTCAAAAATGCTCAACATACAATGAGTTTGGAATGAGTTGTTAACTAGGCTTGGATAACTCAAGTTAGGACTAGAAACTTGAGTCAACGTCAATCAGAGAGGCAGACAGGGAAGAATGAATATTGAAAATAAATTTTAACTCGAATCAACAAAGTGGCAGAGCACTGTTCACAACGTCTCCGAGAATTCTGATCTTATTGTTATCAATTGATTACTACTTGCTATACTTCTCAATGTTATTAATAATCTTTAAGAGAAAGTTTCAGTTGATTAAAAGCTCGGATTAAGGATCAATCTTCCTCACAAAATTTGAAATTTGCGAGGAACAATTTCCCTCGCAAAATATGGTATTTGCGAGGGAACAAAGTTTCCTCGCAAATTCCATATTTTGCGAGGGAAGAACGTTTCCCTCGCAAATTCCAATTAATTCTAAAAAAATATAAAAAATTAGATAAAAGAAAATAATCACAAAAAATATTAAAAATTAGAAAATAAAAAGACTTGTATATCATAAAAATAAATTATAACAATCATAAAGTTTACAAAGCAATAACAAAATTTACAAATTATAATGTTTCGACTAGAATGAACTAAAAAAAAAGTCTAAACTGCAGCAAGCTAGTGATGATCACCACTAGTATCGTCATCACCATCAGGACCCTTGTCCTTCAATAAGGACTGGAGAATTGCTCGCATCTCAGTAATCATCTCTCCTTGCTCCCTCACCTTCGCTTCTTGCTCCGTCACCTTCGCTTCTTGCTCCTTCAGCTTCTCTTCTAACACCTTTACCCTGTTATCTTCTGCAAAACCAACATTACAAAGTCAGTTTTTTTTGTACTTCATTTAAATGGACGAGACAATAATGGTTTTCGATTGGTAGCAAAAGTATTACGTCTACTGTAGGAACACCTCCAACACTGCTTGGATGAGCGCAACATGTACAATATTTAAAGAAAGAAAATGCATAAATATAAAAATGTGGATTAGTTATTAAAGTCTTGGGAATACATACCAATGATCTTTGGAAGAATATGAAGTCTCTCTAGTTGTGGAAAGTGACTACTTGTCTACCTTTAAAATCCAAACAAAACCAAGTCACAAAAACAAACCAAATTATTCCCACTTTAAGGAATAGCATGAAAAAGTAAATCATATTTTTAATGTTGCAAGATTTCCGAAACCAAAAAAAATATAAAACTGCAACTTATGGTTTCTTCCTATGAAGTTGTTTTTTTTATCTGCTTGTTTAGAAGATGGAATGGAAAAGACAATGGTGTTCTTTTCAATAGTTACCCTTTTAAGAATAAAACCAAAACAATCATGAAATGTAACCCAAAAAAAAAAATGAAAAATCACATGCTAGATCATGATTATAAAGTCACTATTTAGTTCAACATTCTATATAGTTACCACCACAAATATAATCACCCTTTGAATTGGACAATTGTAGCCATGCAGTCATAAGAAAAGAACATTAATATGTTTACGAAAGCAAGAACAATATTTTCCATAAACTTCAAAATCAATCCAAGTAACCACTTTCATAAACTCAAGCTAAATTTAAATTTAACATCAAAATCTTATGCATAATCAAATTCCTTTTTTTTTTATTAATAGAACCTATACATTTAAAATTAACAATAAATATCACATTTAATAATGCAACACACAATTATAATGCAACTTTCAACATAAAACTAAACTTACTGTATTAGCCACAAAATGTCAACTAGCATGATAATTAAGTTTTAAGCTTTGTAATTCCAAATTCCTTGTTACAACAGAAGTCAAGTGACAACCAAATTTGATGAGCCAAAAATCTCCAAATAATCTCGATTTACGTAAATTAATTTCAATGACAAAGCATACATGAGATAGCTAAAATGAGGCAGCCAAAGCAACTTGTGTCATTCTAAAATTTAGCAGCATCAATTCAAAGTTCAAATTCCCACAGACTTCCAATTTTTGGCATCAATCATAGCAAGACAGTTCTCAACACACTGTGTCACTTTTGAGCATAATAGACTGCAACAATAGTAACATTTGACAGCAACAAAGCTTCACAAGTCAGTAACAATTTTCTAATTCCAACTTATTATCACAATTGAAGCAAAGAATAGAACTGCTTTATCCAAAATTTGGACAACTTAGTTGTCACAATTCAAGCTCCAAAGCACCAAATAGTAGTCAATTATCATATTGACACGGTCACATTCAACAAGTTAATTATGTACAGATTCTTAAAATCACCAAGGAACAAAATCAATTCCTAGCAAATTCAAATTCCTACCCAAATTTACCAAAATGCTAATAGCTGACTTATCTTTCAAAATGATTTTAGGAATCCATGCAGCAAAGCAAGTAATGATTTATAGTATTTTAATTTCCAAAATAGGTTTGCTCCCAAATATTAATTCCAACAATATTGGTGATATCACAAGTTGTAAGAAACCTCCATAATTATGCCTCAACAACATTACATCCAAAGTTAACACCAATCAACATGAACGCAATGATATGCCTAGACACATGTCAAAATCCACACACGAAGCAAGCATGGAAGTAAACACTTCCAAGTACCACACAATAATTAAATTAATTGCTTATCAAAGAATGAACAGGGAGAGCAGAAGAAAACGTTATTAAATTAACACAAAATAACTAAGGAAGCATTAATATCTCTCACCTTGCTTTCAATGATGCAAGTAAACACACTATCCTCATCCAAACCATTAAAACTTTGAACTGCAGAGCTGTGCGCAATGTTCACTGTACCACTGAGGTACATGGAATAACTGACCCAGTCACATTTATAATCAAGGAGAAACTCATTACACCAAACTTAGACTCAACCAGCAACTTCACAAAAAAAAAATTGTTTGTCACATATTATTCTATAATAAATATAGAAAGTAAGCAAAATAAAGAGTAAAACTAATCAAGGACTTACATCTACATTGAATACCACAATCTCCCCAGCACAAATCGAATCCTTGCTCATGTGCAAAAATAGGATATCCCCCTGCACATTATATAAGAGATCATTCATGAAGCAATCAAACAAATAGCTGAATTCCATGGACAAATTTTTCATACAAGATGACACTTTTCTCTTCTTAATGGTATTTGCTATTAGATGAACAAAATATATTTAGAACTAGACCATACCAGTGCCTTCCATATTATCAGTGCAGATGTAACAATCAAGCCTAACCTAAAACGAGTATAAATAACAAAACAACCAGTATCATGGATAGGTCGGAACAGAACTGGGATAACAACAAAAATCAACACAAAAAATGAGGGAACTGGGGAAATTCTTTAGCCAATAAATATAATGTAGCAAGTTGGTAAAGAATGTCATACTCGACCACCACAACCTCTTTTTTATATGCACGTCTTTTTTAGCCCAATTAATTTGATCTTGCTTGATGGAAGGCGGCTTTACCTCCAGCAATTCTAGTAGGCCTCTCACATACATATGGAGCAATTGAAAGCTTCTCTATAAAAAGTACGAATGTATCAACGTGGTTGGGTATAACAGAAAGGAATAGTTTTTATAATGAAATGAGTCAATATTTAAATATCTGTTGGGAAAGATACCTATATTTAGTGTTTGACCTCTAATAATGCTCAGCAAAAAAAAATAAAAAATAAAAAAATGCTGCCTTAAAAATTCCAACAATACCACCTACTCAAGCTCAAGAATTACAGTTCTCTTTAGAAGAAAAATTGGGGTAAAGATCAGCAATAGGGCTTCAGCAGAACTACCTTCAATGGCGAGGCGAGGCGACGCTTGAAATGCTTATCGATGACAGCAGTGACTAGGGCAATGGGTTCCCCATTTTGTGGGTGCTTTAGTTGTTGTGTATGTTTCTGATCTCTGTAGTTGCTGCAACGCCACAAATAGTGAAGAGAAGATGTTGAAGGTTAAAGGACGATGAAGAGGATGGAAGTCGAAGGTTAAGGATGGTGATAAAGGTCTTTGGTTCGTTCTCAGGTTCACGTCGCTGGTTCTGTTTTCTGGTTCAGTCCGGTAAGGGTGAAGAAGACGATGGGTAGTGGTCAGCGGTGGTGAAGAGGATGATGGAAGGAATAGAGAATGAAGGTTGATCTCCCCCAGCCAAGGTGAAGACGATGCCGAGCTGTGTATGTCGTGAATCCAGGATCCAAGCTCGCGGCGCTCCCCTCTCTGCCCTTTCTCAAAATCGGGTCTGTGTTTTTTCAGCTGTTGACCTAATTGATTCATCAAAACGCTGTGTTTTTGCTGCAGGGACCTACTTGCAACTTTTAAAAAGTTTTGCACAAGGACCAAATTGGAATCATTTCAAAAAAATTTACATTTTCAAAATGTAAAGGATATATTTGAGATATGAAATAATTGTTTAAAATCTGGTTCTTCACTCTGCAATGGTAAAATTGTTCATGTCGATATTTTAATTATATTATATTACATCATATATTCTTCTCACTCAATTTTTTTAATTTCTTTTATTAATTATCGTTGGAAAAAATGAGAATTTAAAAATAATTTTAAAGATTTTACAATATATAGGTTGTTTTGATTTATAGCCTTATTGAGAGTGTTTGAATATATATGAATTTTTAACTTATGATCTTACTTTATGTATGTGTTTTTAGTGATAAGTTGGAGCTATAAAGCTTAATTAAATTATATTTTATTTATTAGGGAGAAAGACAAAAAAGAGATTTGAAATTGTAAGACACTTTCAACCACATCATTTAAAAAAAAGTTGATTAATTCATTAAATTTGTTTGAAAATGAAACAATAAATTATATCTTGAAAAGTAAAAAATAAAAATCGCATCAAACTTTAAGTAAAAGAAATCTTGAAAAGTATCATTAATACCCACTGGATAACTTAAAATAAGGGCCACGCTTTCCTTCTAAAAAGTGCCTTATAATAGAGATTAGAAAGGGTATATTGCATTTAGCTAGGTGGAAAAGATAGAGTACCATTTGACTTTGTTTAAGATTCAAATCATTTCAATCTAAATAAATAAATATTTGCACTTGAGATGGGATAAATCGCATCACATTATTTATCAATTTTGATTTCGTATAATTAAATATCAAGAAGTTAGAATCATGTTAGAACATTTTTCGGTAAGATAATTTTGTAGGAATATTTAAGAAAGTATTTGATGTCGATTATTTAATTTTTGCAAGATTTTTTCTCATAATCAAACTATTTAAACTAATTAAAACTTATTGATAGTTTAGTTGTGACCAAATACTAATTCCTAAACGGATATTCATATGCTAATTTGATTAGTGGAAGCATGAAACTAAGCCAATATAATTTGCTATTGCATTTGACTGAAGTTGTACAATTAAATCAATTTTTCCATATGAGGATTGAATAAATATGAATGGAAAATAATAATAATAAAAAAAAAAATGAAATCATAACCGTATCATTTAAATATAAAAAGAGAAAAATAATTGAGAAGATAAGCCACATGAAGTAGGTTGACCAAAGGGTAATGAAAAATGAGGCCAACGCATATGTCCAACTGGTTGCCCTCACTAAGTCACTTAACCCAGTAACCCTTACCTGCGTCCCTGCCCACTTCTCAACGTTCCAAAAAAAAAAAAAAATTGCCGGCTCTACAAGTAAGTAGTGTCTTCAATCATAAATATATGACCTAATTGAAGAATTGATATTGATCTTATATATATTATTATCTCCGATTTTAAATATAAGATAAAGTTTGCAGTATGATTTATATTAAAAACTTTGTCTTACCTTTGAGATCGGAGGGAGTACTTATTTTTCATGTTGGTCAATTTTTTTTCTTTATCCCTATTGATACACCATCAACTGTTATCAAGTATGAGAGGGAATAAGAAATAAAGAAAGATGTATGAGTGTTTTAAGAAAAAAAAAGTATCATGTTAACTAATTTAACTCAATTTTTTAATATTATCATATTAAATAAATGGGTTTAATAGAAAAAATAGAAATGGATAGAGTGCATTGGAAAAGGTAACGTGGCAGGCTCCAAATAGTTATGTCGCAGTGTGAGGAGATAAGGGCCCGAACAACTTTCGGTGGCACAAACATAGCCACTAACATTACCAAATTTCACTTCTAACCTTTGGAATCTGACTCACTCACTCACGTCACTTGCATTCAGTGCCTCTTCTATTGCTGGCCTCCCAATACTTTTGAGTTGTGGTCGCACATGTTGTTAATAAATTTTAAGTATTTTAAATAGCACAACTTCAATTAAAAATAAATAATCATACACAATTTCATATGAAGCTCAAAATATGGAGTGTCATCAATGTACAAGGAAAGAGGTTAGGTAGTTTTTCTTTAGGGACAAAATTTTAGACAGGAGTTAGGCTCACATACATGTTAAAGATAACTAAACCTTGGGCCAAAATGATAGAACTGCTAATAACTATAAATTAGAGATAAAATTACAATGGTCATATAGTTCATGATTTCAAGGGCTTTTATTCTACCATTCAGTAGCAATACTTATTCGCTTATTTAAATATTTTTAATAATGTGATTTCAAAATTTCTGATATATTTCTTATGAAGGTTTTTATTAATTTACATTTTTTTTAAAATATGTCATCTGTTCTGTTATATTTATTTGATTAAATGATAAAAAGGAAGATATATAGAAAAAATAAATATATTAATTATAAGACAAATGTTTATAAATATATTTCAAAATACTATTGTTTAGAAGAAAATTGTCTTGATTTTAATCAATATGCTACTGAGTAGAACAGAGGCAGAAATGAGTAAGAGAGTTGAATTTTTTTTGTTTAATTGCCTTGGCTTTACTTTGCAAAAATATTTTTTTAAAAAATAATAATTTGCGAGGGAATAAAATTTCCCTCACAAAATGATCACTTTGCGAGGAATGAAGTTTCCCTCGCAAAATGGCCACTTTGTGTGAGGAAGTACAGTTCCCTCGCAAATGGCCACATTTTGCGAAAACATTGTTCCCTCGCAAAATGAAAGGGAAATTGGCGGGATATTTCCCCCAATTTTCCCAAATTTTGCAAGGGAAAAAACTTCCCTCGCAAATGGTCAAATTTTGCGAGGGAACTTTACTTCCCTCGCAAAAAAAAAATTTTGCGAGGAAACTTCGTTCCCTCGCAAAATTGGGGGAAATTGGCAGAATTTCCTCCCCAATTTTGCGAGGGAGCCATCTTTCCCTCGCAAAATGGGGGTTTTTTCGAGGAAAGTATGTTTCCCTCGCAAAAAGTGGCCATTTTGCGAGGGAAAATTTTTTCCCTTACAAAAGTGATCATTTTGCGAGGGAAATTTTTTTCCCTCGCAAAATTGGCATTTTTGCGAGGGAACTTGACAAATTTGCGACGAAATTTTTTTTCCTCGCAAATTCCGTCGCAAATATGACATTTTCTAGTAGTGATCACAGCGGAACCATGATCTAGAGTCACCGAGTATGCCAAAGCGACCCCCACCTTTTCCATAGAGACTACAAGGGCAGGGTCAAGAGATGCAATTTCAGAAATTCCTCGACATGCTACGGCAGTTACATATTAATATCCCCTTGGTGGACGCACTGGAACAAATGCCTAGCTATGTGAAGTTCATGAAAGACATTTTGTCCAAGAAGAGGAGAATAGAAGAATTCGAGACTGTAGCATTGACCCAGGACTGTAGTGTCATGCTAACAAATAGGCTACCACCAAAATTAAAAGACTCTGGCAGCTTCACAATCCCCTGTGCCATAGGATCTCAATACTCAGGGAAGGCCTTATGCGACCTCGGAGCCAATATCAATTTAATGTCGATGTCCATCTTCAAAAGATTAGCAGTTGGGGAGGCCCACAACAGTCACATTGCAGTTAGCTGATCGCTCCATTGTCCTACTAGAAGGAAAAAATCAAGGATGTCCTTGTTAAAGTTGATAAGTTTATCTTTCCGATGGACTTGAATGTAACACCCCCCGGGGTGCCAGCATTTTAGCCTTATTCTTACACAGTAGTGTGGCAAAATCAGAGATAGTTCATTATACCGATACAGCGGAATTTAAATTTGAATACATGACAGAGGTATTCACAGGGTTTATACCCCTTTACACTTATTTACAGATAGTGAAACTTAAAACCAACTAAACATTAATCACTATTGCCCCTTGGTTCTTCAATATAGCCCTCTGCTAGGCCGCCTTCAAGCAACACTCTCTCCTCGAACCATGTGCAACACTTCTCCTCCTGTGCTTACCTGCCTATTGGTTGGTAGTGGAGGGTGAGATTCTGAGGAATTCCAGTAGTAGACAATACCAATACAATGCATGCAAGATAAATGTTAATGTATGATATACTTGCCTTGCACAAGCCCATGTTAATATAATGACATATCTGCATGCTCAATGCTTCATGCATCATACTCATGGCCATAGCATAATCATAAACAGAGCTTCAATCATTCAAGTATGTTAAACATAGCAAGCAAATATAGCAATCAAACATATACATACAAGCAATAATATCAAATACATGCAAGTAAGGTAAGCCCAGGCCACTACCTTTTAACGACTATTGTCCTTACTCAGGTTCCTCTTTCGTCAACCTGCAAGGTTTTCTTGAAGTTCTTTCCTTCTCCTTCTGGCCCTAAGGGCATATCCATAACTTTAGAACCAGGGAAAATGAATGTTTATTTTCCTTTTTTACCCTTATTTCATTAAGGTTTAATTAAGTAACTTAACTTGTTACTTTCAACCTTTATCTTTCATTGTCCTTAAAAGTCCAGCAACTTCAACTATTTTTAATTAATTCCAAAAAAATCATTTTAATGTTCCGTCAACTCTCATGTGTTCCTTGGCAAGTCTAGTTTCATAGAAAAATACTCTCAAAAGTCATAACACGTCACATTAATCCAAGATTTTTCATCTTCATTCGCTGTGCAATTAAACTTCCAGAATTCATAGCTTATCTTTAAAAATTCATATCTGGAGTTCTAGATGTCCGATTTAGGTTATTCAAAAACCTATGAACTCCTTATTAAGTATAGTTTTTGGGAAAATTTGTTCCAATATTTAATCACATGTAAAACATTCCCAGTTCCAAAAAACGTCCAGACTATCCAGGTTTGTTTCTAAAAACTCAAGGTCATTTTGTACAATTTATTGCTCCCTGACCAGAGCTTATAAAAATACAAAATACCCACTGTTTTAAAGATATGAATGTCTACTATCTCCTGGAATACTTTCAGAATTTTTAAAGGACTTTCACTGGTTCGAACAACTCAGACAAGCGACTGAACTCAGGATTTCCAGAATTGGCGATTTCACTTCTTTAAAGAGCTTGTTATTTTATGTTTGAAAACCCCTTTAAAAATTCATCAAAAATCATATTCCCACACAGTTTTTCATGAAGAACACGTTGGTGGCCTCAGAATTTCGAAATTCCACTTATTTGTACAATTTTACCTCAGATTTTGAAATCTGGGTTTCCAACTTAAAGCTTTCAAAACTTGAAGAGAAAGTGAATATCCTTACCACTAGGCTTTCTCTTAAACTTGTGGTCTCTTCCTTCTTCGTTTTCCTTCTCAGACTTTCAGCCTAGACCCATAAGAACACATGCATGTGAGTTACAACTCACATAATCAATATGCAAGAAGGTTTCATCAACTTACCTTCTTCTTCTTGCTTCTTCTCTAACCGTGGATGTTCTTCAAGTTGAGTGGGATGTTGATGATGATGATGTTGAAGAGGAGGAAGGACGGTGGTTATTGTGGGAGGAGAGGAGAGGAGGGGTGTATATTGTGTGTGTGCTGTGAAGGAAGTGAATGAATAATTGTTATAAGAGTTGAAGGGGAAGGCCGTGAGGTGTGGGTTAAGGGTGAATGAATTGGTGAAATGAGATTAAAGTGTGGGGAGAGAGAGGTTGTGCGAAATGGAAAAGGAGGATGAGAGAAAATCATATTGTTGGAGGTGGAGGAGTAAAACCGTGAATGATAATTAAGGGAGAAGTGAAAACTGAATCAGATTTGTGAGGTGTGTGACAAGTGTGTTGTTTGCATGTGAGACGTGTAAGAGAGGGAGGGAGGGACGGTTTATGGAGGGAAAAAGGGAAATTGTGGAGGTGTGTGAGAGATTTTGTGTGTTTGTCGTATGAGATTAATAAAAGGAGTGTGTTTTCCGGGTAAAAGGGAAATCAGAGATTTTGGGTGTGAGCATGTGTCAAGTGTTTAGAGTAGGTTTTGGTGCATGTGTGTGTACGTGTAAATGAGAGGGAATGAGGGTGATCATTTAATGACAAATAAAAGGGGTCCTCAACGGCTGAAAGAGGAGGAAAATAATTGACCTCCAACAAGTCCCATAATTACCTTCTTTGCCATTCCATTGCATTGTAACCATATAATTATAATATGTGTGGGCTTTTCTTTTCTTTTCTTTTCTTTTTCTCTTGGATCCCTTGTAAATATTCCTTCAATTTATTATTTCCTCAATTAATTTATTTTGGCCATAAAATACGATCTCTACAATATTTAGGCCAAAAATGATTCCCAACTATATGTCCTCAATTTATGAGAAAATATGCCTTAAATTCCAAATATTAACTTTATAATAATTTAGGCCAAATTTTCCATGATTAATCCCATATCATATTTTAAATTCCCAACATCCAAATGGCAAGTGAACCAATCGAACAAGTAATAAAGAGTAAGTAGAGTTATCATCCCACATAGATTGTTGATACCAAAGATGACGCTAGTTATGAAAGACAAGTGTGTGATGTAAAAGTTGTATTGGGTTTGGTTGATTTTACTATTACTAATGACAGATAAGAAATAATGGTCGAAGGTCGAAAGAATATATCAGTTTAAAAGTAGGTTGAGCTCAGATTTCATCCAAAGCCACGTCATTCCCCTTGTTTGCCTACAACGCATTGCTATAGCAATCATGTTGCACAGCTTCCATAATGCTACAACATCACAACCTTTTACAACGTTATTAAGTTAACCCACCACTATCCTATACAGAAGCTTCCGCAATCCTGTAAATACAGTCCTCACTCTACTCTCCCACATTCTTATGGTGATTTCAAGTCTAGCCTATCTGATTAGCTCTAGGTGTTTTGGTGATGAGCGGTAAATCCATTCCTGGCATCAACAATTTAGGTTGAGCCGTACACGGGCTCGCCCAACAAGCACTATTTAACAGAGGTCAAACATTTCCTCCCTTTCGGGCTGACAAGACCACTGAGATAGCCCATAGTGTCCACTAATCGACTATGAATTAAAACAATGTTAAAACAAACTGGATTTATTAAATAAAGAACTAATAAACCGGGTTCATTCTACAACTTAGGAATTCATCCTCGCTTAGCCAAAGGGAATTTAGTTCATCACTGATGAGGGGCAAATAACACAAAGTACTATAGGACAGCCCATAACAGAGTTATGACAATAAAAGTAACAAAGAAAACAAGGAGCTCGTCGAAAGGTTGATGGCGTAAGAGGTGTCTTGTCTTACGACGACTCCACGTCTTCTACACAATCTGTCTTGCTCCAAGAAAGAACTTAGTTTGATCTCTTGTCCTCTCGGTCTGTTTCCGCTCTTGTTCCTTCTGCATGAGTTTCAATCGGATTGGAATTTGGTGACCGCCTTCTCTCGCGGCTCTTTTCTCCTTTGGGTTTTGCCACGCTTTCCTCTTATAGTTAGGTTTCCTTTGCCGCATGTCCAGTCAGTTAGGCCTTCCAAATCTGTCAGGTCTAACATCTTTGATTCGGTTGATTGATCCTTCTTTTAATGTAATGGGATTCTCTAAATCTGTCTTTTGATTCTCCATATCTTCTGGATTTAGCTTTAGTCAATCATCGTATCCACGTGCGTCTAGGTGACCTGTCTTAATTTCTTGAAAACTCACGAGGAAAGGTTAGAATAACTTAGCGCATAATTCTGCTTCATTTACGATGCTATAGCATAGCGGTCGCATTGTGTTGCTGGCGCAGGTGTAGGTATACGATATGCTATAGCATTGTATCAGTTTTATTACACGCTTTCACTACAAAACCATAAAGTGGTCATTTTCTTATGCATATGCACAGGGTAATGACATGGATGCAACAATTTATCGGATCAATCCCCTATTTCCCAATGTGTATGAATTCTCAAGTATTCTATTAGATAGTAAACAATAAAGCCTAGATTCAGCGTTCAAAACTGTCAAAACACATAGGGAAACATGGTATAAATATCACTCATCAAACTCCCTCACACTTAGCATTTTGTACTCCTTGGCAAAACAAAGAGAAAGCACCTTTTGTCAGCTTGCACGCTTTTTCCTAGGGACCTGATATCCTTTCATTGTCTTAAGTTCAATGTTCCCGTGTAAACAATCTCACTACCCAGTACTGGTGACTTAGTGTAGAGCATTACTCTAGTAAGAGAGTGTCAAGAATATCTCAGGTGATGTGTTTTGTTCGCTCTCTCACATAGGGGATTTGTTTCTCTTTGCCGTGCTAGTCTAACAGTTCTATAGGTTTGTAGAATTTCTAAGGTTGTTCATCAGTGGTCGAACTTAACTGCATCAAAAGGGCTTTTTAGGTTGTAATGCATGGAATGATAATATGTAAGTGATTTATGTGAAGATAAATATATGTTGTAGCAAGGCGCTAGACAAGTCTTTTCAATATGCAGTCATGATGTTGCATCTGAATATGCCCCACACAGTGGTGATGCCTTATGCTGTCAACTGAAGCTCTCATTGTTCTTGTTTTTTTATATAACCTTGTTACAATTTTTTGGCACTATGGGCATTATGCTACATCATTTGCACGCGTATCTCTTTATCATCTGCTTGCCTAGCATCTGCTATAGCATTATGTAGGTGGCTTAAGAGGGTGACAATATGATCGTAGCGGCTTGTGTATGGATTCAGTGGGTGAAAATTGAATGCCTTTGTTCTATGCAGTATGATTTGCAAGGTATCGAAACCAGAGAAATCAGACAAAAACAATATGGGGGGATGGCTCCTCAGAAGAAGAAAGTGAGGGAGAAGAAGAAACTGCAAACATCTCTCTTGTTGCAGAAGAAGAGCAATCTAAGAAAGTTGATGAGGTATATGACTCACAACAAACATATGATGAATTGTTTGCTGAGTACAATGTTTTACAATCTAAATTTGAAAAAGTTGCTGAGAAATATATAGCTTTGAAAAAGAAGAACATAGTTCTTGAACAACATGAAAGTAGAGCTTAATCACCAAGAGGGGGGTGAATTGGGAATTTTAAAAATTCTTTCAGTTTCCCAATTCAGAAGTGCTCTGTTTTTCGAACACTAAAACAGAGAAGAACAAAGGATAGAGAAGAATAGCAAGACACAAGAGATTTATACGGTTCGGTCCAATCTCTTGACCTACGTCCAGGTCCCCCGGACACTGGGATTTCACTATCACGATTGATTACACACTCGTACTCAAGAGTAATTCTCTCACTAGAACTTACTCCCCCTACAAGTTGCAATCAATGAACCCAATCACCAAGTCCCCTGACTTGTGATTCCTTACAATAAATGATTTACAATTAAGAAACTCTCTCTAAGAGTGGATAATGATAAACACTGAAGCTTAATGTATCAACAGATACTTTACACAAGAAAACTCAAGAGTAGTTGGAAACTTGAATGATTTTCATTTTCTGTAGTCTTAGTTGTTGAGAAGAATTGAATGCTGCTCTATTTATACTAAGAGAGCATTAAATGACCGTTGGCAACTCCATTATATCCGTTGGTAGGCTAATCTAGCTGTTGGAGGCACTTTGGTGTGTTCTCTCTCTAATCTTTAGTTAATTCCTTTTGCCCAGAGGATTAGGGTTGACTTTCCTTGTAATAGATCCGTTGGAAGAGCAAGTACTGCTTAGGGGAAGCAGACATTAATCCTTTTGCAGATGTGTAGAGAATGTGGGCTCAAAAGGATGCAAGCTTATGGACTTGCATTTAATGTTCTGACATGCTTTTTGATTTTGATCAAATCTCCAGTTAATGTTCTCTAAACAATCTGAAACTCACTGACAAACTCATTAAACATAGTTAAGTATAGTAGTGAATGTAAAGGAGAGGCATTGAGATCAAACAAGAAGATTTCACAAATTCGTCAGACTTGATTTTCAAGCTCCGCGACCAATACTCGAGTATGTCACTGTGCACTAATATGAATACTTGAGTATACATGTCCATACTCGAGTATTCTTTTTCCAGAGAGGCACTTCATGTTTTGAGCTTTGGACCATTTCTTTGAATTGCAATACTCGAGTATTCAAATTCAATACTCAAATTTTGAACTTTTTATGTGGAAATGAGTTTAAGTCCAAAACCTCAATACTTGAGTATTCAATTCAATTCTTGAGTTTTCAAATCATTTGAAAAAGAGCAAAGCTCTCTGTATGCCCAATACTCGAGTTTCAAACTCAATACTCGAGTATTCAAATTATTTGAAAGATTTTGTGAAATCTTTTCCAAGTCAATACTTGAGTATTCAAAACATTTGAGAATAGCAAAGCTTTTTGTATGGCCAATACTCGAGTTTCCCAATCAATACTCGAGTATTCAAATATTTTCAAAACTTTGAGAAGCCTCTGTTAAGTCAATACTTGAGTTTTCGTTTCAATACTTGAGTATTCATAAACATGTGTAAAGTTTGAAAACTTTTTGTTAACCTAATACTCGAGTATTAAAACTCATACTCAAGTATTCACATGTTGGAATACTTTGGTGACTCTCTGTATGACCAATACTTGAGTATCCAAATGGATACTTGAGTATTGAAAGTTTTGCCTTTTATTGAAAGAGTCTCTGTTTGGTTAATACTCGAGTATTCAAACCCATACTCGAGTTTTGGCTCATAGTGAAAAACTTGGAATGCTCTATGTGAGTTCAATACTTGAGTATTCAGAGGCATACTCGAGTATTTCTCAGCTTAATGAAAATGAGTCACTCTCTGTCAAGTCAATACTCGAGTTTGCCTTTGACAGCAAGTTTTTCAACTTAGCAGGACAAACTTTAACTTGTGTTTACAATTGTCAGTTATCATCAAAACACATAGAGAACTAACACAACAAGTTAAGAATGTATTTTGTGAAAACATTGTTTGTGAAGAATGCCTTGATTTAGAGAAAAAGGATTTGTATCTCACAAAAACACTTGAGAAATTCACCAAAGGTAGTGAAATGGTCAACATAATTTTGAAAGCTCAGAGATTTACAAATGATCGATCGGGCATAGGATACAATCCTGTTTTTGACAAAAAGAAAGGCAAGAAGAAAACTGGTGAAAAATCATATTTGAACTATTTTCATTAAACAGTTCACACTTCAAATCCTTTTGCTCACTGTAATTACTGCAACCAAAAGGGACACAATACCTCATCTTGTTTTCATAAGAAAGATAGAAGATAAACCTATTGGTAACTATCAGTGGGTACCAAAGGGAACCTATGTTCCTAAGGCCCAAACTAACCCCAAAGGACCCAAGAAAAGATGGGTACCTAAAACTTAATCTCTTCTGATTTGCAGGTTTGTCTGAGAGCATCAAGAATCAACAAGTGGTACATTGACAGTGGGTGCTCCAGACATATGACGAGGGATCAAACCAAATTTGTTGCAATGAGATCAAAAAATGGCGGCAAAGTCACCTTTAGAGGAAACCAATCTAGAAAGATCGCTGGAATCGGAGAAATTGGTGCAAAGGATAGACGTCAGATCAAAGATGTATATCTTGTGGAAGGTCTCTGTCACAACCTACTGAGAGTGAGTCAAAGTACTGACAAGAACAATTGGATCATCTTCGTTCCAAAGAATGTCTAATTGTCAACAAAGGTGATCTCCCAATCGACAAAGGTAAACTTAAAGTATTATTTAAAGCTCCTATAGAAGGTAACTGATATACCTTAGAATTACCTAATGTTAGTTTTGAAAAGTGTTTTGTTAGCAACTTGGACGAAAGTTGGCTGTGGCATAAGCGTCTGGCACATGTGAACATGTTCCAACTAGACAAGTTGTTAAGAAAAGATTTAGTTGTTGGTTTACCTAAATTACGTTTTAAAAATGATATGATCTGTGACTCTTGTCAAAGTGGTAAACAAACTAAATCATCTTTTAAAAACAAGCTTGAAATCTCGACCAATGGACCTCTTCAACTACTTCATATGGATTTGGTGGAAATTTGTATACTCTGGTCATTTGTCGACGATTTCTCTTGATTTACTTGGACTATCTTTTTATCTTCAAAAAGATGAAACATTTGATCTGTTTGTTGTGTTTTCCAAGAAGGTGCAAGACGAGAAAGGTGTTTGCATTTCAGGTATCCGGACTAATCATGGAGGTGAGTTTGAAAATCAAGCCTTCGGAGAATTTTGTGATGCTCACGGCATTGATCACAACTTCTTGGCTCCAAGGACACCACAACAGAATGGTGTGGTTGAAAGGAAGAATCATGTGCTCACTGAAATGGCCTGTGCAATGTTGAACGAAAATCAGACTTCACAAGTCTTTTGGGCAGATGCTATGAGCACGGCCAGTTACATTTCCAACCGAGTCTATCTCTAAAAGAAGCTCAACAAAACTCCATACGAATTATACAAAGGAAGAAAACTAAATTTGGCACATCTACATGTCTTCAAATGCAAATGCTTCATCCACAACAATGGTAAGAATCATTTAGGCAAGTTTGATCCCAAATCCGACGAAGGCATATTTCTTGGTTACTCTAATAGGAGTAAGGCATATAGGATTTTCAATAAGCGTACTCGTTTAAAAGTCAATTCATGTTGATAAATAAATCTTTGGATGATGATGAACCTATTGATAAGAACCAATTCTTTTCAAAAACTACTCCTGCCTCTCTTGAAAATCCAGAAAATGTTTTTGAAAACAATTCTCAAAACTTTTGTGAAAATCCTGATTAATCTCAACCTAAAGCTTAGAAGTTCATTAGGAATCATCCTTTGGACCAAGTAATAAGGTATAAATCAAGGTGTAAGGACCAGAAAAAACTCAATGAGGTTTTTTTCTACCTTCATATCGAGATTGAGCCCTCTAAGATTGACGAAGCCCTATCAGATAATGATTGGGTAATAGCAATGCAAGAGGAATTACATCAATTTGATAGAAATCAAGTTTGGGACTTGGTACCTAGGCCTAAAGACCATCCGGTCATTGGCACTAAATGGGTATTCAAGAACAAATGTGATAAATATGCAATCATAGTCCGCAACAAGGCAAGATTGGTTGCCAAATGTTATAATCAGGAAGAAGGAATTGATTATGAGGAAACATATGCCCCAGTAGCTAGATTGAAAGACATACGTGTACTCTTAGCCTTTGCATGTATCAAGGGATTTAAACTCTATCAAATGGATGTTAAGAGTGATTTTCTAAACGGTTTTATTCAGGAGGAAGTTTATGTTGAACAACCTCCTAGTTTTGAAAATGATCATCATCCAGATCACGTGTACTGTCTCAAGAAAGCCTTATATGGTCTTAAACAAGCTCCTAGAGCTTGGTATGAGCGGTTAAGTAAATTTCTTTTGGATCAAGGCTTTGTTAGAGGAAAATCAGACACAACACTCTTCATTAAAAGTATTAAGCTTAATGAAATCTTAATTGTGCGAATATATGTAAATGACATAATATTTGGTGCTACTAATGATTCTCTCTGTGAGGAATTTTCCAAGAAAATGATAGGGGAATTTGAAATGCCAATGATGGGTGAGCTCAATTACTTCCTCGGATTGCAAATCAAACAACGGAAGAATGAGATTTTCATTTCTCAAACAAAGTATCTCTGTGATTTACTCAAGAAGTTTGGGATGGAACATTGCAATAGAGCCGACACTCCAATGAGCTCAACTGCCTCTCTTGATGCGGATGAAGAAAAAGGCAAAGACTTCAACATAACCAAGTATAGGGGAATGATCAGATCCCTATTATACTTAACTGCAAGTCAGCCTGACATTCAATTCAGTATGGAATGCGCGTGAGATTTCAATCCACCCCTAAAGAATCTAATGCCGAACATGGTAAGAGAATTTTTTGAGATCTCTCGGATACAAAGGAATTGGGTCTTTGGTTTCCTAAAGGTCAATCAGAGCACTTGGTTGCATATTCTGATTCGGATCACGATGGATACAAAACTGACAGAAAAAGCTCTAGTGGACAATGTGAGTTTCTCGGAGGTTCACTCGTATCGTGGTTCAGCAAGAAGCAAACCACTGTGGCTGTATCCACTAAAGCTGAATATGTCGTTGCCTCAAGCTGTTGTGCTCAAGTCTTGTGGCTCAAACAGCAACTCCAAGACTTGGGATTCATCTGAAGGAGATCCCAATCCTCTATGACAACACCAGTACAATAAGCTTGGCTAAAAACCCAGTACAACATACTAGAACCAAGCATATTGATGTGAGACATCACTTTATTCGTGATCATGTTCAAAAGAAAGATGTCAAGGTGATGTTCATTCCCACACATCTTCAGTTGACTGATATCTTCACCAAACCGTTGGCTAAGGAACAATTCAGGTTCATCCATAGAGAATTGGGTATGGCAAATTCCAATGAATTGTAAGTATTCTCTCTTCAATTAATTTGATTCAATAAGATATTACTAACTTTAGCATCGGAGTTTGTAGCTTATGTTTATGCAAGACGCTCTGTTCTGATGTTGAAAAACAGAGGGTAAAAGAGTGAATGCTGCTCGAGCACAGCTCCTCTTACTGCTCGAACAATGACGTGAAGAGCCTCTCAAAGAAGCAAAGGCAAAGAACCGTGCTCGAGCAACAGCTGGGATGCATTATGAAGGCTCATAAAGAACGATGCTCGAGCACGCCTAGAAGTCTGCCCGAGCAACAACGGGGTATATGAAAAATGACGAACGGAGGAACTATGCTCGAGCACCTATCTCTTTCTTCCCGAGCATGAGAAACTGTTGGATGAACATTGTGATCAAAAATCCGTCTCCCATTGCTCCAAGGGTTCAATTATCATCAATAAGTCAAGTATTCATAGAGCATACTTGATGGGAGTCAGCTTAGATCATTTACATTATTAATATAAATACTCTTTGTTCATCCATGCTCGAGTAAGACATGAAGTCTGCTCGAGCAAGTACCCTGTTCGAGCACGAAGAACCCCATGCTCGAGCAATGTCGCGTGATAAAGTTTTTTTTTTAAAAAAATAGGGATGTCGTTTCATTTCCCGTCTCTGCATCGCGAACCCTAGCCCTTTCTCTTTCTCTCAAATCGTCATTCCGTTACGTCTGTTTGCGAATCGTTACGCCTGTTTCAACCGTTACACCGATTCAATCAAGCGTTTTCGTTATTTCAACTGATTCATTATCCTTAAATCCCCTCATTTCCCTCCAATTCTATCCTCTCCTTCGTCGAACTTCTCCACTCAAAGCTCCCCACTTTTGATTTGAACAATGGCTAGTTTCGATGATAAATCTCCATCCAAAAAGCCTCATGCGAAGAAATCACGTTATTATCGACCCTAGGTTCAAGCTTCCGACGAACCTACCAAACCTAAAGCCACCAAGAAGCAGAAGGTCACCAAACCACAACAGGAATTGGGTATAGCGATTCAGGAATCTCCAAGACTGAAGACTCGCCTTCAGACTCACTCCCTACCTTCAGACAAAGGGAAACGAGCAAAGTCACCATCACCTTTGGTTTCCAACGACTCTGAGGAAACTATCAATGAGACTCGATCAAAGGAAATTGA
Organism: Acacia melanoxylon; assembly: GCA_019022615.1. NCBI lineage: Eukaryota > Viridiplantae > Streptophyta > Magnoliopsida > Fabales > Fabaceae > Acacia > Acacia melanoxylon. The sequence goes on along the minus strand of JAFJYJ010000033.1, from coordinate 6,927,950 downwards.
AGATCACCCCTAAAATCCTAAGGCATCAATTAGTCAGAAATCTCAGGCCTTTAGAAGCAAGAAGCAAAAATTATCAGTTCCTTAGAAATCCCAAGCGTCTGGTAGCAAGAAACAACAAGTCTCGGACAATCGACCTACAAATGGCTAGTTGCCTGAACCTTCACCAAGAATGATTGTTGGTAATGTTGCCGTTAATGATCCTGAGAACTTTGCATTTTACTTCGGGAAGAGACCTTTTTGTAAGGCCTGGCTATCACCCAAGAGGGGGGGTGAATTGGGTGTCTGATAAAACTTTAGAAACTTTGAAAATCTTTTCGCAACTTCTAAACCAACAGTTAGATATTCAAATAAACATATACTGGAAATATAAGAGATAAGGGAAGAGAATATGCAAACTGAGATTTATACTGGTTCGGCCAATCCTTGACCTACGTCCAGTCCCAAGCTCCACTTGAGATTTTCAATCCACTATCCTCTTGTTTAATCCGGGCACAAGAGAAGCCTATACAATCCCACAAGTTCACGAGGCACTTGTGAAGCCGAATCTCTCACTGAGATACTTCTTTCAATCAGTTACACACTCTGTACTCGAAGTTATCCTCTCACTAGGATACACTCCCCCTTACAAGTTGTAAACTGATAACCCATTCTCCAAGTCCCACGACTTGAGATTCTTACAATGATTTAGTAATCAGAAATGTTCTCTCTAAAAGAGTAAATGAATAAACACTGAAGTATATTACAAATAATCTCACTCTCTAAGATGAACTATACAAGCATTGAGAACAGAGAGCGTGTGAGCTAAATGTTGGATTCAGAATATCAGCATTTCGACAGTATAAGCTCTTGTCTCCAACCTCTTCTATCTTGAATGCTTCTCCTTTTATAGTTATTTGCAATTTATGACCGTTGAGCAATTCCTCCATCGATGTAAGCGAATATGACCGTTGGAAAATGTTACCGTTGGAGCTTCTGACATAATCATCTTCTTTTCGTAATCTGATGTTAATCCTTCACATAATCATCTGAAACTCATTAACAAACTGATTAAAGATGATTAGAAATAGTAATGAGTAATGGTAAGGATTAATGAAATCACAAACAATGATTTTGGATTTTCGAACACGGTGATTTTATGAAGCAGATATGCTAACTCGAGTTATTCCATAAAACTCAAGTTGTTTTAAGTGTCGGATGCTTTCTGTTTGGATTATAACTCGAGTTATTGTATGTGACTCGAGTTTCCTAACTCGAGTTATCCTTCGTGACTCGAGTTATCTTTGTGTGCCAAAGTTCCGTTTCCTTTCGTCTTGAATGACTCGAGTTATCTTGCCTAACTCGAGTTACCCGTTCATCCGACAAAGGGCTCACAGTGTTTGCTGGCATTGGCATTGATCCTCAATTCAATCTTTTGATTATCTGAAACTTCCTCACAAAGATTATTAATAACATTGAAGAGTATAGCGAGTAGTAATCAATTGATAACATTAATTTCAGAATTCTCGAAGGAGTTGTGGAACAGTGCCCTGCTACTTTGTTCGTTCGAGGTAAAATCTCTTCCCAATATCCATTCTTCTCTGCCTGCCTCTTTGATTGATGTTAACTCAAGTTTCCAGTCCTAACTTGAGTTATCCAAGCCTAGTTAACAACTCATTTCAAACTCATTGTATGTTGAGTGTTCTTGAACCATCTTGAACTGATAGTAACTTTCGAAGGCCATATCTCCATGTTCTGAACTCCTTTTTAGTTGGTTCAAATCTTGGTGGAACGCCCTTTGAGTCTACTTTCATATGCCACCAATTTCAGCTCAATCCGATTTGTAGTTTGTGAGATACACTCAAAACACCAAAGCTATGTCTGCACTGTGGCGTGATTTTCAGTCCCAACTTCTACAATTCATAGATTATTGATCTGAACTCCTTTGGGCTTGAATTATATATCAAACTGACGCATTGGGAGTCTAGTTTCATATGCCACTGGTTTCGTGTCAATCCGATGCCTGGTTTGTGAGATATCATCGAAATACCAGACCTCGCCAGATGAAACGCGAAACAGAGTGAACAAGTTGCTGATATACACCTTAACTCGAGTTTTTAGTGATAACTCGAGTTACACAACTCGAGTTACTTAGTATAACTCGAGTTATATCAGTCCAGAAACTCAGAAACGCTGTAAGAAACTGAGTTGCAACCTCATGACTCGAGTTATATCAGTCCGTAAGCTCCCTTTACGTATTTTAACTCCAAATTGACCCATTCCAACTCCCATTTGATCATGGAGACTTCTAGAATCAATCTTGGAACTTGTATAATGATATTCTCATTCCTTTTATCAAGTTCTTCCATCTTGTATCTCCCATCTTGATCAATCTCCATAATTTAACTCTTTCTTTCTTCTTTGGACTTAACATATCAATTTGAACTTAGCTTCTTAGTTTGAACTTAACATCCCAATTTGAAATTAACTTCTTGCTTCCTTGACATCCTCTGCAAGTTCTTTTTGCTGTGAACTCTTATCTTCTCCTTGATGAATCTCTATAACTCAACTCTTTCTTTCTTTTCTTCTCTTGATCATTCTTCATAATTTAACTTGGCTTCATCATTCTCTGCAAGTTCTACCTTCTTCAATATCTCTTCTTGAACTTGACATTTTCTCCAATTTCTTCTTTCTGTAATCTCTTATATCCTTCTTGATCTATAATTCAACTTGGACTAATCTACATTAAATACAGCAGTTAGTCAATGAGGAGATAACTATATTACTCAATCTTTTTGCTTTTAATAATGGCATCTATATAAGACATCATCAAAACTAATCATATCTAACACTTTTTGTCCTATTGTATATGTTGATTTGGAGCATTTCCAAAAGGAATGCAATTTGGACTTGACTGATTGGCTTCTTCAGTTCATGCCTCTACTGAGTATTAGTATGCCTTACTCCCCCGAGGTTGTTCATGTCTTCTACTACAATATGCACCTCCAGGACAAGAAGGTGATGATGATACATTGATTACAAAGGTTCAGGAGCAAGAAATTAAGATCACAGTGCAATGTCATTCTCGGCATTGTTGATCCTCCTGAAGATCCTCCCAAGCTGTCAGATGCTACTTACCACAAAATCCTACTCCCAGATGTTCCTGATGATGGAAAAATGGTCATTTTCACTCTGGCTATGATGAAGGATGAGTACCGAGGGTTGTGGTATGTGTATCGCAGAAGTCTCGTTCAGAAAGGCCGAAGTTTCACACACTTCGTGCAGAAAGACTATAAGCGGTTTGCTTTGCTCATTGCCAAGGAACCACAGAATCTTGGCAAGTGGATTATGGACGAGATGATCTCCTTTATTTCAGAGGCCCCAGTCAAGCTTCGAGCCATCATACCATTTTCTTCGTGTATTTATTGTATCTTGGAAATCAACAATGTCTGGTACCTCTCGGAAGACAAAGAAGAATACCCACCTCGTTTTGGCAAAGAACATATGATTTGGATACGGATTTCCTTTACTGAGGCCTCGTCGAAGAAAAAGAAGATGAAAGCTCCTGTTCCTCTCAAGTCTTCTAAGCCATCTACTTCGAGACCACCTGATGATGCTGAGTCATCTAAGGCTGGTCCTTCTACGTCCGTACCATCATTTGCCCAGGCTTCAATTTAGAACCTGATTCAGTCCTCAATTTAGAGTGCCATGGCTCGTTTTACTGAGAAAGTGTTGAAGTCTATGGATACTATTACACCCCTACCGGCCTCGCCCTTTCGGGTGGTGGGTTAGAGGGATCCTTTTCGCTTATTACCTTTCCTTTGTTAATTGTTCACTTTAATCATATATCAGAGTGTGCATGGAAGAGCATATGATCGGTTTGGACAACTTACAATATACTGGTAAAGGCGTACAAAATTTATAGAAAGTATTCCCCGTAGGGTTAAGGGTACAATAATCCAACATAACTTACAATCATCCAGGAATAAACATACAGAATGAGGTAAGGTATTCCATACGTCTTCAACCTTCAGCTTCATCGCTCTTACCCTTATCTTCTCCACAGTCCAACCGGCCTACCGCCTTACACCTGTATCTTTGAAACCAGTCTGGAGTTTAAAATTGAACCCCAGAGTAACTGTTAGACTCATATACAATATGTACACAATGCATGCAATGCAAATCACAATCAGGAAATAAATCTGCCTCAGGCACAATACTGGCATGTATGAATCTGCCTCTGGCACAATAAGGGTAAATCACATCTGCCTCTGGCACAACAAACCGCAGGACCGCCTGGTCAAGACAAGCCCCCGGTACCATAGCGCTAAGGGCCTCGGTAGTCAGGGCTGCAGTCCCCTACCGACCCCTTACAAGCCCCCAGTACCAGAGCGCTAAGGGCTCCATATTCGGTACTGTGAAGGAAACCTAAGGACACACAGTCCAATAGGCACCACAGCCCGATAAGTATTCCTTGGACTTCAGCAGCAACCCAAGGACACACAGTCCACTAGGTGCTACAGCCCAAGACATCATGATAATACACACATGCAAGAGCAACATAGAGTATGCAAGTCAACAGTTACTACCTGGCACGCCTTGCAAAATAATGAACTCTTCCCTTGACGTTGGAGATACGTCCCACACATGCTATCACCCTAAACATAGCCAAACATCATGCTTTCAATCAACCATTCAATCTTTACTTCAAGTTTCCTAAAATTCGCATAGCACCAGAATTTCTAGAACTTCTGACCCTACTTCGCCGATTTTTTAATAAATTCTATAAAAATCGTATAGACATGAAATCAGTGGCCGTGGAACCCTTAGGGTGTCTAATTGATATGGAAAATAATTACCAAAGTCATCTGGGTTCGAAACATGTACTTATTCTCAAACATTAGCCACTGGTGCGAAACAGAATCCATGTCTTTAGGTCATTTTCAATCTTAAATAACGCTCTGTTGGAAGTTCCAAATGACACGAAATCTTAGTCTAAAATCATCCATAGGATGTATAATATTTCCATGTAAAATATCAAAGCAAACGGAATCCATTTACCCATTACAAATCACCGATTAACCTTTGCTGCCCAAAAACTGAAAGAACCGACAGATTTTCGTATAACAAAGACTTAGGTTTTTAGAGTTCAGAAACAGGTGATCCCAATTGACCTACACAAAATAAATCTTCTGGACCCATTTAAGACCTCAAAAATATGAAAAACCCACTGCATAACCACGAAACACCACAGGGAAGAAGTGAATAGAACTTAGTTGCCGGTTTAGGGACTTACCTCGGGATGTCGGTTGCGTATGAGCTTCTTCACTTCCTGGACCAAAGGCTTCAGCTGAGCACTCTCCTACTCTCCTTGATCTCGTCCTTGGGCAGAAAAAATGGGTGGGGAAGGGTCCTTATATAGACTCCAAAGGTGGGGCCCTTATCCAACTTGATTACGATCCAACGATTAGGAAAATTCTTCGGATTTATTTATAATTTATTTACTAGATTCTCAAGGGTTCTAGAGAACTCTTTAGGGCAGATGTGGGGCGCATCCCAAGGCCAAAAATAAGGTTCCAAAACTGCCCCTGATAGTGGTCTTTGAAATTGCTAGTTGTAGGTTTTTGGCCCAGGGGTAAAACGGTCATTTTGCACTTCACTTCTTCCAACTCGCGGACCCACAAGATCTGCCCTAGGATATGCCATAATTACCCTTTTAGAGTCATCATTACTTGTCCTTCACCGGTCATGTCAGGTTCAAATTGTGTGGTCCAGATTTATTCTGATTATTTTATCTTTCTCTCTCTCTTCATAATTACATGATGTGACATTCTCTCTCTTCATAATTACATGATGTGACCCTTTTCTTTTCCTCCAAGTCACTTTCTCTCTCCTATGGGCCCACCAATTTCATCCTCCCTCTGTGTCCAGGGGTCTGGGCCCGACTCGGATAAACCCTAACCGATCCCGCTTCACTCTTTTTGCCGGTTACACTTTTCCTCGTAACTCGTGCCACACAACTGGACCTTTGTGAGCCCGGATCATCAGTCTCTTCTCCTTGACCATAGGGGAACGAAATATAGTACCTTGGGGATCCAGATACCCATACTTCAGTATCTCATAACAACCTCGTACTACGTGCTACCCGGATGATCCAACTTCTGACCCTAAAACGCCACGTGTCCGACGTAGTACTACCATCGAATTTTACTTCTACACTATCACTTTAACTTTTATGGTCCTTGAGCTCTTGGTCAAAATACTCATGCAAACAGGAGTGCAAATGTGTTAAAATATGTCAAGAGGGCACTTAAAAATTCCCCAAACCAAATGACCAAAGTACCCTTGCAAAATATCCTCTTAACTTGGCTTATTTTGCAAGTTTTGTTCACTTTTCTCTCTCCTCCTTGTTTTGCACGAATTTAAAGCAATTTCTCTCTCTTCATGATGACTTGAATTGACCTCTTGCTCCTGTAATTATGAAGGGACACGTGTCATGCTTTTATTGGTCCAACACAAAAGTAACTTTTCCCTTGTAATGATGACGGGACACGTGTCATGATTTTATTGGGCCAACACAAAAGTATGTCATCATTAGTCATCATGATAGTACTTTATTAAAGTTACTTTATCAGTATTTTCCTGAGAGATCCCGCCGGGTTTACTCGGGTTTTTCTTCACGAATACTAATGCTTTCTCAAAAACGGGGGGCATACCCACCGCCCTCAAAATGCTGTGTACTTACTTATACCGGCATATTTTTACTCAACTAATTGTCCTATACCTTAGGACATAGTTGGGTGGCATCTTTTCCACCGGATTTACACCGTATATACCTTCTGTGTCCCATTTTCACTGGCACCTTATTTCCATGGCTTATGCATACAAGGTCCACTGACCCTTATGGTCGAGTTACTTAGTCCCAGAGAGGCTTCCTAACTCTCGACATTCTTGGAACTCTTTCCAAACTGGGCTTAGTCGTCCGCCTACTTTAGGCTTATTCTCCATTGTCAAGGTCCGAAATTCAGGGTGTTACAGATACCTTTCAGAATCTCAATGTTAGGATGATCAAGGCTATGTCTGGTGAGATGGTCAACTTGAAAGCTCACATTGATTTACAAATTGACGCTGAGATGAAGGCTCTCAAAGAAGAAATGGATGCTCGGTTCTCCGTCTTATTTAATCATCAACAATAGATCAAAAAGGAAGTTCAGAACCTTGCTCAACAGCAACTTAGTCTTCAACAAACCATACAGGACTTCGATGAGACTTTGGATGCTTTTGTGACGAGCTTTGGCCCCGACGGTCCTTGTAACACCCCGAATTTTGGACCTTGAGAATGGAAAATAAGCCTAAAGTACACGAACGACTAAGCCCAGTAAGGGAAGAGTTCCAAGAATGTTGAGAGTTAGGACGCCCCTCTGGGATTAAGTAACTCGACCATACAGGTCAGTGGACCTTGCATGCATAAGCCGTGGAATTAAGGTGCCAATGAAAATGGGACATAGAAGACCTATACGATGTAAATCCGATGGAAACGATGCCACCATATTATGTCTTAAGAAATAGGACAATTAGTTGAGCGAAAATATGCCAGTATAAGTAAGTACACGGCATTTTCAGGGCAGTTGGGTATGCCCTGCGTTTTTTAAAAGACATCGGTATTCGTGAAGAAAACCCGAGTAAAACCCGGGCAGGATCTCGAGCAAGTACCGATAAAATAAAGTAATGTCACGATGACTAATGATGACATACTTTTGTGTTGGCCAAATGGGATGGTGACATGTGTCCCTTCATGATTACAAAAGATAAAGAGTAATGATGCTATTAGGACACATGGCATTCTGGAGTTGGATGTTTGACTTTTTGGCACCATAAAGTACGAGGTAATTATGAGACATTAAAATATACATTTCTCGCTCCCCAAGAATGAAGAAAGACATGCAGCCACATCGGGGGAAAAGGAACAGTTGATCCAGCCCTATACAAGTCCAGTTGTGTGGCACGAGTTACGAGGAGAGGTGTAACCAGCAAAAAGGAGCTAAGCGGGACCGGTTAGGGTTTTCCGGAGTTAGGCCCAGACTCCTGGACATAGAGGGAGGACGAAATTGGTGGGTCCAGAGGAGAGAGAAAGTGACTTGGAGGAAAAGAAAAATGTCACATTATGCGATTATGAAGAAAGATAAAGATAAAATAATCAGAATTAATCTGGACCACACAATTTGAACCTGACATGACAATGGAATGACAAGAAATTATGACCCCCACATGGATCATTAATGGTGCAATCTAGGGCAGATTTGGTGGGCCCCACTAACTTAGAAGAAGAGCAAGGCAAATGACCATTTTACCCCCGAAGTGTTATTTTAAGTACCGGACAAAAACGAACACTAGGGGCATTTTGGGAATCTGATTTTTGGGCCTAAAAAGGTGCACCAATCTGCCAAGAATACTCTAGAAGTCTTGAGAATTAAGTCAAAGAATTATATTTTAATATGAGACACCCTTTGGACCATTGGGTAATAACCAAAATTGGAGAGAAGCCTTATAAGGACACCTCTTCCCCTCATTTCCACCTGCCCAAGGATGTGGTCAAGGTGAAGAAGGAGGGTGTCCAGCTGAAGCTCTTGGTTCAGGAGGTGAAGGAAGTCATACGCAACCGAAATTCCAAGGTAAGTGCCGAACCGACAACTCAGTAATTCTTGCTTCTGCCCTAGGGTGTTGTTTTGGGTAATTTCAGTAGGAATATCATGTTTTTAAGGTTTCCATTGAGTCCAAAACGTGATTTTGTGTGGGGTTAAGTCAAGGTTAGATTTTTCACACCCGAAAAACCCTAAGACGTTAAATTGTGCAAACCTGCCAACACCTCTGATTTCTGAGCAGCAAAGACAAATCGGTATATTTAAAGAAGTAAATGAATTCCAATGGCTTTGAAATTTTACATGGTGAAATTATACATCCTCAAGATGATTTTGGTATAAGGTTTTGTGTCATTTGGATTTTCCAACCAAGCGATATCTAATGTTCAAAATGACCTAAAAACCTAGACTTTTCTTTGGACCAGTGGCTCAGTTTTGCAAATAAGAAAAGGATCCGAACCCATATGACTTTGGAAATTATTTTTATGGTAGACTAGACATCCTAAGAGTTCTATGGCCACTGATTTCATGTCAATATGATTTTTCTATAATGTATTAAAAATCAGCGAACTTGGGTCAAAAATTCTGGAAAATCCGGTGTAGGGCGAAATTCATGGAATTTGAAGTAAAGTTGTATATATGATTGAAAGCATGATGTTTTGTTGTAACTAGGGTGTTAGCACATGTGGACCATATTTCCAACACCAAGGGAAGATTTCACTATTTTCGAGGCGTGCCAGGTAGTAACTGTAAACTCACGTATTCTATGTTGCTGTTGTATGTCTGTTTTCCATGATTGCGGATGTGAGGCTATAGGGCCTAGTGGACTATGTGTCCTTAGGTCGCTACCGAGCCTGAGATGCATTCGGGGTAGTTGGGGTTAAACTCCCTAGCTACTGTGTTGATCCTAGCGATCATATGCTCTACCGCGCACACTCTGATATATGTTAAAAGGACTAATAAACAAAGGAAATGCAACAAGCGAAAAGGATCCCTCTAACCCGCCACCCGAAAGGGCGAGGCCGGTAGGGGTGTAACAGTCCCACTGATAAACCTCATGCCTCTTGCCTCTGAGAAGCCTCCTGCCTTTGCTCCCACGACAGGTATTGTTCCATTTCAGTCCTCCTGCCTCTACTTCTGGCATGCCTTCTGCCTCTGAGAAGCCTCTGCCTTTGCTCCCATGACAGCTTTGGCCCAGACGGTCCCACTGATAAGCCTCCTACCTCTGCCTCTACGCCCTTATTATAGTTGTTCACATAATTGACAGATTCAAGGTTGGCAGAACACTGAGCGTAAGGATGCTCTCTACCACAGTACACACATGCTACTTGAGTAGGTTGCGTTGCTGGATGACTAGTAGGTAGGGTCATTAACTTGATCATGTTGGTCAGTAAAGACGCTTGTGCCGTGAGGGTTGTCATAGCATCACGTTCATGAACTCCTGCTACTGGTTTGGAAGAAGATAGCCTATCTGCTGGCCATTGACGACTATTCATAGCCAAATGTTCCAAGACCTCGTGCGCTTCATTATAGGATTTCATCAGGAGTGAGCCATTCACAGATGTATCAACTATGGATCGCATCTGTTTAGCCTTTATAAAAGGTCTCTAGTTGTACCCATTCTACCAACCATGTTGTGGACATCTTCTAAGTAGGTCCTCGAATCGTTCCCAGGCTTCGTAAGTGGATTCGCCAAGGCACCGTCTAAAGCTGGTTATGTCTTCTCTCAGCTGAGCATTCTTAGTCGGTGGGAAGAATTTAAGCAGGAATTTGCTACCCAAGTCGTTCCATGAGGTAATAGAATGAGTAGGCATAATGTTTAGCCATGCTCGAGCCTTGTCCTTGAGTGAGAATGGGAACAACTTGATCTTGAGGGCATCGGGTATCACTCCTGGATTGACGAAGGCGTCACAGACCTCCATGAATGATTTGAGATGCTGATGAGGGTCTTCTGATAGGAGTCCTCAAAAATTTCCGGCTGAGTTGAGCATTTGAATTATGACACAATTGATTTCAAAGTGTCCTGTAGTCAGATTTGGAAGTGTGATAGCTGAATTAAGTCTGGTGAGGTCAGGTGATGAGTGCAGATTATGCCATGTTTTCCTATATTTCATGACTGAATGGTATGGCAAATAAGAGCGTAAACTACAAATAACCCAAGCAAAAAGGCATGTATTCATGATATAAGGAACGAGGGATGGAAACCATTTACATCCAAAACATGTGCTAAGGAAAGAGCAAGTTACATTGTTTTTAGGGAAGAACGTATAGCAAAGCGATACTATGCTATAGCATTCCTACAAAGAACTCGAAGTGCACTAAAAGGCAAAAGAAAGCTATAGCAAAGTAAAGGACGCAATGATATGCGACATATTTTCTGACCTTTTTATCTAGCTGATTTCAGGGATAGAAATAAAAGATCGAGATCAACAGGTAGATTGCTGACATAATGAAATAAAAGATGCGGAGGATCGAAACGGAAAGAATTGAAGGATCCCGCAGTATCAGCAGAATCAATCTACAAACAGGAGATACGATAGATCTCGACAGATTTAGAAAGCCCAACAAGCCTAACGCGCGTCACACGAAAGTCTGAATATAAAAGAAAACAGCGAGTCAACCCAAGAGTAGTCGCAGAGAGCCAACACGAGACTTCACATTCGGCCGACTCAAAAGAAGAGTGAAAGACATCACTAGCACGAGAATTCCAGGATAACCCAGCATCCTTCCTCACAATAAGACGGAGTGAAGAAGACGTGGAGTGGTGACGTGATAGGGCTTCATCCACGACGTCGGAACGCCGTCAAGCTTTCTATTTTCAGTTGTTTAATTTCAGTAGTAGATCATGGGTCATTCTGTTATTATCTGTTTTGTGTTTCCTTTGTCAGTCATGAACTAACTTTCTGATGGATGAACGAGGATGAATCCTTAAGCGTGTATGAACCCAGTTGCAAGTTCTTAATTTAATAGATCCGATTTGCTTATCGGAAATTAATTACTAGTCGATTAGAGAATCTAAGGGCTAGATATGTGGTCTCGGCTTACTGGCAAAGAGTCGAGGCTAGACCTCGAGAAACAAAGCTTGTGTTTGCTAGGCAGCCAGTGCAAGGCTTGACCTATTTATTGTAGGCTTTAGGAATGGGTCTACCTCTCATAACCAGTACACCCTGAGTATAATGCAGATAAAAACTAGAAAGTTTCCATAGGAATATGGAATGCGTATAGTTAATATCATATGTATCGGATGCGGAAGCTTTGATAGATTATAATGGTGGGTTAATCGAATAGCTTTGTAGCTAGTACTTATGCTGTAGCAATTGTGGAAGTTGTACAGTATAGATGCTATAGCAATGAGTAGAGCAACTGGAGGAATTATGCACTTAAGGAGGAGTCCGAGTTCAGCCTAATTCCTCACTGATATCTTCTTCGATTTCCTTTGTTTATTTCTGTTATTAGTGTAATCACCCAGAACCTTCCAACCAACTACATTTACTTTCTGATTGCAACTATCATAGCAATTGAGAGTCGCTCTTCGGTATCTCAGTCTCTGTGGGACGATACTCTACTTTCACTTTATTACTTGTTCGACTGGTTCACTTGCCATCAAGGAAATCGACCAACAAGTTTTTGGCGCCGTTGCCGGGGACTGTTGATACCCTCATTGACGACGCCCCTTTTGCTTAATAGTTGTAATCTAAGTAATAAAAATCTCATATTTTTTTGTTTTTGATTTTCAGGTACATTCTGTAGTGCATGCGCAATTCGCCTTCAACCAACTTAGAGCCTTACGATCCTGAGATAGAATGCACCCACAAGCAAAGGCGCAAGAAGCATAAGCGAAGAAGTCAACCTTTTGACTCAGCAAGCATGGCGGATATGCCTGTCAACCCAGAGTAGAATCAACGAGGGCCGATACTGATGAACGGGGATAACCAGGCCCTCCACCTCCAAAACCAGATGTAAACAAGGCCATAATGGAATTTGGAATTCCAGATCTAAACAAGCTGAATTCGGCCATCACACTGCCAACATTCAATGCAGGCCACTTTGAAATCAAAGGTGTCATGATTCAGATATTGAATGCAGCCGGGCAATTTGGAGGACTTCCATCCAAAGATCCGTACCTGCACCTCAAGACCTTCATGGATGATCACGTGCAATACCCAACAGTGAATGCTACCACATCATCATCAAGGCATAATCATGACCCTGGACCTTCAAAGATGCCAAGGCAACCCCCTCCTTTCCCACCAAGGCTACAGCAGCACGGCCAAGAGAAACAATTCAAGAAATTCCTTGACGTGTTACGGTAATTGCACATTGATATTCCTCTGGTGGAAGCCCTAGAGCAAATGCCCAGCTATGTAAAATTTATGAAGGAAATTCTGTCTAAAAAGAGACGACTGGAAGAGTTCGAGACCGTAGCATTAACCCAAGACTGTAGTGCCATGCTCACAAATCGGCTACCTCCTAAATTAAAAGATCCTGGCAGTTTCACAATCCCCTGTGCCATTGGACCTCAATATTCAGGGAAAGCTCTGTGTGATTTAGGAGCTAGCATAAACCTCATGCCCATGTCAATCTTTAAACAATTGGCGGTTGGGGAGGCCAGGCCCACCACAATTACATTGCAACTAGCCGATCGCTCCATAGTTCTACCAGAGGGAAAAATCGAAGATGTTTTGGTAAAGGTAGATAAGTTCATTTTCCTTGTGGATTTCATTATCCTGGACTTTGAAGCAGATCACGATGCCCCAATTCTTCGGGAAGACCTTTGATGGCAACTGGACGTACGCTGATTGATGTGGAAAAAGGAGAACTCACCATGCGCATAAACGATGATCAAGTCACCTTCTCAATCCTCAAGAATTCAAGATTCGAAGATCAAGCTGAGAAGTACTTAACCTCTGAAGATGACGGCAAAGGCACTAAAGAAGTAGGAAGCCGTTCTTCACTGCTATAGCATTAAAGGTGCTATAGCAAGGTCTGGCTGCAGACTTTAAAGCAAGCGCTACTGGGAGGCAGCCCAGAGTCGCGTTTTAAATTACTCTTTCTGAGAATAGAGGATACCTCACCTGAAAACTGAAGAGACGACGAACCAAGAGCTAAGAAAGGAAAGTCGTAGCAACTCATCTGACCTAAGCATACACAAAGAACGGGCCCAATAGATTCGAAAGGATACTGGAAACCGCCACTGGCCAAACCAAGCATCTGCAACACGTCTCACCTCCGAGATTTTGGACGGATTACCCGCATTGTGCGCCCAAGATCAAATTTTCTTGACCCCTATATTAACCACAGTACCAAATCAAACCTTTCAACGCAGACACTTGTGCTCATTCACTCTGTGCAAAATTACAACACTTCCCCCTCCATCTAACTCCCAGATTTTTCTAAATGGCACGCACCAAGGGTTCCGGACAAAAAGCGCCTGCTGAAGCTCCAGACACTATGCCGTTTGCCTCCCGAGAAGCCGAATCCCGTTTCAACTCCCTCAAAGCAGATAAAACCCTAGCACCGGAGCGAGGATTCGACGGCGATGCTTTTGAGCAGGGCGCTTACCCTGAATGTGTTATAGGAATCATACGACAGCGCCGATGGGAAAAATTCTGCCTTCACCCTGCTGAGGTTGTCACCCCTCTTGTTTTTTAATTTGGCGCAAATTATCCGGGAGGGTGACAGAGATTTGCCGTCATCTCACAAAATAACCATATTAGAAAAGATTTGCAGTATAATGTAACCTGGGTCGTTTCTCTCAAGGAATTTGCGGTGGGTTTAAATCAAAGCAACAAAAAACAACAACAATAAAATTGGGGGTTTTTGATTTCGAATGATTAAAACGAAATTAAAATGAAACAGATCTGAAATATGTAGAAACAGATAAAAACGAGATTGCAAAGATTAAAACGATCAACCCAACGTTTAGATTCCGTAAACTTCCTTCATTGAACGAAATATAAACGAACTCGCGTTTGGCTCGACGAACCGAAATCTCGCGTTCGTCCGAAATCCCTCGACTAGACGATCGTCTAGAATCTGTCGAAACAAAGGGCGTCTCACTTGTGCAATCGCACAAAGAACACTCTAACCTAGTTCGAACTCGATCCTTGGATTTAACCAAACCGAATATTAAATCTAATATTCGAACTATTTCGAAATCGGATCCGATAAGATGAAAACAAACGAGTAAAGTTACCGATTAAGTACGAGTTCTCTCGGACGAATCATGGAATCCTCAACGTTGGGTTAACCACGTAAGGTTTAGCCGAACATGGCCGGGAAAATCGAAGAACGAAGAACGCGAAGAACACGAAGAACATTTCGGAGAATCGAAAACTCTATTTTGATCCACAAAACAGAATAAAAACGTGAATGGAATGTTTGTGGCTGCGCCTTACTTAACCTAGGATGAAAAACGAAATGGGGCTCCAATCAATAATCCAGCCCAAAACAAAAATAATACGAGAATGGGCTTTAGTCACAAATTCGAGCCCAAATAAAACATCTGACTTTGGCTTCAAAATCGACCGTCTTCTTGTCCGAATTTGCCCTTCATGTCTTCATAACAATTGTAGCTCTCTCGAATCATCTGAAATATGAAACAAAAATGAGGCAAATCCGATGTCTGGTTCAAGAGTTATGGTAAGATTAGGGAAGCAATGTAAAACTGAAATTTTATTAATAAAAATGGCTAAAATATAATCAAAGGCCCAAAGCCCAAATAAGTATAAAAGCCATTATTTATTAACTAAACAAATCCTAAATTATTAATCAAGAGATAAAAAGAAGTGTATAAAATATTCAATTATCAAATTCCCCACACTTATCTTTTTGCACTCCCGAGCAAAATTCAAAGAAAAAGATGTAAAGGAGAAACTCTTTTTTCTAAATTGCTAACAATGCGAAAATTGAACAAGGGACATAGAGCTTCATTAGAACCAATCAATCAAGACCCAAAATCCCTTCATCTCAAATTACAATTCCCGGTAATCTCAATCAATGATGCTAATCACAAATGATGGTCTCTCAAATGATGCGCTCAATCAATCAATCTCTCAAGTGTTTAAGGTAAATAAGTATATCGCTCAAATTCTACTCAAGAAAATTGTTCTACCATAAGCTTGCTCAATTTCTACGTCTCCACTACTAATAACACATGCATGCACAAATCAAGAGAGCTTATTATTAAAGGTTGTAATGGGGTTAGGGAAAAGGTAGGTAATAGTATGGAATGAGAGGCTAAGCACCCAAGAAATTAAAAAGAGCATTGCTTAACCCGAGTTCTCTAAATATAAAAACTTTTATTTTACTCTTTTTTTTTTTCTTTTCTTTTCTTTTCTTTTCTTTCTTTCTTTCTTTCTTTTCTTTTCTTTTTTTTTTTTTTTTTTTTTTTTTGAACTATATACAAAATCACAATGACAAAACCAAACATCTCCCCCACACCGAAACCGTTGCACTCCCGAGCAACCCCCACACTTAAACACAAAACCAAGGTGAAACCAATGCTCAATAAATCTCCAAGGTGCGGAATAAAATGGTTTTACGCTTAGGCTTGTAATGTGGCTTAGAAAAGAATGAGTCGAAAAGGCACAAACGGGCTAGCAAAGGAAACATAATGCAAGGGAAAGCTATTTGGCCAAAGTGAGGAAAATAAAAGAAAGAAAACAAGCTTCTATCATATTTATGCATGTAAGTGAAAAATGTAGTTTCAACAAGAAAAGGAGCAAGTTCTAGAGAACACAAATCGGGAGCGAGATGCACACATGAAAGAAAGAATGGGAAAAGATGAATTCCATTCAAGCAGGCCCAAAACCTCACAAGGTCGGTACCAACTTAGGCAATCAACAACATCAAATCAACTACCAAGATATGTAATCGAAGAGTCAAGAATCACGTACCAAACAAAATGATCCATTAAAACCAAAATGTCCTAGTTCATAATATATAGCAATCATAGAAAGATAGACCGTATTTATTTTCGAAAAGCAAATTGCAAATATGAAAACAAATAAAAGAGAAAGAGGGAGAGGAAAGAAGAATACTCCCCCGAGGGTTTAAGGAGAATAAGTGGCATCAATGAGGATAATCTCTCGCTTCCTCGGTTGTTGGGATCCCTCATGGAATTGCTTGAGGCGATGACCATTGACCTTAAAGGTTCTCCCCGTGGGTGGATCACATAGCTCAACAAAGACCAAATGGAAATATGTTAGTGATCTCAAAAGGGCCATCCCATTTAGATCGAAGCTTACCAGCATAAACTTCGACGGGAGTTAAACGGAAGAACTTTCCGGCCCCGCGTAAAAATTCTTTCCTCGAATATGCTTATCATGGAATGCCTTAGTCTTTTCCTTGTACAAACGCGAACTCTCATAGGCATCCAATCTAAGTTCATCCAACTCTTGCAACCGCAGCTTCCGTTCCATGCCGACTTAGCCAAATCCATGTTACACGCTTAATGGCCCAATAGGCTTGATGTTCCAACTCAACCGGAAGATGACATGCCTTACCAAAGACAATCCGATAAGGAGACATCCCAATCGGAGTCTTGTAGGCGGTGCGATATGCCCACAAAGCATCCTCTAATCGCTTACTCCAATCTTTCCGGGTAGAGTTAACGCCTCTTCGAAGGATTTGCTTAATCTCTCTATTTGAGACTTCGGCTTGACCATTGGTCCGAGGATGGTATGCTTTGTGGAGACCTTGTGAAGCACTCCATACTTGCGTAACAAGGCACCCATGCTTCGGTTGCAAAAATGGGAACCCCGGTCACCGATAATAGCTCTAGGAATGCCAAACCTGCGTAAAATGTTAGACCTAACAAAATCCACCACCACGGAAGAATCATTAGTCCGAGTGGCTTTCGCCTCAACCCATTTTGAGACATAATCAACAAATAGCGGGATGTAAGTATAATCATATGAAGCGGAAATGGACCCATAAAATCAATACCCCAAACATCAAAGATCTCACAAAACAATATAGGGTTTTGGGGCATCTCATGCCTACGAAAATACTCCCCGCTCTCGACGGTTATCACATGACTTACAAAACAAATGGGAATCATGAAACAAGGAAGGCCAAAACAATCCACAATCTAACACTTTCCTAGCAGTTCTTTGGGGTCCAAAGTGACCACCACAAAAGTGAAGCATGAGCAAAATGCAATATAGAGTGAAACTCATGATCGAGCACACATCTCCTAACTACTTGGTCACTACAAAATTTCCACGAGATAAGTGGTCATCCCAAACATAGTATTTAGACTCACTCTTTAATTTGAAGGTTTGGGCCCTAGTAGAATCTTCGGAGCAAAACACCGCCTACCAAGTAGTTAACCGGATCAAGCATACCATGGAAGCTTACCTTGTAGCCGGCAGGCCGCTCATCGGGAAAATCATCCCGAATAGAAGAGGGTGAGAGGAAGAATGGGTTATACGACTCAAGTGGTCGCCTACCCAATTTTGTGCTCCGCTTCTGTCTCGAATCTCAACATCAAACTCTTGGAGCAATAGCATCCACCGGATGAGTCGTGAGTCGTGGCTTAGCATCTGCCTTTTTCAAAAGAAATTTCAGAGCAGCATGGTCAGAGAAAACAATTACTCTACTAGCTAGCAGATATGACCTAAACTTATCAAAGGCAAATACAATAGCCAACAACTCCTTCTCGCAGTGGTATAATTAGATCAAGCGGGATCCAAAGTCTTGGAGGCATATGCAATCACATGAGATGCCCTATCGACCGTTGTGCCAAGATAGCACCAACCGCATAGTTAGAAGCATCACACATCAGCTCAAAGGGAATGCACCAATCAGGGGGCTGGATCACTGGGGTTGTAGTCAGGCAACGCTTCAAATGATCGAAGGCCGCCTTGCAAGCATCATCAAATACAAAGTCATTGTCCTTATGCGAAGGTTGGACAAGGGTCGGGCGATCTTGCGAAATCCCGAATGAAACGCCGATAGAAACCTGACCAAGAAAAGAATGAACTTCCCGCACGTATGCGGGGTAAGGCAAAGCAAAGAATCACATCTATCTTAGCGGGGTCTACCTCAATCCCTTTCCTAGACACTATGTGTCCCAAGACTATACCGACTCAACCATAAAGTGACACTTTTCATAATTCAAAGACAAGATTAGACTCAATGCACCTATGCAAAACTCTAGATAGATTAGCTAAGCATGCATCAAAATCGAGACCCATATACAAGAAATCATCCATAAAGACCTCCATGCAGTCCTCTAGAAACTCGAGAAAATACTCACCATACAACGCCGAAAAGTACCAGGTGCGTTAGAGGCCAAAAGGCATCCTTCGGTAGGCATATGTTCCAAAGGGGCATGTGAAAGTCGTCTTCTCCCGATCCTCGGAGCAATATGGATTTGGAAGTATCCGGAGTAGCCATCCAGAAGCGAATGAGACTTGCCACCCAATCGCTCTAACATCTGATCAATGAAAGGTAAAGGGTAATGATCCTTGCGAGTGGCTTGGTTGAGTCTCCTATAGTCAATGCAAACTCTCCAACTATTCTGAACTCGAGTAGGAATGAGTTCATTCTTCTGATTGGCTACTACAATGACTCCGGATTTCTTAGGAACCACCTGGACCGGGCTGACCCACTGGCTATCAGAAATGGGATAGATGATACCAGCTTGTAGAAGCTTAGTGACCTCCTTCTTCACCACATCAAGGATAAGGGGATTAAGGCGTCTCTGGGGTTGCCTCACCTAAGAGTCCTCTTCCAACGGAATCGATGCATGCACGTGGAAGGGCGATGCCAACTATGTCGGCTAATGTCCACCCAATGGCTTTCTTGTTTGCCCTCAATAAGCTTAGCAACCTTCTCTTCTTGTTCGGGAAGAAGGTTATTTGCCACAATGATCGGCAACTGTTCATCCACCTCCGAAAATGCATATTTCAAGTGATCTCGAAGTGATTTCAACTCAAGTTTGGGTGGTTGCTCAGATGGGAGAAGCTTGGGTGGTTGTTGCAACAACTCGATGTCATCACACTTTGAAATGCCTGAAATCACATTCAAAGAAGCAGAAGAACTATGTCTACACAGCTCAATGTTAACATCAGAATTCAGCTCATCAAAATCAGAGTTAAGCTCATCAAAATCAGGATGCACATCCAGATCAAGATGAAGTTCAAACTCAGAATGAATATCAGAATCCACAAGTAATGCGAATAATCACCCAAAGTCGAATCACCAAATAATGCAGCATTAACCAAATGAGTACAAACAGCACCATTCATTATCAACACATGCACAAATGGCGGAATCACACTCGGATGAAAATCGGATAATCAAGACACCAATCGGAAAGAACATCATCCACAAGATCATCAATCACATCAATACGAAAAATAGAATGCTCTTCCCTAGGATGTCTCATGGCATCAAAGATATTAAAATTTACGTAAATATCACCAAACTCCATGGAAAGAGTACCGAATACACATCTATCTTCGTCCTAGTGTTTTTCATGAAAGGCCTCCCTAGAATGATTGGTGACCTCTACTAGAAGACTCATCCCGCATATCTAAGATGTAAAAATCAGCGGGGAATATCAATTCATTAACTTTGACTAATACATCTTCAACTAAACCGAGGAAGGATGGGCATTACTCCTATTAGCTAGTTGAACAATAACACCGGTTGGTCGCAAGGGACCAAGACCAAGAGATCTATAAATAGATGCGCATGACATTTATAGAAGCACCTAAATCTAGCATGCAATCATCAAATTTATAATTACCAATGAGGCAAGGGATAGAAAACGTCCCCGGATCTTTGCACTTACGAGGCATGGTAGGGCTTTGGATGAGTCTTGATACATTCGGTTCAAACTCACTCGTTCATTTCCCTTCGCCGCCTCTTGTTGGTACATAACTCTTTCGAAACTTGGCATATTTAGGAATTTGTTTGACGCATCTAAGAGAGGAATGTTGATCTCTACTCTTCGAACGTCTCAAGTATATCCTTCTCTTGTGCTTTTTCTGCCAACTTCTTGGTTTTAACTGCTCTCTGAGGGAAAGGAAGAGGAATGGGAATGTCTTCTTCTTCACCTTGCTGAATTGCCTTTTTATTTTTAGAGTCAATCTTCACATTTTCTGACTCTCTCTCTGATGTGGAAGGGACATCTGCAGCTGGTTTAGGTTCCTCTAATTGCATGCCAGATCGAAGGGAGATAGCACTCACATTCCCTTTAGGATTAGGAATTGTTTGTGAAGGGAGAGTGTTGGATCCCGAGGTTGAAGTCGGTTCAATGATGTTGCCAACCGCCCATTTGTGTTTGCAAAGTCTGAATGGAAGTGTCGGTTTTACGTTGAAACCGCATATTGGTCAGACAAATTGCTTCATCATATCCTCTAGTGAAGAACCACTACTACCGGTACTAGCTCATTGTTGCCGCCCCGTGAGGTGCACATATGGGCGGTCGAGGAGGTGGTGCTGGCAAAGGAGGTGCAGAGTGTTGCTTTGGAAATTTTGTGGCATGTCTTGTCTCTGGCGGTAATTCCCGCACTCTGCGATATTGGTTACTCCGGTTTTGATTCTCGGTTCCAACGGAAATTGGGGTGATTTCTCCAACCGGGATTGTAGGTATTGGAGAAGGCATTATTCCGGTATTGTGGCTTTCCCGGAAAAACACCCACCGCAGCCTCCGATCGGTCTTGAGAAGTAGGATCATACAAGGTAGGACAAGAGTCGAAGAATGATAAGGGTCGAACAAAACCCACATGAGTACCCAATCCGAGGAGGGGAAGATTGTACTGTCCGGGTCACCGCCAACCGCCTCATAAGGAAGTCGATCATCAAGTCTATTCTCCAATCTCGAGAATCGTCTTTGACCGGAGGTGTTTGAATATGGTAAACAGAGTACCATTGGCCCCCGGTGCCAAATTGCCGAGAATTAGCGACCATAGTAGATATCAGCTCTCGGGCATCTTCAGGTGTCTTGCTATCTAAGGCCCCACCACTGGACGCATCCACGAAAGTTTTATCCATCGGTAACAAACCGGAATAGAAATATGTAATCGGGAGTTGGTCTCGAAATCGGTGGTGTGGATGGCTTGCACACAAGCGCTTGAATCTCTCCCAATACTCATACATGGTCTCCCTATTGATTTGTTTAACACTAGTGATCTCCTTCGAATAACAATGGCTTTTGAGGAAGGAAAGAACCTCACTAGGAATAACCTCGCATATCATTCCAACTCCCAACGATGTGGGTTGCAAATTGTATAGCCAATCCTTAGCCACGCCATCTAGGGAAAATGGAAAAGCTCTCGGCTTAATGTGGTCCTCATCAATTGCTTGAGGTTTCATCGTGCCGCATACCACATGGAACTCCTTGAGATGCCCGTGAGGACATTCACCTGCAAGACCATGAAACTTGGGCAACAAATGGATAAGACCAGATTTTAATTCAAAGTTAGCAGCAAGTTCAGGATATTGAATACACAAATTTTGATTACCCACATCAGGGGTAGCTAATTCTTTCAAAGTGGGACGAGCTACTTGCTCTTCTGCCATAATGTCTGAGTTAGCAAAATTGCTACTAGAATCAGTGAAAACAACAAGACTAGCAGAAGTACTATCGAGTCAAGATCAACGAATGGACACAATCGAGACTCGGACTCAAGTTCAATGTCAAATTCAAAAGATCAATCCCACGACTAAGCCTAACAATTCCTCTAGCGGTGAGAATTGTTCTTTCAATTTCGGATCAAGTGGCAACAAGTCTTCGGATCAATAGTTCTCCTAGTACTCATGCAGATAAACACAAACACAAGGCGTAATTTGCGGAAAATCAGAATTACGAAAATGCCACTAAAAGGAGAAAACACTAAGATGACACAGAAACACAAAAACCTATGTTGGAATTTGACCAAAACAAGTCCAAAACAGCATCAAATGATTTTTAAAATTTATGGGACTTGGACAGGGCAACTCCTAGACAATTGGGGAACACAAAAATGAAATAAAAAAACTTCAAAAAATGAAAAAGTGGTCTAAATGATGGAATTTGGGAAATCTGAGCATACCACACGAGAAGATTTCTGGTGTGCCCAAGGTGTTTTGCCATTTTCTATCGCTGTAAAAATTTCAGCTCATTCGGAGATACTCCGAAAAATTGACCTAGTAGAAATCACAAAATAGAAACTTAAAACAAGTGAAAACGAGGTCCAAACGTTGGAATTTGGGGAAAATAGGGCAGACCTCACTCTTAAAGAGAGTGACTCTTGTTTAAAATGCCCAATTCCTTGTGAATAAGACCTGGTTTGAGTGATCTGGGTCAAAAAAATATTTTCTGTCCAGCCACCCGAACCACCAAAAACTACCGTTGCTTAACGAAACCGATGCAAATTCCCCAGCAGCGGCGCCATATTTTGACAGAGATTTGCCGTCATCTCACAAAATAACCAGATTAGAAAAGATTTGCAAGATAATGTAACCTGGGTCGTTTCTCTCAAGGAATTTGCGTGGGTTTAAATCGGAACGGCAAAGAAAACGAACAACAATAAAATTGGGGGTTTTTGATTTCGAACAGATTAAAACGAAATTAAAATGAAACAGATCTGAAATATGTAGAAACAGATAAAAACGAGATTGCAAAGATTAAAACGATCAACCCAACGTTTAGATTCCAGAAACTTCCTTCATTGAACGAAATATAAACGAACTCGCGTTTGGCTCGACGAACCAAAATCTCGTTCGTCCGTCGAAATCCCTCGACTAGACGATCGTCTAGAATCTGTCCGAACAAGTGCGTCTCACTTGTGCAATCGCACAAAGAACACTCTAACCTAGTTCAAACTCGGTCCTTGGATGAACCAAACCGAATATTAAATCTAATATTCGAACTATTTCCAAATCGGATCCGATAAGATGAAAACAAACGAGTAAAGTTACCGATTAAGTACGAGTTCTGACGAATCATGGAATCCTCAACGTTGGGTTAACCATAGAAGGTTTAGCCGAACATGGCTGGGAAAATCGAAGAATGAGACGAAGAACGCGAAGAACACGAAGAACGCGAAGAACACGAAGAACATTTCGTAGAATCGAAAAACTCTATTTTGATCCACAAAACGAAATAAAAACGTGAATGGAATGTTTGTGGCTGCTGCCTTACTTAACCTAGGATGAAAAACGAAATGGGGCTCCAATCAATAATCCAGGCCCAAAACAAAAATAATACGAATGGGCTTTAGTCACAAATTCGAGCCCAAATAAAACATCTGACTTTGGCTTCAAAATCGACCGTCTTCTTGTCCGAATTTGCCCTTCATGTCTTCATAACAATTGTAGCTCTCTGAATCATCTGAGATATGAAACAAAAATGAGGCAAATCCGATGTCTGGTTCAAGAGTTATGGTAAGATTAGTGAAGCAATGTAAAACTGGAATTTTATTAATAAAAATGGCTAAAATATAATCAAAGGCCCAAAGCCCAAATAAGTATAAAAGCCATTATTTATTAACTAAACAGTCCTAAATTATTAATCAAGAGATAAAAAGAAGTGTATAAAATATTCAATTATCAGAGGGTCCCCTTACTTTATAACCGTAAGAGGGAAGAATGTACAATGCAGCGCCAGCGCAATCCGAAAGGTATTCGACCTAGATCCCACTGATGACGAATAGAATAAGTTTCTCCAACAAGAGGAAAATCCTGAAATGCTCACTGCCGTGGTCGCCCGGCTCTGCGTGCCAGACACTGAATGGCAAATTTTCAAGGAAGGGTCCTACAATTTGAAATGCAGCTATCTGAAGGCTGAAGCATGTATCTGGTTTCATTTCCTCCGCTACCGACTCATGCCCACACTACACACCCAAACTATCTCGCGAGAACGTGCATTCCTGCTCTATTGCCTCTTGGAGGGCAAACAAATTGATGTTGATGCACTTATCTACCGAGAGCTGTTCTAGTCGTTAAAGCACACCTCAAGAAACCTCTGGTTCCCCACCCTTATCACAGAGCTCTGTCGAAACGTGGGGGTGAATTTTGATGCCAGTGAAGAAAGAACGATGATCCTGAAACCTCTCACCGTCGCAACTGTTCAACGCATCTTGCAAAAATGCCAGCCACGGGTCACTCAGACAAACTTAGCCAGCTCCTCTGTTGAACCCCCAACAGACACAAGCTCAATGTCTGCAGCTTCTTTTCATGCTTTGGCTACCCAAGTTACAACCCTGCAACGTTCAGTAAGCACATTGTTGCTTCAGCAACAGATGTGGTGGCAATATGTGGCTGAAAGGGATCGCAGCCTTGCTGCGAACATCATGGCAAATACCCCGAAATACACTATGTTGCCAGTTTTCCCTGAGATGACTTTTGATATGCACAATTCGGTTGCAGGGCCACAACAGCAGGAACCAATAAGCTTGCGGAAGAGTCCCCAGAGCAAAAGCCCTCAAGAAGGTGAGCCCACCAGCACACACTTTGTAGACACTGATGATGATGAGGAGTCGAATTCTCATGGACCTTCAGCAGGGAAAGGTTAAGCTAAGTTGTGATTTTTCTTTTAGTTACCTGGTATTAGACTGTTTCTCCATTTACTTTCTTTAATTTGCAGTCGTTTTCTTCTTTCTTGTTGCCTGTCGGCACACAAAAAAACCCTATCATATGCTGGGTGATCATGTTAGCAGTGAATTATCTTGCGTTTCACTTAGACGTCGCAATGGGGGCATTGCATCGTTCAG
Organism: Acacia melanoxylon; assembly: GCA_019022615.1. NCBI lineage: Eukaryota > Viridiplantae > Streptophyta > Magnoliopsida > Fabales > Fabaceae > Acacia > Acacia melanoxylon. Next base: position 6,902,623 of record JAFJYJ010000033.1, on the reverse strand, counting down.
GTGTGGGGGAGGGATTAGTTTTGTGATCTGCTAGCTAATTCTGTGTATGTCTGATCCTAAATACTCTGCATTTAGTTTTTGGACTCTGCATTTAGTTTTTGGCACCAACTGAAAAATTTTCAAATTGCAAGATAGAGCATGAACAAAATTGTGGTAGCAATAGAAGGAATGCCTGTATAATTAAGCATAGCATCATTGCCTAAGAAAATCGAACCTTTAGGCTTGGGAAATTGACAATGCTAGCTAATATGATGCGGGGAAAAGTGATAGTGAGGGAGTTTAAAGGGAAGAACCATAATGGAAGGACTAGATTGAGCCTAATTGTTATATTTTAAAAGTGTACATGTCTGCTAGTCTATGTTTGATCCTTGATTTGTCTTAGTTCTTTGATAAACTATCTGGCATCTGAGTTTGAAGTTCGTAGGAGAAAGGCATTCATGTCATACCCATCAACTCCATACACAAACCAGTGATCATTATCTCCATATTGCCATCCCACTCAGCCAAAATGGTATGCTATAGCAGAATACAGTTGACAGAAGCAATTAGAAGAAACATATGAAATATGCTACGGCAGAGTGCTCCATTGACAGGCTGCGTGCTTATAAAAAAAATGACAAAAGAAGCAAGGAAAAACACTTGGCACAAAGAGCAGCAAGAAATACAAGGAAGAGCACTCGGCTGAAGTCAAGATGTCGATCTACCAAACCTGCTATAGCATACACCAACAGTACCCATCTTAAAACACCTACCTATCCTCACCCTCGTAACCCACAAAGTCCTTTGGACGAACGAATACTCAGGTGCTAGAAAGCAATCTTAGAACTTTGACAAGGCTATAGAACTTCTGGGCTCATATGATAAGAGAGAAATCAAAATTCCCTCAGAGAAAGAGCGTAAACACTGAACTTGAGAGCCTCTTTAGACTTCTTCATCTAAGCAATACCACGCATCTTGAGCCGTTAGTGTTGGGCAGTGGGATTGCCGAAGGGGGGACGTTAATTGAAAGCAATGGTGTGAGCAAGGGTTATATAGCAAGAGGACTATGACTATGAGCTTCCGTTCAATTTATTTTATTTTTGCCCAGGAGTGCAAAAAGCTAAGTGTGGGGGTATTTGATGAGTGCAGATTATGCCATTTCCCTATATTTCATGACTGAATGGTATGGCAAATAAGAGCGTAAACTACAAATAATCCAAGCAAAAAGGCATGTATTAATGATATAAGGAACTGAGGGATGGAAACCATTTACATCCTAAACATGTGCTAAGGAAAGAGCAAGTTACATTGTTTTTAGGGAAGAACGTATAGCAAAGCCGAAACTATGATATAGCATTCCTACAGCAACTCGAAGTGCACTAAAAGGCAATAAGAAAGCTATAGCAAAGTAAAGGACGCAATGCTATGCGACATATTTTCTGACCTTTTTATCTAGCTGATTTCAGGGATAGAAATAAAAGATCGAGATCAACAGGTAGATTGCTGACATAATGAAATAGAAGATGCGGAGGATCGAAACGGAAAGAATTGAAGAATCCCGCAGTATCAGCAGAATCAATCTACAAACAGAAGATATGATAGATCTCGACAGATTTAGAAAGCCCAGATAGCCTAACGTGCGTCACACGGAAGTCTGAATATAAAAGAAAACAACGAGTCAACCCTAAGAGTAGTCGCAAAGAGCCAACACGAGACTTCACATTCAGCCGACTCAAAAGAAAAGTGAAAGACTTCACTAGCACGAGAATTCCAGGATAACCCAGCATCATTCCTCACAGTAAGACGAAGGGAAGAAGACGTGGAGTGGAGACGTGACAGGGCTTCATCCACGACGTCGGAACGCCGTCAAGCTTTCTATTTTCAGTTGTTTAATTTCAGTAGTAGATCATGGGTCATTCTGTTATTATCTGTTTTGTGTTTCCTTCGTCAGTCATGAACTAACTTTCTGATGGATGAACGAGGATGAATCCTTAAGTGTGTATGAACCCGGTTGCAAGTTCTTAATTTAATAGATTCGATTTGCTTATCGCAAAAATTAATTACTAGTCGATTAGAGGAATCTAAGGGCTAGATATGTGGTCTCGACTTACTGGCAAGGAGTTGAGGCTAGACCTCTGAGAAACAGTGTTTGTTAGGCAGCCGGTGCAAGGCTTAACCTATTTATTGTAGGCTTCAAGAATGGGTCTACCTCTCATAACCAGTACGCCCTGAGTATAATGCAGATAAAAACTAGAAAGTTTCCATAGGAATATAGAATGAGTATAGTTAATATCATATGTATCGGATGCGGAAGCTCCGATAGATTATAGTGGTGGGTTAATCGAATAACTTTGTAGCTAGTACTTATGCTGTAGCAATTGTGGAAGATGTACAATATAGATGCTATAACAATGAGTAGAGCAATTGGGGGAATTATGCACTTAAGGAGGAGTCCGAGTTCAGCCTAATTCCTCACTGATATCTTCTTCGATTTCCTTTGTTTATTTCCGTTATTAGCGTAATCACCCAAAACCTTCCAACCAACTACATTTACTTTCTGATTGCAACTATCATAGCAATTGAGCGTCGCTCTTTGGTATCTCAGTCTCTGTGGGACGATACTCTACTTTCACTTTATTACTTGTTCGACTGGTTCACTTGCCATCAAGGAAATCAACCAACATCAGGTACCCCAAACTCCATGATTGCTCGGTCGAGATCAGCATTACGATTCGGGTGCTGAGGGTTATGAATGTCCTCGTTCAGCAGTTGTTGCTCTTCTCTCTTCACACCTTGATTAACTTGCATATCCATCATGTGTGTAGAGTCACTCAGGTCTAACCTATCTGATTAGCTCTAGGTGTTTTGGTTATGAGCGGTAAATCCATTCCTGGCATGTACAATTTAGGTCAAGACGTGCACGGGCTTGCCCAACAAGCACTATTTAACAGAGGTCTAACCTTGGCTCCCTTCCGGGCTGACAAGACCACTGAGATAGCCCTTAGCGTCCGCTAATCGTCTATGAATTAAAATAGACCGGAAATATTAAATGAAGAACAAACAAACCAGGTTCATTCTACAACTTAGCAATTCATCCTCTCAACAAAAGGGAATTTAGTTCATGACTGATGAGGGGCACATAACACAGAGTACTGTAGAACAGCCCGTAACAGAATTTTGAAATTAAAAGCAACAAAGAAAACAAGGAGCTCGTCAAAAGGGTGATGGCGTAAGAGGTGTCTTATCATGCGACGACTCCACATCTTCTACAATTCGTCTTGCTCCAAGGAAAAACTTTGTCTGATCTCTTGTCCTCTTAGTTTGTCTCCTCTATTGTTCCTTTGGCATGAGGTTTAGTCAGATCAAAGTTTAGTGACTACTTTCTCTCGCGACTCTCCTTTCCTTTGGGTTTTGCCGCGCTTTCTATTACACCCATGTTGGGATCCGTACACGCAGCGGAATTAAAAACTTTACGAATCCCTTCTGAGGATCGCTCAACCACGTTTAAATCAAGGTTATAAGAATCCGAATCATACCTACGGAAAACTTGTCCGCGTCTCGTTCTATTTGAACTAGTGGGCTACCTTCTCGATCAGTAGAAGTCGACTCTACGAATTGCCTTCCTCTACCGGTATCCACACGAATAATCTCCAAACACGACTGCGGCAACGTGCTAGCGCCTTCGAACTTGTGTCTCTCTCGTTTTTGTTCTAGGGTTTCTCGCGGTTTTCTAATACGCTCGACAAAAGTCCCATAGGTTTTTCTAAACCCGATAGGCGTATTATATTCAAAACTAATCCATATTAATTTTGAAATTCGAATTTTGAATCTGGATTAAAAATACATTGATTAAATCTATCTAATATATATAATCTAATCTATTTATTTAATCTGAATTAAAAGCCTTCGATTTAATTTATATCTATAAATTAAATCTGAGAAATGATATCTATCTATTTAATTAAATCTAAGATACTATATCTCAATTTAAATTAAATAGATATATGATATCTTTATTCGAAAATTAAATGTGAGATACAATATCTCAATTTGTTTTAGATATTTAATTTATCAAATAAATTAAATACAAAACATATATTATTTAATAATATTATAATCTTCCATTAAATATTAATATTATATTATTTTTGAATTTAATATATATATATATACGACCTAGATTAAATGCAGTGTTCATTAAATCTTAGACATATCTAAGATTCAATGAATTTGGACACTTTTGCTCGTGATGGGCTATTCATATGTGCAACCCTGCAGGCCCACATGAGATTGGCAGTGGGCTAGTACTGTACCAGCCCATAAGTTGCAAGCGGCCTCTAGCAAGACATTGCGACTACCCAATACATATGGGGATCAATGATATGATACAACCTATCGTACAACCATGTCACCTCCCTTTTGTCACGCGATAATTTAGTCAAGGATGAGGCATGGATAATGTCAACTTCCTATTCTTGACCACTACTTTCTCGATTCTTGAGTAGTCTAATAATTGAAATGGAAACTCCTTTCCATCGTAGTATGGCCATACATTACTCTACAAATATGAGGGACAAATTCCATCTTGACCATTCACATTCCTCTGCATGAGAACCACCGATCCCGATCCAAGCCTTTATCATCACCCGATCAAAGGTGACTTTTGACTAGGTCAAAGAGTAACGACTCATCATGTAGGAATCCATGATGATCTCAGGTCAAAGGGCGTTGTGACGCGATTATACATGAGAAAAGTTTATGACTTAATCCATGCAGCTTTCTCATAATGGGTCGGTCCAGCACCTTGTACTTGTACAAGTGCCCATGACTTTGATTCATATCTCCATACCTCATCAAAGTCATACTGGTCTTACTTCATCTTCTCTCCCGCGTAGATGACCGACCAGGGACATTTAGGATAATCTATAAGATATATCCAAGGATCAGTTATCACTATAAAACATGCAAATGAAATGATAACTAATTGGAGATGACTTGCCCCTAGGGCATAATTTCCAACAGACTCCCACTTGCACTAGGCGCAATCATTAATTACTCTAATTCCCAATGCCCTATCATGACGCTCATGTTTTGCTTGTGTAATCGGCTTAGTAAGAGGATCAGCATCATTGTCTTCTCCTGGTACTTTGCATAATTTTTTATATCACCACTATCATTGATTTCTCTGATAAGATGAAATCGCCTGAGTATATGCTTGGTCCTTGATGTGACCTAGGCTCCTTGATCTTCACAATAGCGCCGCTATTGTCATAGAACAAGTCTATTGGATTTGAGATGGTAGGAACCACCCCAAGTTCATTAATGAACTTTCTAATCCAAAAGTCCTCCTTAGCTGCATCCGATGCTGCTACATACTCAGCTTCTATTGCAGAATCAGCTACAGTGCTCTGCATAGAGCACTTCCAGCTTACCATATCACCATTCAAAAGGAATACATATCCAGATTGCGATCTTAGATCATCTTGGTCAGTTTGGAAACTCGCATCTGTGTAACCAGTAACACAAAGTTCATCTTCCAATCCACCATATACCAAGAATAAATCCTTTGTCCTTCTCAAGTACTAAAGGATATTCTTGACAGCAGTCGAGTGACCCTCACCGGGATCTTGTTGATATCTACTGGTCATACTCAAGGCAAATGAAACATCCGGTCGAGTACATAATTATGGCATACATGATAGATCCAATAGCGGAAGCATATGGAATCTTACTCATGCGGTAACTTTGATCTTGTGTACTTGGACACAAATCCTTACTAAGATGGATGCCATGAGACATGGGCATGTTACCCCTTTTAGAATCTTGAATACTGAACCTATGCAGTATCTTGTCTATGTATGTGCTCTGACTTAGGCCTATCAGCCTCTTGGATCTATCTCTATAGATCCTAATCCCTAGGATATAAGTGGTTTCGCCTAAATCTTTCATTGAGAAAGACTTTCCTAACCAAAACTTAACACTCTACAATGTAGGAATGTCATTCCCAATGAGTAGGATGTCATCAACATAAAGCACTAGAAATACAACGTGCTCCCACTAACTGATAATTGAATATTTCATACACTTCTTTTTATCTCTTGATTAATAATTTAGGACTCTTTAGTTAATAAATAATGGCTTTTATACTTATTTGGGCTTTGGACCTTTTATTATGTTTTAGCCATTTTTAATAATAAAATTCCAGTTTTTATATTGCTTCACTATTCCTACCATATCTCTTGAACCGGACATCGGCTTTGCCTCATTTTTATTTCATATTTCGGATGATTCGAGCTACAATTCTTATGAAGACATGAAGGGCAAATTCGGACAAGAGGGCGGTCGATTTTGGAGCCGAAGTCGGAATTTTAATTAGGCTTGAATTTGTAATTAAAACCCGTTTTTCTGTTTTGGGCCTGGAATTGGATTGGAGCCCCATTTTCATTTTTCCATTTTAGGTTAAGTGTGGCAGCAGCCACAAACAGATTCTCATTCACGTTTTTAGACTTTGGTGGATCAAAATAGGAGTTTTCAAATTCTCTGAAGTGTTCTTCATGTTCTTCGTGTTCTTCGCATTTTTCATCTTTTCTTCTGCGTTTTGCTTAGCCATGCTCGGCTAAGTTTCTTTGGTTAACCTATGGATTGAGGGTTCCAAAAAGCCAGAGGACATGCGCTTCATTCAGTAATCTATAATCGTCTCTGTTTATTTTAATCGGATCCGATTATAATTGCGGATTAGGTAATAGATTTAATACCTAGATTGATATCCCAAGGACATAGGTCGGACCGGGTTCGAGAGAGCGTTGTGCGATCGTACGCCGAGCTCGCCACGTGTTCGATCAAATGCTAGACGATTGTCTAGTCGAGGGAATATCTCGGACGAACGAGATCTCGGTTCGTCCGGAATCAATCACGAGTTTGATTATTATCTCGTTTGTCCGATGAAGGTTATGGAATCCCAATTCGGGTTAACTGTTTTTAATCGTTTTTAACCGTTTTAATCTGTTTCTGCATCTGCGTATTTCGTTCTGTTTAGTTTAATTTCGTTTTCAATCTGTTTAAATCAAAACCCCCAATTTGTTATTATTCTGTTTATTTATTGCGATTTAAACCCACTGCAAATTCCTTGAGAGAAACGACCCAGGTTACATTATACTGCAAATCTTTTCCTAATCTGGTATTTTGGGAGATCACAGCAAATCTCTGTCACTAACCTTCTTGTAAACACAAGGTTCATCCAAGTTTTGAATGAATCCAAACTCTGACTACTTCATCAAAACGATGATTCCAGCTCTGAGATGCTTGTTTCAATCCATAAATGGATCTTTGAAGCTTGCATACTTTACCGGAGTCCTCTGGACGCCCAAAACCCTTAGTTTGTGTCATGTACACATCCTCAAGCAGCTTTCCGTTAAGGAAGGCTGTTTTGACATCCATATGCCATATCTCATAGTCATAATATGATGCAATGGCAAGAAGGATTCTGATTGATTTGGCCATTGCAACTGGGGAAAAGGTTTCATCATAGTCCACACCATGAGTTTGAGTGAATCCTTTTGCAACCAGCCGTACCTTGAAGACATTTACTTTGCCATCCATGTCAGTTTTCTCTTTGAAAACCCATTTGCACCCAATGGTTTTTACATCTTCAGGTGGATCGACTAAGGTTCATACCTTATTGTCGTACATGGATTGCATTTCAGACTTCATGGCATTAAGCCATTGTTCAGAGTTTGGTCCCACCACGGCCTCCCAATAGGTAGTTGGCTCATTCTGTTCAATGAGCAAAACATCACGACTTCCAAAAATGAAAAATCCATATCTCTGAGCCTGCAGCCGTGATCTATCGGACCTTTGTGGGCCTTATGTTACTTGAGTAGGCTCAACAACTTATTGTGAGTCTTCTCCGGTTTCCATATGTGGTTCTATATTGTCTTGTAACTCTAGAACTTCTTCGAGGTTCACCTTACTCCCACTGGTTCTTTTAGAGATAAACTCTTTTTCCAAAAAGATACCATTCCGAATAACAAACACTTTGTGATCGGTGGGATTGTAGACATAGTATCCTTTAGTTTCCTTAGGATACCCCACAAAGAGGCATTTTGAAGATCTGGATGATAATTTATCAGAGGCTTGTTGTTTAACGTAAACCTCACATCCCCTAATCTTAACAAATGAAAAACTACGTTTCATCCCAGTACATATCTCATATGGTGTTTTTTCAACTGCCTTTGACGGAACACGATTTAGTGTGAACGCAGCTGTTTCTAGGGCATGGCCCCAAAAGAAAGGAGGAAGATCTGTTTGACTCATCATAGATCGAACCATATCTAATAGAGTTCGATTCCTCCGCTCAAAAACACCATTCCGTTGAGGTGTTCCTAGAGGAGTAAGCTGTGAGATTATCTCACAACTCCTAAGATGGTCAATGAACTCTTGGCTCAAATATTCACCATCCCGATCAGATCGAAGTGCCTTAATTGTTTTGCCAAGTTGGTTTTGGACTTCATTTTCGAATATTTTGAACATTTCAAAAGATTCATACATATATTTCATTTAAATAGATATACCCATATCTACTAAAATCATCTATGAAATAATGAAGTATAAATGACCTCCTCTGGCAGATGTATTCATTGGTCCACACACATCAGCATTTATGAGGCCCAATAAATCGGTGGCACTCTCACTATGCCCAGTGAAAGGTGCCTTTGTCATCTTTCCCAATAAACAAGACTCACATATATCAAATGAGTTAAGAAATCCATCTGTATGGAGTTTCAAAATGTGTTTCTGAAGCAGAAAAGTGAATATCTATGACATAGATACCTGAAGCGATAGCCTCGCTATCCTTCTTGTTCTATTCCAGATCTTCGAGGTAGAGTCTGCAATTCCTCTTCCAATGACCAAGTTCATTGCAGAAGAAGCAGACCCCATCCTTCGGAGGTTTTGCTTTCTTGGCTTTCCGTTTCATACCCTTTTTTTCTGTGGACAAAACAGTGTCAGACCTCTTCTTAAGGCTCTACTCAGCAGTTTTGAGCATCCCATGCAGTTCAGAAATTGATTTCTCCAATTTTGTTCATGTTGTAATCCATGACAAAAGTTATCATAACTTCCTGGAAGTGAGTTCAAGATCACATCTGTAGCTAACTCCTGGGACATGAGGAATCCAAGCCTCTCAATATGATCAATGTAGCCTTTCATTTTCGATAATGAGGACCAACTGATGCACCTTCAACCATCTTGCAAGAGAATAAGGCATTTGTGGTCTCATACATCTCTTGCCTTTCCTGTTGCTAGAACATTTCCATAGGATGATCAATCATCCCAGAGGCCTCCACAAGTTCTAGATCTTTGTCAAGGTCTGGAACCATAGTAGCAGGCATCAGGCATCCTGCATTCACAGAGTCATCCTTATGCTTTGTATGAGCTTCAGTTTGAGCTCTTGGTTCAATAGCGGCAGGCTCGTCAGGAATGGGTTGATTGATGATATACTCATTTCCTTCATGTTTAGGATCAACGGTTAAGTTCCTAAACAAGTTAAGAAGGTTTGTCTCATCGAGTTCGTCCTTCTCAAGGAATGATCGCATTGATGGTGTTGTGGTGTTACTATTGCTAGTCTACATGATTCTACAACTAAACGATATGCAAAGTTTAATTAGTAAACTCCCACTGAATTAATAACCCTCATTATAATTAGTGGGCTAAGATCCATATTTGGCTTAAATTTAAGTCCGCTTTGGCAGGACGCTTAAAATCAAGTTATTTAAGTAGGCAAGCTCTTTGCCAATTACATCACATATAACTCTTAGATCTTTATGGGATTCGATCATCATATGATCTGACATGTTTAATCCCATCTAATGCCTTGAGATCCAAAACCGTTTTGATGATCTCAATTAAGTCAAGACAATAATGAATATTGAGTATCGCCATTACTCACTCTTGTCTCACCAAGATAACTCAAATGCATCCACTTTGGTGGAACATACAAATGGGCGATCGAGATTTTGACAAGTATTCATTTATTGATGACATTATGACTTAAGATTTTATTTAGAGGGTATATTTTTTATAATCTAATTAATCCTATTAATTCTACTTATATGAATGCAATCAGTATTGTATCTCATATAATATCTAAATTAATTATGAGTGATCTAATCAAAACATAATTAAAACTCTAAGTTGATTATGGGTGATTTAATCAAAACATAATTAAAACTCTAAATTAATCATGCAGTGATCTAATCAATACATAATTAAAACTGTAAATTAATCATGCAGTGATCTAATCAAGACATAATTAAAACTGTGAGACAACATGGCTCATACTTAACCTAAAATCCTCTCAAGCTAATGAGAGGACTTCTCTAAATAAGAAAACAAATACATCAGGAGAAACCTCGTTTCAACATACGAGGGGAGTGGGATGAGAAGAGAATGTACATCAAGAGTATTTAGAGAGAGGCATGGCTCGTAGGCCATATTTAAAAAATTTACAACACTTGTAAAACTCTAGAGCCATGTTGTTCACCATACCCAAACAACATTTGCAAGTATATCACAATATATATTAATTCATACAATTATGAAATAAAGTATTATTCATGATTAAAATTCTCTAGTTTATGATAGTTATTTAATTTACCAAATAAATTAAATACTATATATAATAATAATATTATCTATAAGTAATATCATTATTATTTTCGAATTTATATTATATTATAATATAATATCATGATTATATAATAGACATAATCCATGAATCTTTTCGAATTGCAATTACGATTTGCAATTTCGAGTTGCAATTTTGAATTGCAATTTTGATTTGCAATTTCGAATTGCAATAATTGCAATCTCGAATTGCAATGACGATTTTCATTTTTGAGTCATTTAATTACGTAATGAACGTGTATAGTCACAATGCATGCAATGGCTTCACTTGCATCATCCTTCACCTTTCTTTCGGTTTTAGCATAAAGGATTCGGTTTAAACAAATATATAACATATATACGCATATAGAAAAACCCAATTTAAACGCTCGGTTGAACCGGCTCTGATACCACTGTTGGGATCCGTACACGCAGCGGAATTTAAAACTTTACGAATCCCTTATAAGGATCGTTCAACCCCGTTTAAATCAAGGTTATAAGAATCTGAATCATACCTACGACAAACTGGTCCGCGTCTCGTTCTATTTGAACTGGTGGGCTACCTTCTCAATCAGTAGAAGTCGACTTTACGAATCGCCTTCCTCCACCGGTATCCACACGAATAATCTCCGAACACGACTGCGGCAGCGTGTTAGCGCCTTCGAACTTGCTTCTCTCTCTTTTTTGTTTTAGGGTTTCTCGCGGCTTTCTAATACGCTCGACAAAAGTCCTGTAGGTTTTTCTAAACCCGATAGGCGTATTATATTCAAAACTAATCCGCATTAATTTTGAAATTCGAATTTCGAATCTGGATTAAAAATACATTAATTAAATCTATCTAATAGATCTAATCTAATCTATTTATTTAATCTGAGATACTATATCTCAATTTAAATTAAATCTAAGATACTATATCTCAATTTAAATTAAATAGATATATGATGTCTTTATTCAAAAATTAAATGTGAGATACAATATCTCTATTTGTTTTAGATATTTAATTTATCAAATAAATTAAATACAAAACATATATTATTTAATAATATTATAATCTCCATTAAATAATAATATTATATTATTTTTGAATTTAATATATATATATATATACATCCTAGATTAAATTCAGTGTTCATTAAATCTTAGACATATCTAAGATTCAATGAATCTGGACACTTTTGCTCGTGTTAAGCTATTCTTGTGTGCGACCCTGCAGGCCCACATGAGATTGGCAATGGGCCAGTACTGTACCAGCCCACAAGTTGCAAGCGGCCTCTAGCAAGACACTGCGACTACCCAATACATATGGGGATCGATGATACGATACAACCTATCGTACAACCATGTCACGTCCCTTTTGTCACGCGATAATTTGGTCAAGGATGAGGCATGGATAATGTCAACTTCCTGTTCTTGACCACTACTTTCTCGATTCTTGAGTAGTCTAATAATTGAAATGGAAACTCCTTTCCATCGTAGTATGGCCATACATTTCTCAGACTCACTCATCGAGCGGCCCGGTATTATCTCTCTACCAATGTGAGGGACAAATTCCATCTTGACCATTCACATTCCTCTGCATGAGAACCACTGATCCCGATCCAAGCCTTTATCATCACCCGGTCAAATGTGACTTTTGACTAGATCAAAGAGCAACGACTCATCATGTAGGAATCCATGATGATCTCAGGTCAAAGGGCGTTGTGACGCGGTTATACATGAGAAAAGCTTATGACTTAATCCATGTAGCTTTCTCATAGTGGGTCGGTCCAGCACCTTGTACTCGTACAAGTGCCCATGACTTTGATTTGTATCTTCATACCTCATCAAAGTCATACTGGTCTTACTTCATCTTCGCTCCCGCATAGATGACCGACCAGGGACATTTAGGATAATCTATAAGATATATCCAAGGATCAGTTATCACTATAAACATGCAAATGAAATGATAACTAAATGGAGATGACTTGCCCCTAGGGCATAATTTCGAACAACCCCTACCGTCCTCACCCTTTAGGGTGGCAGGTTAGAGGGATTCCTTCACTTATTACCCTTCCTTTGCTAGTTATTCCTTTTTAACGTACCTCAGAGTGTGCGCGGCAGAGCATATTATCGGTTTGGACAATTAAAATATATTGGTAAAGGTATAAACATAACATAAAGTAGTCTCTGTAGGGTTAAGGGTACAATAATCCAACGTAAGTACTGGGCAATAAGTAAGTTCATACAGTCATCCAAATAAAAACATACAAAATGAGATAAGGCGTTCCATACATCTTCAATCTTCAGTTTCATCGCTCTTACCCTTATCTTTTCCATAGTCCAACCGGCCTACCGCCTTACACATGTATCTTTGAAACCAATCTGGAGTTCAAAATTGAACCCCAGTGTAACTGTTAAACTCATATACAATATGTATGCAATGCATGTAATGTAAATCACAGTCAGGAACATAAATCTGGCATGTACTCCACAGGACCGCCTGGTCAAGACAAGCCCCTGAATCTAGCGCGCAAAGGGGCCTCAGTAGTTAGGGTGGCAAACCCTAACCACCTACCCCAAGAGGCCTCAGTGGACACCTATAAACACACAGTCACACAGGCTCCACCTACCTCACATACCTTGGGCCTCAGTAGACACCTATGAACACACAGTCACATAAGCTCCACTTACCCTACATGCCACGGGCCTCAGTAGCATCCCAAAAGAGATACTACCTACCCATTATGCCTCGGGCCTTAGTAGCACCCATATAGGTACTACCTACCCTGCATATACCTCGGGCCTCAGTAGCAACCATAGGACATAGAGTCCTATAGATACTACCTACCCTACATCCATAATCATGATAACACATACATACAAGAGCCACATAGAGTATGCAAGTTTATAGTTACTACCTGGCACGCCTCGCAAAATAGTGAACTCTTCCCTTGGTGTTGGAAATATGGTCCACACATGCTAACACCCTAGTTAGAACAAAATATCACACTTTCAATCACATATCCAAACTTTACTTCAAGTTCCATGAATTTCGCCCTACACCAGATTTTCCAGAATTTCTGACCTAACTTCGCTGATTTTCAATAAATTCTACAAAAATTGTATTGATGTGAAATTATCTTCAATTGAACCCTTAGAATTTATAGTTTACCATAAAAATAATTCCCAAGGTCTTCTGGGTTCATATCCTTTTCTTATTTGCAAAATTGAGCCGCTGGTCCAGAGAAAAGTCCAGGTTTTTAGGTCATTTTCAACTTAAACTAAATCTCGGTTGGAAAACCCAAATGACACAAAGTATTATATAAAAATAATACTAATGATGTCTAATTTCACCATGTAAAATTTCAGAGAAAACGGAATTCATTTACTATTTTAAAACCACCGATTACTATACGCTGCCCAGAAAATACCAGAATTGGCATATTTGCATAACTTTAGGTTTAGGGCTTTTCAGCTTTGGAAAAAGGTGAAACTACTTGTCCCCATACAAAATCGCGTTATGGACTCAATGAAAACGTCAAAGATATGAAAATCCCACTACAACTACACGAAAATCATCATAGGGAAGAAGCAAGAATTTATAAGTTATCGGTTAGGGCTTACCTTGGAATTTTGGTTGCGTATAGCCTTATCTTCTTCTTAAACCACAACCTTCAGCTGAGCACCTTCCTTCAACTCCTTGAGCTCATCCTAGGTAGGCGGAAAATGGATGGGAAGGTGTCCTTATATAGGCTCCAAGGGTGAAGCCTATTGTCCAACTTCAGTTATTACCCAATGGTCGAAAGAATGTCTCAGATTTAAATATTATTTTCTTGACTTGTCTCTCAAGAATTCTAGAGAATTCTTGGCTGAAAATGGCACCCTCTTCTGCCCAAAAATTAGATTCCCAAGACTACCTCAGATGGTGGTTTTCTGGAGTTGCTAGGTGTAGGTTTTTGGTCCAAGGGTAAAACGGTCATTTTGCACTGCTTTTTCTCCAAGCCAATGGGACCCTCAAAATCTACCCATATATTGCGCCATTAATGCCCATGTGATGTCATAATTACATGTCATTTCTATTGTCATGTCAGATTCAAATGTGTGGTCCAAATTAATTCTTGATTATTTTATTTCTTCTCTCTTCATTATTACTTGATATGACCTTGTACTTTCTCTCCAAGTGATTGACCTTTTACTTTCTCTCCAAGTCACTTTTCTCTCTCTTATGGGCCCACTAAACTTCACCCTCTCCCTACATTTGGGGGCCTGGGCCCGTCTCCAGAAACCCCGAACCGGTCTCGGTCGGTTCCCCTTAGTTGGTCAACGCTTCCCCAAGTCTTTGACCTTGAAATTGGGCTTTTATATGTGTTTAAATCAGCTTTTTCTATCCCCTGATGTGGCTGCACGTTTTTCTTTATTCTTGGGGAGTGAGAAATGTATATTTTAATGTCTCATAATTACCTCGTACTTTGTGTTGACAAAAAGTCAAACATTCAACCCAAACACGCCACCTGTCCTACTAGCATCATAACTCTTGACTTTTATAATCATGAAGGGACACGTGTCACCATTCTATTTGGCCAACACAAAAGTATGTCATCATTAGTCATTATGACCTTACCTTATTAAGGTTACTTTATCGGTGATTGCTCGAGATCCTGCCCGGGTTTACTCGGGTTTTCTTCACGAATACCGATGTCTTCTCAAAAACGCAAGGCATACCCAACTGCCCTGAAAATGCCGTGTACTTACTTATACCGGCATATTTTCGCTCAACTAGTTGTCCTATACCCTAGGACATAGTTGGGTAGCATCCTTTCCACCAGATTTACACCATATAGGTCTTTTGTGCTCCTTTTCATTGGCACTTTAATTCCACGGCTTATACCTACTAGGTCCACTGACCTGTATAGCCGAGTTACTTAGTCCCGAGAGGCTTCCTAACTCTCGCCATTCTTGGGAATTTTCTCGAACTGGGCTTAGTCGT
Source organism: Acacia melanoxylon (assembly GCA_019022615.1). Classification (NCBI taxonomy): domain Eukaryota; kingdom Viridiplantae; phylum Streptophyta; class Magnoliopsida; order Fabales; family Fabaceae; genus Acacia; species Acacia melanoxylon. The sequence goes on along the minus strand of JAFJYJ010000033.1, from coordinate 6,887,019 downwards.
CCGCTTACTTTAGGCTTATTCTCACTTCTCAAGGTCCAAAATTTGGGATGTTACACTTTCCTCTTATAGTTAGGTTTCCTCGGCCGCACATCCAGTCAGTTGGGCCTTCCAAATCTGTCGGTTCCAAGATCTTTGATTTGGTTGATTGGTCCTTCTTTTAATATAGCGAGATTCTCTAAATCTTTCTTTTGATTCTCCATATCTTCTGGATTTAGCTTCAGTCAATCACCATATCCACGTGCGTCTGGGCGACCTGTTTTAATTTCCTGAAAACTTGTGAGGAAAGGTTAGAATAACTTAGCGCATAATTTTGCTTCATTTATGATGCTACAACATAGCGGTCACATTGTGTTGCTAGCACAGGTGCAAGTATACGATATGCTATAACATTGTATCAGCTTCATTACGCGCGTTCACTACAAAACCATAAAGTGGTCCTTTTCTTATGCACATGCACAAGGTAATGACATGAATGCAGCAATTTATAGGATCAATCACCTATTTTCCAGTGTGTATGAATTCTCAAGTATTCTATCAGATAGTAAACAATAAAGCCCAGATTCAGAGTTCAAAACCATAAAAACACATAAGAAAACATGGCATAAATATCACTCATCAAGTACCCTACCCGAGTAAGCAAAAAAGATTGCTCGAGTACAATATCTAGGTATCTCTAAACTTTGATATTCTTTCAATGCATACTCGAGTTTCAACTTACCCATACTCGATTACTCTTTCTCTTTTTGATACACACTCGAGTATCCTTAACCAAGTACTTGAGTAAGGCTTGAAATCACATAAACAAAGAAGTTAAAATGAGCATACTCGAGTATAGTTGACTTCATACTTGAGTATACTTTAAACTTAGCCAAATATCATTGATTCAAAACCTTAAACATTTTCAAGTCTTGTTATCATCAAAACTCCGAGAACTAATATTCTCCCTCTTTTTGATGATGACAACACTTGGATAAAATTTTGAAATGAATTTGAAAATGTTAGAAGAGGCGCAAATGAACAAGACTTAAAGAGGAACATAACTTAATTGTATTCATTGATAAAGAGTCAGTACACATAGCAATAGCAGATGCAATATTCATAATTCACAATTCAAACACATAACATAAGTTAACAAAATAGAAATCAATCTCAATGTTGTTAGTTATCAATGTGTTTTGATGATAACTAACAATTGTAAACTCAAGATGAAGTTTGTCTTTGGTAAGTTGAACAACTTACTATCAAAGACAAACTCGAGTTTTGGAAATAAAACTCGAGTTTGGACTTGACAAAGAGTAGCTCAATTTTAATGAATTGAGAAAACTCCAGTTTGGATAGGCAAACTCGAGTTGTGACATACAGAGAGCACTCCAAGTTTTTCACATTAAGACAAACTCGAGTTTGCACCATACAGAGACTCTTCAATATTTTCTAAAGTATACAAAACTCTAGTTTGTTAGAGTAAACTCAAGTTTTGGTCATACAGAGAGTTTCCAAAGTTTTGAACTTAAGCAAACTCCAGTTTTGATGTGGAAACTCCAGTTTGCGTCAAATGAAGAGTTTTGTCAAGTTTTGTGAACTTGACCAAACTCGAGTTAATGTTTTCAAAACTCGAGTTTGGGCTTGGCCGAAAGTCTTAATGCTTTTCATCCTGAGCAAACTCTAGTTTGTTATGACAAACTTCAGTTTGCATTTGGCCAAGGATTTTCTAAGTTTTCCAAAGTTTTGAGAAAACTCGAGTTTGTGTATGATAGAGAGCTTTCATGTTTTTACCCATTTTGAGAAAACTCCAGTTTGGTTAGAAAACTCCAGTTTCCACTTGGCAAAGATTTTCAAATTTAAAAGGAAACTTGAGTTTGTTTTAGTTAACTCGAGTTTGTGCCATACAGAAAGCTTTGCTATCTTTCAGTGATTTTGAAAACTCCATTTAACATTGGAAACTCCAGTTTTGAGCTTGTGGACTAAAACTCATTATTCATCTTAAGAGTCCAAAACTCGAGTTAGTCACTTAATGACTCGAGTTTGGCTACTATTCAAAAATATGTTCCAAAGCTCAATTTGCGACAATCCTCTCTAGAAGAAGGAAACTCGAGTTTAGATTTGTAAACTCGAGTTTGGCTTCTGAAGCAAAGTTACAAACTTCAGTTTGGATAAACAAACTCGAGTTTGTGTTGCTGAGTTTGAAAAATCAAATTGCACGAATTTGTGAAATCTTCATGTTTGATCTTAATACTTCTTATCATCATTCATTACTATTCCTAACTATGTTTAATCAGTTTGTTAGTGAGTTTTTAGATTATTTAAAGGATATTAAATGAAGATTTGAACAAAAGCAAAAAGTTACGTCAGCACATTAAATGCAATGTCCAGAAAGCTTGTACCCTTTTGGACAATCATTCCACACACGTTGCAAATGGATTAATGTTTCCTTTCCCTATCCAGTAGTTGCTCTTCCAACGGATTAATTTGAAGGGAAGTCAACCCTATACCTCTGAGCAACTGGATTAACTGAAGAGTAGAGAAAGAAGAAGACCAAAGTGTTCCTAACAGCTACAACAATGTGTCCAACGGCTACATTGATTAATCTAACGGTCAGTTAATGCTCTCTTCATATATATAGAGCTGCATTCAAGTCTTCTCAATAACCAACACACAGAAAATGAATTGCATTCAAGTTCTTCAACTACTCTTTCAGTTTTCTACTGTAAAGTATCTTTTAATAGGCTCAAATGGAATAGGCTCAGATGAAGTCTCAGAGGCAGGAAAGGGTCAGCCAAAGGAGTATCCTCTGGAACAACATAAGATTATGGAACTGATGAAGTCACAGGAGGCTGAGAGTACAACTTGATGCCCAGATCATCTAGAGTTCGATCAATCCTGAAAGCTTGCTGATAAAGAGACTTAATTTCCTTATGCATTTCATTCTGCTGGTTAAAGAGAATTTGAAACTTCTTATTAATGCTGGTCTCCAAGTTCGTCAACCCGTTTACCAGAGAATGAATCAGATTGACATTTGAGGTGTGCACATACTCAATCTTGGCCTGATTAATAGCATTGGCCTGAATCAGAAGGGCCAAAGCAGCCTGAATAGCTTGGCCAATAGAAGCAGCAGCAAATGATGGAGCACCAGCAGAAGCAGCCGAGATCCGGCTTGAGAAGATTGGCCCTTATTAGGGGCCTTGGAAGATGAAGGCACAGATTGCTTCACAAATATTTTCTTTTCTTTCTTTTTTGCCTTACTGGTGACCTCAGTGAAGGAAATCTTCATTTGGACCATATTTTCCTTTCCAAATCTCAGAGGAAACATTGTCTTATTATCAGTCAGGTGCCAAATATTGTGCATTGCCAAAATATGAGACACAAGATTCAGGAAGGGAATAGTTGCTCTGGGTTGAGTACGAGCTTGAGATATAAATGAAGACATCTCATCCATAATCCACTTGCCCAAGTTTCTTGGTTCCTTAGTGATTACAGATGCAAACAAGGGATAATCCTTCGCCACGAAGTGAGTGAAACACTGCCCTTTTTGAACCATGTTTCTACTTAGAGATACCAGATGACCCTGTAGGTGTCGTTCATCATAGCAGGCTTGAATTTCAGTCTCTTACCATCATAGGGCACATCAGGAAGCAAGATGCTGTGGCACTCATTTTCAGACAACTTTGGAGGATCTTTAGGCACATCAACAACTCCAAGAATAGTGTTCAAATGCTTAGCCGTGATCTTTAATCTTTCATCCCTTAATCTTAGTAACTAGAACATCATCATCGTCTTTATGCTCTTTTTCTTTGACACTCATATTGTAATAGAATAAGCGAACGATGGTCGGAGAGTAAGGAGTCTGAATTCGCAGCAGCGGCAGGTATTGAAAAAGCCATGGAGACAAGTCTAGGTTGCATTCTTTGCGAAAGTGATCCAAATCCAAGTATACAGTGGGATAGAATGGCCTATTCCCATAATGAAACTCAAGGATTAGCGATCATGAATGATCATAGGATCATTATGCATACAGGAAGATGGTGAAGAGCACCGCCAAGCAATTGGGACACAGAAATCCTGTAGAGCCAGCACCGAATTCTTGCCACTGACAACCTGAGCCCTATTGCCCCTTACTTCCTGAATATTGTTGCTTCATACTCCCAAAGGCTTTAGAAAGTTTAGACGTCCTTTGAGGATGATCGGCAATAGACTTGGAGCGACCTTCTTCTTCCAAATCAACTTTTGGTAGAATTTCCTTGCCTTTCCCAGAAGACAATATGTCAGTGTGAAAGCGAGTAAAAGACCTCGATGGTTCCTTAAAGATGACCCCTTTGGCTTTGGGTTTCTCAGAGCCTTTCAGTTTCTCAGAGGCTATGGGTTTAGAGCAATATGAAAAGAGGGGTTTTTTGGTAAGCAGTTGCTCAGGGGATTCTTGAGATTCCGACAATGATTTGTCACCAGAACCAACATTAGAGGTCTTTGTGCGAGCCATTGAGTATAATCAGAGGATTTTAGAGGATTGGAAGACAAAGAAGATTATTTGCAAAATAAGTATTGGTGAGAATGGAAGCGAGGGAATTTATAAAACGAACCGATGAGAGCCAACAGTTGGGAAATCCAATCGATGAATCTATTAGTGAAATCGTAACGATTCACCAAGGAATGTAACAGATTGGAATGAATAAGGGTTTTGAGAACGGGTTTTTTGAAATGAGAGGTTACAGAAGAGAGACGGAAGGTCGAGTGAGTGAAACAACGAGACTGATTTAAAAAGACATGATGCATGACTTTACTCGAGTATAAAATTGATGTACTCGAGTAAATAATCCTTTACTCGAGTATCCATTGCTCGGGGAATTTTTTATAACATGTGTAAGTGCTAAAATTACCTCAATTCAAGTGTGCCCTGTAAACACTTGAAGCCTTTTTTATGAGAATTTTGATCCTTGAAGATTGATTTTAGGATCCAAAAGAATGATTTTCTCAAATGACATGAACGTTACTCGAGTAACATTTTATATCTAGTCGAGTAAGCTTGATTTTGGGCTTCAGCGTTAATGCTTATCCACGATATTACTCGAGTACATGAATATCTTTACTCGAGTATGAATTGATTGTTCCACATCCTCAGTTGCTCTTTCCTCGATAATACTCAAGTACATGTGGTTCTCTACTTGACTATTCGAGCATTCCCTTCTTCTCTAGAGATTTTTTATTGACGTTACTTGAGTAACATTGAGCTCTTACTGAAGTAAGATATGATCAACTCCTCTTTTGCCAATGCTCTTTCTCAACATTACCTCGAGTATTATAGGTTCTTCACTCGAATATACTATCATGAAACACTTAGCAGACATATTAAAAATATGACATTACTTGAGTACTATTTCAAAATTTGTAGTTATCAAAGGAAATTCTTACACCATTACTCGAGTATAACTGTGATACACTCGAGTATTACCTATGCTCTATTAACCTCTGATTCATTGCGAATAAACAGAGCATCCTGCAAAACAAAATTCTAACCACTCCGATACTTAAGTTAGTAATGATCATTCAATTAAAAACTTAAAAATAACTTCTAAGGAGATTACTTACAACTCATTGGGATTTACCATGCCCAATTCTATTCGAATGTACATCAGTTGTTCTTTGTCTAAGGGCTTGGTGAAGATATTAGCCAGTTACAAATGCCTGGGTATGAACATCACCTTGAGTTCTTTCTTTTGCACATGATCTCTGATGAAATAATGTCTCACATCAATATGCTTGGTTCTTGTATGTTGAACTGGATTCTTGGCCAAGCTTATTGTACTGGTATTGTCACAGAGGATTGGAATCTCTTTCAGGTGCATTCCCAAGTCTTAAGGTTGATGCTTAAGCCACAATACTTGAGCAAAACAGAGTGAAGCAACAATATATTCATCTTCGGTTGATGACAAAGAGATAGTTGTATGCTTCTTGCTAAACCATGAAACAAATGAGCCTCCAAGAAATTGACATTAGCCACTTGTACTCTTTCTGTCTGTCTTGTAGCCAGCGTGATCCGAATCTAAATAAGCCACCAAGTAGTCCAAGCTCCTCGGTGTCAACAAGATATCTGAAGATTCTCTTCATATGTTTTGCATGTGATTCCTTTTGAGCAGACTGGTATCTTGCGCACATCCCCACACTGAACTGAATGTCTGGTCTACTAACGGTCAAGTATAACAATGATCTGATCATTCCTCTATACATGATTATGTTGAAGACCTTGCCCTTTTTATTAGCATCTAAAAAAGTGGTTGAGCTTATTGGAGTTTCGACTCCATTGCATTTGTCCATTCCATACTTCTTTAGCAAGTCACGGAGATACTTCATATGTGAAATGTAAATCCCATTCTTCGTTGTTTAACTTGTGAATCGAGGAAGTAATTGAGTTCCCCATCATGGACAACTCGAATCCTCCTTGCATTCTCTTATAAAAAGCTCGCACAAAGCATCATTAATAGCTCAAAATATAATATCATCTCGTATATTTGAACAATTAAAAACTCATTTCTCTTATTGCTTTTAATGAAGAGTGTCGTCTCAACCTTGCCTCTGACAAATTCTTGATCACGAAGAAACTTACTTAATCTCTCATACCAAACTCTAAGAGCTTGCTTGAGACCATAGAGAGCCTTTTTCAAACGATAAACATGGTTTGGATAAGAGTCACTTTCAAAACCAGGAGGTTGCTCAACGTAAACTTCTTCCTGAATAAAACCATTTAGAAAATCACTCTTTACATCCATTTGAAAAACTTGAATCCTTTGATACATGCAAAGGCTAAGAGTACTCATTTAGCTTCTAATCTAGCCACTGGAGCATACGTTTCCTCAAAATCAATACCTTTTTTTTTATTATAGCCTTTGGCAGCCAATCTTGCCTTGTTTCTGACAGTGATTGTGGTTTCATCTCGTTTGTTCTTGAATACCCATTTAGTATTAATGACTGGATGGTCTTTAGGCCTAGGTACATGTTCGTCGAATTCCTTGATGGCAAGTGAACTAGTCAAACAAGTAATAAATAGTAAGTAAAGTATCGTCCCATAGAGACTGAGATGTCAAATGATAACGCCGAATTGCATAATTAGTTGTGCTTAACAAGAAAATAAAATCTAGTTGGTTTGGGAGTTTTTATAGTTATACTAATAAACAGGAAAATGACCAAATGATCGTAGTCGTAAGAAGATATCAATAAAAGATAAGCTGAGCTCAGAATCCTTCCTAAGCATGACACTACCCCCAGTTGCCTATACGCATTGCTATAGCATTCATGCTGCACAGCTCTCGCAAATGCTATAGCATAAACACCTTTTACAATGTTATTCAGTTAACCCACCACCCTAATCTACCAAAGCTCTCGCATCCGATACGTACAATACTAACTTTACTTCACCCATAAGCGTATAGCGATTTTCTAGTTAGATTATCATTACAAATCTAGGTGTTATTGTTACGAGTGGTAGACCCATTCCTAAAGCCTACAATAATAGGTCAAGCCTTGCACTAGCCTGCCTAGCAATCACTGTTTCTCAGATGTCTAACCCCGACTCCTTCTCAGTAAACCTAGACCACTGATCTAGCCCTTAGATCTCGCTAATCGATAAGAAATTAAATCACTGATAAGCAAACTAGATGTATTGGATTAAAAACTAGCAACTGGGTTCATTCAAACTTAGGAAATCATCCTCACCACAGGAGCTTTAGTTCATGACTGACGAGGGAATCACTAAACAGATCACTACAGAATATCCCATGACAAAAAGATTAACTAAAATCAAATAAAGAAGAAAAGCAGAAAGCTTGATGGAGGTTTCGACGGCGTGGAAGAAGCCCTGTCACGTCACGACTCCACGTCTTCTTATCTCTGTCTCACTGCAAGGAAGGATGCTGGGTTCTCTTGGAGTTCTCGTGCCACGTAACTTCTCTCACTCTTTTCTCGAGTCTGGCTGTGTGGGATTAGTCTTTGACTGTCGATAACTTCCGACCCCCTTTAGGGTTGGCTGTTGTTTCCTTTTATAATCTGGTCTACTTGCGGCGTACGTACAGCGAATTGGGCTTTTCCAAATCTGTCGAGGTCCAATCGTAATCTCTCTTTCAAATCTCAGTAGATTGATTCTTATGATCCTGTAGGATTCTTCAAATCTTAGTTTCGATCCTCCACATCTTCTATTTCAATACACCAGCAATCTAACCGTTGTTCTCTTCCACTTAACGACCTGCACTATATTTCCTGAAACAACCTTGACAAAAGATTAGAACATATGCCGCATAACATTGCATCACTTACTCTACTATAGCTTCAGGGATGCATTGTATTGCACTTTGATAAAGCTATCCTGATGCTATAACATTTTATCGGCCATGTTAGGCGCCTTTCTAATAAAACCTCAAAACTCGTTCTTTCCTTAGTGAATGTTTAGGATGTACGTGGAATTCATCCTTAAGTTCCCTATATAATGAATCAATGCCTTTTTACTCAGATTAATGCAGTTAAGCTCCTATTCACCATACAATACAGTCATATAATACAGGGAAAACATGGCATAAATAGCACTCATCAAATACCCCCACACTTAGCTTTTTGCACTCCTGGGCAAAATAAAGATAGAGATAATAGAGCAGAATGTTGACTAATAGCAGCAGCACACCTATCCATATAACTATGCCTTTACTATTGCTCTTAGGTCACGTCCCCGAGCAGGCAATCCTACTGCCCAGTACTAGCGGCTCATGATGCAAGATATTGCTTAGATAAAGAAATGTCAAGAGAATCTTAGATTAAGTGTTTTACTCTCTCTGACCTTGGGGATTTAGCTTTCTCTCTTGTCACGCTAACCTAGAAGTTCTATAGCCTTGTCAAAGTTCTAAGATTACTTCCTAGCATCTGAGCTTTCATACGTCAAAAGGGCTTCTTGGGTGGTAATGGTGTGGAAGGCTATATATGCGTGGAGGTGAAAAACGATGGTCAATGCTATAACAGGGTGTTAGACAGGTTTCTTAACTTAGCCGAATACGTCATTTGAATCTTGTATTGCTTTGCTGCTCTTTAATCTATTCCTTTCTGTTCTTTTTTCTTCTTCTTCTTTTTTTCTCTCTCTTTTTTATAAATAAACAACTTTCTTGCAGCTATTTAGTGGAGGCACACTGCCATAGCATTCCTTCGCAATTTTCCTAATACTTGCCTGTCTAACTGGTTCTGCTATAGGATAGTCGATAAGGCACAAAGGGGTAGCAATATGGAGAGCAATGTTTTATGGTTTGTGTATAAGGATGAGGGGTACGATGTGAATGCCTTTATCCTACGAACTATTTGATCAGATGCCAGTCAGTTTATCATAGAATTAAGACAAATCAAAGATCATACATGGGTTAGCTGACATTCACACTGGAATACAAACAATTAGGCTCAAATAAATCCTTCCATTGTTGGTTCTCTCTTTATTCTTCCTCACCGTTACTTTACCACACACCAAGTTAACTAGCACTGTCAATTTCCAAAGCCGAACGGTTCAGTTGTCTTCAGGCAATCATGCTATGCTTAGTCCTACCAATATTCATCCTACCGCTATAGGTTCCTGTTCGTGCTCTAGCAAAGAAAAATTTAAAAAATTTGCCCATTTTCACATCAGCTAAATTTGGGTTATTTTGAGCACATTCAAACATGAAGTAGCAAGTGCAGATAAAATCATCCCCCCCAACACTTGAATGAAGCAATGCCCTCATTGCAGCAAGGAAGCGAAGGGGAGAGGTCAGGAAGAGCTAGTTACTATTCATCATTGGTAGGGGATTACTCCATTTTTTATAAAATTAATCTCTTTGCTGCTAGTCAAGCAAGGAGGCATGCAAGAAAATCAAAAAAATTAAGGAAAAAATAAACACCTAACCAGAGAAAGAAATAGGTACCCGGAATGTGAGATCGTCCACAACTTAACCTTTCCCCACCGTGGGGCCATGAGAGTTTGACACTTTGTCGTCCTCGGTGTCTGCAGAGTGTGTGGGTTTCGCCTCACCCTGCTTAGGGCGTTTGCTCTACTGACGCTTGCGCAAGCTTGTGGGTTCCTGCTGGGAAGGGCCAGCCGCCAGATTATTCATTTCAAAGATTGTATCAGGGAATGCCGGCAATGGTGTGTACTTTGGGGCATTTGTCATGAGATTGGTGGCAAGGCTACGGTCCCTGTCGGTGACATATTGCCACAACATCTGCTGTTGAAGAAGTAATGTACTCATCGAGCTTTGCAGGGTAGCGACTCGGGTGGTCAGGTCAGCGATGTTGGTATTTGATGAGCACAAATTATACCATATTTTCCCTGTATTTCATGACTGAATTGTATGGTAAATGAAAACTTTAACTGCAAACAATCCAAGAAAAAAGGCATATATTCATGATATAGGGAACTGAAGGATGTAAACTATTTACACCCTGAACATGTGCTAAGAAGGAGCAAATTACATTGTTTTTAAAGAACATATAGCAAAGCTGATATGATGCTATAACATTCTGACCGCAACTCGAACTGCAATAAAAAGCATCACGAAAGCTATAGCAAAGTAAAGGACGCAATGCTATGCGGCATATTTTCTGACCTTTTTACCTAGCTGATTTCAGGAATAAATATAAAAGATCGAGATCGACAGGTAGATTGTTGACATAATGAAATAGAAGATGCGGAGGATCGAAACGGAAAGATTTGAAGAATCCCGCAGTATCAGCAGAATCAATCTACAAGATGCGATAGATCTCGACAAATTTGGAAAGCCTAGCTAGCTGAACAGTAGGTCAACCCTAAAGGGGAGTCACACAGAGCCAACACAAGATTACACATTCGGTCGACTCAAAAGAAGAGTGAGAGACTTCACTAGCACGAGAATTCCAGGATAATCCAGCATCCTTCCTTGCAGTAAGACGGAGGGAAGAAGACGTGGAGTGGTGACGTGACAGGGCTTCTTCCACGCCGTCGGAATGCCGTCAAGCTTTCTGTTTCATTTATTTTATTTTATTAGTTAGATCATGGGTCATTCTGATACTATCTGTTTTGTGTGTCCCTCGTCAGTCATGAACTAACTTTCTGATGGCTGAACGAGGATGAATTCGTAAGTGTTATATGAACCCAGTTGGAAGTTCTTAATTTAATAGATTCGGTTTGCGTATCGGTGAATTAATTACTAGTCGATTAGAGGAATCTAAGGGCTAGATTTGTGGTCTCGGCTTACTTGCAAGGAGACGAGGCTAGACCTCTGAGAAACAGTGTTTGCTAGGCAGCCGATGCAAGGCTTGACCTATTTATTGTAGGCTTCAGGAATGGGTCTACCTCTCATAACCAGTACACCAAGAGTATAATGCAGATAAAAACTAGAAAGTTGCCATAGGAATATGGAAGGAGTATAGTTGATATCATATGTATCGGACGCGGAAGCTTCGGTAGATTACAGAAGTGGGTTAACCAAATAGCTTTGTAGTTAGTAGCCATGCTGTAGCATTGCGGAAGCCATGCAGTATGGATGCTATAGCAATGGATAGAACAACTGGGGGATTTATACGCTTAAGGATGATTCCGAGTTCATCCTGACTTCTCACTGATATCTTCTTAAATTTCTTTTGTTTACTTCTGTTATTAGCATAGTTACAAAAACCTCTCAACCTAATTACATTTACTTTTCATTTACAACTGTCATAGCAATTGAGCGTCACTCTTCGGTATCTCAGTCTCTGTAGGACGATACTCTACTTACACTTTATTACTTGTTCGACTGGTTCACTTGCCTCAAGGAAATCGACCAACAATATTCATGGCATGGAAGGCTGAAGCAAGAATCGAGCCCGTTAGAGCCTTTGTAGCTATGTCGGCCGCAGGATCGGCGGAGGTGCTTGCTATATTGGTTTGGGGAACATTCAGCAGAGATTTCTACAAAATACGCTGCACAATTGCCACTGAGATGGGATTCGATAGGTCGGCCCTCTTCCACTGCATCAAAGATGACTTCAGCGTTGCGACAGAGCTCTGTGATTAGGGCAGGGAACTAGAGGTTGCCCGTGGTGCCCTGCAAGGCCGCGAATAGTTCCTGGTAAATGAGGGCATCAACGTTGATCTGTTTCCCCTCTCAAAGGCAGTAGAGAAGGAAGGCCCATTCTCTAGAGATGGTTTGGGTGTGCAGTGTAGGCATAAGTTGATAGCGGAGGAAGTGGAACCAGACACGGGCTTCAAGATGGAAATGACTACATTTCAAATTGTATGAGCCCTCCTTGCTGACTTGCCATTCAATATTTGGCACGCATAGTTGGGCAGCCCCCTGGTGAGGACTTCAGGATTGTCCCCTTACTGGACAAGCTCGTTATATTCGTCGTCTGTGGGATCTAGGCCGTAGACCTTGCAAATTGTACTTGCGCTACACTGCAAATTTTTCCCATGGACATTGATGAAATAAGGGGAACCACTCAGATAATTTGCATCGAATTCAAGAACAAGAGGGGTGACCACCTCGGCGGGGTGGAGGCAAAACTTCTCCTAGCTACGCTGACGAATGATCCCTGTAACCCACTCGGGGTAAGCGCCTTGGTCGAACACATCAGCATCGAACCCTCGCTAAGGAGCTAAGGTTTTATCTACCTTTAGGGATTAGAATCGGGGTTCAGCTTTTCGTGTGGCGAAAGGCATAGTGTTCGGAACATCAGCAAGTGCTTTTTGACCAGAAACCTTGGTGCGTGCCATTGAAGAAAGTTGGAGTCTTTGATGGCAAGTGAACCAGTCGAACAAGTAATAAAGAGTAAGTAGAGTATCGTCCCACAGAGACTGAGATGTCAAATTATAACGCTGAATTGCATAATTAGTTGTGCTTAACAAGAAAATAAAATCTAGTTGGTTTGGGAGTTTTTATATATATACTGATAAACAAGAAAATAACCAAATGATAGTAGTCAGAAGAAGATATTAGTAAAAGATAGGCTGAGCTCAGAATCCTTCCTAAGCATGACACCCACTAGTTGCCTATACGCATTGCTATAGCATTCATGCTGCACAGCTCTCGCAAATGCTACATCATAGCACCTTCCTCAGCGCATGTTTAGGATGTACGTGGAATTCATCCTTAAGTTCCCTATATAATGAATCAATGCCTTTTTGTTCAAATTAATGCAGTTAAGCTCCTATTCATCATACAATATAGTCATATAATACAGGGAAAACATGTCATAAATAACACTCATCAGTACCAAGACCCAAACTTGATTTCTTTTAAATTGATGTAACTCCTCTTGCATTGCTATAACCCAATCATTGTCTGAAAGGGCTTCGTCAATCTTAGAGTGTTCAATCTCAGAGATAAAGGCAAAGAAAGTAACTTCGTTTCGAGTACTTTTTATAGTTCTCACATCGCCTATTACTTGATCCAGAGGATAACTTCTATGTATCTCTAGGCTTTAGGTTGAGATTGAATTGGTTTTTCATAAGTATTTTGAGGCTCAGGTTCAAAACCAATTTCAGAACTTTCAGGAATAGAAGGAGTTTTTGAAATAGGTTGATTTTGAAAAATTGTTTTATCCTCATCAATGAACTTGTTAGGCACAGTTTCACTAAGCACAACATGAATTGAATCTTCCATAATACGATTATGATTATTGAAGACTCTATAAGCTTACTGCTATTAGAATAGCCCAGAAATATACCTTCATCGAACTTAGGATAGAATTTTCTAATTGTTGTGGATGAAGCATTTGCATCTAAAGATGTGCAAATATGCCAAGTTTGGCTTCCTTCCTTTGTAGAGTTCATAAGGAGTCTTGTTGAATTTCTTTCGGAGATAGGCTCGGTTAGAAACATAGCACGCCGTGCTCATTGCATTTGCCCAGAAGACTTGTGAGATCTTGTTCTCATTCAACATTGCTCTAGCCATTTTAGTTAGGACTCAGTTCTTCCTTGTGGAGTCCTGGGGGCTGAGAAGAAGTGGTCAATACTGTGGGCATCGCAGAATTCCCCAAAAGCTTCATTCTCAAACTCCCCTCCATGGTTAGTATGAAAACCTGAAATGCAAACACCTTTCATGTTTTGCAATTTCTTTGCAAACATGAGAAACAAATCAAATGTTTCATCCTTGGAAGATAAGAAAATTGTCTAAACAAATCTTGAGAAATCATCGACAATGACCATAGTATATAAAATGAAGTAGTTGGAGAGGTCGATTAGTCGAGATTTCATTTTTAGTTTTGAAAGACGATTTAGTTTGTTTGCCTCTTTGACAAGCTTCACAAATCATGTCATTTTTAAAATGAAGTTTAGGTAAACCAAGAACTCAATCTTTTCTAACTGACTTGTCCAGTTGGAAAGCCAGAAGCTTATGCCCCAAGCAACTTCCATCCAAGTGGCTAATAGAACAATTTTTTGATTTAACTTTAAGTAAATTCAAGGTATAGCAGTTACCTTCTCTAAGAGCCTTAAATAAAACTTTAAGGTTACCTTTATCAATCAGAAGATCATCCTTGTTGACAATGAGACATTCCTCTAGGTAAAAAATAATCCAATTGTTCTTGTCTGCACTTTGGCTGACGCTCAAGAGGTTGTGACAAAGGCCTTCCACAAAATATACGTCTTTGATCAGGGGTCCTTCTTTTTAACCAATCTCGCCAATATCAGCAATCTTTCCAGTTTTATTCTCCCTAAATGTTTCTTTGCTTCCATCCTTTGATCTCATTGCTACAAACTTTGATTGATCCCCAGTCATGTGTCTGGAGCATCCGCTATCAATGTACCACTTATTGGTCTTTGTGCTCTCAGACAAACCTGCAAATCAGACAAGGTCAAGCCTTAGGTATTGTTGGTGGAATTCCCTTATGGCAAGTGAACCAGTCGAATAAGTAATAAAGAATGAGTAGAGTATTGTCCAATACAGACTGTTGATACCAAGGATGATGCCATTTTCTAATGACAGTTCTATGAAATAACGAAGAGTTGATTTTTGGTTGTTTTTGCTATTACTAATGACAAGAAATAAATGAGTGATCGTTAATCAAAGGAAGATATCAGTTTAAAGGTAGGTTGAGCTTGGATTTCATTCTAAACCGTGTCATTCCTCTAGTTTGCAACAACGCATTGCTATAGCAATCATCCTGCACAGATTCTGCAATGCTACAACATGATCGCCTTTCACAATGATTATTCAATTAACCCACCACTATCCTATACAGAAGCATCCACGTTCTATAAATATAGTCCCCGTTCTACTCTCCCATATTCCTGTGGCGATTTCAAGTCTAGTCTGTCTATTTAAGCCTATGTGTTCTGGTTATGAGCGGTAAACCCATTCCTGGTGTCTACAGTTTAGCTCGAGCCATGCACAAGCTCACCCAACAAACACTGTCTAACAGAGGTCTAACCTTGACTCCCGTCTGGTAAGCCAAGGCCAGTGAGATAGCCCTTAGCGTCCACTAATATGAATTAAAGCCCTGTTAAACAAACTGAATTTATTAAATTAAAACCTTAACAAACTGGGTTCATTCTATGACTTAGAAATTCATCCTCACTCAGCCAATAGAGGTTTAGTTCATAACTGATAAGGGAAACACAAAATAGAGTAATATATAATAGCCCATGGAAATAAAATAAGTGAAAGAAACAAAGAAGGTCGTCGGAAAGGTCACATGATGGCTCCACGTCTTCTGCGATCCGTCTTACTTTAAGGAAGAGTTGGGTTTGGTCTACTATCCTATCGATCAATATTCTTTCTCCCGTTCCTTCGGTGTGAGTTCAGTTGGATTGAAATGTTGTTGACTACTTGACTCTCAAGACTTTGACTCCCTTAGGTTTTACCGCGCTTTCCTTTTATAGTTAGGTCTTCTTGTGCCATACGACCAATGAGTTGGGCCTTCCAAATTTGTTAGGTCCAAATCCCTAGATTCTATTGATTGATCTTTCTTTTAATATTGTGGGATTCTTCAAATCTTTGTCTTGATTCTCCGCATCTTCTGGATTCAGCTTGAGTTAATCACTGTCTTAACGTCTGTTTGGATGACATGTCTTAATTTCCTGAAAACTCGCCAGGTTAGAGTAACATAGCGTATAATTCTGCATCACTTACAATGCTATAGCATATGGTTGCATTGTATTGATGGCGCAAATGTGAGCATACGATATGTTGTAGCATGCTATCAGCTTCGTTATGCGCAGCTTCGTTCAGCTGCGCATAATGAAGCTTCATTCATAGAGAAAAACAATGTGAATGTAACATTTTGTAGGATCTATCCTTTATTTTCCTATGTGCATGAATTCTTAGACATTTTATCAGATAGCACATAGTAATGCTCAGATTTAGCACTCAAAACAATCAGAACACATAGGGGAAACATAGCATAAATATGACTCGTCAAACTCCCCCACACTTAGCTTTTTGCACTCCTAGGCAAAACAAAGAGAAAGATATAGAGTAGAAAATAACCTTGCAGCTGTGCGCTTGTCTTAGGAACCATGTACCCTATCATTGTCTTAAGTTCTGTTTATCCGTGTAAACAATCGCACTACCCAGTACTGTGAACATGATGTAGGGCATTGCTCTAGCAAGGAGCGTCAAGAGACTCTCAGAGATGTGTATATTTGCTCTCTCACATTGGGGATTTATTTCTCTCTGTTGTGTTAGCCTATAAGTTTTAAGGGCTTGTCAAAGCTCTAAGGTTGCTTCTTAGGATCTGAACTTAACTGCATCAAATGGACTTATTCTGTGAGAATGCCTGCTAGTGTTAAGAGCCTTCTTTGGTTTGTCTTATTTATCTACTTTTGATATCCTACATTCCTTCCATGTGGCTTAACTCTATATTTTCCCATACAATAACTTTTCCCTATATTGATTAATCCAGTACTATCAGTTTCCCAAGCCTATACGTTTCAATTTCCTTAAGACAATTTTATTCTACCAGGTTAGGCAGACAATTGCTCTACTACCATGGGTTTTGTTCATACTCGAATTACATGTTTAAAAGTTCAAAATTTTTGTTTTGCCTAAGTTGTAGAGAGCTAATTTACCAATTCAAGATTAAGAAATCTACACCCCACAATTGATTGTGCAATGTCCCTATTGCAGCCAACAAGCAAGAAGAGGGCAAAATGATGCATAGATAAAGATGTTAGTTCCCAATGTTTTGATGATAACAAGTTCATGTTTTTGATGAAGTTCTTAGCTTGCTCGAGCACCCCCAGGGTCTTGCCCGAGCATCATCAGGTTCTGGAAAGGAAGAAGTGATGGATGATCAGTCATGCTCGAGCAAACACACTGAGCTTGCCCGAGCAACATCGAGTCAGAGACGAAAGCAGCATGATTGAACAATCGTGCTCGAGCAAGATCAAATTCCTTGCTCGAGCAGCATCGAGGCAGGAGAAAAACATTGCCTGCAAGTACACCTTGCTCGAACAGAAGTTTAATGTTGCCTGAGCAGCATTACTTTCTCTCCTTACCCGAGCATGATTATATCATGCTCGAGCAGACCAGAAACCATGCTCGAGCAACGTCGCTGGAAGCACTTCCCTTTGCCTCTGTCTATAGCTTGCTCGAGCAAGCATTGCACCATGCTCGAGCATCAACGAAGCAGATCATTTTCAAGCTTCTATGAAGAAGCTTGCCCGAGCATGAATATATTCATGCTCGAGCACCATGCTCGAGTAGGCAAAATATCTTTGCTCGACCATCGCGACCAAGCATGTTTTTAATTGACACAAACGAAGCTTGCCCGAACAAGCTGGGATTATTGCTCGAGCAAGGTTCCTCTTATCTTTAAATACTCATTTGTAGATTTAAATACTCACTGGGTTATCCTCTTTGTCTTTATATGATACTCATTATCATTCTCAAATGCTTTTAACCAATTTGGTAATGAGTTGCATAAGGTCCCCACATAGATTAACATCATACTTAAGTTTTGAAGCACTAAAATTATCATGGACAAAGCTAACATCGAAACAGGGTAGCCCATAACCGAAAAAGGACCGGAACAATGTTTTAAGCTATCCTCTATCGAAGGCAACATGAATAACAACTGAAAATATCTCAACCAAGCAGACAACATCAAACACTCAACGGTTGAATATTGATGAGCTATCAAGCATAGAAAGTTTCGTGAAACATAGACAACGCGCGAAATCCAATTAAGGCGAAATAGGCGCAGATGCTTAAATGCTCACAACGGACATATTCAAACGGACAAATTCAAATCCTACAACGGTCTTCATTCTACAACTACTATAAAAAATCGAAGGATTGAATTCATTGATACACAGAACTAGCGCATACAAAGTTAAAGCTTGCAATTGTTCAAATTGTATTTTGATTATACGGATATTTCTAAGCTTCAGTATTTATCATTTTACTCTGTGAGAGAGTTTTACTACTTGTTTTACAACTTGTTTAAAATCTCAATATAGAGGTATCTTGAGTGTGGGTGTACGATTACAACTTGTAAGGGGGAGTGAGTCCTAGAGAGAAAGGATCATCCTGAGTTACAGAGTGTGTAACTGTGTTTTGTGAGATAGTGGAAATCCCAAAGTGTGTCTGGGGACTGGACATAGGTCAAGGAGTTGGATCGAACCAGTATAATTTCTCTATGTCATTTATCTTTAACTCTCTACTGCTTTCCTCTCTTACTCATCATACAGCGAAAAGAATTTTGAGATCACCTATTCACCCCCCTCTAGGTGATATTCCACCTTCTTCATTTGGTATCAGAGCATAGGTTTCTCAGTTGGTCTTAACATCCCGAGAAAGATCATGGAAGGAATATTGCCTGATGGTTCCTCAATTAATCGACCCCCAGGATTCAACAGAGAACACTACTCTTTCTGGAAAGCAAAATTCAGAGTGTTCGTAATGGCTACCGAATATGGTCTCTGGCGAGTGATAGAAACTGGAAATTACGTGCCTATGAAGATTGGAGGAGGAACCTCTGTTCCAAAGACAGAAGTTGAATTCGATGAGAATGATAAGAAGAATGTCACTCTCAATAGTAAGGCTATTCTGATGCTTCAAAGTGCTCTTAGTCAAAAGGAGTACTTTTGAATATGCAATCTGTCAACTGCGAAGGAAATGTGGAAGGCTCTAGAGATTGCATATGAAGGTACTTCCGGCATCAAGGAGAATTGTATTAATACTCTGACCACTGAGTATGACTTACTGCGGATGAAGTCAGGAGAAACCATTGTCGAGTTCCAACTCAGATATTCTCATTTGACAAATCAATTGGCGGCCTTGGGTAAAATCTATGATCAAGGTCCTCAGGTCAGGAAAATTCTCAATGTTCTGACAAAAGACTGAGAAGCTAAAGTCACTGCGATAGAGGAGGCTCGTGGAGAATCAATGGCTTTAGTTGCTGCCTTATTCGGAAGCTTGTCTGAATATGAAAGTAAATTGAGATTCAAAAAGGGCCTGGACGATGTCAACAGTAGCCGGAACAAAGGAATTGCTCTTAATACTGTAAAGGAAAAGGAAGAAAAAGAAGAGGATGATAAGGACGATGACGACATGGCCATGTTTGTTCGAAAATTCAAGAAGTTCTACAGAAAAGATCAAGGCTTCAGAAATAGATTTCAAAAAGGTGACACAAGTAACAGACGTGAATTCAGAGGCAAAGATCAAATCATCTGTTACGAATGTGAGAAGCTGGGACATTACAAGTCAGAATGCCCTCAACTAAAAGACAACGACAAAGATAAGAAGAAGTCCTATCAATTCAAAAAGAAGGCCTATGTATCAGCAATATGGGGAGATGATTCCTCAGACGAAGAAAGCGAAGAAGAGAAAGAAACTGCCAACGTCTGTCTTGTGGCAGAAGAAGAGCTAGCAGAAAATGACAATGAGGTATATAATTCGCAACGAACCTTTGATGAATTATTTGATGAATATAATGAAATTCAATCTGAATTTGAAAAGGTTGTCAATGAATGTCTTACCTTGAAAAAGGAGAACATAACTCTTAAACCACATATTGAAAATCTTTCTTGTGAAAATCTTATCTGTGATGAATGCCTGGGTTTAAAGAAAAGAAACTCTTATCTTACGAAAACACTTGAGAAATTCATTAAGGGGAGTGAAATGCTCAATGTGATTATGAAAACTCAATGGTTTACAAATGATCGATTAGGCATAGGATATAATCCTATCTTTGACAAAAAGAAAGGCAAAAAGAAAACTGGTGGACAATCTTATTTGAACTATTTTCAGAAATCAATTAATACTTCTAATCCATTTGCTCATTGTAACTATTGTAACCGTAAAGGTCACACTACTTCATCATGCTTTCATAGAAAGGATACAAGAGATAAATCTGTTGGTAATTATCAGTGGGTACCTAAGAGAACTTATGGTTTCTCTAAGGCCCGAGCTAACCCGAAAGGACCCAAGAAACATTGGGTACCTAAAGCTTAACCTCATTTGAATTGTAGGTTTGTCTGAGAGCATCAAGAACCAACAAGTGGTACATTGACAATGGATGCTCAAGACACATGACGGGGGATCAAACCAAATTCGTTGCAATGAGATCAAAAGATGGTGGCAAAGTTACCTTTGGAGGAAACCAATCTGGAAAGATATCTGGAATTGGAGAGATTGGTACAAAGGATGGACCTCAGATCAAAGATGTATATCTTGTGGAAGGACTTTGTCACAACCTCCTAAGCGTAAGTCAAAGTGCAGACAGGAACAACTGGATTATCTTTGACTCGGAAGAATGTCTTAGTGTCAACAAAGATGATCTCCCAATCGATAAAGGTAAACTTAAGAATTTATTCAAAGCTCCTCGTGAAGGAAATTGCTATACTTTAGATTTACCTAAAATGAGTTCTGAAAAATGTTTTGTTAGCATTTTAGAGGAAAGTTGGTTATGGCATAAGCGTTTGGCTCATGTGAACATGTTCCAACTGGATAAGCTATTAAGAAAAGATTTAGTTCTTGGGTTGCCTAAACTTCAATTTAAAAATGACGTGATTTGTGATTCCTGTCAAAGAGGTAAACAAACTAAATCATCTTTCAAAAGTAAGACTGAAATCATGACCAATCGACCTCTTCAATTACTCCATATGGATTTAGTTGGACCGGCAAGAGTTAAGAGCCTTGGTGGCAATTTGTATACTCTAGTCATTGTCGATGATTACTCTCGTTTCACTTGGACTATCTTTTTATCTTCTAAGGATGAAACATTTGATCTGTTTGTTGTGTTTGCCAAGAAAGTATAAAACGAGAAAGGTATTTGCATTTCAGCTATTCGAACTGATCATGGAGGTAAATTTGAGAATCAAGCATTCGGAGAGTTTTGTGATGCTCATGGCATTGATCACAATTTCTCCGCCCCAAGAACTCCACAACAAAATTGTGTTGTTGAAAGAAAGAATCGTGTACTCACCGAAATGGCCCGTGCAATGCTAAATGAAAATAAAACCTCACAAGTTTTTTGGGCAGATGCAATGAGCACGGCCAACTATATTTCAAATCGAGCCTATCTTCGAAAGAAGCTCAACAAAACTTCATATGAGATCTATAAGGGAAGGAAACCAAACTTGGCTCATCTTCATATCTTTGGATGCAAATGTTTCGTCCACAATAATGGTAAGGACAATTTGGGTAAGTTTGATCCCAAATCCGACGGAGGTATATTTCTTGGTTATTCTAGTAGAAGTAAAGCATATAGAGTTTTCAATAAGCGCACTCGTTCAGTTGAAGAATCAATTCATGTTGTATTTTGTGAATCTAAACCTCACGAACCTTTGGATGATGATAAACCCATTTATAAAAACCAATTCTTTTCAAAAACTACTCCTGCCTCTATTGAAAATCCTGAAAATGTTTTCGAGGCTGATCCTCAAAATGATTTAGAAAACTTAGATCAATCTCAACCTAGAGCTTTGAGGCTCATTAGGAATCATCCTTTGGACCAAGTGATAGGTGATTTAAATCAAGGTGTAAGAACTAGAAACAATACCTTGAATGAAGTGACATTTTTTGCCTTTATATCACATATAGAACCTTCTAAAAAAGATGAAGCCCTTTCAGACAATGATTGGGTGATAGCTATGCAAAAGGAGTTACACCAATTTGATATGAATCAAGTTTGGGATTTGGTACCTAGGCCTAAGGACCATCCGGTCATTGGCATTAAATGGGTATTCAAGAACAAACGAGATGAATCAACAATCATAGTCCGTAACAAGGCTAGACTGGTTGCCAAAGGCTATAATCAGGAAGAAGGGATTGATTATGAGGAAACATATGCTCCAGTAGCTAGATTGGAAGCAATATGTGTACTCTTAGCCTTTGCGTGTATCAAAGGATTTAAACTCTATCAAATGGATGTTAAGAGTGCTTTTCTAAATGGATTTATTCAGGAGGAAGTCTATGTTGAACAACCTCCTAGTTTTGAAAACGATCATCATCCAGATCATGTCTATCATTTGAAGAAAGCCTTATATGGTCTCAAACAAGCTCCTAGAGCTTGGTATGAAAGATTAAGTAATTTTTTATTAGATCAAGGCTTTATCAGAGGAAAAGAAGATACAACTTTGTTTATTAAAACCAACAAACTTAATGAAACTTTAATTGTGCAAATATATGTCGATGATATTATTTTTGGTGCTACTAATGATTCACTCTGTGAGGAAGTTTCCAAGAAAATGCAGGGTGAATTCGAAATGTCTATGATGGGTGAGTTGAACTACTTCCTCGGCCTGCAAGTCAAACAACGGAAGGATGGTATATTCATATCACAAACGAAGTATCTCCGTGATTTGCTCAAGAAATTTGGAATGGAGCATTGCAATGGAGCCGATACCCCAATGAGCTCAACTCGCTCTCTAGATGCCGATGAAGAAAAAGGAAAAGATTTCAACATAACTAAATATAGAGGAATGATTGGATCCTTACTATATTTGACTCTAGCAGAGACCCGGACATTCGTTTAGTGTGGGAATGTGTGCAAGATTCCAATCAGCTCCTAAAGAATCACACGCCGAACATGTCAAAAGAATCTTTCGATATCTCTCGGATACAAAGCAATTGGGTCTCTGGTTTCCAAAAGGTGAACAAGAATCCCTAGTTGCATATTTAGACTCTGACCATGCGGGCTACAAGACTGACAGAAAGAGTACAAGCGGTCAATGTGAATTTCTTGAAGGTTCACTCGTATCATGGTTTAGCAAAAAGCAAACGACCATAGCTGTATCCTCTACCGAGGCTTAATATGTTGCTGCTTCAAGTTGCTGTGCCAAAGTCCTATGGCTAAAACAACAACTTTCTGACTTGGGAATTCACCTAAAGGAGATTCCAATCCTCTGTGACAACACTAGTACAATAAGCTTGGCAAAGAATCCAGTTCAACACACAAGAACCAAGCATATTGATGTGAGACATCATTTCCTCAGAGATCGTGTACAAAAGAAAGATGTCAAAGTGATGTTCATTCCAACCCATCTACAATTTGCAGACATCTTCACGAAGCCGCTGGCGAAAGAACTGTTCAATTTTATTCGAAGAGAATTGGGAATGGTGAATCCCAATGAATTGTAAGTAATGCTAGTTCAAATGAATTATGTTTTGATGATTAAAGACTAACTTTAGCATCAGACGTTCTAGCTTGTGTTTTTGCAGGACTCTATTCATAAGAATTAAAACAGAGCGTAACAGAGTCATCCCTACTCGAGCATGTCAACAACTCTTGCTCGAGCAACTACGTAGAAAGCATAAAGAAAAATATGAGTCAAAGCATCTTGCTCGAGCAAACCCCTTGACCCTGCTCGAGCAACAGCGGGATATCATGCCTAAAATGAAGATAGAGCATGCTTGCCAAGCCTGCCCGAGCAATACTAAGAAGCATGAAAGGAAAAGCAGCTTGCTCGAGCACGTCGAACAAGCCTACTTGAGCAACAGCGGGTACTGCCTTCCTGACTTTAGAGGAGTAATGTTTGTTGCCCGAGCAACCCCAAAAGTTTGCCCGAGCAACAACGGGAGCTGAGGAAGCTACATAAGAAATGAAGAACAATGCTTGAGCAACACTCTTGAGTCTGCCCGAGCACGTCACATTGATGAAATTTTCAATCAGTTTAATTGATTCCAACATTTCCCATCCATTTATTGAATTAAGTGCTCACACTACACACTTAATGGGAGGTTAGATTTAATCATTGTATTATTATTTTTTCCCTATTCTCTCAATACAAGTTAAAATTATATGAGCTGGCGTATGCTTGAGCAAGACAAGAAGTCTACCCAAGCAAGAACCCTGCTCGAGCACACAGAAAAGGTTGCTCGAGCAACGTCGGCCACCAAGGTCTCTAAAGGCGTGCGTCGTTTCATTTCAACGGAGAAACCCATTTTCCCTGTTTTTCTCCCATCAAACCCTAGCCTTCTCCCTCTCAAGTCTCTTCCAACCGTTACGACCGTTTAAGAATCGTTACTCAAATTCCTTCATTACGACTGTTCGATTTGCCAAGAGTAACCATTCTCACCGATTAAACTCCCTGAATTTCTTCATTTTCCGCCATTTCTCCACTCTCACCATTGGACCCTCTTCCTTAAAATTCCAAAGTTTTCAAAATCGATGGCTGATTCTAGCGATAAATCTCCTTCGAAACATTCTTCTGCGAAAAAATCTAGATACTATAAGCTGAAAGTCGCTGAGTCAAAAAATCATCAAAAATCTCCAAACCCAAACCGGCGAAATCGACTACCAAGCCTAAGGAGGTAGAGAAGCCAAAGACGAATGTGGTCATTCAGGAATCACCAATGTCGACGACTAGGCTCAAGACTGGGTCTCTCCCTACTGGAAAAGGCAAACGCACGAGGTCACCATCTCCTTTGTCTTCAAATTCTGTTAACTTCGAAAAGACGATTGACGATATACTGTCTAAGGGAAAAGAGGGTCAGCCTTCAATTCTTAAGCTTTCTCTGAGTCAAAAATCACAGGCCTCAGAAAGCAAGAAGAAAGTTTCCTTCTAACTGAAATCTCAAGCTTCTGAAAGCAAAAAGGAGGAAGTTGTGACTAGTCGACCTCCGGATGGTAAGTTTCCTGAACCCTCACCGGGTATGATTTCTGGTAATATAGCTGTTG
Source organism: Acacia melanoxylon (assembly GCA_019022615.1). NCBI lineage: Eukaryota > Viridiplantae > Streptophyta > Magnoliopsida > Fabales > Fabaceae > Acacia > Acacia melanoxylon. The sequence continues at coordinate 6,861,951 of JAFJYJ010000033.1, read as the reverse complement.
ATGATCATGCTCTGTTTTCTCACTACTTCAGGTCAAGGCCATTATGTCCGATATTATATGTTAACTTGGCTCACTTTAAGGAGAAGTGCAACTTGGATTTAACCAATTGGCTACTTCAGTTCATGCCACTTCTAGGCATTAGTAAGCCTTTTTCTCCTGAAGTCGTACGAGTATTTTACCATAACATGTACCTGCAGGAAATGACCCAAAAAAGATGAAGAAGATGTTCTGGTCACAAAGATTCGTGACAAAGAAATCAAACTTACTGCTTGTGATCTCAATGTGCTTCTCGAAATTGTCAACATCCCTGAAGATCCTCCGAAACTTTCTCATATTAAGTGTCATCAGATTCTTTTCCCGGATGTCCCAATTGAAGGGCAGAAAGTTAATGTAACCCCGGCTATGATGAAAGATGAGTACAAAGTCCTATGGTATGTGTATAGTCGAAGCCTTGTTCAAAAGGGACAGAGTTTCACTCATTTTGTGCGAAGAGACTTTGAACGCTTTGCCTCACTGGTTGCCATGGAGCCAAGGAATCTAGGCAAGTGGATTCGGAGGAGATGATGTCTTTTATTTCGAAGCTAAGGTTAGGCTTCGAGCTACCATTCCCTATCCATCATTGGTTTCTTGGATATTGGAAGCCAATAATATATGGTACCTCTCGAAGACAAGGAAGAGTATCCTCCCCTATTCGGAAAAGCACACATGAAGAATATGAGAATCTCCTTCACTGACGTATCATCCAAGAAGAGCAAGGGTAAAGCGCCTGTTACTTCCTCTCAGCCTGCTATCTCCAAACCATCTGCCACACAATCTCCTGATGAAGTAGAGTCTTCAAAAGCTGGACCCTTCTCTTCTGCCCCATCCTTATCTCAGGTAGCCATCCAAACCATTGTTGAAGCCTCTGTTCAGAAAGCCATAGCTCCTGTCCTACAGTCCTTGGATGCTTTTCAGACGTTAACTAACGGGATGATCAAGGCGTTTTCAGAAGACATGATTAAACTGAAGGTCAATGTTGGCCGACAAATGGATACAGATTTGCAAGACTTCAAGCCATAAGCTGGAAGAGTCAATGGACAAACGTTTTTCTATCATATATGATAAGCAACAAGGCTTTAAAGATGTTCTAGGTGCCTTTCTGACCAGTCTTAGTACTACTTTTGTTGTACCACCTTCATCGTCTGCCATGCCTACGACCTCTCCTTCCCCCATTGAGGATATCACTACATCTCCAGCAATAGCGGTTCCTCCTGTTGACCCTTCAACTGTGCCTCTCCCATTCATTTATGTTTCTTCTAATAGCAAGTCTCCATCTCCATCTCCCTTTGTCAGGGGTCCCATTTTTACTAATGACAAAGGGGGAGAGTAGCTTAGTAGATTAGAACATATGTTGCTTTTGGCATATTGTTATTTTGGATTATGTTGGTTGGTTATGTTCTTTTGCTAGTTTAAATTTCATCCAAAAACTTTTTACTGTAATGAAAAGCTAAGAAATGAGAATGAGAGAATTATTATCAAAGTTTCTTTTTCTATGTTTTCATTTCAAAAACTTATGAACTTTTTTTTCTTCTAATCATACTCTTCAGAATTGTCATCATCAAAAAGGGGGAGAATGTTGGTTCCCAATGTTTTGATGATAACAAAGTTCATGTATTTGATGAAGTTCTTAGGTTGCTCGAGCACCCCCAGGGTCTTGCCCGAGCATCATCGGGTTCTAGAAAGGAAGAAGTGATGGATGATCAGTCATGGTCGAGCAAACACACTGAACTTGCCCGACCAACATCGAGTCAGAGATGAAAGCATCATGATTGAACAATCCTGCTCGAGCAAGATCAAATTCCTTGCTCGAGCAGCATCGAGGCAGGAGGAAAACATTGCCTGCAGATACACCTTGCTCGAGAAAACGTTTAACGTTGCCCGAGTAGCATTACTTTCTCTCATACTTTACTTCAGCCTATCTCTTACCCGAGCATGATTATATCATGCTCGAGCACCATGCTCGAGCAGACCAGAAACCATGCTCGAGCAACGTCGCTGGAAGCACTTCCCTTTGCCTCTGTCTATAGCTTGCTCGAGCAAGCATTGCACCATGCTCGAGCATCAACGAAGCAGATCATTTTCAAGCTTCTGTGAAGAAGCTTGCCCGAGCATGAATATATTCATGCTCGAGCACCATGCTCGAGTAGGCAAAATATCTTTGCTCGACCATCAGCGACCAAGCATGTTTTTAACTGACACAAACGAAGCTTGCCCGAACAAGCTGGGATTATTGCTCGAGCAAGGTTCCTCTTATCTTTAAATACTCATTTGTAGATTTAAATACTCACTGGGTTATCCTCTTTGTCTTTATATGATACTCATTATCATTCTCAAATGCTTTTAACCAATTTGGTAATGAGTTGCAGAAGGTCCCCACATAGATTAACATCATACTTAAGTTTTGAAGCACTAAAATTATCATGGACAAAGCTAACATCGAAACAGGGTAGCCCATAACCGAAAAAGGACCGGAACAATGTTTTAAGCTATCCTCTATCGAAGGCAACATGAATAACAACGGAAAATATCTCAACCAAGCAGACAACATCAAACACTCAACGGTTGAATATTGATGAGCTATCAAGCAGCGAAAGTTTCGTGAAACATAGACAACGCGCGAAATCCAATTAAGGTGAAATAGGCGCAGATGCTTAAATGCTCACAACGGACATATTCAAACGGACAAATTCAAATCCTACAATGGTCTTCATTCTACAACTACTATAAATACTCGAAGGATTGAATTCATTGATACACAGAACTAGCGCATACAAAGTTAAAGCTTGCAATTGTTCAAATTGTATTCTGGTCATACGGATATTTCTAAGCTTCAGTATTTATCATTTTACTCTGTGAGAGAGTTTTACTACTTGTTTTACAACTCGTTTAAAATCTCAAGATAGATGTATCTTGAGTGTGGGTATACGATTACAACTTGTAAGGGGGAGTGAGTCCTAGAGAGAAAGGATCATCCTGAGTGACAGAGTGTGTAACTGTGTTTTGTGAGATAGTGGAAATCCCAAAGTGTGTCTGGGGACTAGACGTAGGTCAAGGAGTTGGACCGAACCAGTATAATTTCTCTATGTCATTTATCTTTAACTTTCTACTGCTTTCCTCGCTTACTCATCATACAGCGAAAAGAATTTTGAGATCACCTATTCACCCCCCTCTAGGTGATATTCCACCTTCTTCAAAAGAATGACGCGGGAAGAAAAGAATCGAACAAGCGAGAAATGGTAGGAATCCCAGAAAGCTAGACCCAGGAACGGAGATATACTTAAGATTTCATATTATAGACCAGTCAAAAGGCCTTGCCGCTAGCTGACAAGGCGAACAGGGCAAGCTAAAACAAAATAAGAATAAAAAGAAAAGAAAAAGAAAAGAACAACGAAGGCCCAGATGGGCCAAGAAGAGCAGTAGGAGCAATGGTGGCAGTATCGTCCGTGGAGGAGGAGGCAGCAGCTTGATTTACGAAGGGAATGGCCGAGTGAGAGTCGGATAGGGTGATGGCCATAGGCCGTCCACAAAGGTGAGTAGCAAAAAGAGCATCAAAATTCGTACGGAGGGTTTTCAATTCATTTTTCAGGGCAGCAAAGCGAAGGAGTGGTTCTAGTACATGGGGCCATGCGATTGAAGGTAGGCACGACAGGATGAAGTCGTGTCGCTAGAGGAAATGGATGAGGGGTCATCGAAGGAAATGTAGATTGGGGAGTTAGGGGAAGGCATTGGTAGTGGCTGGGGAATAGCCGGAGGCAATGGAGGCTGAAGGAAAGGGGGAAGGGATGGTGGGAGAAGACACAAGTGGGATGGTAGAATCTGGCGGAGAGGCCGGGCGTAGACTGTCGGAGGCATACTGTTACACCCCTATCGGCCTCACCCTTTCGAGTGGCGAGTTAGAGGGATCCTTTTTACTTATTACCTTTTCCTTGGTTAATTAATCCTTTTAACATATATCAGAGTATACGCGGTAGAGCATATGATCAATTTGGACAACTACAATATATTGGTAAAAGTGCAATATAATAAGTCATAAGCTTATCTCATGTATAACCACGTCACAATGCCCTTTGACCTGAGATCATCATGGATTCCTACATTAGAGTCGTTGATCTTTGACCTAGTCAAAAGTCACCTTTGACCGGGTGATGATGATAAAGGCTTCGATCGGGATTAGTGGTTTTCATGCAGAGGAATGTGAATGGTCAAGATGAAATTTGTCCCTCACATTTGTAGAGAGATAATACTGGGCCCCTCGATGAGTGAGTTGAGAAATGTATGGCCATACTACGATGGAAAGGAGTTTCCATTTCAATTGTTAGACTACTTAAGAATCGAGAAAGTAATGATCAAGAACAAGAGGTTGACATTATCCATGTTTCATCCTTGACCAAATTATCACGTGACAAAAGGGACGTGACATGGTTGTATGATAGGTTGTTTCGTGTCATCGATGCCCATATGAATTGGTAGTCGCAATGACTTGCTAGAGGCTGCTTGTGATTTGTGAACTGGTATAGAATTGGCCCGCTGTCAATCTCATGTGGGCCTGCAGGGTCGCATACAAGAATAGCCCAACACAAGCAATAATATCCAGATTCATTGAATCTTAGATATGTCTAAGACTTAATGAATACAACATTTAATCTAAGATGAATATATATATATATATTCGAAAATAATAATAATATTATTATATATTATTTAATTTATTTGATAAATTAAATAACTAAAATAAATAGAGATATCGTATCTCAGATTTAATTTTCGAATAGAGATATCATATATCTGATTTAATTTAAATAGAGATATAATATCTCGATTTAATTAAATAGATAGATATCATATCTCGATTTAATTTATAGAGAAAAATTAAATCGCGGGCTTTTAATTCAGATTAAATAAATTGATTAGATTAGATTTGTTGGACATATTTAATTAATATATTTATTTTAATCCAAATTTGAATTTCAAGATTAATTTTGAATATTTTAATACAGCCCAATTAGGGTTTGAAAAATTTTATTAGATGAAGATCTAGTCTTATTAAAATTAGACGAGCCGCGAAAAAGAAAACCCTAGAGGAGAGACGTGAGACGCAAAGCTTGAAGGCGCTAGCATACTGCCGTCCGTGTTGGAGTGCTATTCGGTGTGGATACCGGTAGAGGGAGTTGATTCGTAGAGTTGGCTTCTAACTGATCGAATAGACACATACGATTATTCACAAAGGTACGGTTCCTAACGAACCGATTTAAACGCCGTTGATAGATCCTCCTATGGGATTCGTAAGATTTTAATAGATGAAATCCTTCCGCTGCTTGTACGAATCCCAACAGGTCCAGCACCTTGTACTCTTACAAATGCCTAAGACTTTCATTCGTATCTCCATACCTCATCAAAGTCATACTAGTCTTATTTCATCTTTGCTCCCGCATAGATGACCGACCAGGGACATTTAGGACAATCTTTATGATACGTCCAAGGATACAGTTATCATAATAAACATGCAAATGATATGATAACTAAATGGACAAATACTTTAAATAAGAATAACGTTTAAAGTACAATGATCTTCCCCTAGGGCATAATTTCCAATAGATATAATGCTATAGCATAGGGTATGGTCACATCTATGCCAGCAATACAATGTGGCCACTATGCTGTAGCATCGTAAGTGATGCGGAGTTATGCGCTATGTTACTCTAACCTTCCCTCGCGAGTTTTCAAGAAATTAAGATAGGTCATCCAGGCAGACATTAAACAGCAGTTGAATTGACTAAAGCTGAATATAGAAGATGCGGAGAATCGAGAGAAAGATTTGGAAGGCCTAGCTCACTAGAAGTACGATGCAAGAAGGCCTAACTATAAGAGGAGAGCATGGCTAAACCTAAAGAGTTGTCGAAGTCGTGAGAGTCAAGAGCACAATTCCAATCCGACTAGACTCACATGAAGGAATGATAGAATACTGATTGAGAGAGCAGCATGTCAGACCCAACTCTTCCCTGGAGCAAGACGGATCGTAAAAGACATATTGACGTCATGTGACAGGACACCTCTTACGCTGTCAACCTTTCTGGCTGTTGGGATCCGTACACGCAGCGGAGTATAAAATTTTTACGAATCCCAGGAAGAGGATCGCTCAACCGCGTTTAAATCAAGGTTAAAGAGTCCAAATCTTACCTATGCGAAATTCTCAGCGTTTCTTTTGATCTGATCACGTGGGCTACCTTCTCTTGATCAATAGGAGCAGACTCTGGGAATACCCTCCCTCTACCGGTATCCACATGAACAGCTTCCAACACGTCTGCGGCAGTGTGCTAGCGCCTTTGAACTGTGCATCTCACTCTTTTGCTCTAAGGTTTCTCGCGGCTTTCTCATACGCTTGACAAAAGTCCCGTAGGTTTTCTCAAACCCGATCAGCGTATTATATTCAAAATTAATCCTCATTAATTTTGAATTTCAAATTTCAAATCTGGATTAAAAATATATTAATTAAATCTATCTAATAGATCTAATGTAATCTATTTATTTAATCCGAATTAAAAGCCGATCTGAAATTCAAATTTTGAGTCTTTGATTAAAATATATATATTAATTAAATCTATCTAATAGATCTAATCTAATATATTTATTTAATCCGAATCAAAAACCCTTCGATTTAATTTATCTCTATAAATTAAATCCAAGAAATGATATCCATCTATTTAATTAAATCGAGATACTATATCTCAATTTAAATTAAATAGATATATGATATCTTTATTCAAAATTAAATGAGATACAATATCTCCATTTGTTTTAGATATTTAATTTATCAAATAAATTAAATACTAAACAAATATTATATAATAATATTATAATCATTATTTTATATTATTATATTATTTAATTTCGAATTAATATAATATATATTATATTATATTACATTAATATATATAATATTCACCCCAGATAAATACAGTATTCATTAAATCTTAGACATATCTAAGATTCAATGAATCTGGACACTTTTGCTAGATTCAATGAATCTGGACACTTTTCCTAGATTCAATGAATCTGGACACTTTTGCTCGTGTTGGGCTATTCTTGTGTGCGACCTACAGCCCACATGAGATTGGCGGTGGGCCAATCTTTGTACTAGCCCACAAGTCGCAAGCGGCCTCTAGCAAGACATTGCGACTACCCAATTCATATGGGGATCGATGATACGATACTACCTATCGTACAACCATGTCACGTCCCTTTTGTCACGCGATAATTTGGTCAAGGATGAGGCATGGATAATGTCAACTTCCTTTTCTTGACCATTACTTTCTCGATTCTTGAGTAGTCTAATGAGTGAAATGGAAACTCATTTCCATCACAGTACGGCCATACATTTCTTAGACTCACTCATCGAGGGGCCCAGTATTATCTCTCTACAAATGTGAGGAACAAATTCCATCTTGACCATTCACATTCCTCTCCATGAGAACCACTGATCCCGATCCTAGCCTTTATCATCACCCGGTCAAAGGTGACTTTTGACTAGGTCAAAGACCAGCGACTCATCATGTAGGAATCCATGATGATCTCAGGTCATAGGGCGTTGTGACGCGGTTATACATGAGATAAGCTTATGACAAAATCCATGCAGCTTTCTCATAGTGGGTCGGTCCAGCAACTTGTACTCCTACAAGTGCCCATGACTTTGACTCGTATCTCCATACTCATCAAAGTCATACTCGTCTTATTTCATCTTCGCTCCCGCGTAGATGACCGACTAGAGACATTTAGGATAATCTATAAGATATATCCAGGGATCAGCTATCACTATAAACATGCAAATGAAGTGATAACTAAATGGAGAATGACTTGCCCCTAGGGCATAATTTCCAACACTGGCAAGCTTCTTTATTTATTTCTTTTATTTTATTTCCATGGGCTATTCTACGTTACTCTATTTTGAGTTTCGCTCATCAGTCATGAACTAAACTTCCATTGGCTGAGTGAGGATGAATTTCTAAGTTGTAGAATGAATCCAGTTTGCTAAGGTTTTAAATTAATAAATTCAATTTGTTTAATAGTGCTTTAATCCATAGTCGGTTAGTGGACGTTGTAACACCATAACTTTCAACAGTCAAATACTTAACCAAAGTATTTGAAATATTGACAATCATCAAAAACCCGTTTATTTCCTGGCCAAATTTATTTCCCAAAATATTTACAAAAACATTTCAGTGTTAAAATAAAATTCTAACATACTTCAATTTTAATAACATGTGGAATTCTCATGGTCATGACAAATATAAATGACATAACATACTCTAAGAGTACAAAAGAGCCTTCAAGACTCACTCTATAGGTGCCTTCCCTTGCTCCCTACTAAATAGTACCTGAAAAAAATCACTAAAATAACCATAAGATCCAAGGATCTCAGTAACCATTGGTTATTCAGATATATACATGCAAACCAAGATCGAGAACATATGGTTCAAGAATACAGTTCATCGCAAAATAAATATATTTATATTATACTTTATACAAAACCTTTCACAAACTGGTTCTCGACTCGGTTACCAAAACTCCCTCCCAAAAAGAGTTCAAAAAACACCATAATTCATTTTTCAAACATTTTTCACAAAAGATATCATACAATAATACTATATGCAATATGCCTCCCTTATACCACCATCCATCCTTATACTGCTGATTGGAGCCATAGGCTAACACATAGCCCAACAGAAATCCATATATTTAACTGGATTATTTCAAGCTCACCAAATCTTAAGATACACCCGGCCAAAGGTATAGAGCTTAAGTCTGGACTATGGCTCCCCTCCTTGAATACAACTAAGGAGGTGTCACGTGTCCCACAACTCCAATGCAACCCAGCCAAAGGAAGATTTGGAAGAAAGGGCCCTGACAACTACTATACACTATGCACCGAGTGATGGCACAATACATAGTAAGAGATCTCATCATACAAATCTCCTCCTTACTCCAACCCATCACAAATGCAACCGTTATGATAGTTTATATCCAATCCAATATATCATTCCAAATCAGGCCTCCGTAGGCACAACAAATCCCAAAACAATTAATATACATACATATATGTAATTGATTAGTATATAAAAGAATAACTAGGGTTACCTCTATTCCAAGCTTATTTTTACCAAAACTTGAATGCTTACTAACACCAAATAATTTAACTTCAATCCACACCGTACTTTGATCTTTCTTCTCTCTCTCTCTCTTCCACTCTATTTTTTTCACTTTCTCACTCTAGTCGGGCGTCTGTGTGGGTTCGTTTTGTGTGTGGCGTTTGTGAATATGCTATCTGTGAATGTACAGTCTATGTGTGTTTATATAATAGATGAGAATTAGGTCATTTGGTGTAATTTCCACTTGAGCCGTTAGATGTAATTTCCCCTTGCCAATTTCACATCTCACCTCACACACGGAGCGCCTACTAACACTATATGTATATATATATTATATTATATTAAAATATAATATAATATATTATTAAAATATATTAAATAATATTATTATAAATAATATTTTTTCCTTTCACCCGTGTTCCTTCAAATATACGTATATATTATTATTATATTATATTGCATAATATATTATTATATTTGAAGAGCCATAGTGATGATAATTGATCCCAATACATTTTATTCACTAGAGTTTACATAATTATCTATAGAGTAAATACCCTTTTGGGTCCCCGACAAAAAACACGGACCCTATTTTCGTCCCTAGGGACTAAAATGGGACTAAAATCGTAAGACCGAATTTTCGGTCGGTCTCGTTCCAGGAGGTCTTAAAAGTTTCTAACTTTTTAGACCGGACGCGAACCGGTCTTAAGGAAATTTTCTTAGACTGAACTTTCAAAATATTAGGTCTTAAAAATCATTTTATAAAGACCTAATATATTTTTGTTCGGTCTTAAAACCAAAGGTTTAAGACCAGACAACTAAAAAGGTCAGTGTAAAAAAAACTTTTAAAATCGGACAAAAAAAAAAGACCGGTCTAAACATTCTGACTTTTAAGACCGGCTGAATAAATACACCAATCTTAAAAAACCAAAATTTAAGACCTTACTATTACATATACTGGTATAAAAGACTGACCTTTAAGACCAGACTAATGAATAAATCCGGTCTTAAAAGTGTTAGTTCTCAATGTGTTTTGATGATTAATAACAATTGTAAACATGAGAGAATGTTTTTGATAAAGATTTGTAAAGCTTGATTGATTTAAAGTCAAAAAACATTCTGTCAGTTCCAAACTCGAACTTGGCTACCCAAACTCGAGCTTGCCCCATCGAAAGAAAACCAAGCTATTTTGCATTTTCTAAACTTGAGCTTGGTCCATAAACTTGAGTTTTTTCAAAGTTTACTCATATTCTGAGTAAGCTCGAGCTTACACCTGGAAGCTTGAGCTTACGAAGGTTTGAGGCTTTTATCAAGTTACTCAAATTGCAAACTCAAGCTTATTAGTTTTAAGCTCAAGCTTGCTTCTTCCAGAGACTCTTCTCACTAAGTTTACAAAAATGTAAACTCGAGCTTGCAGTTACAAGCTCGAGCTTACCTCTGGCAGAATCCTTTAAACTTGAGCTTATCATTGTACTGTAGAGTTTGTGAGTTTACAAAATTTGTAAACTCGAGCTTGGAATTCCAAACTCGAGCTTGCATCGAGCGAAAAGTTTTCAAGTTTTCCTTCAAAGAGTAAACTCAAGTTTAAGGTTGTAAACTCAAGCTTGCGTCGACAAAAATCTTTTAAAATTTTTAAAACCTTTGGCAAACTCGAGCTTGCCCTTGCAAGCTCAAGCTTGGGTCGACGAGAGCATTGTCATATTTTGAGTTTAGCAAACTCAAGTTTACACCTCTAAGCTCAAGCTTGCATTTTGTGAACTAAGATTATTTTTGACATGAATAGTGCCAAACTCGAGCTTACTCACTAATAAGCTCAAGCTTGCGTTTTCCATTTTGGCTCTCAAAATGATTTCAAACATGTTTTCCCGACAAATTCTAAACTCGAGCTTACTCACTTACAAGCTCGAGCTTGAGACTTCCGAAGCAAAACCTAAGTTTTAAAAGAAGAGCAAACTCGAGCTTACATAGGTAAACTCGAGCTTGGAACATCGAAACACATGAACGCATCTGAGTACGTTTTGTTCGTTTTGATTTATGCTTTAGCTTGATTCTGCGAAATTGTTGCTTATGATTTAAATGATTCATATCAATATTCCTAACCAGATTTAACCGTTTTCTTATGAGATTTCGAAGACCTAAAGATCTGATTTAGGAAACATTTGAGCATTCAAGAGGAAAGATATCAATCAATTATGTTTCCAGATTTCCGTCAATCTGAGTTAACGGCTCAATATCAATTGGAGATATTCCCTTATGCCGAAATTGATGCAACAAATTAAAAGCCACAACGGACAGATTCAAAGAATCAAAGCTGCAATATCCTCAACGACTATATTCAAAGAGACCATGGACTCAACAAACTATATTTTTGAATAGGCCCAAGTCGAACGCATCTTCAACGGTCACAAACTTCAATCCAAGTATAAATACATGAAGATTTGAAGTCCGCAAGTACGAAGTAACACACGAAAACGCATACAAGCTTATCAATCATTTTTCTGCTTATACTTCTCATCAGTACATTGTACCTCAGTGATTATCTTTATCCACTCTTTAGAGAGTTCATTTCTGTAATTCTTTTATTGTAAGAATCTCAAAGTTGTGGGACTTTGAGGTTGGGCTTTCAGATTATAACTTGTAAGGGGGAGCGTATCCAAGAGAGAGGATAGCTTTCGAGTACAGAGTGTGTATCTGATTTGAGTGATAGTAGAAAAACCCAGAGTCCGGGACCGGACGTAGGTCAAGAGTTGAGACCGAACCAAGATAAATCTTCTGTGTCAAGCTCTTCTTCCCTATCTCCATTTAGCTTCTGTTGTGTGAGTGATTCTGAAAAGATTTTTTAAAATCCCCAATTCACCCCCCTCTTGGTGATTTCCTTCACTTTCATTTGGTATCAGAGCCAGGTTATCTACTTGAAGGATTAACATCCTAGATCAAAAGATCCAATGGAAGGAATTCTACCCGATGGAGCCTCAATCAACAGACCTCCAGGTTTCAATGGAGAACATTACTCATTCTGGAAGGCTAAATTTAGAGTCTACGTAATGGCAACTGAGTATGGTCTATGGAAGGTGTTCGAGAAAGGAGACTATGTTCCAACCTCAACTAAAGATGGTGTCACTACTCCTAAACCGGAAAGAAACATATGATGAGAATGACAGAAAGCAAGTCACTCTCAACATGAAGGCAATCCACATGCTACAAAGTGCTCTAAGCCAAAAGGAGTATTTTCGAATTTGCACTTTGACATCTGCCAAAACTATGTGGGAAGCTCTTGAGATAGCCCATGAAGGACAAATGGAATCAAGGAGAATCGAGTAAACACTCTCATGACTGAATATGATTTATTTCGTATGAAGTCTGGAGAATCTATTGGTGAATTCCAGCTTAGATTCAACCATCTCATCAACAAACTTGCTGCATTGGGCAAAATTTATGATCAATCTGTCCAAGTGAGGAAAATACTAAATATCCTCGGCAAAGGAGTGGGAAGCCAAGGTCACGCAATCGAAGAAGCTCGTGGTGAATCAATGGCTTCAATGTAGAAGATTATTTGGCAAACTTATCTCGAATATGAAGGTAAGATCAAGTTCGAAAAGGACTTGATGAGATTGATGGCAAGAACAAAGGAATTGCCCTCAAAACTCCAAAGAGACAAAATCGAGATGATGAGGAAGATGAAGATCTTTGAGCTAGGCATGATGGTCCGAAGATTTAAGAAATTTTACAAGAAGGACCAAGCCTCCGTAAAGTTTCACAAGAATAGTTCCAAAGACGAAACAAAGAAACCTATCATATGCTATGAATGTGAAAAGCCCGGCCACATCAAGTCCGAATGTCCACAACAAGAACAAAGAAAAGAAATTCGTAAGTTCAATAGAAGAGCTTATGTTTCAGCTATATGGAGCGACGCTCATCCGATGAAGATGAAGTCGAAGAAGAAGATAGAGCTAACATCTGTCTTGTAGCTCAAGAAGATTCGAAAAATAAAGAGGTAAATAACTCGACTCATCTTATGAAGAACTATATTCGAGAATATGATTCTCTTTTTATAGAATTTCGAAAAATTGCAAAAGAGCTTTTATCTTCAAAGAAGAGAATTAAATTTTTGGAAGAACAAGCTCAAACTCGGTTCAACTTCGTTTCTCTCGGTGAAAACATTTCGAAAAGAATTGTGAAAACTTTTCAGAAAAAGTTTGTGACAATTGATGTACTTTAGAGAAAAGAAATTTATATCTTACAAAAACTCTTGAGAAATTCACTAGAGGTAGTGAAATGCTCAATATTATTTTAAAACAGCAAAAGATCACAAGTGACAAGTCAGGAATTGGCTATAGACCTGATTCTGATAAACGAAAAGGCAAAAAGAAGGTTGGACCGAAATCCTATTTAAACTATTTTCAAAAAGCATGTCCACTCCTCTAATCCTTTTGCTCATTGCAACTACGCAACCATAAAGGGCATGCAACTTCTTCCCCGTTTTCATAAAAGGGAAAGAAGGAACAAGCCTATAGGTAATTATCAATGGGTGCCTAAGGGATCCTATAAGATTCCAAAGACACAAACTAACCCAAAAGGACCCAAGAAAAATTGGGTACCTAAGACTTGATATTCTATATCCTCGCAGGTTTGTCTTAGAGCATCAAAATCCAACAAATGGTTTATTGACAATGTGGATGCTCAAGACATATGACGGAGACGAATCAAAATTTGCAACAATCAAACCTAAGGATGGTGGCAAGGTGACATTTGGTGGAAATCAATCCGGAAGGATTGCTGGGATTGGAGAAGTTGGAAACAACAAAGGACCACAAATCAAAGATGTCTACCTTGTGGAAGGCTTATGTCACAACCTCCTTAGTGTGAGTCAAAGCACGATAAAGGTAACTTAGTTATCTTTGATTCTCAAGAATGCTTGATTGTGAGCAAAGATGTTCTCTCCTTGGACAATATCGAAACTAAAGCTTTATTTAGAGCTCCTAGAGAAGGTAACTCGCTATTCTCTTAATCTCTCTAGTAAATCAGTTTCGAAAATTGTTTTATTGGTAACTTGGATGAAAGTTGGCTATGGCATAAAAGATTGGCTCATGTTAATATGCTTCAACTTGACAAGTTGCGAAAAAAGGATTTGGTCATTGGTTTACCAAAGTTACCTTTTAAAAATAACATGGTTTGTGATGCATGTCAAATGGGTAAACAAACCAAATCTTCTTTCAAATCTAAAAATGAAATTTCAACTAATAGACCTCTTCAACTAATTCATATGGATCTAGTTGGACCAGCTAGAGTAAAAAGCCTTGGTGGCAATCTTTACACCTTGGTCATAGTTGATGATTTCTCTAGATTTGCTTGGACCGTATTCTTATCTTCAAAAAATGAAACATTTGATCAGTTTGCTATTTTTGCCAAGAAGGTCCAAAACGAGAAAGGATTTTCTATTGCGGAATTCGTACGAGATCATGGTGGGGAATTTGAAAACCATGCCTTTGAAGAATTCTCGTGACGATGGGCATTGATCATAATTTCTCAAATTTCCCCAAGAACTCCTCAACAAAATGGAGTTGTTGAAAGAAAAAATAGAGTCCTAACGAGATGGCAAGGGCTATGTTGAATGAAAATCAAACATCTCAAGTGTTTTGGGTGATGCCATGAGCACTCGCATGCTACATTTCAAATAGAGCATATCTTCGGAAGAAAGCTGGACAAAACTCCCTATGAACTGTACAAAGGAAGAAAACCCAATATAGCTCATTTGCACATCTTTGGATGCAAATGTTTCATCCACAACAATGGTAAGGACAACTTGGGTAAGTTTGATCCCAAGGCGGATGAAGGTATATTCTTGGGTTACTCAAATAGAAGTAAAGCTTATAGAGTCTTTAACTCTAGAACTCATGTTATTGAAGAATCCATGCATGTTGTATTCTACAGAAACCAAACTAGACAAATCCTCGGATGATGATGATGATGATGCTCTTCCCATTTCAAATCAATCGGTTCTCAAACACTTCCTTCTTCGAGTAATTCGAAAAACCTTTGGAAAAGGAACCTGTTCTTGAAAATCATTGTGAAAATGTTTGTGAAAACACTGATCAACATCAACCTAAATCTTGGAGACACAATAAGAGTCATCCTCTGGATCAAGTGATAGGTGATGTTAATCAAGGAGTAAGAACCGAAGAAGCACTTTAAATGAAGTTACATTTTCTCGCATTCATTTCGAAAATTGAACCCTCTAAAATTGATGAAGCCCTTTCGGACAATGATTGGGTTATAGCAATGCAAGAGGAGTTACATCATTTGAAAGAAATCAAGTTTGGGATTTGGTACCTAGGCCTAAAGACCATCCTGGTCATTGGCACTAAATGGGTATTCAAGAACAAACATGATGAATCTGCCATAATTATTCGAAACAAGGCAAGGCTAGTGGCAAAAGGCTATAATCAAGAAGAAGGAATTGATTATGAAGAAACTTATGCTCCGAGTGGCAAGATTGGAAGCTATAAGAGTTCTTCTAGCTTTTGCTTGTATTAAAGGATTCAAACTTTATCAAATGGATGTGAAATCTGCATTTTTAAATGGTTTCATTCAAGAGGAAGTTTATGTTGAACAACCTCCTGGTTTTCATAATGATCATCATCCAGATCATGTTTATCGCCTTAAGAAAGCATTATATGGTCTTAAGCAAGCTCCTAGAGCTTGGTATGAGCGATTAAGCAAATTCCTTCTTGATCAAGGATTTGTAAGAGGTAAAGCGAGATACAACTCTTTTCATAAAAAGCAATAAGCTCAATGAAATTTTAATTGTTCAAATATATGTTGATGACATAATATTTGGTGCTTCTAACAATGCTTTGTGTGAAGAGTTTGCTAAGAACATGCAGGGAGAATTTGAGATGTCCATGATGGGAGAACTCAATTACTTCCTTGGTCTGCAAGTCAAACAAAGAAAAGATGGAATCTTTATATCTCAGACCAAATATCTTAATGATCTACTGAAGAAGTTTGGGATGGATGGATGCAATGGAGCTGATACTCCAATGAGTTCAACCACTGCCTTGGATGCTAATGAAGAAGGAAAGGACTTCAATATTACTCAGTATAGAGGAATGATTGGTTCATTGCTCTACCTTACAGCAAGTCGTCCTGACATCCAATTCGGTGTGGGGATGTGTGCAAGATTTCAATCGCTCCCAAGGAGTCACATGCTGAAAATGTGAAAAGAATCTTCGAGATATCTTGCGACACAAAGACTCTTGGTCTATGGTTTCCCAAAGGCCAGCTGAACATTTGGTGGCATATTCGGACTCGGACCATCTTGGATACAAGACAGACGAGAAAGAGTACAAGTGGCCAATGTGAATTTCTTGGTGGTTCACTTGTCTCATGGTTTAGCAAGAAGCAAACAACCGTTGTATCCTCAACTGAAGCTGAATATGTGGCGGTATCTAGTTGTTGTGCTCAAGTACTATGGCTCAAGCAACAAGTATCCGACTTGGGAATCAACCTAAAAGAGATCCCCATTCTATGTGACAATACAAGCACAATAAGCTTGGCCAAGAATCCAAAGGCAACACACTCGAACCAAGCATATTGATGTGCGACACCATTTCATAAGGGATCATGTTCGGAAGAAAGATGTCAAGGTCATGTTCATCCCAACTAATCTTCAACTTGCTTTGACATCTTCACAAAGCCTTTAGCAAAGGAGCAATTTGTGTTCATAAGAAGAGAATTGGGAATGGTAAATCCCAATGAATTGTAAGTAGCTCCTACTTAATGTTAGTTATGTGTTTTATGATTACTATATACTAACTTAAGCATCGTAGTATTTAGTTATGTTTTATGCAGGATATTCATGATGATATTCCACTCTAACTATTTGCTGAAGTTTGCTGTCAAGAGAAGCAAACTCGAGCTTACTAGTTTAAGCTCGAGCTCGAGGAGTCGAGAGAAAAATGAAATTGTGAAGAAAGCCAAACTCGAGCCTATTAGTGACTGAACTCGAGTTTGCAGAGGAATTTCAAGAGTTCACACATACACCCTTGAAGTCCAGGTTAGTACAAGTTCTTTCAAACTCGAGCTTAGCTTCCTAAACTCGAGCTTGCAGCGCATTTTATATATAAACCTGATTGTTCCTCCTCACTCTACTCCACTCCCGAGCTTGCCCTTACTCTCTCTCGAAACCTCTCATCTGCGCCTCGACTAAACCCAAAGCAAAAATGTCCTCGGATCCCTCTCCTTCACCTTTGCTCCACCACCTCAAACCACTCATCCGGATATCGAACACACCTCTCACACCTCCCCCGCCATCATCGACTCTCCTCCCGCCTACACCCTTGTTTGCGATGACAAAGGGAGAAGAGTGAAGAAAAACACTCAAGTAGTTGTAGATTGATCATTTGTAGTTTTATCTTTTCTATTATATATTTGCTTTTGAAACTCTACTACTATGATCATATCTGTTTTGATTATTCAATTCTGCATTACAAATTCAGCTGCTAAACTCTGATTGCATCTCTCTTAGATCTCTCTTGCCGATATTCTCAAAAGTTTTAAACGATATTTTTCTCGGATCGATTAATCTCGTTAATTGATTAACACATGTGCTTATCTTGCTCTATGCTAAAACTAAGTTAATCAAATCAAGTTTCAAAACCTCAAGTTTACAAATGTTTTTACCAAAGTCAACTTCTCAATACTCAAATGATCAATTCCGTTTTTGAAAAGAAACAAATGTTTACAAGTGTTGTCATCATCAAAAAGGGAGAATGTTAGTTCTCAATGTGTTTTGATGATTAATAACAATTGTAAACATGAGAGAATGTTTTTGATAAAGATTTGTAAAGCTTGATTGATTTCAAGTCAAAAAACATTCCGTCGGGTTCCAAACTCGAGCTTGCCCCATACGTAAAGAAAACCAAGCTATTTTGCATTTTCTAAACTTGAGCTTGGTCCATAAACTTGAGCTTGAAGGTTTTCAAAGTTTACTCATATTCGAGTAAGCTCGAGCTTACACTGGAAGCTTGAGCTTACGAAGGTTTGAGGCTTTTATCAAGTTACTCAAATTGCAAACTCAAGCTTATTAGTTTTAAGCTCAAGCTTGCTTCTTCCGAGACTCTTCTCACTAAGTTTACAAAAATGTAAACTCGAGCTTGCGATTACAAGCTCGAGCTTACCTCTGCGTAATCCTTTAAACTTGAGCTTATCATTGTACTGCGTAGAGTTTGTGAGTTTACAAAATTTGTAAACTCGAGCTTGGAATTCCAAACTCGAGCTTGCATCGGGTAGAAAAGTTTTCAAGTTTTCCTTCAAAGAGTAAACTCAAGTTTAAGGTTGTAAACTCAAGCTTTAATCGACAAAAATCTTTTAAAATTTTTAAAACCTTTGGCAAACTCGAGCTTGCCCTTGCAAGCTCAAGCTTGGGTCGACAGAGCATTGTCATATTTTGAGTTTAGCTAACTCAAGTTTACACCTCTAAGCTCAAGCTTGCATTTTGTGAACTAAGATTATTTTTGACATGAATAGTGCCAAACTCGAGCTTACTCACTAATAAGCTCAAGCTTGCGTTTTTCCATTTTGGCTCTCAAAATGATTTCAAACATGTTTCCCGACAAATTCTAAACTCGAGCTTACTCACTTACAAGCTCGAGCTTGAGACTTCCGAAGCAAAACCTAAGTTTTAAAAGAAGAGCAAACTCGAGCTTACATAGGTAAACTCGAGCTTGGAACATCGGAAGAGATGAACGCATCCGAGTACGTTTTGTTCGTTTTGATTTATGCTTTAGCTTGATTCTGCGAAATTGTTGCTTATGATTTAAATGATTCATATCAATATTCCTAACCGATTTAACCAGTTTTTCTTATGAGATTTCGGAAGACCTAAAGATATGATTTAGGAAACATTTGAGCATTCAAGAGGAAAGATATCAATCAATTATGTTTCTAGATTTCCGTCAATCTGAGTTAACGGCTCAATATCAATTGGAGATATTCCCTTATGCCGAAATGGATGCAACAAATTAAAAGCCACAAAAGGACAGATTCAAAGAATCAAAGCTGCAATATCCTCAACAGCTATATTCGGCGAGACCATGGACTCAACAACTATATTTTTGAATAGGCCCAAGTCTCGAACGCATCTTCAACGGTCACAAACTTCAATCCAAAGTATAAATACATGAAGATTTGAAGTTCGCAAGTACGAAGTAACACACGTAAAACGCATACAAGCTTATCAATCGTTTTTACGCTTATACTTCTCATCGACATTGTACCTCGGTGATTATCTTTATCCACTCTTTAGAGAGTTCATTTCGTAATTATTTTATTGTAAGAATCTCAAAGTTGTGGGACTTTGAGGTTGGGCTTTGATTACAACTTGTAAGGGGGAGCGTATCCAAGAGAGAGGATAGCTTTCGAGTACAGAGTGTGTATCTGATTTGAGTGATAGTAGAAAAACCCAGAGAGTCTGGGGACTGGACGTAGGTCAAGAGTTGAGACCGAACCAGTATAAATCTTCTGTGTCAAGCTCTTCTTCCCTATCTCCATTTAGCTTCTGTTGTGTGAGTGATTCTGAAAAGATTTTTTAAAATCCCCAATTCACCCCCCTCTTGGTGATTTCCTTCACTTTCAAAAAGTTCTGACTTTTAAGACCGGATGAATAAAAACGCTGTTCTTAAAAGCCGAAATTTAAGACCTTACTATTACATACACTAGTCTAAAAGTACCAACCTTTAAGACCAGACTAATGAATACATGCGGTCTTAAAAGTTATGACTTTTAAGACCAGAAAAAAAAATGTGCCGTCTAGAAAGTCTGATTTTTAAGACAGAATGAATAATTACACCAGTATTAAAAAACCGGCATTTAAGATTGAACTATTATTAAATACATCGGTCTTAAAAGTCAAATTTTCCCCTGTTCTATTTCTTTATGATCATACACATCTACACCCAATCCAGCAACTAAAAGACAATACTTTAAGCTACAAGCTATGAACAATCCATTATGAATTACAAATTGAATTTGAAATGGAAACAAACATTATTCACCATGAGGTATATATGTGGCCTCTTAATGAATATATTATTATAGTACAGTACCTTAATGAATATATGTAATAAGATAAGTTACAAATACAATGAGTTACAAATACAACACCTAATTAAATGAACATACATGCCCAATAATTCACCATGTCTTCATCAGATTCCCACCCAACAACATAAAACATTCCTCTATTGTAACAACCCCCTTTCGATTAGATCCTGCCACAAAAATAAAAACAAGAACAAAAGCCCCACAGTTAGTGACATTGTTTAAGAACATAAGAATGAATATATAGTTAAAACATTAAAGTTTTCAAAGAATTCTGCATATGAATATTACCTTATGAATTGTCTCTATTATCAAGGGATATCCTCCCATATGCCTTCATGATGATCATTTCTTATACCAGGTTCATTATCCGCTTCATCTTCTTCATTCATGTCTGGGAGAACCCTTGAAAAAGGAGTACTCTCAGGAAGACCAAAGCCTTACTTGCCGGATTATTGCAGGCCAGAGAACATGGAGCACAGAGAGTAAGGGTTTTCACCGACTCACAGCTCGTAGCAGCATAGATAAAGGTCACCTATCAGACAAAAGGTCCTTTATTGGCTAAGTATCTCAATAAGGCAAAGGAGGTTATCTCCGACTTCAACGAGGTGATCGTCACCCACATTCCAAGAGAAGAAAATACCAGAGCCGACATCCTTTCAAAGCTCTCTAGTACCAAGGGCCCGGGAAACTTCAGGACCGTCATCTAGCAAAACCTAACAGAGCCGAGCTGTATTATGACTATATCGGCGGCCACAGATTGGAGAAAACCGATTGAAGACTACCTGGAAAGAGGGATTATACCGACGGACTCGATCCGAAGCAAAGAAACGATCTTTGGAAGCCGCCTTCTATACAATGATCGACGACTAGCTATACCGAAAAGGTTTGCACTCTCCAATGATGAGATGTTTGGATTCATTCGAGGCCAAGTATGTGTTGACCGAGATACGTCAAGGAGTAAACAGCCACCACATGGGGGGCAAGGAAAGCTTTGCGTGCTGGATATTACTGGCCAACAATGAAGGCAGATGCCAATGAAGCCGTCAAAAGGTGTGAGAGTTTCCAGAAACATGCCAAGATCATTTGGCTCCCGCCATCAGAATTAAAAGGCATCTCAGACCCTTGGCCCTTTTACAAATGGGGAATGGACCTCCTCAGGAAATTCAAAACAGCCCCTGGGCAATTTAGGTGGTTCGTTGTGGCGGTAGGATACTTTACTAAATGGATCGAAGTCGAGCCGTTAACCACTATAACCTCGGCACGGGTACAAATTGTTTTTCATCACAATATTGTCTCTCGATTCGGAATCCCAGCTGAAGTAGTCACGGACAACGGGACCCATTTTATCGACAAAGGGTTCCAAGGTATGATGTTGGATCTGGATGTTGTGCAGCACTTCGCCTCGGTTGAGCATCCACAATCGAAAGGCCAGGCCGAAGTAGCCAACAAAGTCGTCCTAGACGGCTTAAAGAAGCGAATGCAAGACGCAGAGTCCAACTGGGTCGAACAGCTCTACAGTGTACTATGGGGGTATAGGACCAGCGTGTAGACCTCAACCCAGGAAACCCCTTTCCAGTTGACCTATGGATGTGAGGCGATGATCCTAGTGGAGATAGGGCTGCCGTCGTGGAGGAAGGTCAAAGCAAGGCAAGATGGTGGTGAGTCGAATGAAGACGCCTTAAGGACAGAGCTGGAACTGATAGATGAGATCAAAATCATGGTGCATTGTAAGGAGCTAGCCGCCAAGCAACTCATCGCGGCAAAGTATAATCGGAAGGTCAGACCCCATTTCTTCAACAGGGGCAACCTAGTACTTTGACGTGCAGATGTTGGAAACAAAAACGCCAGAGATGGCAAGCTAGCGGCAAATTGGGAAGGTCCTTATCGGGTTAAAGAGAAGCTGGACAATAGAGCATATACATTGGAAACCCTAGGAAGGAAGTGTTGGGATCTGTACACGCAGCAGAATAAAAAAAACTTTACGAATCCCAAGAAGAAGATCTATCAACTGCGTTTAAATCAAGGTTCGTTAGTAAACCGTACCTATGCGAGGATTGAGAGTTTCGTTCGATCCGGTGCAGTGCGCATCTCCTTGTTCGTGCGCCTCAACCGTCGTACGTCTTGAACGTGGTGCCATCTCGTTCGATCAAACGAAGCGCCTTTTCGAGTCTCCTCCCTCTACCGGTATCCACACCGAATAGCTCTCCAACACGTACGGCGCGTGCTAGCGCCTTCTCTTTGTGTCTCACGTTTTTCTCTCTAAGATTTTCTTTTGCGACTTGTCTCAATTCGTTTTCAGCTTTTTTTTAATACGACTAGATCATCATCCTTTTATATAGTTTCTAAAACCCTAATGAGCCGTATTAAAGTATTCAAAATTAATCTTAATTAATTGTTGAATTCGAATTTGGATTAAGTAATATATCAATTAAATCATCCAACAGATCTAATCTAAACTATTCACTTAAAGCTGAATTAAAAGCCTTGTGATTTAATTTATCATTATAAATTAAATCTAAGATATGATATATATCTATTTAATTAAATCGAGATATTGTATCTCAATTAAATTAAATCTAAGATATAATATATCTCTTTGAAAATTAAATGTGAGATACTATATCTCTATTCATTTTAGGTATTTAATTTATCAAATAAATTAAATACAAAACAAATAACATTTAATTTCGAATTTTATATATATATATATATATATCCTTCCTAGATTAAATGTTGCATTCATTAAATCTTAGACATATCTAAGATTCAATGAATATGGACACTAATACTCGTGTTGGACTATTCTTGTGTGTGACCCTACAGGCCCACATGAGATTGGCAGTGGGCCAATACTGTACCAGCCCACAAGTCGCAATCAGCCTCTAGCAAGACATTGCGACTACCCAATTCATATGGGGATCGATGATACGATGCAACCTATTGTACAACCATGTCACGTCCCTTTTGTCACGCGATAATTTGGTCAAGGATGAGGCATGGATAATGTCAACTTCCTGTTCTTGACCATTACTTTCTCGATTCTCGAGTAGTCTAATAATTGAAATGGAAACTTCTTTCCATCGTAGTATGGCCATACATTTCTTAGACTCACTCATGAGAGGCCCAGTATTATCTCTCTACAAATGTGAGGGACAAATTCCATCTTGACCATTCACATTCCTCTGCATGAAAACCACTTATCTCGATCATAGCCTTTATCATCACCTGGTCAAAGGTGACTTTTGACTAGGTCAAGGACCAGCGACTTATGATGTAGGAATCCATGATGATCTCAGGTCATAAGGCGTTGTGACGCGGTTATACATGAGATAAGCTTATGACAAAATCCATGCAGCTTTCTCATAGTGGGTTGGTCTAGCACCTTGTACTCTTACAAGTGCCTATGAATTTGACTCGTATCTCCATACTCATCAAAGTCATACTGGTCTTATTTCATCTTCGCTCCCACGTAGATGATCGACCAGGAACATTTAGGATAATCTATAAGATATATCCAAGGATCAGCTATCACTATAAACATGCAAATGAAATGATAACTAAGTAGAGAATGACTTGCCCCTAGGGCATATTTTCTAACAGACTCCCACTTGCACTAGGCGCAATCATTAATTACCCTAATTCCTATTACCCTAACATGACCCTCATGTTTTGCTTGTGCAAGCGGCTTAGTAAGAGGATGAACATCATTGTTTTCTCCTGGTATTTTGCATACTTTTATATCACCTCTACCATTGATTTCTTTGATAGGATGAAATTGCCTGAGTATATGTTTGGTCTTTGATGTGACCTAGGCTCCTTGGTCTACGCAATAGCGCCGCTATTGTCACAGAACAAGTCTATTGGATTTGAGATGGTAGGAATAACCCCAAGTTCATTAATGAACTTTCTAAACCAAAAGGCATCCTTAGTTGCATCTGAAGCTGCTATATACTCAGCTTCTATCGCAGAATCAGCTTCAGTGCTCTGCTTGGAGTACTTCTAGCTTATTGCACCACCATTCAACATGAATACATATCCTGATTTCGATCTTAGATCATCTTGGTCAGTTTGGAAATTCGCATCTGTGTAACCAGTCACACAGAGCTCATCTTTCAAACCACCATATTTCAAGAATAAATCCTTAGTCCTTCTTAAGTACTTTAGGATATTCTTGACAGCAGTCCAGTGACTCTCACCGGGATCTTGTTGATATCTGCTGGTCATACTCAAGGCAAATGACACATCTGGTCGAGTACATAACATGGCATACATTATAGATCCAATGGCCGAGGCATATGGAATCTTACTCATGCGGTTTCTTTGATCTTGTGTACTAGGACACAGATCCTTATTGAGATGGATGCCAAGAGACATGGGCATGTTACCCCTTTTAGAATCCTGCATACTGAACCTATGCAGTATCTTGTCTATGTATGTACTCTGACTTAGGCATATCAGCCTCTTAGATCTATCTCTATAGATCCTGATCCCAAGGATGTAAGAGGCTTTGCCTAAATCTTTCATTGAGAAAGACTTTCCTAACCAAGACTTGGACATTCTGCAAGGTTGGAATGTCATTCCCAATTAGTAGGATGTCATCAACGAAAAGCACTAGAAATACAACTGTGCTCACATTAACCTTCTTGTAAACACAAGGTTCATCGATGTTTTGAATGAATCCAAACTCTTTGACTACTTCATCAAAACGATGATTCTAGCTCCGAAATGCTTGCTTCAATCAATAAATGGATTTTTGAAGCTTACATATTTTTATCAGAGTCCTCTGGACACACAAAGCCTTCAGGTTGTGTCGTGTTCACATCCTGAAGGAGCTTTCCTTTAAGGAAGGCTGTTTTGACGTCCATCTACCATATCTCATAGTCATAATATGATGCAATGGCAAGAAGGATTCTGGTTGATTTGTCCATGGCAACTAGGGAAAAAGGTTTCATCATAGTCGACACCATGAGTTTGAGTGAACCCTTTTTCAACCAGTCGTGCCTTGAAGACGTTTACTTTGCCATCCATGTAAGTTTTCTCTTTGAAAACCCACTTGCACCCAACGGTTTTTACACCTTTAGGTCGATCGACTAAGGTCCAAACCTTATTGTCGCACGTGGATTGCAATTCAGACTTCATGGCATTAAGCCATCTTTCGGAGTTTCATCCCACTACGGCCTCTCGATAGGTAGTTGGCTCGTTACGCTAAATGAGCAAAGCGTCACGATTTCCATTGATCAGAAATCCATATCTCGAGGTCAGAGCCGTGATCTATCGGACCTTCGTGGGCCTTGTGTTACTTGAGTAGGCTTAACAACTTGTTGTGAGTCTTCTCCGTTTTCCATCTGTGGTTCTATGTCGTCTTATGGCTCTCGAACTTCTTCGAGGTACACCTTACACCCACTGGTTCTTTTAGAGATAAACAATTTTTCCAAAAATGATACCATTCCGAAAAACAAACACTTTTGTGATCGGTAGGATTGTAGACATAGTATCCTTAGTTTCCTTAGGATACCCCATAAAAGGCATTTTGAGGATCTCGATGGTAATTCATCGGAGGCTTACTTTTTAACGTAAACCTCACATCCCTAAATTTTAAGAAAGGACAAACTAGGTTTCTTCCCAGTCCATATCTCATATGGCGTCTTTTCAATTGCCTTTGACGGAACGTGCTTAGTGTGAACGCAGCTGTTTCTAGGGCATGGCCCCAAAAGGAAGGTTGAAGATCTGTTTGACTCATCATAGATCAACCCATATCTAATAGAGTTTGATTCCTCTATTCAAAAACACCATTCCATTAAGGTGTTCCTAGAGGGGTAAGTTGTGAGATGATCCCACAACTCCTAAGATGGTCAATGAAATCTTGGCTCAAATATTCACTACCCCGATCAGATCGAAGTGCCTTAATTGTTTTGCCAAGTTTGTTTTGCACTTCATTTTCGAATATTTTGAACATTTCAAAAGATTCATACTTATATTTCATTTAAATATATATACCCTTATCTACTAAAATCGTCTATAAAATAATGAAGTACAAATGACCTCCTCTGGAAGATGTATTCATTGGTCCACACACATCAGTATGTATGAGGCCCAATAAATCAAAGGCCCTCTCACTTTGCACAGTAAAAGGTGCCTTTGTCATCTTTCCCAATAAACAAGACTCACATGTATCAAATGATTCCAAAATCAAATGAGTAAATAAATCCATCTTTATGGAGTTTCGAAATACGTTTCTCATTTATATGGCCTAGACGACAATGCCATAGGTAGATCAGATTCAAATCATTTGACTTGATCCTTTGGTAGTTTATGTTACAGATATGTCCATTCAATTTTCTACTGTCCTTGGGACCCTGCACATTTATACAAATGTGAGAACCACATGCGGTATCTAATACCCATGTTGAGGAAGTAGAAAGGTGAATATCTACGACATAGATACCTGAAGCGATAACCCCGCTATCCTTGTTCTTTTCCAGATCTTTGAGGTAGAGTTTGCAATTCCTCCTCCAATGGCCGATTTCATTTTAGAAGAAGCAGACCCCATCCTTCGGAGGCTTTGCCTTCTTGACTCTAGGCTTAGATTCGGGCCTGTTTGACTTATTGGTCTTACCAACTGAGTCATTACCCTTTCTTTTGCCCTTTCCTTTCTTTTTCAAATCCTTTCCTTTCTGAACGGAAAAAACAGTACTGGGCCTCTTCTTAAGGCTCAGCTCAGAAGTTTTGAGCATCCCATGCAGTTCATAAATTGATTCCTCCATGTTGTTCATGTTGTAATCCATGACAAAGTAATCATAACTTCCTGGGAGTGAGTTCAAGATTGCATCGTAGCTAACTCCCGGGACATGGGGAATCAAGCCTCTCAAGGTGATCAATGTAGCCTTTCATGTTCAACACATGAGGACTAACTGATGCACCTTCAGCCATCTTGCAGGAGAATAAGGCCTTTATAGTCTTATACCTCTCTTGCCTTGCCTGTTGCTGGAACATTTCCAGAGGATGATCAATCATCTCAGAGACCTCCACATGTTCGAGATCTCTATTGAGGTCTGGAACCATAGTGGCAGGCATCAGACATCATGCATCCATAGAGTCATCCTGATGCTTCAAGTAAGCATCTTTGTGAGCTCTTGGATCAGTGTTGGCTGCAGGCTCTTGAGGAATGGGTTGATCGATGAAATACTCCTCTCTTTCATGTTTAGGATCAACGCTTAAGTTCCCAAACATGTCAAGAAAGTTTGTCTCATCGAGTTTGTCCTTCTCAAGGACTGATCTCATTGATGGTGTTGTAGTATTACTAGACTACACGGTTCTACAACTAAAAGATATGCAAGGTTTAATTAATAACCTCCCACTGAATTAACAACCCTCATTATAATTAGTGGGCTAAGATCCATATTTGGATTAATTTTAAGTCCGCTTTGGCAGGACGCTTTAAATCAAGTTATTTAGGTAGGCAAACTCTTTGCCAATTACATCACATGTAACTCTTAGATCTTTATGGGATTCGATCATCATATGATCTGACATGTTTAATCCCATCTAATGCCTTGAGATCCAAAATCGTTTTGATAATCTCAATTAAGGACAATAATGAATGTTGAGTATCACCATTACTCACTCTTGTCTCACCAAGATAACTCAAATGCATCCACTTTGGTGGAACATACAAATGGGCGATCGAGGTTTTTACAAGTATTCATTTATTGATGGCATTAGGACTTAAGATTTTATTTAGAGGGTATTTTTTTGGTATAATCTAATTAATCCTATTAATTCTACTTATATGAATGCAATTGTGATTGTATCTCATATAATCTGTAAACTAATCATGCAATGATCAAATCAGAACATAATTAAAACTGTGACACGACATGGCTCATCTAACCTAAAGTCCTCTCAACCCAATGAGGGGACTTCTCTAAATAATAAAAGAAAATACATAAGGAAAAACCTTGTTTCACATACAAGGCGAGTGGGATGAGAAGAGAATGTACATCAAGAATATTTAGAGAGAGAGGCATGGCTCGCAGACCATATTTAAATAATACAACACTTGTAAATTCTAGAGCCATGTTGTTCACCATACCTAAACAAATTTGAATAATTGATCACAACAAATATTAATTCATACAATATGAAAGAAAATATCATGATTAAATTATCGAGTTTATTAAATCTACATGTTGATTGAATGATTAAATTTAATACAATGAATCATATTCATTACTTGATTGATTGGAGTCCATTACTTGTCAACCAAGTCATATTAAATTCACATGTTGATTGATTGATTGAATTTAATACAATGAATCATATTCATTACTTGATTGATTGGAGTCCATTACTTATCAACTAAGTCGTATTAAATTCACATGTTGATTGATTAGTTGAATTTAATACAATGAATCATATTAAATTCAAGTCATGAAATTATATTACATTAATATAATATCATGATAAAATTTTTCGCGCTACGAACAATCAGCCGGGGTCCCTACGGCGGTCCCCAGAGCTTTTCAAAAAGCAATTAAGTTCGAACATGTTTGAATGGGATCGACCAGCATGATCAACCCTGTGTAATATGACGCTGTTCATAACAGCATGATCGCACATCCAAGCATGGCCGAACGTGATCTCTGACCCCAGCTTGATCGTGCGACTTCGGTGTGATCTCCGATCTGAACAATTCAAATCCACACAAAACCAAACCTAACCCTAGCGTGAACGTCCGATCTGAACAATTCAGAACATGACCAATCCGTGAGCATTATCAACGTCAAGCTTGAACGATTCAATTTAAACATGCGACCTGAAAACCTATGCGCAAACTTTTGATTAAACGGCCATCCGAATCTAGCCCTAACGCGAATTTACGTTTTTATAGCATACATGATTCGGTTCTAGACATACATATATCGAATATATATATCAACACGTATAAACCCAATTTAAATGCTCTGTTGACCTGGCTCTGATACCACTGTTGGGATCCGTACACGCATCGGAATAAAAAAAAACTTTACGAATCCCAAGAAGAAGATCTATCAACTGCGTTTAAATCAAGGTTCGTTAGTAAACCGTACCTATGCGAGGGATTGAGAGTTTCGTTCGATCCGGTCTGGTGCGCATCTCCTTGTTCGTGCACCTCAACCGTCGTACGTCTTGAACGTGGTACCATCTCGTTCGATCAAACAGAAGCAGCCTTTTTGAGTCTCCTCCCTCTACCGGTATCCACACCGAATAGCTCTCCAACACGTACGGCAACGTGTTAGCGCCTTCTCTTTGTGTCTCACGTTTTTCTCTCTAGGAGTTTCTTTTGCGACTTGTCTCAATTCGTTTTCAGCTTTTTTTTAATACGACTAGACCATTATCCTTTTATAGAGTTTCTAAAACCCTAATGATCCGTATTAAAATATTCAAAATTAATCTTAATTAATTGTTGAATTCGAATTTGATTAAGTAATATATCAATTAAATCATCCAACAGATCTAATCTAATCTATTCATTTAATCGAATTAAAAGCCTTGTGATTTAATTTATCATTATAAATTAAATCTAAGATATGATATATATCTATTTAATTAAATGCGAGATACTTATTATCTCAATTAAATTAAATCTAAGATATAATATATCTCTTTGAAAATTAAATGTGAGATACTATATCTCTATTCATTTTAGGTATTTAATTTATCAAATAAATTAAATACAAAACAAATAACATTTAATTTCGAATTATATATATATATATATATATCCTTCCTAGATTAAATGTTGCATTCATTAAATCTTAGACATATCTAAGATTCAATGAATATGGACACTAATACTCGTGTTGGACTATTCTTGTGTGTGACCCTACGGGCCCATTACGCAGATTGGCGATGGGCCAATATCGTACCAGCCCACAAGTCGCAAGCGGCCTCTAGCAAGACATTGCGACTACCCAATTCATATGGGGATCGATGATACGATGCAACCTATTGTACAACCATGTCACGTCCCTTTTGTCACACGATAATTTGGTCAAGGATGAGGCATGGATAATGTCAACTTCCTGTTCTTGACCATTACTTTCTCGATTCTCGAGTAGTCTAATAATTGAAATGGAAACTCCTTTCCATCGTAGTATGGTCATACATTTCTTAGACTCACTCATGAGGGGCCCAGTATTATCTCTCTACAAATGTGAGGGACAAATTCCATCTTGACCATTCACATTCCTCTGCATGAAAACCACTGATCTCGATCATAGCCTTTATCATCACCCGGTCAAAGGTGACTTTTGACTAGGTCAAAGACCATCGACTTATCATGTAGGAATCCATGATGATCTCAGGTCATAGGGCGTTGTGACGCGGTTATACATGAGATAAGCTTATGACAAAATCCATGCAGCTTTCTCATAGTGGATCGGTCTAGCACCTTGTACTCTTACAAGTGCCTATGACTTTGACTCGTATCTCTATACTCATTAAAGTCATACTGGTCTTATTTCATCTTCGCTCCCGCGTAGATGATCGACCAGGGACATTTAGGATAATCTATAAGATATATCCAAGGATCAGCTATCACTATAAACATGCAAATGAAATGATAACTAAGTAGAGAATGACTTGCCCCTATGGCATAATTTCCAACAGGAAGCCCATCAAAAGAACTTGGAACGCCGACAAGTTGTGGCTCTACTACAGCTAAACCTCGGCTTGGCACACGCACAACCTCAGGCATCCCATGTCTGAGAGCCTGGTTATTCTCCTGTTTTATAGTATTTAAAATTATGTCATTTATATTAGTTATTTCCCTTTAACTTCCGGATCTCTTTGGAGTTTTGTTTCGCATCTCAATGAAGAAATCCTCAGTGGAAGTTTTCAAATGCGTGCTGCCCACAACTTAAGTTTTACACCGAGGTCCATGAACCCGGTCTCAATTAAACCCATCTAGATAGATGACACTAGGGCCGATGTGCCTAGGTTATGGGCAATGTGAAGTTGCCTGAATAGGTCTTCGCAAAATTGACGCGTCAACGCTCGCTCCTTGATAAGAAGATGAATTTTCATTCTGACCCTGATTAGGTCAAAATGTTTATAGCATCGCGTTACGGACACCACGGTTTAAACATGTGGCAATTTGCCCACTCTTGGCGAATGAACCTGGACGAGGGAGCCAGAACTCGGTAGTGCGTTAAAATAAATACCCTATGCGGTTATAGCAAGAAAACCCTACCAAAGATCCCCAGATGACAAATCTGAATGAAAACGCAGATCTGTACAAATAAAGACCCTGGCCCGGTCATGCAATTTTTAAACTTACCTCAGAATTAGAAAGCGAAAAAGTGATATATTAATAAAGAGGTTAAAAAGTTGTCTTTACAACCGGCACATACGCTGGATAAATACAAAATGAAAAAGGGCACAGACGCCCGAAACAGAAAGTCTCAAGAGTCGGAAGCAGCCGGCTTATCAGGACCCATACCATCTTCTGAAGGAGCGTCGGGTGAGACCTCGGCTTCTCCTTCACCTCCCTGCCCTGAGCCGTCATGCTCCGACACAGAAGCATCTTTTGGGGACGGCGGAGGAGGGAAGAACTGACCCTGGTGACGTATGCAAGATAATGGCATTTGCTGAGATCCAACGTTACATCATGGTTCCAGTGCTGGATCTGGGCCAAGGTCATGTCGAACGCATTCTTGGCGGTCTTGGGCACGGTCGAAGAACAGTTGGCGTGGGCCTTCTTGGAGTCTTCAAGCTCGGCCTTGACCGCACCCAACTCCTCGTCCAGACTCCCCCGCTGAGCCTGAACCTTCTTCAAGGCATCCATGTTAGTATTTAGGTGTCCTAGAGACAATCTGTAGAGACAGACCAGCACCTTTTTCTACATTGTAGTATTTCATTATTAATAAATGAGCATATTTTATCTTTATCATAATTATGTCTCACCTTTATTTTAAAGTAAATATGTGTTTGAAGATAAAAGCCCTAGGAATAGAATATGTGTTTATCTTGAGGATCAATGATAGAGATCATGATCATGAGGACTCAAAAGCACTTTGTATATCTATTACCTAAAACTTGTTCCTAGTCTTGAATCACCAAGAAAGGGCATTGATGATCGCAATAAGACTAGTACGACATCATCTACTTGTATAGAAATACAAGGTAGGGACCTCATGGAATACATGCATGGAGATGTCTTAGCTGATGTCGTGGGTGGATCTGTTGGAGAACAGATAGCACCGAACTGAAAGAAGGAGCTTAATCACCAAGAGGGGGTGAATTGGGGATTTTAAAAATTTTCTCTCGAAAGTGCTCTGTTTGTAGAATGCAAAATAGAGATGAACAGAGTAAGGGTAAGAGAGATTGAACACAATAGATTTATACGGATTCGGTCAAATCCTTGGCCTACATCCGGTCCCGGACTCTCCGGGTTTTTCAACTAACTCGAGATGATTACACACTCGTATCTCACGGAGTAGTTCTCTCACTAGCACTTACTCCCCCTTACAAGTTGTAATCAAATATCCCAATCCCAAAGTCCCAATACTTTGAGATTCTTACAAAAGGATAATCAATAAAGAACTCTCTAAAAGAGCAGATTAATAATCACTGAAGATTGATATATCCGAAGATATTAACTCTTAGAGTAGAAACAATAAATGCTTTTAATCGCTAATTGAATGCATAGAGTTTCGGTGGTTGGAGACTTGAATGCTTCTCCTATTTATAGATTGGTAGCATTGATGACCGTTGAGAAGAACTAAATGAGCCGTTGTGGGTAATCAATATATCTGTTGTAATTACTTTGCTCAGTTTCTCCGTATGCTTCCGACATTCGACCGTTATTCTCTGTTGTCATTCTTTATTCAATTTGTCCGTTGAGAACCTGTGGGAATGTTGTCTGGGAAGAGGCTGAAATGCTTTTTGTTTGTCCAAAAGTCCATTTCCTCTTTCATGCTTTGGTATCTCGATACAACATTTAATGCTTCTCCTGACAGAAATTTGCTTTTCGTAATCTCAAATTTAAAACATGTTAAATATATCGAAATACACTAGCAAACTGATTAAACTTGGTTAGGAACAATAAAAATCAATTACATAAAACACCCAAGACTTAATCAATGAAAATCAGATTGCGCAGACGAAGCTCCAAAAACTGCTGCACATGACTTGAGTCATGACTCGAGTCATGCAAGTTATGACTCGAGTTGTGCAAGTCATGGAGTCATCTTTGAAATTCAATTTAAGACAGAAATTATTTTTAGCGAGATGACTCGAGTTTCGCAAGTCATGACTTGGAGTCATCTTACGAAGTTCAATTTAAGACAAAAATCATATTTAGCGAGATGACTCGAGTTTAGCAAGTCATGACTGGAGTTTTGCAAGTCATGACTCGACTTAGCCTTGAACAAACTTCAAACAGAAGTGATTTCAACTTGGCAACTTGAGTTATGCAAGTTGTGACTCAAGTTGTGCAAGTCATGACTCGAGTTAATTTGTGAAGCAATTGTAGATAGAAGCAAATGTCAATATGATGACTCGAGTTAGCCTTCAAATGACTCGAGTCATACTTGGTTTTGAAAAGATGATATCGCGATGAATCATTTCAAAAATTGAGGTACATCGCATGACTCGAGTTGATAAATGATGACTCGAGTCATGTGGCTCAAAACTGAATTTTTTGAAGACTTTATGACTGGAGTCAGATTTTACAACTTGAGTTACACAAATCATTTACAATTGTTAGACATCATCAAAACACATAGAGAACTAACATTCTCCCCCTTTTTGATGATGACAACACTTGTAATTTCTAAATCAGAAAATGAATTTTGCAAGAGAGCACAGAATTAGGGAACAGAAGACACAAGGGTTTTACCATTCATTCATTTCTTGCACATGCTAAGTATGAATCATAGAAGCTAAGAAGAAATGAACTACAGCAACATGAGAATGTATGATAAACAAAAGAAGCAAAATAATAACTGCAGAAACACAACAATATGCAAATAGGCTGAAAACATATCATTTCTTCACATTTTCTTCACTCTTGGAAACTTCACTTTTCTCTTTCTCTCCCCCTTTGTCATTAGGTAAAGTGGGAGGAGTGGGAGTCAGGGAAGCTCGCAAAGCCTGGAGAATAGGCAGGGGTGAGTAAATGGAGAGAGTGAGAGGTGCAGGTGCAGGTGGAGAAGTGAGAAGAAGAGGTGAGTTTGGTTTAGGAGAGTGTGGTGGAGAGATGGAAGCACCAGAGGAGTGCTCATCAAACAGGTCTGCAGTGTTGTCAGAAGAGAATGATTTGACAGTGGAGGTCTGAGGAGAAGGTAGAATGACAGTAGGAGCAGCAGATGAAATGAGAGGAACATAAAATGGAGGAGTGGGTAATATTGGAGTGGATTCAGGAGGAGGTGAAGGTGAATATGGTGAGGGCAAGATGGGGGAATGTTTGGGAGAAGGTATGGGAGAATGGCTTGGAGAGGGACCCATCCTAGAAGGACCAGCAGTGTCTTCATTCTTGATGAGCTTGGAGAGCTTGGAATCCAATAGCTGGTACAAGTCGTGCATATTCTCAAACCTCTGTCCAAGATCCTCAAAATGTCCTTCAACATTCTCCAATCTCTCATCCATAGAGTCTATCTTCTCATTCCTAGAGTTGAGTGTGGCAACCAATTTTCCAACCTCTAACTCCAATTTATCAGAAAGTTCATAATATTGAGCAGTGAGGGTTGTCTGGAGAGTGCCAAAAGTTTCTTGCATAGCATTGGTCACAATGTTCTTGATTTCAGCATTGAGATTTGAAGACTGAGGTGGAGGCTGAGACTGAGTGGGAGAATACTGGACTTCAGTTGTCTCATGCATAGAAGCTCTAGACCTAGAAGGTGCTCTTAACTGTCCTGATCCTTCTTTAAAGGAGATTTTCATGAAGTTCAAGTGGCTTTGACCAAACATTTGTGGCTTAACAGGTGTCTCAAAAAGATCAAGGTACCAAATTTTATTTGTATATAACAGAAGAGACACCAAATTGGGAAATGGGATTGTGGCTAAAGGAGATGAGTCAAATCTAAATTTATTCATCTCTTGATAGACCCAGTATCATATGTTAAAAGGCACTTTGTCTACCAAAGATGCGAAAAGCATATAGTCAGTAGAATTGAAATTGGTAAAGTTTTTGCCTTTCTGAACTAGGTTTCTTGAATATATGTACCATAAGGCTTTATGAAGTGGTGGCATATCAACATGAGAGAACTTAAGTTTGCCTTCAAATGGTTTACCAGGCCTGAGAATTTTGAAAAACTTTTCTGGGTCATATTTGATGTTAGGCACAGGTGGAGGATTTTCAATAAAGATGAGGGAATTTATAATATTAGCAGATGTAGTGATTGATCTCCCTCTAACAGATGTGATGCACTTATCCTCAATGATACGACCCTTTTCATTGACTACATTAGCCATAGACATATTGAAATAGAAGTGCTTGACTAATGAGGGTGTGTAGGGAGTGTTTATAGCCAACAAATTCCTAAATTGATCCAGCCAAGGGGATAAATCAAGATTACAATCTTCCTTTAGTTTGACTAAATCCACATACATTGTGGGACAGAAGCCTCTAGAAAAGTATTTTTCCTTATACTCTATAATTTCAGCATTGGACATTGGAGTGGGTTGACATATGAATTCAGAATTTGGAGGTTTTACTAAATTAGGAAGACTGAAAACATATTTGGAAGGTTCAGATACCTTAGAGCCAGAGGGAACAACTTTAGAGCCAGCTTGAGACTTAGAACCAGAAGCTTGAGCATCAGACACAATGGTTATTGTTTTCTACTTCTTCTTGAGAGGACCCACTACGGGTTCCTTATCTCTACGCTTAGCAGCTTCAGGATCAATGGGCTTTGGTGGAGGAACTTTAGGAGGTTCTTGAATGGTCAGCTTCTTTGGCTTCTTCAATGGATTTTCTGAAGAAACAGATGGTAATGCCTTTGAAGATGGTTTTCGTTTGTGTTTGGGTCTGATTGATTTAGGAGGTGAACCCGACATTGTTGCTTCATAGTCTGATGATGATTCTTTCGTAGGTTTAGAAATTTTAGGGGCCATTGAAGAAGATTCAGAGATGGGAAGATGAGAATTCAGAGAGGGGATGAGGAACGACTCGATTTAGGGTTTGTAAAGTGACAGAAATGAAGTTCCAGTCGCGACAGATATATATAGCAGACAACGTGACTCGAGTTGTTTAATGAATGACTCGAGTCATGTATGAAGAATAACTGACCTGTCGTGATTCAGTGACTCGAGTCATGCAGGGAACTTGCTTTCTGTCTTCGTGTGACTCGAGTTGAGGTGACATGACTCGAGTCACATTTGCATTCCGAAATCCTGATTGCTCTCTGTGTGATCTGTGACTCAAGTTAGCTTATCATGACTCGAGTTACTGCTCAGTTTCACAAAAACTATCAGTATTAAAATGCCATTATGACTCGAGTCAGTTGTGAAATGACTCGAGTTACACCAGTAAGCAAGCATTTATGAGAATCGATATCAGATATGGGTTTTTAATTGGTGTACGCTTACACAGTCCTGCAAAACAATATCTAAGAACTCCAAAGCTTAAGTCAGTAATTGTAAATCATCAAAAACATATAACTAACATTGTTTGAGAAGAATTAACTTACAATTCATTGGGATTTACCATTCCCAATTCTCTTCTAATGAACATGAACAGCTCTTTGGCCAGAGGTTTGGTGAAAATATCAGCAAGTTGCAGATGAGTTGGGATAAACATCACTTTGACATCTTTCTTCTGAACATGATCTCTTTTGAAGTGATGTCTTACGTCAATATGCTTGGTCCGAGTATGTTGCACTGGATTCTTGGCCAAGCTTATTGTGCTTGTGTTGTCACAGAGAATTGGAATCTCCTTCAGATTGATTCCCAAGTCAGATAATTGTTGCTTGAGCCAGAGGACTTGAGTATAACAACTTGAGGCAGCTACATATTCAGCTTCAGTAGAGGATACTGCTACTGATGTTTGCTTTTTACTGAACCATGAAACAAGCGAGCCTCTGAAAAACTCACACTGCCCACTTGTACTTTTTCTATCAGTCTTATAGCCTGCATGGTCAGAATCTGAATATGCAACTAGAAATTCTTGTTGACCCTTTGGGAACCAAAGACCCAATTCTTTTGTGTCTGAAAGATATCGAAAGATCCTCTTAACATGTTCAGCATGTGACTCTTTTGGAGCTGATTGGAATCTTGCGCACATTCCTAAAGCGAATTGAATGTCAGTCTGCTTTGGCGATTAAGTACAACAAAGAACCAATCATTCCTCTGTACTTAGTTATGTTGAAGTCCTTGCCCTTTTCTTCATCGGCATCTAGAGAAGCCGTTGAACTCATTGGAGTATCTGCACCATTGCAATTTTCCAGTCCAAATTTCTTGAGCAAATCACGTAGGTATTTTGTTTTAGAGATAAATATTCCATCCTCCCTTTGTTTGATTTGCAAGCCAAGAAAGTAGTTCAATTCTCCCATCATGGACATCTCGAATTCTCCCTGCATTTTCTTGGAACATTCTTCACAAAGAGAATTATTAGTAGCACCAAATATGATATCATCAATATATATTTGGACAATTAAATTTCATTAAGCTTATTACTCTTTATGAAGAGAGTTGTATCTGCTTTTCCTCTGATAAAACCTTGATCAAGAAGGAATTTTCTTAATCGCTCGTACCAAGCTCTAGGAGCTTGTTTAAGACCATATAGGGCCTTCTTGAGACGATATACATGATCTGGATGATGATCATTTTCAAAGCCGGGTAGTTGTTCTACATAAACTTCTTCTTGAATAAAACCATTTAGAAAAGCACTTTTCACATCCATTTGATAGAGTTTGAAACCTTTTACACAGGCAAAGGCAAGAAGAACTCTTATGGCTTCCAATCTTGCCACTGGAGCATAAGTTTCTTCATAATCAATTCCTTCTTCTTGATTATAGCCTTTAGCAACCAATCTTGCCTTATTCCGGACAATGATTGCTTATTCATCTCGTTTGTTCTTGAATACCCATTTAGTGCCAATGACCGGATGGTCCTTAGGCTTAGGTACCAAATCCCAAACTTGATTTCTATCAAATTGGTGTAACTTCTCTTGCATTGCTATCACCCAATCATTGTCTGAAAGGGCTTCATCAATCATAGAGGGTTCAATGTGAGATATAAATGCAGAAAAGGTTACTTCATTCAGAGTGCTATTTCTGGTTCTAACTCCTTGATTTACATCACCTATAACTTGATCCAGATGATGATTCCTAATGAATCACCAAGCTTTAGGCTGAGATTGAAAATCATTTTTAGAAGCATTTTCAAAAACATCTTCATAATTTTCAATAGAGGCAGGAGTAGTTTTCGAAAAGAATTGATTTTTGAAAGTATTTTCCTCATCATCATCCAAGGACTTATCAGATTTGGATTCACAGAATACAACATGTATAGACTCTTCAACAATACGAGTACGAGTATTAAAGACTCTATAAGCTTTACTCCTATTCGAATAACCCAAAAATATACCTTCATCCGCTTTGGGATCAAACTTTCCCAAATTGTGCTTACCATTATTATGGATGAAGCACTTACATCCGAAAACATGCAGATGAGCCAAGTTTGGCTTTCTTCCCTTGTACAACTCATAGGGAGTTTTGCTCAACTTCTTCCGGAGATATGCCCGATTCGAGATGTAGTTGGTTGTACTCATTGCATCAGCCCTGAACACTTGAGAAGTGTTGTTCTCATTCAGCACAGCTCTTGCCATCTCGGTGAGGACTCGATTCTTTCTTTCTACAACACCATTTTGTTGAGGAGTCCTTGGGGCTGAGAAGTTGTGATCTATTCCCATGCTGTCACGGAACTCAGCAAATGCATGGTTTTCGAATTCTCCTCCATGATCAGTTCTTATACCTTCTCTAGGAGCCCTAAATAAGGCTTTTGATTTGATATTGGCTAAGGGCAGATCATCCTTGCTAACTATCAAGCATTCCTCTGAGTCAAAGATAACCAAGTTACCTTTGTCTGTACTTTGACTCATACTGAGGAGGTTATGGCAAAGGCCTTCTACAAGGTAGACGTCTTTGACTTGAGGTCCATCGTTGTTGCCAACTTCACCAATTCCAGCAATCCTTCCGGATTGATTTCCACCAAAAGTCACTTTGCCACCATCCTTGGTCTTGAGAGTAGCAAATTTAGTATGATCTCCCGTCATGTGTCTAGAGCATCCACTATCAATATACCATTTGTTGGATTTTGATGCTCTCAGACAAACCTACAAATAATAAGAAATCAGGTTTTAGGTACCCATCTTTTCTTGGGTTCTTTCGGGTTAGTTTGTGTCTCAGGAACCTTGTAAGATCCCTTTGGCACCCATTGATAATTTCCTAAAGGTTTACTCTTTCTTTCCTTCTTATGAAAACAAGAAGAAGTAGTATGACCTTTACGATTGCAATAATTGCAATTAGCAAAAGGATTTGAAGAATGAACATATTTTCTAAAATAGTTCATATAAGTCTTTTCTCCAAATTTCTTTTTGCCTTTCTTTTCATCAAAATTTGGTTTGTAACCGATTCCTGATCTGTCATTTGTAAATTTTTGCTGTTTCAAAATGACATTGAGCATTTCACTACCTCTCGTAAATTTCTCAAGTGCCTTTGTAAGATGCAAATTCTTTTTCTTTAGATCAGGACAATCTTCACAAACAGTATTTTTGAGACAGGAAAGCTTTTCAACTTGCAATTCAAGAGTTATATTTTTCTTTTTCAAGGCAAGATATTTTTCAACAAGTTTTTCAAATTCAGATTGCAAAAGGTTATATTCAGCAAATAACTCATCATAAGTTGGTTGTGAATCATATACCTCATCACTATTTGTAGAGGACTCTTCTTCTTGAGCTACGAGACATATGTGAACTTTTTCCTCCTCTTCAGCTTCATCTTCATCGGATGAGTTGTCTCCCCATATTGCTGAGACATAAGTTTTCTTCTTGAACTTATTGAATTTCTTCTTGTCTCTGTCTTTATCCTTCAGCTGGGGGTATTCTGATCGAATGTGGCCAGGCTTTTCACATTCGTAACAGATGATTGGCTTCTTTGTTTCAGTGCTGGAGCTACCTTTGTGAAAGTTTTTGTACCCTTGATCCTTTCTGTAGAATCTTTTAAATCTTCAAACAATCATTCCCAGCTCTCTTTCTTCGTCTTCTTCATCATCATCATCTGTCTCCTTAGCTTCTTTAACAGCTTTAAGAGCAACGCCTTTGAACTTACTAGTTGTTTCGTCAAGTCCCTTTTTGAACTTGAGCTTGGATTCATATTCAGAAAGGCTACCAAAGAGGGCTGCAACAGA
This sequence comes from Acacia melanoxylon, assembly GCA_019022615.1. Taxonomy (NCBI): domain Eukaryota; kingdom Viridiplantae; phylum Streptophyta; class Magnoliopsida; order Fabales; family Fabaceae; genus Acacia; species Acacia melanoxylon. The sequence continues at coordinate 6,821,275 of JAFJYJ010000033.1, read as the reverse complement.
TGACATTGATTCACCACGAGTTTCTTCAATCGCAGTTACTTTAGTTTCCCAGTCCTTGTTGAGGATATTGAGAATCTTCCTCACTTGCGCAGGTTGCTCATATTCTTTGCCCAATGAAGCAAGTTGGTTGATCAGATGAGTGAATCTTAATAAAAATTCATTGATGGATTCACCAAGCTTCATTCGAAGAAGATCATATTCTGTTATGAGAGTGTTGATTCTATTCTGCTTTACTCCAGTAGTTCCTTTATGAGCTACCTCCAAAGCATCCCACATGGCCTTTGCGTTTGGCAATGTGCAAACACGAAAATATTCTTGTTGACTCGAGGCACTTTGCAACATAAGAATAGCTTTGCTGTTGAGAGTGATATTTCTCCTATCATTCTCATCATAAGATTCTTTAGGCTTTGGAACTGTAACACCATTTTGGATCACTGTTGGTTTGTAGTCTCCAGTCTAAAATACTCTCCATAAGCCATATTCAGAGGCCATGACAAAGACTCTGAATTTGCCTTTCCAGAAAGAATTGTGTTCTCCACTGAATCCCGGTGGTCGGTTGATCGAAGCTCCATCAGGTAGAATGTTCTCCATAATGATCCTTCTCAAGATGTTAATCTTTTCAGAGAAGACCTTACTCTGATACCAAATGAAAGAAGGAGCTTAATCACCAAGAGGGGGTGAATTGGGGATTTTAAAAATTTTCTCTCGAAAGTGCTCTGTTTGTAGAATGCAAAACAGAGATTAACAGAGTAAGGGTAAGAGAGATTGAACACAATAGATTTATCTTTGGTTCGGTCCAAATCCTTGACCTACATCCAGTCCCCAGACTCTCCGGGTTTTTCAACTAACTCAGATGATTACACACTCTGTATCTCACGGAGTAGTTCTCTCACTAGAACTTACTCCCCCTTACAAGTTGTAATCAAATATCTCAATCCCAAAGTCCTAATACTTTGAAATTCTTACAAAAGGATAATCAATAAAGAACTCTCTAAAAGAGCAGATTAATAATCACTGAAGATTGATATATCCGAAGATATTAACTCTTAGAGTAGAAACAATAAATGCTTTTAATCGCTAATTGAATGCGCAGAGTTTCGGTGGTTGGAGACTTGAATGCTTCTCCTATTTATAGATTGGTAGCATTGATGACCGTTGAGAAGAACTAAATGAGCCGTTGTGGGTAATCAATATATCTGTTGTAATTACTTTGCTCAGTTTCTCCGTATGCTTCCGACATTCGACCGTTATTCTCCGTTGTCATTCTTTATTCAATTTGTTCGTTGAGAACCTATGGGAATGTTGTCTGGGAAAAGGCTGAAATGCTTTTTATTTGTTCATAAGTCCATTTCCTCTTTCATGCTTTGGTATCTGGTACAACATTTAATGCTTCTGATAGAAATTTGCTTTTCGTAATCTCAAATTTAAAACATGTTAAATATATCTGAAATACACTAGTAAACTGATTAAACTTGGTTAGGAACAATAAAAATCAATTACATAAAACACCCAAGACTTAATCAATGAAAATCAGATTACGTAGACGAAGCTCCAAAAACTGATGCACATGACTTGAGTCAGACTCGAGTCATGCAAGTTATGACTCGAGTTGTGCAAGTCATGACTGGAGTCATCTTTGAAATTCAATTTAAGACAGAAATTATTTTTAGCGATATGACTCGAGTTAAGAAAGTCATGACTAGAGTTTCGCAAGTCATGACTGGAGTCATCTTCTGAAGTTCAATTTAAGACAAAAATCATATTTAGCGAGATGACTCGAGTTAAGCAAGTCATGACTGGAGTTTTGCAAGTCATGACTCGAGTTAGCCTTGAACAAACTTCAAACAGAAGTTATTTCAACGTGGCAACTTGAGTTATGCAAGTTGTGACTTGAGTTGTGAAGTCATGACTCGAGTTAATTTGTGAAGCAATTGTAGACAGAAGCAAATGGCAATATGATGACTAGAGTTAGCCTTTAAATGACTCGAGTCAAACTTGGTTTTGAAAAGATGATATCACGATGAATCATTTGAAAAACTGAGGTACATCGCATGACTCGAGTTGATAAATGATGACTCGAGTCATATGGCTCAAAACTGAATTTTTTAAGACTTTATGACTGGAGCCAGAATTTACAACTTGAGTTACACAAATCATTTACAAATGTTAGACATCATCAAAACACATAGAGAGTATCATTGGATATGTAAAGTCTCTCATCGTTTGGTAGTGCGGATCATCTTGGACTTAAGGATGTCATCGAACACTATGTCCTAGGATTATACTTTGACTGTACAACTCTATCCACCTGAAAATGGGGAGAACAATGTACTCTTGGGTGTAACTCGAATACATGAGTGTAGATAGACATGCTGAGAGGACTCACAGTCCCCTACAAGGGATTAGTCATTCACAATACCGGTAGAGCTTGGATAGCTTCTAATTAACTCAGGAGTCTGTGCGCACAGCAAGTGATCATGAACATTCATGATATGTTATTGAGTTAATATAAAAAGATTCCTAGTTCTGTGAAATAGCTACATTTAGTCAATTAAGAGAGATGATACTTTATCTTTGCTCTCAACTAAATGTGAATGATGATGTGAGGGATGATGCCTGCACGGTATCCAAATATGAAAGGTATATCACTTGATCAACTCAATTAGTTCTGGCGCCACAGAGCATTGCTAGTGTCTTATGAGGTCATTAAATAAATTGGGCTCGTTAAAGGAGTTTTAATTGGTTCAAGTTTATTTATGTCAGTGACTAATTGGGCCTAATGGGTCACACACAAAGGTTATTCCCGTTTGTTTAAAATTAGCAAACTTGGACCAATAATTGTTATTGGGCTTTATCAAGAGTAAATGTGTAATTGAGTTGGAGTGGGACTCCAAGCCCAATGAGGAGATTTGAATTTTAATTCAAAATGTTAGGTTATAAAAGATAATTTTGAATTATCTAATATATATATATATATAGATCCAATAATGATTGGATGAAGATAAGAGAAATAATAAATGAGGATTGATTTAAAATGATTTTGAATTTTAGTTTAAGAGATGAATGTGATTCATCATCTTAAATTATTATTCAATATTCAAGATATGAATTTAATTCATTACGATTTGGATTTTCCAATTCAAGTTTTGATTGAGCTTTTCTTGTGAGCACTTAAAATAGGGTTAGACTCTTATAAAGTGCTGATTTTTTATGTGCCCTTTTTATGGACGTTTTTTGAAGAAAAAATGGGAATTTAATGTGACTTGGTTGACAAGATATGAATATGATTCATCATATTAAATTCAATCAATCAAGATGTGAATTTAATGTGACTTGGTTGACAAGATATGAATATGATTCATCATATTAAATTCAATCAATCAAGATGTGACTTGGTTGACATCATATTAAATTCAATCAATCAAGGATATGAATATGATTCATCATATTAAATTCAATCAATCAATCAAGATATGAATTTGATTCATCATCTTAAATCCAATCAATCAATCAAGATATGAATTTAATTAATTGTAAATTGGATTTTCCAATTCAAGCTTGGATTGGGCCTTTCTTGTAAGCACTTAAATTAGGGTTAGACTCTTATAAAGTGCTAATTTTTGGTGTGCCTTCTTCTTGCACGTTTTTCTAGGAGAAAAACAAGAACCCTTATGCTTTCTAAATTTAGGTCTTTACCAAAGGTTTAGAGAGGAAAAGGCACCATCCATAAAAGGGTAAGGTTCCAACCTTGTTCATCTTATCCATAACCTAGTTCCAAGAAACCATCACCTTCTTGAAAAGAGTAAAACCCAAGGAAACCAAACATCAACCTTGTCTTCACCTAGCAAGCATTCAAGGAGTGAGAGGTTTCAAGAAAAGGAGTTCTCGTTGCAATCGGGAGGTAGTCGTGTGGATCAATGTTAGAGGACATCAACAACATTGAGGTTTTCAAGTGATCTAAGGTAATCCTAATCTCTAATAGTTGTGTTGTCAAGTTATCCTAATCCCCAATAGTTGTTTTAACGAGTAATCCCAAAGTTCATGAATATTATAAATTGTTATGAATCATCATGAGCGCCGTAAAGAGTTACGGATTAATAATTATTAACTAATTAATGTAATGAGTTAAGGTTAATAATTCATGAGAACCGTAAGGAGTTATGGGTTTCCGCAACGATTAAACAAAAATTTTGTTTTCAACCTCATGAACCTTTGCATGAAAGTCATGTAATAGGCAAAATTAACCATTAATCCAGGCATTGGGAATGAGCAGTTTGTACATTTACAAGTTCGGAGCTCGTCTTTGCCAGATCGTCCTTGGTGGACTTCAGCTCATCCTCGGTTTTCCCAGCCCCTTCCCGGACGGCATTCAGCTCATCCTCCAGCTTCTACTTCACCGCCACGGCCAGATCTCTTTCCGCCTCCATGCGCCGCTTTTCAGCCGAGATCCCGACTACTTGGTACTTAAGATGAAGCATGGATTGCACCAAGCCAACCCCTTGCAGCAGATGATGCTGCACAGCGTGAACCATACGCTCATCGGCCTCAATCAGGGGGACAACGGTGTCGAGGAACCGATGAGGAGGGAAAAAGGCAACACTGAGCTCTTCAGTTACCTCCTTTTCCCAAGCCAAACCACGCGGCAGCTTAGAAGGAGGAGGAGGCGGAGGGAAGGTGTAGCCGGAACGGGCGAGAAGAAGGTTGAGCCTCCTCGGCCCGCGCTTCCTTCCCGACACGTTTGAGATGGCCCGATGAGCGGGGAGATGGAGAGATGCCGACCTGGATAGAGGTTCGGGTCCTCTTAGACGTCGGAGGCTAGGATACAGAACGTACCCGTCCCCGACCAGCCTCGGCCACAGCACGCTTCCGCAATGGATTACGCGAAGGAGCCCCGTCGCCTGGGATTAAGCTGAGCCAGGTAGGGGGCATCGGATTCATCGGTTAACCTGCAAAGGAAATAAGCCGGGTTAGAGAAGAGTTCAAAATAATTAAATAGTCGGATATTATAAAAAGTAAATCAGACACTAAGAGGAAAATATACGTCGCGTCACAGCAAGCTCAGCCACGGTATGACTCAGTATCCAAGCTACAGTTTTTACACCGTGCTCCTTAACATCGGTTACCAGTTGGGACACCGAAATAACATCCTCGGCGGGAAGATCATCCCCGTCTACATGACAACTCGTAGAGTCCTTATTGTGGTGCTCCACGGTCCAATATAGCGGGAACTTCCATTCCACATTCTTGGATTCAGGACCATGGAGGAACCAAGGATGCTGCCCAGAAATAGAAAAGTTTTGAAATGTTTAAAAGAATCAGACAAAGGGTAGAAAAGTTTTCGGCCGGGAACACCTCGGAGGGACGTTAAACCTCTCAATTCCTCATTGTTCTTGTCAGACCGAGGTGTGAAAGGGTAGAAGAAATAAAAGAATATGGACAATTTAGCAGGAATAGGCTGGGGGAAGGATTGACAAAGGCGCTCAAAGGCCAGAATAAAGCCTTACCCGTTGGGATGGAGCTGAGAAGGGGCTAGCCGAAGATAGCTCAAGACCGCCATTTGGAACTTGGTAAACAGGAAACGAATACCGAGCCGGGTAGCATAATCTCTGAAGAAAAAGAAAAAGGAGGGATTGGTTCCTTCCCACGACGGCCGAGACGGACTCTCCTCGGTCGAAGGCGGACATAGAACGCAAGAGGAAGTATCCCCTAATTCTAGCCTCGCGATGTCGGACTGCGACATCATGGAATGAGTCGTTAGTACCCCATGGGCGACCCGGGGGTATTTTGCTAGAAGACTTTGAGGTGGACCGCGGTCGATTCTCCGATCCGAAGGGGTCCTATCAGGCGAGGGGGGTGACTCCATTTAGACCTAGAAACAAATAAAAGAAAAGGACAAAGATCAGTAACTGGAGGGTATACCTGACGCATGCATGTTAGAAAAAGAAGGAGGACGAAGCCCGGTTCTAAGGGCCGAGGTAGAAATCACGGGAGATCTATGCTGGCAGGAACCGAGGGTAGCATCCGTCAGGGAATCCTGGCCGCTCGCGATATAATGTGAACTGGAGGTGAGACAATCCTAGTAGGGCCGAGATATCCATCGGGCATAGACTCTACCCTTGCGCGCAGAGGGGGTTCGTAAAAATTAAGAGGATCGACCGGGATGGCTTCGGGTACACCTCGACCAACGAGGTTCGGCAATCCACTCAGAACAGGACGAACGTTTGGGCCCCTAGCAGAGGCTGAACGGGACCCCTCAGCACTCCCCCCATATGAACCACCATGAAGCAATACTCTAGACCTTTCCCCCTAGGACAAGGGAGTACCCAATATCCAGTGACTGGCCCTAAGGAAACGGGCGCGTAGCACCTCTTCTTCTTCTGGGGTTAAGGTTTGGTTTGGAAAGGATGAAGGCTTAGTCCTATCCATCAAAATACAGAGGTGGGACCTAGAACAGGCACAAAAGGATCGATGAGACACAAGAGAAGCCAAATCAGAAAAGGGGTATTCCAACGAAAAAGGGATATGTATCCAGGGGGAGGAACCCAGAATCCTAGTTCTACCCAGAAGCTCTCACTGTAACTCACTTCGTACAAAACCAGCAGTCCAGAAATGTAAATGGACAAGAAGAGGCAATGACCGATGAAAAACACGAAAGAAGTAAAAATAGTAACAGAAAAGAAGAATGTATACCTGAGTAGAAGGGATGTACGAAAAGCGAAAGGAGTTTTGGTTGAAAAGATGTCGTAGCAAAGAACAGAGAGAGCCGTGAGAGTAGACACGCCAAACGATTGGAAACTGAAACTAAGATTGGAGTAATGGAGGGAAGTACAAAGCAAAGTTTAAACGTCAGGGGTAAAAGGGGGAATTCGCCCTACTCGTAGGGGTGACGTGCAACGCACTAGCTGTATTAAATGCCCACGAAAATCGCTGACGGCAAAGCAGGGCGGTTACATTCTCGAGCCAATCCAGAGGAAGCAGGTGTCAGGGGGCAATGATGGCGAAATGTGAAGAGACGCTGCCCTCGAGATACGATTACACAGCTAGAAACACCTCAGATTCTATAGTACCACGGCATTTAGCCTGGGCCCAGAGACATGACCATAGATCATCCAGCACCTCGGCATCAGCCCGGACCTTTAAGATTTGACCTCAGACCGTACAAACAGACGAGGGACTGGGCCGAGAAGCGAGGTATAACGGCGGGATACATCCCGATAGCTCAAAAACTTGAACTACCGGGCTGGGGGGCAACTGTTACGGATTCCCACCAGGCCCAACACTGATATGGCCCATTAAGGAATAGACATGATCATGGGACACTCAGAGGATATCGGATAATCCCACTATTATCTATAATATCAATATATCGGAAATCATGTCTCGGATATGATATAACGGCCATGGATTATGATAGATCCTGGATATCCTACCTAAGGTACACTCTATAAATATAAGGGTCAAACCCTAAAGGTATACACGTTCTAACTCAAACCTATTTACATTCTGCATCACTGTGCACGATCCCCACTGAACACATCCCCCATCCCCCCTTGGCGAAGATCCTAGTGTGTGCGATGATCCCGTGCTTTCCCGGATATCTCAACTATAGATACTCCGGCAGGGCCATTCGATCCAAGATCAAAGTACTAGCCCACTTGGCTAGACTTATCTGGTTCTACACCAGAACAGGTAGTATGATATTTCTCTAAAAAGTATTTGATTTTTGATTTTTTTTAATAACATTTTTAAGACCGATTGTTTTGTATACCGGTCTGAATAATATATTTAAGACCTATGAATAAAGGATCTGGTCTCAGAAGTTCTTTATATTTACAAAACTGCCACCGGTTATACTTTTAAGATCGGCACGTCAATACTCTGGTCTAAACAAGGCGGTCTTAAGGCGCTTTTTTGCACTAGTGCCAATAAAAGAAACCCACAACAAACGAATAGATAACAAAGAAAAGGCAAAAATATGGAAAAAAATACAAATAGAAAAATATTAAATCTTTAAACCATGGGAGAGAATCATTTAGCATACCAATCTAAAACAACATCTGATTATCGCCATTTAACTTATAATCAATTATTTTTTGTTTAAAAAAAAAACTATGTTATCTAATCCAAGATTGCATAAAGGTTATCCACATTCTCAAACTAGTCACTCAGATAAGATCTTATGGAATCCTTAACGGGTCTAATCTAAAATCACTTTGAATTATACACTTTTAAAATCTATATATTTACCGCAACATAGTATTAGTGTATCATTCTTAACTTGATCGTCAAGCACAATCCCCTTTTTTTTCCATACAACCTTCCTAGTATGAAAGAGACCTTTATCAGTACTAGAAATGGAGTCACAAAATGGAGTCGTTCCTTCTAGCTCTGAAACGCTACTTATTCCTTCTTCCACTGAGGAGGAGGATTTGCTGGCCTGTAGTTCGAAGAAAGTGAAGAATAGGAATTAGAAGGAGGAAGATCGTGTAACTTTTCAGTGGCCGAAGTTGGGTAATGGTGCCTCTAAGTTCGTGGATGGTGCAACTTCCTTTGCTGATAAATTGAAGGGTGTTAACCAAGGGGGGAGGATGATCTTGGAGATGAAGGTCCGAGAGACAAGGATGCCCTATCAGACGATTCCATATCTGATGGCCTGAATGCAGCTGAGGATAGTGATCATTTATATGAGATAGTTGAAGATCCCCATAAGAATTTTCCTACCTTTGTATTCTCTAGCAAGATGAAGAAGAGGATGTATAAGGCTTGGAATAACTCTATAATCATCAAGTTGCTTGGGCATAATATTAGGTATAAAGCTTTAAAAGTCGCATTCAATCCCTCTGGGCTAAACGTGGTGTTATAAAGCTTATTAACATTGGCCATGGTTATCATGTTGTTAAGCTATCTAACAGAGAAGACTATCAGAATGCTTTTACTGGAGGTCCTTGGATGATCTATGATCATTATTTGATTGTTAGACCCTAGGAACCTCAATTCAATTCTGCTAAGGCTAAAGTGGATAAATTAACTGTTTGGATTCGACTTCCAAGCATTTTCCTTGAATACTGTGATAAGGATGCTCTTTCCTTCATAGGTGATCGAATAAAGGAGACTGTGAAGGTGGATATTAATACTTCTTGCCAATTAAGAGGACACTACGCCAGACTGTGCATGTTTGTGGATTCGACGAAGCAACTTATGTCGGTTTTTCAGTTGATGGTGAGGAGTATTTTATTGAATACGAAGGACTACACGTGATTTGTTCTCATTGTGGGTTTTATGGTCACAAGCACGAGACTTGTCCACATCGAAAAAGAGCAGAATGTCGCTCTAGGAAATCAGAATCAGGGGAGTATGGAAGCTCCTAAGGGGGGAGTGGATATTTCTAGTGGTGTTGAACCTGAAGGAGGAGCCTGGAAAGTAGTTCAAAAGACTCGGCGGCCTAAGTAGAACAAACAATCTCTAAGAGATTAGCTCCGGCAACAGGCGTCTGATTCTCGTTATGCTCTTCTGGCTGAGAATGGGGGTGGGGACCACAATGCTATGGAGGTCTTGCAGTCCGAGGTTTTTGCGCATGGTAAATCAGAAGGTGCACAAAAATTTTTCAAAGGCACTATGGCTGCTGGTAGTGGAGCAAAGGGCAAAACCGTGGCTGCAAAACAGAATGTCAGTGGGGGTCAGATAAGGGACGCGACCTTTGTGGTCCTGAGGGAATAGCCTTTGGGGAAACGCCACGTGGATAAGAGACAGAGAGCCGAGGTGAAGGGTGGAGAAATTTCATGGGGCCGACGCGTTGGCTCCGGAGGACATCCCTGTCCCATTTGTTGTGGATCCTGGAATTGAGACTGGTCTCTCTTTGGATTTTGGTCAAGTTCCTCTAGGGCCCATCAAGGAGAGCCCAATGTGTTGGGAAAACTCAAATAGCCCCCAATTGGAGGAATCATGTGTTCCTGAGACTCAGATGTTAGTCTGATTTGTGCGTGCTTGATCTATATCTTTTAAGTTTTTATGGATTGTTTATTTTATTGGAATTCAAGAGGTGCTTGTGGGAAGGGCCTCTTTAGAAATATGGAACTATTGTGCAAGGGCCTTAAGCCCAGTATCATTTTTTTAGCTGAGACTAGAACTAAGAACTCCAAACATTTTAAGGTATTGGGCCAGCTCGGTTTTGATGCTAAACATATTATTCCTAGCGTGGACCAGTCTGGTGGAATTGCAATTGCCTGGGACACCTCACGTGTTACTGTTGATTTTATTGAAGTTAATAGACAATATTTTCATATCAGTTGCTCGTCTACCAGGTTCGTAACTTTTTTAGTAACAGCAATCTATGCTCTCCCTTACTCAAATTTTTGCAAGGAATTATGGGGGAATCTTCACCGCCTGTCGAACGGAATTGTTGGGCCCTGGTACGTTCTAGGCAATTTTAACGATATACGTACAACTTAGGAGCGGATTGGCGGTAGGTGTGTCAATGAGTCTCGGTTGCAATGGTTCCAGGAGTAGATTGATGGTTGTGGCCTTGTCGATTTGGGCTCAGTTGGTCCTAGAATGACCTGGAAAGGTCCTCGAATGGTGGGATGTAGCAAATTATATGAGCGCCTAGATAGGGCGTTAGCTAACGGTGCTTTCCTTACTTCTTTATGTTGGGCCTAAGAAGTGTGATTAGATTATTTTGAAACCTTTTCGTTTTGAGGATATGTGGATGCTTCATACTCATTTCAAGGAATTCATCAATATTAATTGGTCTCTGCCTGATCCCCTGGAGGCTAGTCTCGATAATTTCCAGAGGAATGTTGTGGAGTGGAATAGAAGTGTATTTGGCTATGTAGAAAAACGGAAGGTGGATTTATTGGCTAGATTGAAAGGAATTCAGAACTCTTCTGCTTATCCTTATTCTCGTTTTCTCTGTAATTTGGAGATTCAGCTTTAGACTGAATTGGAAGAAGTATTAAAAGCTGAGGAACTCAAATGGTTCCAAAACTCCAGGGCCTTATGGATTTCGAAAGGAGATCTTAACACCCGTTATTATCATCTCAAGACTAGGATGAGAAGGAGACGAAATAGAGTATTAACTCTTAAGGATGATCTGGGCCAATGGATTGATGACGAAGGCTCAATGAAAAATATGGTCTCAACCTTCTTTAACAACCTATTTCAAGTAGACGATAATTCTTCGCAGGTGTGGCAGTCTGAGACCTCATTTCCCATTCTTGATTCATCAGTTATTGGGATGCTTGGTAACATGCCTACATATGATGAAATTAAAGCAGCGCTGTTCTGAATGGGTCCCTATAAGGCGCCTAGGATTGATGGATATCCTCCTATCCTATATCAATCTAATTGGAGTAAGGTTGGTTCCAGACTTTCCCAATTTGTGAAATCAGCCTTCGCTGGTTCTCTGTCTCTGAAATATGCGAATAGGACTTTGATCTCACTCATTTCCAAGAGAGATACCCTGGAGCATGTCAGTCATTTTTGTCCAAATTTTCTCTGTCAGGTGCATTATAAATGTGTAACAAAGGTTTTAACTAACTGACTGAAATATATTATGAATGATTTAATATCACCTTTTTAGGAAAGTTGTATGAAAGGGCGCCAGATCTAGGATAATATTATCATAGGTCAGGAAATACTGCATACTATGAAGAAGTCCAAAGGGAGGAAAGGTTTGATGGCCTTAAAAATTGATCTAGAAAAAGCTTACAATCATCTTAGCTGGTCTTTTTTGAGACAAGTTTTTGTAGATATTGGGCTAAAGTTAAATCCGATTACACTGATTATGGAGTGTGTATCGTCAGTGGAGTATAATGTGCTATGGAATGGAGGAAGAACTGACTTTTTTAGCCCTCGTATACGTCTTCGACAAGGGTTTCTTATTTCTCCATATTTGTTTGTTGTGTATGGATCGTTTATCGCATCTAATTTGTGACTCAGTCATGGGGGGCACATGGAAACCTATTAGAACTTCCAGGTCAGGCCCTCTCATATCTCATTTATTGTTCTCGGATGATCTTCTGCTCTTTGGTGAGGCTTCGGTATCTCAGGCTCACTGTATTATGGAGTGCCTTAATTTCTTCTGTGAGGCGTCTGGGGAAAAGATCAGTGAAGCCAAATCTTCTATGTTCTTTTCTCTTAAAGTTCCTATGGAGACTAAACGAAGAATTAAGGATATTACTCATATGAAAATGTCTGATGAGATTGTTAATTATTTGGGGTTTCCTCTGTCTAGAAAAGGAAACCACGCGAAACTTTCCAATACATCGTGGATCGTGTTAGCTCAAAACTTGAAGCTTGGAAGTCGAATTCTCTATTTATGGCTGGTAGGTTAACACTTAATAAGTCAGTTTTAAGTTCGGTTCCATTGTACCCTATGCAGGTCTCTCATATTCCTTTAAGTATCTATAAGGAGGTTGAAAGAATGCACTGTAACTTTATATGGGGGAAGAATAGTCCCCATAGTTTTCATAATGTTGGTTGGAGTACTTTTATGCTTCCAAAAATTATGGTGGATTGGGCTGTAAGAATTTAGGAGTTATGAATCAAGCGTTTGGCTGTAAGCTTGCTTGGAAGTTAATTTCAAGGGCTGGATGTCTGTGGTTGGATGTTTTGATGCATAAGTATGTAGTGAGGAATGAGCAAGATATGCTTCTCTTTAAGTCTAGAGATTCTTCTCTATGGCGTTTTATATGCAAGCAAAAGGAATTTATAGAGGAAGGCATTTTTTGGAGAGTTAGAAATGGGAACTCAGTTAGCTTCTTTAGTGACAAGTGGATGTTGCAAGGGAGAAAGATTGAAGATATGTGTTTGAGAGCTCTATCAGTGGAAGAAAAAGAAAGTAGGGTCTCAGACTAGATTTCTCTTGGTGCCTGGGAGTTTTGTCGCCTTGGTTCGATGGTTTCTAGTAGTGTAGTTCAAAGGCTGATTGTTGTACTCCCTCCTATGGCAGAAGCTAGCGATGATGTTTTGATCTGGAGTGGATCCAGTAGTGGTATCTTCTCGATTAACTCTGCCTATTTTCTTATTAACAAACCTACGGAACATTTGTTTAACTCGTGTTTCAAGCTTACATGGAAATGGCAGGGTGTTGAGCGAATTAGAGTCTTTATGTGGCTGGTGTTCTTGAACAGGCTTCCCACGAATGAGTGGCGTAGTAAGTGGTCTAATACTTCATCCATCTGTACTGAATGTAATCTGTATATTGAAAGCATTCTCCACGTACTCCGGGACTGCAAGTATGCTAAGGATATGTGGTTACTCTTAGTTAATCCTAGTTTTTATAATGCCTTTTTCTCGTCTTCATTACGGGACTGGATTAACCTAAACCTCAGGAAAGACATTGGTATCCCTGCTATTTTGAATTAGGACTTGGTCTTCGGTGTGAGCATTTGGAAATTATGGTCTTGGAGAAATCAATTTATTTTTTAGGATGGTTTTAAAAAACCTCACTTTCCTGCTTCCTCAATTATGAATACATGGCGTCTCTTAGTGAATGTGGGGGTAAAGGACCTAACCTCTATCTCTGAAACATTAAGGTTTAACCAATGGCAGGCTCTTCCTGTGGATTGGATCAAAGTTAATGTGGACGGTGCAGTAGTTTCCTCGGGCCATTCAGCTGGGTGTGGAGGAGTGGTGAGGAGCAGTACTAGGTTATGGATTGCAGGTTTTTCCAGACGTATGGGTCATTGTGATCCTATAGAGGTAGAAGAATGGGCCTTTCTAAAAGGCCTACAATTAGTGTGGAATATGGGTTTTAGGAAGATTATGATTGAATCTGATTCTAGGATTCTGGTTGACCACATTGCTGCAGATAAGGAGGACTCTTGTCTGAGTCTAGTTATATTCCAGATTCAATGTTTTCTGAAGAAGCAGTGGGACGTTCGTGTTTCCCACATTTCTCATGACCAGAATTCGGTAGCTGACAAGCTAGCGAAACATGGCTGATCTGTTTCATCTTTCTTTGATGTTTGTCCTAATTTTATGAAGGACTTTGTGTCTCATGTACCACATGAAAGTGAAGGAAATCACCAAGAGGGGGGGTGAATTGGGGATTTTAAAAATTCTTTTCAGATCACCCACACAACAGATGCTTAACCAAGGTAAATGGAGTTAAAGAGGAAGAGCTTGACACAGAAGATTTATACTGGTTCGGTCTTAACTCTTGACCTACGTCCAGTCCCCAGACTCTCTGGGTTTTTCTACTATCACTCAAATCAGATACACACTCTGTACTCGAAAGTTATCATCTCTCTAGGATACACTCCCCCTTACAAGTTGTAATATGATAACCCAACCTCAAAGTCCCACAACTTTGAGATTCTTACAAAGAATGATTTACAGAAATAAACTCTCTCAAAGAGTGAATGAATATAAGCACTGAAGCACAATGTATCAAAGATACAAATGAGAAATATAAACGGTGAAAGACGATGTTCTTGTGTGCGTTTTACGTATGTCTTCTTTACTTTCGGACTTCAAAGCTTCATGTATTTATACGGGTTTGAAGCTTGTGAACGTTGTAGATCCGTTGAGACTTGATCTAATTCGAAAATATAGCTATTGTGAGTGTGTCTCCATGAATCTAGTTGTTGTGAACAAATCTGTTTGAATATGGTTGTTGCAGATTTGAATATTTGAAATTTGGCTCCTCAAGAATGTGTTCCCATCTTTGTTATGTTTAGTGGAGGTAGTTGTATAATGTTGTCCAGCTGTTTGGAGGCTAGCTTTCTTTCTTGGAGAATGGTTGTGTTGCTATCCAGGTTGTAACCCATTGCTTTTGGAGAAGAAGATATAATATAATATTGCAAGTTGTCAAGTTGTTTGTCTTAAAGTCTTCTTTAAAACAAACCTAGATCTTCGTAATCTCATAAGCAAACTGGTTAAATCTGGTTAGGAAATATTGATATGAATCATATAAATCATATACAACCAATTCGCGAATCAAGCTAAAGCATAAATCAAACTGAACAAAATACACCCGGATGCGTTCATCGTTTACGAAGTTCCAAGCTCGAGTTTACTATACCAAGCTCGAGTTTGGTCTTCATTTAAAACTTGAGTTTTGCCTCTGGAAGTCTCAAGCTCGAGCTTGTAAGTGTGTAAGCTCGAGTTTAGCATTTGTCGGGGAAACATGTTTGAAATCATTTTGAGAGCCAAAATGAAAAAACGCAAGCTTGAGCTTATTAGTGACTAAGCTCGAGTTTGGCACTATTCATGTCAAAAATAATTTTAGTTCACAAAATGCAAGCTTGAGCTTAGAGGTGTAAATTTGAGTTTGCTAAACTCAAAATATGATATTGCTCTGTCGACCCAAGCTTGAGCTTGCAAGGGCAAGCTCGAGTTTGGCAATGGTTTTAAAAACTTTGAAAGATTTTTGTCGACGCAAGCTTGAGTTTATAACCTTAAACTTGAGTTTACTCTTTGAAGGAAAAAAACTTGAAAACTTTCTGCTTGGTGCAAGCTCGAGCTTGGTATGCCAAGCTCGAGTTTACAACTTTTGTAAACTCACAAACTCTACAGTAAAATGATAAGCTCAAGTTTAAAGGATTACGCGAGGTAAGCTCGAGCTTGTAACTGCAAGCTCGAGTTTACATATTTGTAAACTTAGTGAGAAAAGTCTCTGGAAGAGGCAAGCTTGAGCTTAAAACTAATAAGCTTGAGTTTGCAATTTGAGTAACTTGATAAAATCCTCAAACCTTCGTAAGCTCAAGCTTACGGTGCAAGCTCGAGCTTACTCGGAATATGAGTAAACTTTTGAAAACCTTCAAGCTCAAGTTTATGGACCAAGCTCAAGTTTAGAAAATGCAAAATAGCTTGGTTTGCTTTCTGTAAGGGGCAAGCTCGAGTTTGGAGACCCAAGCTCGAGTTTGGAGCTGACAGAATGTTTTTCAATTGGAATCATCAAGCTTTACCAAGTCTATAACAACAAAACATTCTCTCATGTTTACAATTGTTATTAATCATCAAAACACATTGAGAACTAACATTCTCCCCCTTTTTGATGATGACAACACTTGTAAACATTTGTTTCTTTTCAAAAACAGATTTGATCATTTGAGCATTGAGAAAGAGATTTTGGTAAAATATTTGCAAACTTGAGGTTTTGAAATTTCAATTTGATAAACTCAGTTTTAGCATAGAAACAGAAAAGCAAACATTAATCTTTCATGTTAATCAACTATCAGAGAATAATGAGCTTTTGAAAATTTCAGATTGAACAAATATCATAAGTTTAAAAATCACTTGACAGATAATCATCTTGGACATTCAGAGATAATCTTAATTGCAATTAGAAATTAGCAGCTGAAATCCAAAAGGCAATAAAGCTATGAAAATTAACCATTCATTAGAATTTAAACATCTTATGAGAAGATAAAAGAGTTTCAAAAGCAAATATTCAAAATACAATTGAAATACAATGCAAAGATTGTTTCTCTTCTCCACTTTTCACTCTTGATTTTCTCCCCCTTTGTCATCAGCAAACAAGGGTGGAGCAACTGGGGTAGAAGGATTGTCTGGTTGAGAGGGAGGCTTAGGCTGATTGGTGAGAATGGTTTCTTCAGGTTCAATGGAGATGGCTGGTTCGGTGGTTGGGGGCGGGTTCGGAGGCTGTTTTGGGCAAAGTAGAACTGGGTTCACCCATGCATCCAAACCCGAGAACTAGAAGCAGCTATAGACGATTTTTCAGAATTTTGTCCATTTTGTCGTTCAGACTCATCATGGTCACCAGAAGAGTGGAAATACTTGCTGAGTGATCTCCAAGCTGACCACTAAGGTCTTTAACTTCCTTCTTCAATTCTGCCTGACCTTCTTTCAGCTCTTCCTGGCCTATATTGAAACCTTCCTGAGTATCCACCAGATTGTTATGGCCCTGATTTACTTCAGAGACCAATTTTTCCATTTCTGTTTCGATTCCCTCTGAAAAAGTAGAAATAGCTTTGTCAACTATTTCTTTGATCCTTGTATCCAAATCAGAAGGCATAGACGTATGGAGGAGGAGGTGGACTCGAGCTTCTTGAACTCGGAATGAGTGGCTCTTGATCTGGTTGGTCTAGGCGAGGAGGGGCCCTTGATTGGCCGGAGCAACCTTCATCCACATTTATTCTCATCGATTTAGGATGTGTCTACCAAAAACTTGAGGTTTTTCTAGTTTTTCTTTGGTAGGAACATACCAAATTTTCTCATGGAAAAGGATGACGAGAGATAAGGTTTGCAAAAGGAATTCGGGAGGTTTTTACGGAAGCAAAACGAAATCTTACCATTTCTTGAAAAATCCAGTACCCAACATTATGAGGTACCTTGGCAATAATGGAAGCAAAGATAGGATAATCCTTCTTTGCGAAATGGGTGAAACTTCCTCCTTTTTGCACAAGATTTACGGTGTAGATGTACCGAGATGGCTCGAATGTAGGGTTCATTGATCCGGGTTCAAAATTGAGAATGTTTAACCCTCCGGAATAGGCTCATTGGGTCTTAGCGGTTCATAGATTTGCTATCGGTATAGTTCAATGAAGCTACGAGATGGAGGATTGGAGATTTGCGGAATTGAATTTAGATAGGAAGGGGTAATGGTTATTTGTTTGTTTCTAATGGTTGTGGTAACCCTTTCCTCAACTAAATTTCCATCACTTTGTCTAGCAAGTTATTGTAGGACATGCCATGGTAGAATACCTTGACAAGAGTGGGGCTGTAAGAAGCACTTATGGAAATCAGATTTTCAAATTGTTTCGACCATGGAAAGAGATCCAAATTGCATTCTCTCTTAAGTGCAGCAAGGTCCACAGAGACGATGGGACAGAAAACTTTGGGACCAAATTTTTCTTTAAAAATAACAGCATTGTCTCCTTCCAAACGAATAGGAGCACTTGAAAATCCTTCTGGTATAGTAGAGTGATTGTAAATATCATACAAATCAGGAGTTTCCTTGGATACACGAGGAGTAGGATCCTCTTTTTTTTGAGACCGAAGGAACTTGAGAACTTCCTTGATCAGTCCTAGAGGCGGTCCTCTTGCTTCGTTTGGACTTGTAGGTTTCGATCGCCTCGGAATTTTGCCTTTCCCTTTCTTTGGTTGCTTCTTACGGATTTGGTCGTTTCTTGGGAGCCTCTTGGTTTGTCTCTAATTTCGATTCCTTTTGTTACGGAGGTAGGAGTCGAATGAGTTGCTTTGTAACTCCGGGTATTTGGGTGTCTATCCCGGTATTGAATCGTTTAGGGAGCATTTTCGTTCGTGTAGGACGTTCAGGGTTAGGAGTTTGAGTGGATTGGGCTTCTGAATCAGCGACATTGGTAGAAGCAGAGTGTTTTGGGGTCATTTTCGCTGGGCTTTGTCGAAGAAGATGAGAGGATTTTGAGAGGGAATAGGAGCAAGCTCGAGAGTTGAGTGAAGTGAAGAGGAACAGTCATGTTTTACATATATAAAATGCGCGGCAAGCTCGAGTTTAGGAAGCTAAGCTCGAGTTTGCATAAACTTGTACTAACCTGGACTTCAAGAGTGTATGTGAAAACTCTTGAAATTCCTCTGCAAGCTCGAGTTCACTCACTTATAAGCTCGAGTTTGGGTTTCTCCACAATTTTATTTTCTCTCTGACTCCCTCGAGCTCGAGCTTACACTGCTAAGCTCGAGTTTGCCTCTCTTGACAACAAACTTCAGCAACATGTCAGAGTTGTTTAACATTATAAATGTCCTGCATAAAACACATCTAGATACTCCGATGCTTAAGTTAGTAAAATGTAATCATAAAACACATAACTAACATTTAAGTAGGAGCTACTTACAACTCATTGGGATTTACCATTCCCAATTCTCTTCTTATGAACACAAATTGTTCCTTTGCTAATGGCTTTGTGAAGATGTCGGCAAGTTGGAGATGTGTTAGGATGAATATGACCTTGACATCTTTCTTACCGAACATGATCCCTTATGAAATGATGTCTCACATCAATATGCTTGGTTCGAGTATGTTGAACTGGATTCTTGGCCAAGCTTATTGTGCTTGTGTTGTCACATAGAATTGGGATCTCCTTTAAATTGATTCCCAAGTCGAAACTTGTTACTTGAGCCAAAGGACTTGAGCACAAAGAATCGGATGCAGCCACATATTCAGCTTCGGTAGAGGATACGGCAACACTTGTTTGCTTCTTGCTAAACCATGAAACAAGTGAACCACCAAGAAATTCACATTGACCACTTGTGCTCTTTCTATCCGTCTTATATCCAGCATGATCTGAATCTGAATATGCCACCAAATGTTCAGGTTGACCTTTAGGAAACCATAGACCAAGAGTCTTTGTGTCAGCAAGATATCTGAAAATCCTTTTCACATTCTCAGCATGTGACTCCTTAGGAGCATATTGAAATCTTGCACACATCCCCACACTGAATTGGATGTCAGGACGGCTTGCTGTGAGATAAAGTAATGATCCAATCATTCCTCTATACTTTGTAATGTTGAAGTCCTTGCCTTCTTCATCAGCATCCAAGGCAGTGGTTGAACTCATTGGAGTATCAGCTCCATTGCATTCATTCATCCCAAACTTCTTTAAGAGATCATTGAGATACTTGGTCAGGAAATAAAAATTCCATCTTTCTTTTGCTTAATTTGCAGACCAAGGAAATAGTTGAGTTCTCCCATCATGGACATCTCAAATTCTCCCCATGTTCTTAGCAAACTCTTCACACAAAGCATTGTTAGAAGCACCAAATATAATATCATCAACATATATTTGAACAATTAAAATTTCATTAAGTTTATTGTTCTATATGAAGAGAGTTGTATCTTCTTTACCTCTGACAAATCCTTGATCAAGAAGGAATTTGCTTAATCGCTCATACCAAGCTCTAGGAGCTTGCTTAAGACCATATAGTGCTTTCTTGAGGCGATAAACATGATCTGGATGATGATCATTTTGAAAACCAGGAGGTTGTTCAACATAAACTTCCTCTTGAATAAAACCATTTAAAAATGCAGATTTCACATCCATTTGATAAAGTTTGAATCCTTTAATACAAGCAAAAGCTAGAAGAACTCTTATAGCTTCCAATCTTGCTCTTTGGAGCATAAGTTTCTTCATAATCAATTCCTTCTTCTTGATTATAGCCTTTTGCAACTAGCCTTGCCTTGTTTCTAACAATTATGGCGATTCATCACGTTTGTTTTTGAATACCCATTTAGTGCCAATGACTTGGATGGTCTTTAGGCCTAGGTACCAAATCCCAAACTTGATTTCTTTCAAATTGATGTAACTCCTCTTGCATTGCTATAACCCAATCATTGTCCGAAAGGGCTTCATCAATCTTAGAGGGTTCAATTTTGAAATGAATGCGAGAAAATGTGACTTCATTCAAGGTGCTTTTTCTCGTTCTAACTCCTTGATTAACATCACTATCACTTGATCCAGAGGATGACTCCTCTTTGTATCTCCATGATTTGGGTTGGTGTTGATCGGTGTTTTCACAAACATTTTCACAATGATTTTCAAATTCAGTTCCTTTTCCAAAGGTTTTTCAGAATTTGTTAAAGTAGGAAATGTTTGAAACAGTTGATTTGAAATAGGAGAAACATCATCATCATCATCCAAGGATTTGTCTAGATTGGTTTCACGAGAATACAACATGCATAGATTCTTCAACAATACGTGTTCTAGTGTTAAAGACTCTATAAGCTTTACTTCTGTTTGAATAACCCAAAAATATACCTTCATCCGACTTGGAATCAAACTTACCCAAGTTGTCCTTACCATTGTTGTGGATGAAACATTTGCATCCAAAGATGTGCAAATGAGCTATATTGGGTTTTCTTCCTTTGTACAGCTCATATGGAGTTTTGTTCAGCTTTTTCCGGAGATATGCTCGATTTGAAATATAGCATGCGGTGCTCATAGCATCGACCCGAACACTTGAGAAGTCGATTTTCATTTAACATGGCCCTTGCCATCTCGGTGAGGACTCTATTCTTTCTTTCAACAACTCCATTTTGTTGAAGAGTTCTTGGGGCTGAGAAATTGTGATCAATGCCCATATTATCACGAAATTCTCCAAAAGCATGATTTTCAAATTCTCCACCATGATCTCGTACGAATTCTGCAATAGAGAATCCTTTCGTTTTGGACCTTCTTGGCAAATACAGACAAATTGATCAAATGTTTCATCTTTTGAAGATAAAAATATGGTCCATGCAAATCTAGAGAAATCATCAACTATGACCAAAGTATAAAGATTGCCACCAAGGCTCTTTACTCTAGCTGGTCCAACTAAATCCATATGAAGTAGTTGAAGAGGTCTATTAGTTGAAATTTCATTTTTAGATTTGAAGGAAGTCTTGGTTTGTTTACCCTTTTGACATGCATCACGAGATCATGTCGTTTTTAAACTTGTAATTTTGGTAAACCAATAACCAGATCCTTTTACGTAACTTGTCAAGTTGAAACATATTAACATGAGCTAATCGTTTATGCCAAAGCCAACTTTCATCCAAGTTACCAACAAAGCGGTTTTCGAAATAGAGTTACTAGAGAGATTGAGAGTATAACAGTTACCTTCTCTAGGAGCTCTAAATAAAGCTTTAGCTCTAATGTTGTCTAAAGAAAGAACATCTTTGCTCACAATTAAACATTCCTCAGAATCAAAGATAACTAAGTTACCTTTATCTATGCTTTGACTCACACTAAGGAGGTTGTGACATAAGCCTTCTACAAGGTAAACATCCTTGATTTGTGGTCCTTTGTTGTTTCCAACTTCTCCAATTCCAGAATCCTTCCGGATTGATTTCCACCAAATGTTACCTTGCCACCATCCTTAGGTTTAATTGTAGCAAATTTAGATTCGTCTCCGTCATATGTCTTGAGCATCCACTTTGTCAATGAACCACTTGTTGGATTTTGATGCTCTAAGACAAACCTGCATGATATAGAATATCAAGTCTTAGGTACCCATTTTTTCTTGGGTCCTTTTGGGTTAGTTTGTGTCTTAGGAATCTTATAGGATCCCTTAGGCACCCATTAATCTATAGGCCCATGAAAACAAGAAGAAGTGATAATTACCCATTGATAATTACCTATAGGCTTGTTTCTTCTTTCCTTTTTATGAAAACAAGAAGAAGTTGCATGACCTTGAATTTCTCAAGAGTTTTTGTAAGATTGCAATAGTTGTCAATGAGCAAAAGGATTAGAGGAGTGGTTTGAGCTTGTTCTTCCAACAATTTTTTAATGTTCTTCAATGGATTCAAATTTCAATGTCTTTGAAGAAGATTTGAATTTGCTTTAAAGTCAAGCTCTTTGTATTATTTTATTATATCTTCTCAAACAAAGCAAAATAGTTCAAATAAGATCTTTGTCCAACCTTCTTCTTCCTTTTCGTTTATCGAGAAAATCGGTCTATAACCAATTCGACTTATCATTTTGTGAACCTTTGCTATTTTAAAATAACATTGAGCATTTCACTACCTCTAGTGAATTTCTCAAGAGTTTTTGTAAGATGCAAATTTCTTTTCTCTAGAATACAACAATTGTCACAAACTTTTTCTGAAATGTTTTCTTTTCTTTTCGGGCCGAAATGTTTTCACAAGGAGAAATACGAAGAAGAAACGTTGCGAGTTTGAGCTTGTTCTTCCAACAATTTAATTTTCTTCTTTGAAGACAGAAGCTCTTTTGCAATTTTTCGAAATTCAATGAAAATATAATTATATTCGGCTGAAAGTTCATCATAAGATGAGTCAGAATTATTTACCTCTTCACTATCTGAATCCTCTTCTTGAGCTACAAGAGATATTGGCTCTGTCTTCTTCTTGACTTCATCTTCATCGGATGAGCTATCGCCCCATATAGCTGAAACATAAGCTCTTCTTTTGAACTTATTGAATTTCTTATCTTTATTCTTCAGCTGTGGACATTCAGACTTGATGTGACCAGGCTTCTCACATTCATAGCATATGATGGGTTTCTTTGTTTACGTGCTAGAGCTACTCTTGTGAAACTTTACGTAGGCTTGGTCCTTTTTGTAGAATTTCTTGAATTTTCGGACCATCATGCCTAGCTCAAAGCATCTTCATCTTCATCTTCATCATCGATTTTACCTCTTTGACAGTCTTGAGAGCAATTCCTTTATTCTTGCCATCAATCTCATCAAGCCCTTTTCTGAATTTGATTTTTCCTTCATATTCGAAAGACCGCAAATAGTCTTTCTCTTTTGAAGCCATTGATTCACCGCGAGCTTCTTCGATTGCGGTGACCTTAGCTTCCCATTCCTTGCTTTGAGGATATTTAGTATTTTCCTCACTTGGACAGGTTGGTCATAGACTTTTCCCAATGCAGCAAGTTGATTGATCGGATGAGTGAATCGAGCTGGAATTCACTAATGGATTCTCCGGACTTCATGCGAAATAAATCATATTCGTCATGAGAGTGTTTACTCGATTTTCCTTGATTCCATTTGTCCCTTCATGGGCTATCTCAAGAGCATCCCACATAGCTTTAGCGAGATGACAAAGTGCAAATTCGAAAATACTCTTTTTGGCTTAGAGCACTTTGCGGCATGTGAATTGCTTTCATGTTGAGAGTGACTTGCTTTCTCGTCATTCTCATCATACTCTTCTTCTAGCTTAGGAGTTCTGACACCATCTTCTGTTGTTGCTGGTTCATAATTTCCTCTCTCGAACACCCTCCATAGGCCATACTCAGTTGCCATTACATAGACTCTGAACTTGGCCTTCCAGAAGGAGTAATGTTCTCCATTGAAACCTGGAGGTCTGTTGATTGAAGCTCCATCGGGTAGAATTCCTTCCATTGGATCTTTGATCTAGGATGTTAATCCTTAATGTAGATAACCAGGCTCGATACCAAATGAAAGTGAAGGAAATCACCAAGAGGGGGTGAATTGGGGATTTTAAAAATTCTTTTCGGATCACCCACACAACGAGATGCTTAACCAAGGTAAATGGAGTTAAAGAGGAAGAGCTTGACACGAGAAGATTTATCTTGGTTCGGTCTTAACTCTTGACCTACGTCCGTCCCCGGACTCTTTGGGTTTTTCTACTATCACTCAAATCGGATACACACTCTTGTACTCGAAAGTTATCCTCTCTCTAGGATACACTCCCCTTACAAGTTGTAATCGATAACCCAACCTCAAAGTCCCACAACTTTGAGATTCTTACAAAGAATGATTTACTGAAATAAACTCTCTCAAAGAGTGAATGAATATAAGCAACTGAAGCACAATGTATCAAAGATACAAATGAGAAATATAAGCGATGAAAAGACGATGTTCTTGTGTGTGTTTTACGTGTATGTCTTCTTTACTTTCAGACTTCAAAGCTTCATGTATTTATACTGGTTTGAAGCTTGTGAACGTTGTAGATCCGTTGAGACTTGATCTAATTCGAAAATATAGCTGTTGTGAGTGTGTCTCCATGAATCTAGCTGTTGTGAACAAATCTGTTTGAATATGGTTGTTGCAGATTTGAATATTTGAAATTTGGCTCCTCAAGAATGTGTTCCCATGCTTTGTTATGTTTAGTGGAGCGGTTGTATAATGTTGTCCAGTTGTTTGGAGGCTAGCTTTCTTTCTTGGAGAATGGTTGTGTTGCTATCCGGGATGTAACCCATTGCTTTTGGAGAAGAAGATATAATATAATATTGCAAGTTGTCAAGTTGTTTGTCTTAAAGTCTTCTTTAAAACAAACCTAGATCTTCTGTAATCTCATAAGCAAACTGGTTAAATCTGGTTAGGAAATATTGATATGAATCATATAAATCATATACAACCAATTCGCGAAATCAAGCTAAAGCATAAATCAAACTGAACAAAATACACCCGGATGCGTTCATCATTTCGAAGTTCCAAGCTCGAGTTTACTATACCAAGCTCGAGTTTGGTCTTCATTTAAAACTTGAGTTTTGCCTCTGGAAGTCTCAAGCTCGAGCTTGTAAGTGTGTAAGCTCGAGTTTAGCATTTGTCGGGGAAACATGTTTGAAATCATTTTGAGAGCCAAAATGAAAAAACGCAAGCTTGAGCTTATTAGTGACTAAGCTCGAGTTTGGCACTATTCATGTCAAAAATAATTTTAGTTCAAAAAATGCAAGCTTGAGCTTAGAGGTGTAAACTTGAGTTTGCTAAACTCAAAATATGATATTGCTCTCTGTCTGACCCAAGCTTGAGCTTGCAAGGGCAAGCTCGAGTTTGGCAATGGTTTTAAAAACTTTGAAAGATTTTTGTCAGACGCAAGCTTGAGTTTACAACCTTAAACTTGAGTTTACTCTTTGAAGGAAAAAAACTTGAAAACTTTCTGCTTGGTGCAAGCTCGAGCTTGGTATGCCAAGCTCGAGTTTACAACTTTTGTAAACTCACAAACTCTACATAAAATGATAAGCTCAAGTTTAAAGGATTACGCGGAGGTAAGCTCGAGCTTGTAACTGCAAGCTCGAGTTTACATATTTGTAAACTTAGTGAGAAAAGTCTCGGAAGAGGCAAGCTTGAGCTTAAAACTAATAAGCTTGAGTTTGCAATTTGAGTAACTTGATAAAATCCTCAAACCTTCGTAAGCTCAAGCTTACGGTGCAAGCTCGAGCTTACTCGAATATGAGTAAACTTTTGAAAACCTTCAAGCTCAAGTTTATGGACCAAGCTCAAGTTTAGAAAATGCAAAATAGCTTGGTTTGCTTTACGTAAGGGGCAAGCTCGAGTTTGGAGACCCAAGCTCGAGTTTGGAGCCGACATAATGTTTTTCAATTGGAATCATCAAGCTTTACCAAGTCTATAACAACAAAACATTCTCTCATGTTTACAATTGTTATTAATCATCAAAACACATTGAGAACTAACACCACAGTCCTCTTTATGAATCAAAATTACATAATTCAAAACCTTACAAAATAAAACTTTTTATAATTTCCAGGCTAAACTTTCTAAGTCATATTTACATGTATTGAGAAAAATCAATAGAGAATCACACTTCAAAATATTTTCTCCATCGGTTCCACAAAATCTTTAGTTCACAACAAGTTCAGTTTTATCATTTATTTATTTATTTTTCAAATCAAATTCATTAGATGATTTTGTTTAGCTCACGTGAATAGGCCCCCAGAAAAATATTAACTTTCAACACTTCATGATAAATTCAAATACATGCACAAAAAGATATATGCCCATAAGATATATAGTTGGTATAAAACATGACTCTTAAGAAATTTCCTCTTGTAACAAACTCTTTGAAAATCACCATGTATCCAAAACTTATGTCCTTTTTTTTATAACTCACGAAGATTCAATAGTTTTTTTAAAAAATAATGAATCACTTCTGTTCTAGTGTAAAACCAGATGTGGCTAGCTCTAATGGACTAGCATGTTTGATGTTGGTTGAATTGGAGCGAACTTGACCTAGGCGCAATGCCTAGGGCCTACGTACCCTGTAGAGGGGTCAAAGTCCACGTAGTTCGAGGACACACCTAGGCGTTTAGCCAAAGGGGTGGTGTGTATGCTCCAGTGAGAGTAGTCTCTCTACACCTTAGGGTTTGACCTCTGTATTTATAGAGTGTACCTCAAGTGGGATAGTATGGGCCTCGTAATCCACGGCCCTAGTACCATAATTGTCGAATCTTTCTTTTGATAAGATAGATCTCCCTTGATTATAGATGAGATAGGATTTCTCTTTATTATAGGTAGATCCTAATATGTGATATATTGCCTGTTGGGCCATACTGCTATTAAGCCTAAATATAGATCTGTAACAGTTGCCCCCCCCGGTAGTTCGATCTTTCGAGCTGCCGGGATGTATTTTGTCCCCAAGCAGGTTATCCGGGGTAGGCTGTCATGAACCTTACCCTCTCGTATGTCTATCGCACATTGTCAGGTTGGTTCATTATGGCCCTGGCGACCGAAGTCATTTACTCAGATCCGAGGTAATGTCTCAAAGATCCGAGGAAGTAGTTTGCTGCTTAAAGATCCGAGGTAGTGTCTCCAAGATTCGAGGTAATGTCGAGGTGGTTAGTCTGACTTCAAGGTCGGGATCTTTCGTATCCGAGTTGTTCCAGCTTGATTTGCTTTTGTCTGAGTCTCAACGAATCCCGGATTTACTTGTATTCTGATTGATTTGCCCCCAGACATGTAGTCCGGGTTAATTTGCTTTGAAACTTCATCTGTTTCTTTTCATGATGGTCGGGATCTCTTATTCTGAATTATCCTTAACAGGAACGGACTGCATTTGCTTACATCGCTAACAACTTTACAGTACCATGCTTATCTTGCCGTCCCCCCAGCCTGGCAGTCAAGGGCTCTAGGCTGCCGGGGTGCAATGACTATGACCATATGTTCATAGTTTCAATCGCGCATGTATTTGCCTTTATCCATTGTGCTATGCCGGTGTATCAAACCGGATTCATTTTGTAATAACAATTTGTAAACATTGATTCCAACCTTATCAATATCGTCTATTAATTTGCTAACTCTTGTTTTGAGTTATTGTGTTTTTATGACCGGCATGGGTCTTATATGCGCAATATCTGCTAATTGTATTCTTCCGATAGGTTGACATCGGGCATAGGGGTAGGGGTATTCTACAATACCTGAGCTACAGAGTTCCAGATCCGTGTCTGGGTTCTTTGCCAGAATAAGGGCAAACTGTCAGATGTCGAATCGTGGTGTCAAATGCACGTTCAAACATTTCGACCTGATCAGGGTCTGCATGACAATTCGCCTCCTTATCTAGGAGTATTTTTCCGATGCATCTAATTTTGAAGAAATAGTGTTTTTACCATTTTGCGACCTAGGCGTGGTAGCCCCGGTGTAATCCCTTAAGTTGGGTTCTACGCAACCTGGGCGTGGTAGCCCTGGTGTAATCCCTTTAAATTGGGTTCTATTTTTGACCGGGTGTAATGACCTCGATGTAATCTATTTTTGACTATCGATAGTTTTTGCCATAATGAGGGTGTTTCCGTATTCCGGAGGAGTACGTTTTAACCATAATCTCGGTGTTACCGTGTCCCAAGGAAACACGTCTGTTCCCAAGCAGACACGTTTTAACCTCTATCTCCACGGAGCTCGGTTGTTAACTAGATTCAATGTAACCGGGTCCGCCTTCAAAACTGTACACGAAGCCCGGATTTTAACTAGATTCATTGTGACCTGGTCCGCTTGGCGACATAGTCGTCTTCATATTCTTCAACCCAGCGTATTTGGAAAAAGCTGTTGATTCTTTCAGTTTAGAGGCAAGAGAAATCTATATCTTCTGCAGCTTCAAAAGGCCTCAATTCTGAACATTCTTTGATAATTAGATATTCTAGCTTCACCGGAGTTCTCAACCAGATTAGGGAGGGTTGCATCTAGCAAGATCTTATCTGCATTATTGGATGTTGAATTTGCATGGCATTCCAACTCTGAAGCAGAGGGATTAAATCCATTCACGCACATAAATCTCTTGTTTGATGCAAAAAGTTCAGATAGTTGGCAGTGTGTTGGCTGCCTGAGAATCAAACTCAAAACCACTAACAATAACTGGACTATGAAGTTGCTGCCACAATGATGTATCCCTTTTGAGGCACATAGAGACAAAGTACAACCATATGTGACTACATTGGGTTATCAAATTTCTTTATTTCTCTAAAAGTTTGTTAGAATCTCCATTTTAACGCTTCCACTGAGCATGACATTCCACAAAATGCCATCTTTTTTAGGCACTTTATCAAATCAGGCATTTTACGTCATGAATATAGCCATCTTCTGCATACAACTTGATCAATGAACTAACAAATAAATCCATGTGACAACCCATCAACTTAAGAGTATTATGAATAATTTGGCCCAGTTGAACATTACTTAAGTCACCACAAGCTTTAATGACGTAAGGGTAATATGTATTTGTCAAGGGAAATTTTACTACCCAACATCCAAAAATTAAACAACAAGGCAAACCTGAACCAACCCATATGATGTTGTTATTCCTCATTATCGCAAAGCTTCAACTGGTTGTTGTCATAAATTTTCTATTTAACCAAGGTATCAATTGTTGAGTAGATGACTCAGAGCTTCAAAAACCAAGACATGAGGCAGACCATATAGCTCTCATCCAAAGTACTTATGACGAGGAATTGACAACGCCACAAGCATTGGAAGTTGATTGACAATTGCTGATCCACCAACAACATGCCTTTGCGTCTAGAATAATTCATATAAAAGCTTCATTTCATGATAACCAATGCTTCTCGTTGCAGAGTCATCTCGGAAAAATCCATTGTTAATAAATAAGAATTGTATATCAACTAGTGGGCTCAAACCAATTATCATCTCCATGGCTTAATGACTATGGGAATTAGCACTTTTCTATCACTGTTTGGTTACGGTTTGATTCACCCACAAACTAGAAAGAGCTTGTGAAACTAGAGCAGTTAAATGATTTGATGGCATACAGGCCTTCAAGGAGGATTTTTCACCTGTAGCACCGACTAACCAATTAAGTGGCTCCTAATAGACAGAGTTGTGAACATGGAATTATACAAAAGAAACAATTGCTGCGTTGAACATGCACAGTGCCTTGTTCAGGTAATTCAGCTGGGCAACGACACATATTATTGCCACATGTGAGAAAAAACCAAGTCTGCGAAGTTATTTGATTAATTCCCTCAAGCATGAGCTTTATTGCAATTCCAATGGCCTTTATGCTCACAACCGTAAGTGAGCCCACAAAAAAAATTTTTTCCAAGTAAACCAGCATTTTGAATCAAACCATACCCCCTCTATATCAATATACTGAACTGACTGAATTCCATGCCACATAATTTTTAATTTGTATTTTATCCACAACACGACGTGCGTCATTAATTGAACCTAAACTTGCGTACATGGATATCAGCATATTAGACGGAAACATGTCTGATTACGTTGTCTCCAGCCATAGCCTTTGTAGATGAATATTAGAACCTAATGGCCCTTGATCCTAACAAATCTTCCCATGCCTGCAACTCTTTCAAGAAATTCAGTCAAGATACTGGTTTGTTACAAGCATTTTTCATCTTTGCATCAAACTTCTTCATTTGCTTTAGGCTATCTTCAGAACACCTAGCATATTGATTTGGTGTAGCAGAAATTTCAAGCCACGTAGCGCATGATGAATTACTGCTTCTTTATGTCGAATGGAAGGTACTCAAAGAGTTGTTGAGTGATGACTTCTTCATCTTTTCTTGAAGGAGAACATCTAGCAATCTCATCATTTTAATAAGACAAATTTCTGCCGCAATAATCTGCACTATCGCCCTTCACGAAACCATGTTGGACAAACAAAAAACATCCTCTTATTTTGAAAGTTGCGCTCCTCAAATGCCTTATCGGCGGGCTTAGATAATAGATGATATTCTGACAAAGGGTCAAATTGTGAAGCAAGTGGAAATAAAAGGGACAAGATGCCTCTGAGGTTGAAAAATGGAGCCATCTCTAGGACAAGCAAAAGAGATTTGCTATAGAAATCGTAGAGCTACTAAATCACGCTTAGGCATCTCCTTGAAAAATCCCATTGCCAAATGCCACATTAACATTCATTAAAAAATATTTATAGCATTCCATGAAGCAACGTTACATTCAAGCATTGTATTTGTTATGGACCAATATATTGAGCTAGGCAGGTTCCCGGCCCAGTAGGGAGCCCATAGTAAAACCCCATAATCTACCCAGGTAAATAGGGAACCAGGTAAATGGTCCCCCACTACTCCATCGTGCCTAATATGTGCAGGACAGTACACGTAGTAGAGCAGGGACCTGGAGAACGTGGGAAGTGCATAATGGCTGAAGGATGGAAGCATTTGCATGGGAGTGAAACCCTAGGTAATCCCTATAAATAGGAGATTACCCACCAGGTGCACTCTGGACTCTCTCTATTTCCATTACTTATTATTCAGTCACACTGCACACACACCACCCTCTGGGTGAAACGCCTGACCTGTGTTGCATTGTGATCTGAGCTTCCTCGACGATATCTCCTCCATAGATATTATCGAGCTAGTACCTTCCACTGATACTCAATCAGTAGAAGACTCCTTGATCCAACATAAACCATTCCCAGCTTGCTAGAGCTGGACATCTATGTTCTACTACAGAACATTGGCGCCGACTGTGGGGACCGTAAACTTCGATTCCCAAAACCACAAAGCCCCTGCTGATCACTGAGGATGGCCGCGAGCACGAGAAGCCATAGTCACGCCACTCGGCAGGACCAACCGCCGGAAGAACCTCAACGACGTCCACAGCAGGAGCACGTAATCCAATACTCCGACTCGGTAGCTCCAAACCACGACCATGTAACTGTGGAAACCGAGGGCGAAGCCGAGGACATAGCCCACTCTCCTCACCCCAGTCTGATCGCCCGACAAGGGCAGCAGAACATGCAGAATCTGAACATCCCTCCCCCTCCGTGCGAGTTCCAAGAGGTACACCCCGATTCTAGGGTGTTGCATAGCACTATGGGTTCACTGATTCTAAGAATGGAGAATATGGAAACTCGCCAGAAACTCCAAAGAGAGGAAGACACCCGACTCATCCAGAAGAACCTAGATCTCCGAAACGCCGTTTGGCGACAAAAAGAACAAAGGCGGTTACAACAAGAATGGGAGGAGAGAGCAGGGCCAAAGGAGAAGCAGCCAAAGCGAGATGGTGCTGGTACAAGCCGAGAAATGAACTCGACGTCCACTCACACCATGAGGAGGAGGAGCTTACCGAAAAAGAGGGGAGGAGGAAGACGTGGTAGTCGCTCATGACCGGGTAAAATCACCGAAGAAGACCACCAGGAGATCCTGGCTTTAAAGGAACGGTTAAGAGTACTAGAAGGTCCCATTCGGGATACCAGAAAGCCCAACCGAACTAATGGCAGGACGATTGCTGAAGTCAATGGATGGACCCGCCGACCTTTTCTTGCTGACTCGTCTCGGTCGAAAGAAAGACGTTTGTTGGTCAACTCGGCCTTGAACGGACATGAGGCGAATCCGCCGTCGTTCAATGTAAACATGGCGGGCAAGCAAGGCGGGACATGAAGGAGACACCTATTACGCCAGTTTTCAAAGGAAATCATTGCCGCAGCTTATCCCAGGAAACTGGATTCTAGAGAGCTTCCAAAGTACAATGGGAGTCAGGATCCGGTGGTTCACCTTAATAACTTCAAAATGGAAATTGGGGTGAAGGGAATCGTGGGGCATGTAATTCCTCGTTTGTTTGCAGGAACCCTTCAGGGACCTGCCCAAACCTGGTTCCACTCTTTGCCATTAGATTCTATTCCAGATATGAAAACCATGGAGTATAAGTTCCTGCTTAATTTCACTACAAGCAGAAAATAGCCGAAGACCGAGTTCCAGTTGGACCAGGTCAAACAATTCTCTAATGAAAGCCTACAAAAATACCTAGACCGATTCAAAGAAACGGCGCTTCAAGTGCCCGAACTAAAGGAAGACGTCTACTTACACTGCGTCATAGCCGGTCTAAATTCCACATCTCGGTTGAAAAAATCGGTAATGAAGAATTGACCTAGTACTCTGACCGAGTTTACAGACCGGTCAAAGACATACCTCGAGCTCAAACAGATGGACATGATGAGTCAGGTGGCAAAAGAGCGGGGCAAAAGTCCACCCCCTAAGAGTAGAGAGCTGCAAGCCGGTCGTAAGCCAGAATCTCACGGTCGGGGTGGAGGAATAAGGTCGAAAGGAGAAAGGCCAGAAGGGAGATTCAACAGGTACACTCCCCAAAATTTATGCCAGGCCGAGATTTGGCATGAAGTCTCAACAACCGACATGAAGAAGGTTGAGCGACCCCGGCCAGTAACAAGGGAAGCCAATCTATATAAATCCCGATACTGTGACTTCCATGATCAGCATGGTCATACTACGGAAAAATATTGGGACCTCAGGGATGCCATTGAAAAGTTTGTCCGGGAGGGGAAGCTCCGCCAGTATGTCATCCAGACACAAGGACGACAAAATAACAAGAGACGAGGCAGGAGAAGCAAAAGCCCACCTCAGCCAGATAGGAAGAGGCGTGAGCAGAAAAAGAAATCCACAAACAGCGACGATGAATTCCCTGACCCTAAATATGACTGCAACGTAATCAGCGGAGGTTTTGGATGTAGGGGTGACTCGGTGAGTCAGAGGAAGAAGTATCTAAGGGAAGTTCTCTCAATCAGGGACCGCCCAGCTTTCAAGAATGACGCAGCAAAACCTGAACCCCTGGTCCTGAGTTTCACTGAGGAGGATCTAAAAGACGTAACCCCAGGACACCAGGATGCATTGGTCATTATGGGGACCGTGGTCAACTGTTGCATAAGAAAAATCCTGATCGATAATGGGAGCGCTGTAGACATCATCCTATGGGACGCATTTCAGAGAATGAGTTCGACCCAGAAGATTTAAAGCCTTGCCGAACAACCTTAACCGGTTTCAATGGCCGGGATACATGCCCAAAAGGGTATATCGACCTAAAATTGATGCTCGGAACGAAAGGCGCTTTCAAGACTGAGCGTGTCAGGTTCATCGTGGCCGACTTCCCCTCATCTTACAATATCATATTGGGGCATCGTACCATTCACAACTGGGATATGCTGGTGTCCACCAAACACCAGCGGCTAAAATTGGTGAATAGAAAAAACCAAATTGTAACAGTCAAAGGCGACCAGAAGGATTCCCGACAGTGCTATTTCGATACGGTCAAGGCGAACAAAGTTGACCCAACATCCCAGAAAAAGAGAGCTAGAGCACCCACTGAAGAGGAAAAAGGGAAGTTGGTCAACTTCATTGAGTTAGATTTACGCAAGGAGGACAAGATAAAAAGAACGGAGCCGGACGGAGAGCTGGAGGATTTTGCTTTGGGAACTGAACCCGAACAAAACACCAAAATTGGCAAGCATCTAAAAGGTTTGCTACAATAAGGACATTTTTGCATGGCGTCCATCTCGAGATCCCCGGTAGAGCGATTTGCCCGACGTCAACCCCGGTGGTCCAAAGGAAGAGAAAGATTGGGACGACACGAAGCGAGGCCTTGGAGAAGCACACGAGATGAGTTATTGGAAGCCGGTTTCATACGTGAAGTACAAGATATACCACCCGGCTATCGAATGTTGTTATGGTCAAAAAGCCTAACGGCAAGTGGCGGGTATGCGATTATAAGGACTGAACAAGGTTTGCCCCAAGGATTCTTTTCCTATGCCAAGCATAGACCGGCTAGTAGATAGCTCATCTGGCTTCAAATTGCTTTCCTTCATGGATGCATACTCGGGCTACAACCAAATCCCCATGCATGCCGATGACCAGGAAAAGACGACATTTATCACAGAGAGGCCAACTACTGTTACAACGTTATGCCTTTTGGTTTGAAGAATGCAGGAGCCACTTACCAGAGGATGATGAACAGGGTTTTCAAAGACAAATTGGGGAAAAACGTCAAAGTTTATATCGACGACATGATCGTCAAATCTTCACGGACAAAGGACCATATCCAAGACCTTCAGCAAACTTTCGACAAGCTGAGGAAGTATCGCTTGCGCCTCAATCCAACGAAGTGTGCTTTCAGTGTTCCAGCAAGAAAATTCCTGGGATTCTTACTCACCCACAGGGGATCGAGGTAAACCCTGATAAATGTCAGGCTATCTTGGATATGCAGCCCCCCAAGAACAAGAAGGAAGTTCAACAGCTCACAGGAAGGCTAGCCGCTCTGACCAGGTTTTTACCAAGGTCAGCTGAAAACTCTCTTCCTTTCTTTAAGTTACTAAAGAAAGAAACATCTGGAGGTTCGAATGCAAAGTGTCAAGAGGCTTTTGCAAAGATCAAGCAATGCCTGACAACACCGCCGGTACCATCTCGCTCGAAGCTCGAGGCAGGATTGATCATATACCTAGCTGTTGGGGATGAGGCGGTTAGCGTGGCATTGGTGAATGAGGAGAAGGACGGTCAAACTCCAGTATACTTCATAAGCCGAGCTCTGCAAGGGGCCGAGCTGAGATACCAGAAACTGGAAAAGATGGCATTCGCCCTACTCATGGCCGCGAGACGACTGCGCCCATACTTCCAGAGTCATTCCGTGGTAGTACGCACAAACCAACCAATCTGACAAATCCTGCATAAGCCAGACTTGGCAGGGAGAATGGCTAGCTGGGCTATTGAATTGTCGGAATTTGATATAACCTACGAAGCGCGACATGCGATCAAATCCCAGGCTCTAGCCGACTTTGTGATGGAACTAACCCCGTCTGAAAATTCAGAAATGAACGACGATCACAGACACGACTTAACATGGAGGTTGTTCGTTCACGATTCATCGAATAAAAAAGGAAGTGGGGCAGGAATAATCATCGAGAGCCCGGAAGGAGTCTCTTGGGAGCTTTCCCTTCGGTTTGAATTTGCAACATCAAACAATCAAGCAGAATACGAAGAGCTTATAGCAAGATTACGACAGGCAAGGGAAAGCGGGGCAAAAAGAGTTCACGTATCTACTGACTCACAACTGGTTGCATCCCAGATAGAGGGCAAGTACCAAGCTAAAGGCCCTTTAATGGTCAAATATCTGGGAAACGTTAAGCAGTTGATGGCAGAATTTGATAACGTGGAAGTAATACATATCCCCCGGGGAAAGAATGTTAGGACCGACGTGTTGTCAAAATTAGCAAGCACTAAGAACCCCGACAATCACCGCACCCCGACAATCAGAGGCAAATGATTGGCGAAAACCAATAGCCAATTACCTTGAAAGGGGAATCCTCCCGGAAGACACCGACAGTGCCAGGAGAATAGTAAGGACGTCGGCATCGTTCACCATGATTGATGACGAATTATATCGGAAGGGTTTCCATTCCCCGCTAATGAAGTGTCTTGATTCGGCCAAGGCTGACTACGTGCTGTCCGAAATCCATGAAGGAATAAACGGACACCATATGGGCGCCAGGGCATTAGCAAGAAAAGCGGTGAGGGCTGGGTACTTTTGGCCATCTATGGCGAAGGATTCTAAGAAGCATGTGCAAGAGTGCAATAGCTGTCAAAAACATGCCAGGGTCATACGCACCAACCCATCGGAGTTAACTAACATGTCGGCTCCATGGCCGTTCTATAAGTGGGGATTGGATCTGCTTGGCCCATTCAAGAGGGCCCCAGGACAACTACGTTGGCTTATAGTGGCGGTAGATTACTTTACCAAGTGGATAGAGGCAGAACCATTGGCAACGATTACCTTGGCACGAGTTCAAAAGTTCTTCAATCAAAATATTTTATCTCGGTTTGGAATCCTGGCCGAAATTGTCACAGATAATGGAACCCAGTTCACCGACAAGGGTTTCCAAGACATGGTTGCTGATCTCCACATCATTCACCATTTCGCATCTGTCGAATATCCACAATCCAACGGCCAAGCCGAGGCTGCTAACAAGGTTATCTTGGACGGATTGAAGAAGAGGATGGAAGACGGTGATTCAAATTGGGTGGAAGAGCTATACCCGGTCCTTTGGGGACTCAGAACCTCGATCCATTCAACAACACAGGAGACCCCATTTAGGTTAACCTATGGGTGCAAAGCAATGATACCCGTTGAGATCGGTGAGCCATCTTGGAGGAGAGTTAAAGCCCTACATGAAGAAGAGGACAACAACCGATAAATCTCGGTGGAATTGGATCTCATGGACGAAGTCAGGGTGAAAGCACATTGCCAAGAGCTAGCCGCTAAGCAGCTTCTAGCTAACAGGTATAACCAGAAAGTGGTGCCACGCGCATTTACAAAAGGTGATCTCGTCCTTCGACGAGCTGACATAGGCAACAAGAATGCCGATCAAGGCAAACTTGCACCAAATTGGGAGGGTCCCTACCGAATTACAAAAAATTGCGGAAAAGGGGCCTACAAGCTGGAAACCCTGAAGGAGAAACCCATAAAGCGGACATGGAATGCTGATAAACTCAAGACCTATTACAGCTAGCATGTTAGTTTCCTTTTCCACTTCATCTGATGCCTTCTTATGGAAGTAATGTACTGATAGCTGTTAAGGCAAACTTTTCAATGAATTTCGGGTCATGAAACCCGTTTTCAACAATGATTGACTGTACTACGATTGCCAAAGCCGGACGCGCATTAAAACATATAGGAATCAGAGGCATTCTAGCCCGGTTCCAAAATCATGTTCCCATTAAAACATGTAGGAATCAGAGGCATTCTAGCCCGGTTCCAAAATCATGTTCCAATTAAAACATGTAGGAATCAGAGGCATTCTGGCCCGGCTCCAGAGACCATGTTCCAATTAAAACATGTAGGAGTATGAGGCACTCTAGCCCGGCTCCAGAGACCATGTTCCAATTAAAACATGTAGGAGTATGAGGCACTCTAGCCCAGCTCCATAGACCATGTTCCAATTAAAACATGAAGGAGTCAGAGGCATTCTTGCCCGGCTCCAAAGACCATGTTCCAATTAAAACATGTAGGAGTCAGAGGCATTCTAGCCCGGCTCCAGAGACCATGTTCCAATTAAAACATGTAGGAGTATGAGGCACTCTAGCCCGGCTCTAGAGACCATGTTCCAATTAAAACATGTAGGAGTATGAGGCACTCTAGCCCGGCTCCAGAGACCATGTTCTAAAAAGGGTGAATGAACCCGCGTTTTGAAAAACGCGTGTGGATTCATGGTTGACGAACCAGTTTCCATCAACACATTCGTGAAAGGATGGCATGAACTCTTGATTAAATATCCAGTTTTCAAAGACCACGCCTTTAAGAAAACATGTAGGAATTAGAGGTATTTTAACCCAATCCTATGAGCATGTTGATGTCAAAATGCAAAAGAATTCATGGACAAGAAACCAATTTTCAATGACATGTTTGATCAACAATAACAGGAGATGTGTTCACCATTTCAGAAGAAGTTCAAAAAATGAAACACTAGTATTAGTCAAATTGTACTGTCATATTTACAAGCCGGGTCATTACCACGGCATCAAAAGGATGGCCTAAAAAGCAGGAAGTCATAAAACAACCAATTTGCCAAGAGCTCAGAAAGACGGGGGTGGGGCTGGTTCCTCCTCTTCTTATTCATCTTTGGCCCCGGGAGGAATCAGCTGTCCCTTCTTGTTGACATATGATTCATAGTTAAGACCAACCAAGTTGAGGGTGAGGCCGGGATTGAGGGCGCGAATTTGCGCAACAGCGTTGCCAAACGAGAAAACCGCTGCATCAGCATACTCGGTCAACCCCGCTTTGGCCTAACCTAGTTCAACCTCCTTGGCCGAAAGCTCACCTTCCCTAGCTGCGAGCAGGGCTTTATAATGTTCGGTGTCGGACTGAGCCTTGTCTACGGCCATTTGACCGTCCACACGAAGATTTTCCAAATGACGGACATCCAGCTCTGCCTTCAACAGCTTCTCCTCCGCCTTTTTGAGGTCGGACTTAGAGGTTTTCAGTTCCTCTTCCAAGGTCCTCTCCTTAGAGATAGAGGACTTGATTTCTTCTTCCTGCTTGGCCTTAGCGGCCTGCAAGGAGTTGAAGTTCTGTTGGAGTTGGGCATTCACCGCCGTAAGGGCTGACAAGTTGGCAACGACTCTATCCCGGTCCTCGGCAATCTTAGCCACCTCAGAGGTTTGCTTCAGAGCAGCATTCTCCTTCTTTAGCGCAACCAGGTGAGCATACGCCATCCTATATTTTATCTTCACGAGGGCATAGGAGCGAATCAAGGAAAGACCTCGATAACCCTATAATTGCATTTGATTCAACATCCTCTTGGTAGGCTCATTCAGGCCAGATGCGTCATGAAGGAAAGCAGGAGGTCTCATTACATCTAATACTTCCTGGCTCAGTCCCTGCCCCCACAAGGCGCCCTCGGGAAGATTATTCACGGAAAGATTGCCCAGCACCGAGGTCTCAGCAGAGGTAGTTGGCGCCGGGGAAGACATGAGAGGAGCAGGCGAACCCTCAT
Organism: Acacia melanoxylon; assembly: GCA_019022615.1. NCBI lineage: Eukaryota > Viridiplantae > Streptophyta > Magnoliopsida > Fabales > Fabaceae > Acacia > Acacia melanoxylon. The sequence goes on along the minus strand of JAFJYJ010000033.1, from coordinate 6,782,379 downwards.
TGATCGGCGTCTCGATGGCCCCCACACTTGGATTTGGTGGCCCCGCCACCATGTCTTTGCCCTTGACCTTTTTGTGGGCGACATTTCCTTCGGCATCTGACAAGGCTAGCCGCTTTTGGGAAACACTTTCAGGGGCCGGATTCGATGGGTCATTAACCGAGATAGTAAGAGGGAAACAATAAGAGGGAAACAAAAAGCAAATCAGCCAAGTATCAATAAAGTCATACTCGCAGTAGGCTTCCGCCTAACTAAAGGCGTGGTAATGTGCTTGGCCGGATCCAGGGGATCCTCCAGAGACCCCACATATTCCACAAGTCTCAAAAGGGTATCTTCCTCGTCGTCCGAAAAGCTCGTAGCTTGCGGAACGTAATCGTCGGGCCTCAAGGTATAGTGGTGCATTGACCAGTAAAGGGGAAACCTTTCCTCGGTCTCCCCAGAGTCGGTCCTCTGCACAAACCGGGAGCCCGGCCCGGTGAGGGCCTCGACCTTGATAAAGGCGGATTTGAAATTTTTCCATGACTCGCGAAAAGGCCGGAAGAGTCTCCGATCGCGGATACTTCGGAGAGTTGTCCACCCAAACCACTCCGTCGATTCGGTAGTTTGGATGCCGGTCTCCAATGGAGAAAATAAGGACATAAAGACCGGCACACTACAAACGAAATCCTTCTCCCCGCACAAGTTCTCAAAAGCGACGGCGAACGCCCAGCCGTTGGGATGAAGTTGGGAAGGGGCGAGGTGCAAGTGATTCAATAACTCGATCTGAAAGTCGGTAAAGGGAAACATCACCCGCAAAAGAGTGATAACATCCCGGTAGATAAAAAGGAAGTGACAGCCCTTCTCCTCTGAACGACCGGAGTCCACCGATTCGTATTTTGTGGGCAACTGCAGGGTATACCCTATCCCGTCCCCAATCCCGAGTTGGAGAAGATCTTTTGGGGTCAGGGAATTCTTCACCTGAGTGACCTTGCTGCTTACAGCGGGGGTTAACCCAGGAGAAATTGGGGAAGGGGCGGAAGTGCTAGATTCTTCATTCGAGGACTGGCTGGGTTGGTGTGATGAAGCCATGAACACCTAGACTTAAAAAATAAAATAAGATCAGAGAAGGGCACATTGAAAAGCGTTTTCCCGAGTAGGGGATTTAGAACTACAATGGGACTGGATGAAAGAACAGCCGATAAATCATTATGAATAAGTGTTTCGGCTCCGTCGAATGATAATTCCCAGTACAGCACCTTCTCGGGCCTGGGAGAGTTCCTGGGTTTTCTGGAAAGTTTTGGTAAAGGAGGATTTGTGTCGGGACCTAGAGGAAGATTTTTTGGCAAAGAACTTCTAGTTTTACAGACGTACAGAAAGGCTCGAGCCATTATAAACACCTAGAAAAGGGGAGCAGAAACTAAGAACCCACCCAACAAAGCCCAGAAATACAGTACAAACCAAAAGCACGATAGAAACCCAGAAGCGCAACAACCCAAAAAAGCGCTCAGAGAAAACCGAACGCATGATAGTGAGCCTAAAAAATGAAGTCAAAAAATAAGCAATCACAGGGCAAGCGGTAATATCTGGTGAAAAGAAGGAATGCAACAAGATTGACGACGAAAGGCGCTAGCTTGGATGCAAAGTAAACTCCTGAAGCCGAAGAATAGTCGAAAATGTCAAGTAAGACTGGCAGTTTTTGAAAAAAGAAATATATATAGACGTTTGGAATTTGAAACGCCAAGGGTCGCGATGCCGTTTATTTCTTCTAACGGAGTTGGAAACCCTAAGACAAGCGGCGGACCAAGGAAGCGTTTCAGGGGAAACGGCGTGAACATTAAATGCGCACGAAAACCAAAAGCTGCAATAGCAGCCAATCCGCAAAAATGACGGTTGAGTACTAAAGAAACACCAGAAAAGGTGGCACGTGGATCTGACCCTATTAAAAGTTCTTGAGGGCGGTTAATTTTAACTTAGCCCGGATGGGAGGGCGGTTTGCTCAAGAGTCAATCCGTTATGGAGGTCGGTTAATTTTAACTTAGCCCGGATTGGAGGGCGGTTTGCTCGAGAGTCAATCCGTTCTGGAGGGCGGTTACTTTTAACTTAGCCCGGATTGGAGGGCGTTTCGCTCAAGAATCGATGCGTTCGGAGGGCGGTTACTTTTAACTTAGCCCGGATTGGAGGGCGTTTCGCTCAAGAATCAGTCTGTTCTGGAGGGCGGTTAATTTTAACTTAGCCCGGATTGGAGGGCGTTTCGCTCGAGAATCAATCCGTTCTGGAGGGCGGTTAATTTTAACTTAGCCCGGATTGGAGGGCGTTTCGCTCGAGAATCAATCCATTCTGGAGGGCGGTTACTTTTAACTTAGCCCGGTTTGGAGGGCGTTTTGCTCGAGAATCAATCCGTTCTGGAGGGCGGTTACTTTTAACTTAGCCGGATTGGAGGGCGTTTCGCTCAAGAATCAATCCGTTCTTGAGGGCGGTTAATTTTAACTTAGCCCGGATTGGAGGGCGTTTCGCTCGAAAATTAGTCCGTTCTGGAGGGCGGTTAATTTTAACTTGGTCCATATCATATGGCGTTGTGAGAATGGAAGGTGGTTAATTTCATTCTAGCACCTTCACAGTCACGCACCCAGGTTTCAAAAACAAAGAGCGAGCGATGAACAAAAAGCAAGAGACAAAATATTTTCCATTGATAAGTGAGTGGTTTACATCACGTTCATACAGGAAAATAAACTAAACCCTACTGGCAAATATACGAAACACAAAATCTTGAAACAAGAGACTTGTAGCCAAGTGGCAAAAGGGAAAATGAAGAACTCTCTGCACCAAAGAGAACTTCCAAAGCGCATGGGCAGAGACCCTTGTAGGATGTTTGGATACAGAGGACCTATTGGCCCACCGCTGGGACATAGAACCCTAACCATGGCATACCTATGGTATGACGGCTCCACACACAGGCCAACCCACACAAGAGCCTCCGTGAAGCTCCAACGGAGCATGTCTGAGATCCCAGTGGAAATATTTCGCCAGGAACGTGAAGATTGGCAAATACTCCCGGAACTCCAGACAACTGTTGGAGGTTATGGATGAAGATTGGCAAATACTCCCGAAACCTGCTGCTGATACAGACCGCAGCTGGCATAAGGATTGACGTTCGCTCCTTCTTCCCTGCCTTTCGCCCACTCATAAGAGCAACCGTTTCAGGGCTAGAACCTGACCCCCTCGGCATCAGTAATTCTGCTTGTCCAGAACGAAACTTTATCATGTAGAATGGAGCACAAAGGATGGATCTGCATAGGCTTATATAGAGAAGCCCGTCCAAACGGCATAACTATTTAATGCCTTAAACGCAACCGTCATGGGCAATTAACGCCCTCCTTATGGAAAAACGCAAGTGCCTGCGGTAATAAATGCTTCGAAAGCGCACATATTGGGGAGATGAAGGGCCACATTGGGAAGAAGCGCATATATTCAATGCGCACGACATTCAAAAAAGATTGTTACAAAAAAGGCAGTGAATCCGTATCCCTAGGAGGATCAAAACACGCCTGAGTAACGCCGTATGATACTTACATACCCTTTATAATAACCAATATTGGGGGCCACACGTGGGAGAAGCCCATGATCCGGCTAGGGCCGTGCCATAAAAGCAACAAGGTCAATCTCGGTTATCATAAAAACCGCAAAGACAGCTACGACAAGCCAACCCGCCAAGAGAGGACAGCCTGTGACTCAGGGGACAGACGAGGAGGCGACGGGGGCAAGCAAATCTCTGATGGCCAAACCCACTAGAATAGCTCGGTCATGACCGAGTCCACAATAACGAGAGCGATGAAGCAGAACGAGTAGGAAGGGAGTCCTAAGGGATCCATACAAAGCTTGAACTCGGATAAATGATGACCGGACTAGTCAACGCACTAATCTCGACAGGTCAGGAGCCTGCCATACCGAGCTTTGGGACAACTGTTATGGACCACTATATTGGGCCAGGCAGGTTCCCGGCCTAGTAGGGAGCCCACAATAAAACCCCCTAATCTACCCAGGTAAATAGGGAACCAAGTAAATGGTGCCCCACTACTCCATCGTGCCTAATATGTGCAGGACCGTACACGTAGTGGAGCAGGGACCTGGAGAACGTGGGAGGTGCATAATGGCTGAAGGATGGAAGCATTTGCATGGGAGTCAAACCCTAGGTAATCCCTATAAATAGGAGATTACCCACCAGGTGCACTCTGGACTCTCTCTATTTCCATTACTTATTATTCGATCCACCGCACACACACCACCCTCTGGGTGAAACGCCTGACCTGTGTTGCATTGTGATCTGAGCTTCCTCGACGATATCTCCTCCATAGATATTATCGAGCTAGTACCTTCCACTGATACTCAATCAGTAGAAGACTCCTTGATCTAACATAAACCATTCCCAGCTTGCTAGAGCTGGACATCTGTGTTCTACTACAGAACAGTATTAAATAGCTCCAAAGCCTCGTCTATCCTCCCAATTTTCGCATACCCAATAATCATTGAATTCCAAGCCAAGGTTATTAGCTCATTCATAGAATCAAACGAACTTGGCAACCATGGGATAATAGTAATCTTTGATTAAAAGGAGGAATAGGAAGCCATAGCAAACCATCAAACCGAAACTTCGCTATGTAACTCCATGAATATTGCTTACATATAACTCACATATTGACATACAACAGTTTAATAATAAAATATCTTTTGCATGTTCCATTTTGTCTTTTTCAAATAGAATCCCCAAAGTTTTTGGTGTTATGATCTGCATCTATAATTAAGAAGGGCCGAGCCCACTGGTATTTTCATTTTCACCTCCCCAAATCTTCTAACGCATCCAACATATATTTTTCACCAATTATTCATTGAAAACCAACGCAAAAAGGAAATGTACCTGGGCGTCTTCATCAAGTAATATTGGTTCCTTGGAATGATCTCGGTTTCACCTTCAAACCTTGATCTCGACATATCATAATATGCAACAACCTCGGCATCTTCATCTTCTTCGAAGCCCGCATCTCAGAACCTCCCACTGTATCTCAGTCCTCATGGTGGGTTAATGTAAATCTAGGTATATACTCCTCCAAAATCAACATCTCGATGAGTATCGAATGTGAATCTTGACATACAATTTAACTTGCACCAGAATTATTTGCACCAAACTTAAATACTTACGGCTTGCTGTATGTAAAAACAGAGCTTCGTCAGAAACCTCTATAATCGTCGCTTTGCTGAAGACAGTGGCCTTCATCTCAGTCAGCAACCGCGGCTCTAGCTTCGGTAATGCCAAGTTGTCTTTCCTTTTCACCCACGATAAAGAAGACAGTGGTCAAACTTCTCAAATTTGATCGAGCAATCCTAATCCCCAGTGCCACAATCTCATTTTTCTTTTATCAGGAATGCCTCCGCTTTAGGTCTCATCTTTCTTCTCGTGGACAACCGGGATTGAAACTTCTCAGTGGATTAGAATATAGCAAGGAATCTTGGCATTGTACGAACCCTAGATTGCATCATGCCTACCCGAGTTGAGTCCCGACATTGGATCTCAACCATTCCACAAGGAGTATCGTCCGACTTGGGTTCCGAGATATCTAATAACGGTCTGCACCTCGGTATTGGAGAACAAGGAAGCGTTATAAATATCTCGGCATGCACCTCGGTATTGGGGATCAAGGAAGCATTATAAATATCTCGGCAGGGGATTCTGGACATGCACACGCACGTATCATCCCGGCACAGGATCCTGGATGTATCTCGGCGTTGGTAATAGTAAAGCATGTCTGCATACTTCTTTGTCAAAGTTTCCACATCTCAGTTTGAAGTCTCGCCCGTCCATGCAGGTCATCAATCTCGGCGTATCTCCTTGTCTGCACTCTATGTCTCGGTACCTCAGCATCACGGCACTTCCTCATCTCGGCCTTTATTATCTCAGCAATGTCGGTGAGTCTCTCAGCTACTTCAATCACGTGGAGCATAATCTTTCACCGAAATACACCTCTGGACATCCTCCTATAAGGGTTAATCAGCCTCAATCCCGCGATGCTGAGCTTGGATGTGAACTGAATAGGGGACGAATCCAAAACCGAGGAGGGCATTAAAATACTCAAGACTCCCTTGTTCAGACCAATCATTCTTGTGAAGATTGGAGGCAGATATTAGAGATCAAATCCTAAATCAATCGCTGAAAACAGGAACCCTTGGAAACCGTCGAACGCAGGCATTGAAATTAGATACATAATAAAGAAATACTAAGGCGAAGCGATGCCAGTGGAATCCTGAATCAGATGGTGCTGTTGGTGGTGATTCACGTTTTTATCAAACGAACAAGACCCAGAATCAGCTAATAAAATCTTTCTGAAGGAAAAACTGAAACTCTGGAGTCTTTCCCGATTTTCCTTGTATTTCTAGTAAACCCAGAATTGAAAATTTGCGACAGAGATGGCCAGAATAAATTGTTGCTTCTGATATCCACCATCTTTGGTCACGAGAATCGAAATTTACCGATTCCCCATGGTCGGCGCCAATGTTCTAGTGTAAAACCAGATGTGGCTAGCCCTAATGGACTAGCATGTTTGATGTTGGTTGAATTGTAGCGGACTTGACCTAGGTGCAATGCCTAGGGCCTACATACCCTGTAGAGGGATCAAAGTCCACGTAGTTCGAGGACACACCTAGGCTTTTAGCCAAAGGGGTGGTGTGTATGCTCCATTGAGAGTAGTCTCTCTACACCTTAGGGTTTGACCTCTATATTTATAGAATGTACCTTAGGTGGGATAGTATGGGCCTCGTAATCCACGACCCTAGTATCATAACTGTCTAATCTATCTTTGGATAAGATAGATCTCCCTTGATTATAGATGAGATAGGATTTCTCTTTATTATAGGTAGATCCTAATATGTGATATATTGCTTGTTGGGCCATACTGCTATTGGGCCTAAATATCGATCCGTAACAACTTCTTTATACACACACAAAGACACAGATGAATACAAAGCACACAATATTTTACAATCCACAACTCACAACACAACGGCATAAATCTTTCACAATATATTTTTATTCATAATAATTTTTCCCCCTTAAGGAATACTCCTTGTGATAATTCTACAAGATCCAGATATTCAAGTTTGGGGATCTAAACTGCCAACATAATCCTCCAGAAGCACTTGCAAGAACAAAAACATATAAAAAATAATAATAACATATTCTCGTATAATTTCTATTTGAATACGACAAACTATTATATGTACAATCATATGCTAGTTCCATAAAACTTCAAATCTTATTTGTAAAAATATTATTTATCTAATCACTAATTGTTATTTTCAAATTTTTGATGTGACCCTAAATTTTCACACATGGAACAACACTTTCTGTACATTTCTCCATATTTACTTAACTCTTTCATAATAAATATGTTCTTAGTCAATGAATCAACAAATCCCTTGTGCGAGCTTAGATTTTTTATTTATTTAATAACTATCATACTGTCCAATAAATTGCTTCATTTACTTCGCAAAATTTCAAACTTAGACCATTCCTTTTATCAACTCCTAAAATATTTTGGATCTTAATTCACCAAACGACCCAAATGTAGCATCAATCATAATAAAATCCCCATAAAGTGAATACATGTCATGCTTCCAGCCTTCTAGAATAATTGTAGCATATTAATTCATCAAACAACTATAAATCAACAAGTAAATTATTTTTTTAAAAAAAAAATCTCACATCTTAAGTGATTGTTTCCTATTCTAAACTAGGTACCCAACTTGTGGGGTTGTCGACCCCTTTCTTTTTAATAAACAATATTGTTTCCCCCTATAACTTACCCACAAGTAATTTATTACTTCAATTTTCCATACTTAATTTTTCTTTGCCTTTTCAAGGACGAGGACACTGTACGCAATATTTAATTATACACACACAAGAACTGGGAGGACGGAAAAAAGTATATATATATATATATACACACACACATGTCGTATGAAGACGGAAAGGCATGTGGAGGTTCAACTCTCCCCCTCTCTCTCTTTTAAATTATTATTTAACCATCCATTTTCAACCTCAAACTCTCTCAATCAGACTTAACGCTATATTTTTATTTGCTCCTACATTGCAACATCGTAATATAATTACCCATTACTTTTTCTTTTCTTTTTTTTAACCCTCCTCCCCTCCTTTGAAGAATACCATAAGGACACTTATGAAAGAAACAAGTAACCTAAAATTCTAAATCTAAATAAAGGGAAGTGCTCATGTTATGGTATTTAATTTTGCTATGATCACTTTTTGTTTTGTTGAAAACATTTAGAAAAACAAAATAGCTTTGGAATGTTTGGCTCTGATACCAAAATGTAACACCCCAATTTTCAACAATCAAATACTTAACCAAGGTATTTGAAATAGTGACAATCATCATAAACCCGTTTATTTCCTAGCCAAATTAATTTCCCACCATATTTACAAAACTCCCTCCCAAAAATAGTTCCAATAGCACCATAATTCATTTTTCAAACATTTTTCACAAAAGATATCATGCAATATGCCTCCCTTATATACCACCATCCATCCTTATAATGCTGACTGGAGCCATAGGCTTGTTAGTTCTCTATGTGTTTTGATGATAACTGACAATTGTAAACTTACGTTGAAGTTTGTCTTTGGTAAGTTGAAAAACTTACTGTCAAAGGCAAACTCGAGTGTGAGATGTCAAACTCGAGTTTGGACCTGACAGAGAGTAGCTCAAACTTTATGAACTTGGCCAACTCCAGTTTGCCTTAGCAAACTCGAGTTTGTGTGATACAAAGAGAACTCAAAGTTTTTCAAGTTAAGACAAACTCGAGTTTGTTCAAGATAGAGAGCTTTCAATATTTTTTAACGAAGCTAAATTCCAGTTTGCTTTTGCAAACTCCAGTTTGTGCTTTACATGGAGTTTTAAAGTTTTCCAAACTTGTATGAAAACTCGAGTTTTGAAGAGTAAACTCCAGTTTGTGCTTTACAAAGAGCCTATCAAAGTTTCCACTTTGAAGGAAACTCAAGTTTGGTTTTGCAAACTCGAGTTTAGATCATACAGAGAGCATCTTAGTTCTCTGAACTTTTGAAAACTCCAGTTTCCATTTGGAAACTTCAGTTTTGAGCTTTGTGGACTTAAAATCATTTTCACTTTAAAAGTCCAAAACTCGAGTTTGTCACTTATTGACTCGAGTTTGCTCTTATTTTCAAAATGCCCTTCAAAGCTCAAATCGCGATGTTCATCTCTAGAAGAAGCAAACTCGAGTTTGTGTTTATTAACTCCAGTTTGGTTCCTAAAGAATAGTTGCAAACACCAGTTTGCTTGAACAAACTCGAGTTTGCATCACTAAGTTTGAAAATCAAATTGCTCGAATTTTGGAAATCTTCATGTTTGATCTAGATACTTCTTATCATCACTCATTACTATTCTTAACTATGTTTAATCAGTTTGTTAGTGAGTTTCAGATGATTTAAAGAGTGTTAAATGAAGATTTAGCTTAAAGCAAAAAGTGACGTTAGCACATTTATTGCAAAGTCCAGAAAACCTTATATGCTTTTGGATAATCATTCTCTACATGTTGCTAAGGATTAATGTTTTCTTTCCCTATCAAGAAGCTTCTCTTCCAACGGATTTATTTCAAGGGAAGTCAACATAAACTTATGTGCACTTGGATTAACACTAATCAAGAGAGAGACTGGACCAAGCTTCAACCTAATCAGCTCATTAATGTCTCCAACAGTCACATTAATGAATTCAACGGTCATTTAATGCTCTCTTCACATATAAGGAGTTGCATTCAAGTCTTCTCAACAACCAATATGCATAAAACGAAAAACATTCAAAGTTTCAACTACTCTTAATGTTTTCTACTCTTGTAAAGTATCTGTTGATACTCTTGTACTTCAGTGTTCATTATTATCTGCTCTTAGAGAGAGTTTCATTTATAGAAATCGTTTATTGTAAGAATCTCAAGTCGTGGGACTTGGAGATTGGGTATATCATTTTACAACTTGTAAGGGGGAGTGTATCGTAGTGAGAGGATAACTTTGAGTACAAAGTGTGTAACTGATTCTGAGTGATAATGAAAATCCCAGAGTGTCTGGGGACTGGACGTAGGTCAAGAGTTGAGATCGAACCAGTATAAATTTGTTGTGTCTTGCTATTCTTTCATCTCCTCTGTTCTGCTCTGTTTTCGTAGTTAGTTCTAGAGTGTTTCAAAAAGAATTTTTAAAATCCCCAATTCACCCCCTCTTGGTGGTTTGCTTTGCTTTCCAGGCTAACACATAGTCCAACAGAAAGCCATCCATTTAACTGGATTGTTTCAAGCTCACTAAATCTTAAGATACACTCGGCCAAAGGAATAGAGCTTAAGTATGGACTATGGCTCCCCTCCTTGAATACAACTAAGGAGGTGTCACGTGTCCCATAGCTCCAATGCAATCCTGGCCAAAGGAAGATGTGGAAGAAGGGGCCCTGACAACTACTATACACTATGCACCGAGTGATGGCACAATACATAATAAGAGATCTCATCATACAAATCTCTTCCTTACTCCAACCCATCACAAATGCAACCATCATGACAATTTATATCCAATTCAATATATCATTCCAAATTAAGCCTCCGTAGGCACAACAAATCGCAAAACAATTAATATACATACATATATGTGAAAGTGGAGCTAAATCACCAAGAGGGGGGTGAATTGGGGATTTTAAAAATCTTTTCGAAATAGCTCTGTTTTTTAATAATAAAAACAGAGATGAGCTAAGATGAGAATAGAAGAGCAAGACACAAGGATTTATACTGGTTCGGTCCAATCTCTTGACCTACGTCCAGTCCCGAGACTCTCTGGGTTTTTCACTATCTCAAATGATTACACACTCGTACTCAAGAGTAATTCTCTCACTAGAACTTACTCCCCCTTACAAGTTGTAATCAATGAACCCAATCACCAAGTCCCCTGACTTGTGATTCTTTACAATAAATGATTTGTAAGTAAGAAACTCTCTCTAAGAGTAGATATAAATAAACACTGAAGCTCTAATGTATCAACAGATACTTAGTACAGAAACACTCAAGAGTAGTTGGAAACTTTGAATGATTTTCGTTTTCTGCTGTCTTGGTTGTTTAGAGAAATTGAATGCTACTCTATTTATACTAAGAGAGCATTAAAGATCCGTTGCAAGCTCCATTATGACCGTTGGTGCATTAATCTAGCTGTTGGAGGCATTTTGGAATTTTTTCTCTCTCTACTCTTCACTTAATCCAGTTGTACAGAAGTTCAGAGTTGACTTCTTGATAATTAATCCGTTGGAATAGCAGCTACTGGATGTGGTAGGTAGACATTAATCCTTTCCAAGCGTGTGCAGACGAATTACCCAAAAGTATGCAACTTTCTGGGTTCAGCATTTAATGTTCTGACATGCTTTTTGGTTTTGCTTCAAATCTTCATTTAATCTCGTTTAAGCAAGCTGAAACTCACTAACAAAGTGATTAAACATAGCTGGGAATATCAAAGAATAATAATGACAAGTACTAGAATTAATCAGATGAGATTTCACAATTTTGCTCAAGTTGATTTTCAAAAACCGCGACCAATACTTGAGTATGTTCCACAATACTTGAGTATGTCACCGTGCACTAATGTGAATACTTGAGTATTCATCTGAATACTTGAGTATTCATCTTCCAGAGAAGGCACTACATGATTTGAGCGTTGGACAATTTCTTTGAGTATGACCAATACTCGAGTATTGAAACCAATACTTGAGTATTGAACTTTTTATGTGAAAATAAGTTTAAGTCCAAAACTTCAATACTTGAGTATTCAAATCAATACTTGAGTTTTAAAAATATTTGAAAAAGAGCCAAGCTCTCTGTATGCCCAATACTCGAGTATTCAACTCAATACTTGAGTATTGAATTTGTTTGAAAACTCTGTGAAATCTTTTCCAAGTCAATACTTGAGTATTCTCTTTAATACTTGAGTATTCAAATCACTTGGAAATAGCAAACCTTTCTGTATGGTCAATACTCCAGTATTCAACTCAATACTTGAGTATTGAACTATTTTCAATATTTGTGAAGTCTCTGTCATCTCAATACTTGAGTTTTCATTTCAATACTTAAGTATTCATAAACATGTGTAAAGTTTGAAAACTTTCTGTTAGCCCAATACTCGAGTATTCAAACCAATACTCGAGTATTCACATATTGAATACTTTGATGACTTTCTGTATGACCAATACTTGAGTATCCATATGGATACTTGAGTATTGGTAATTTTGCATTTCAAAAGAGTCTCGTAAGATCAATACGGAGTATTGAAACCAATACTTGAGTATTGACTTATAGTGAAAAACTTGGAAAGCTCTCTGTAACACCAATACTTGAGTATTGAGACCAATACTTGAGTATTAACGAAAAATGCACCATTCACTGTCAACTCAATACTTGAGTATTGAAACCAATACTCGAGTATTCACTTGACAGTAAGTTTTTCAACTTATCAAAAACTCATTTTAATTTGTGTTTACAATTGTCAGTTATCATCAAAACACATAGAGAACTAACAATATGTAATTGACAAGTATATAAAATAATAACCAGGGTTACCTCTACACCAAGCTTATTTATACCAACACTTAAATGCTTGCTAGCACCAAATAATTTACGAGTAAATACCCTTTTGGGTCCCCGACAAAAAACATGAACCCCATTTTAGTCCCTAGGGACTAAAATGAGACTTTTTTATGGACTAAAAAAGGCTTTTTAGAAATTTTCGAGGGACCAAAATGTTCACCAATCGACCCTTATCCGTCCTTTTCAGGGACTAAAAAGGGTATTTCTTTGTGTGAGGGACCAAAATGGGGTCCGTGTTTTTTCCAGGGACCCAAAAGGGTATTTACTCATAATTTAACTTCAATCCACACCGTACTTTGATCTTTTTTCTTTCTCACTCTCTCTATTTTTTTTCGCTTTCTCACTCTAGTCGAGCGTCTGTGTGAGTTGGTTGTGTGTGTGGCATCTGTGAATGTGCCGTGTGTGAATGTACAGTCTATGTGTGTTTATATAATATATGAGAGTTAGGTCATTTGGTGTAATTTCCACTTGAGCCATCATATGTAATTTCTCCCTTGCCAATTTCACATCTTACCGCACACACGGAGCGCCTACTAACACTATATATATATATATATATATTAAAATATAATATATTATATTATTATAAATAATTTTTCCCCTTTCACCAGCGTTCCTTCAGCCTATACATATATATTATTATTATTATATTATACTGCATAATATATTATTGGGTTAAGGGTCTTAAATGACATGGAAGTTTTCGATCAGGAGTACTGGTAAGACGGAAGTTTTTTTGGACCAAAAATGCCACGGAAGTTCACAGGAAGTATCAATTTTGCCCCAGAAGTATCACTTTTGCCACAGAAGTTTTCGCTAAGGAGCAATTTTGCCCCGGAAGTTTTCACTAAGGAGCAATTTTGCCTCTGAAGTTTACAAAACGTAGCAATGTTTCCCCTTTGTCCCCAAATATTAAATTTGACTATTAAATCAGTCAAATATCACACATGTTATGCCTTGAAAAGGTCGAACTTGGATTCAGAGAAGGAGATCCTTCAGATGTTGAACTCAAGACGACCAGAATTTGTAAAGCCGAACTGGTCGAAGGGACTGAAAGGTCTGTCACAAAATGCAAATGAAACGCAAAACGAGAAATGAATTGTTCCAAAAATTGGTTTAGTAAAACAAATCAATAGTGATAATATTTACGTTTGTATATACTGATCATTAGCTTAGGTCATAAGTGATGCTTCCTTTGGCTTTTGTGACAGTCGACCTTTCAGTCCCTTTGACCAGTTTGGCTTCACAAATTCTGGCCGCCTTGATCTCAACATCTCAAGGATCTCCTTCTCTGGCTCCAAGTTTGACCTTTTCAAGGCATAACATGTGTGATATTTGACTGATTTAATAGTCAAATTTAATATTTGGGGACAGAAGGGAAAAATTGCTCCTTAGTGAAAACTTCCGAGGCAACATTGCTCCTTAGTGAAAAATTCCGGGGTAAAATTGCTCCTCAGCGAAAACTTTCGTGGCATTTTTGTCCAAAAAAAGCTTTCGTCTTACCAGTGCTCCTGAGCGAAAACTTCCATGGCATTTAAGACCCTTATCCCTATATTATTATATCTGAAGAGCCACTGTGATGACAATTGATCCCGAAACATTTTATTCATCAGAGCTTACATAATTATATACAGTAGGAATACTATCTTCTATATCCTAATATCTAGGGATTATACCAAAATAATAATTACAAAATTCAAATTTCCATAATCTTCTAATCATATCCTAAAATCTATCTAACTACCGAGATCATGATAAGAGCAAATATGCCCTTAATTGTGTTGGGCTTCCAACAATATTATATAATATTTAATATATAGCATATAATGTATTATTATATCATATAATTATTTTCTTTCTTATCTTTTTCTTTTTATTGAGATATAGATTAGATTATTTAATGAATATATTTCCCCTACATATTTTCATCTTATTATTCTTATCAATATCATTTATCATTGTTAATTAATCAAGTTTAAAAAATTGATTATATTTATTTATTATTGTTTTCAACGCTTAATTTTTGGTAATAAGTCCTATCCTAATAGTACTTAATTACTACTAGAAAAATTGGGATGTTATAGACACTAAGGACTATCTCAGTGGTCTTGGTTTACCAGATGGGAATTAAGGTTAAACCTGTTAGTTCTCAATGTGTTTTGATGATTAATATCAATTGTAAACATGAGAGAATGTTTTTGATAAAGATTTGTAAAGCTTGATTGATTTCAAGTCAAAAAACATTCTGTCAGTTCCAAACTTCGAGCTTGGCTACCCAAACTCGAGCTTGCCCCATCTGAGAAAGAAAACCAAGCTATTTTGCATTTTCTAAACTTGAGCTTGGTCCATAAACTTGAGCTTGAAGGTTTTCAAAGTTTACTCATATTCGAGTAAGCTCGAGCTTACACTGGAAGCTTGAGCTTACGAAGGTTTGAGGCTTTTATCAAGTTACTCAAATTGCAAACTCAAGCTTATTAGTTTTAAGCTCAAGCTTGCTTCTTCCAGAGACTCTTCTCACTAAGTTTACAAAAATGTAAACTCGAGCTTGCAGTTACAAGCTCGAGCTTACCTCTGGCAGAATCCTTTAAACTTGAGCTTATCATTGTACTGTAGAGTTTGTGAGTTTACAAAATTTGTAAACTCGAGCTTGGAATTCCAAACTCGAGCTTGCATCGAGCGAGAAGTTTTCAAGTTTTCCTTCAAAGAGTAAACTCAAGTTTAAGGTTGTAAACTCAAGCTTGCGTCGACAAAAATCTTTTAAAATTTTTAAAACCTTTGGCAAACTCGAGCTTGCCCTTGCAAGCTCAAGCTTGGGTCGAGACAGAGCATTGTCATATTTTGAGTTTAGCAAACTCAAGTTTACACCTCTAAGCTCAAGCTTGCATTTTGTGAACTAAGATTATTTTTGACATGAATAGTGCCAAACTTCGAGCTTACTCACTAATAAGCTCAAGCTTGCGTTTTTCCATTTTGGCTCTCAAAATGATTTCAAACATGTTTCCCCGACAAATTCTAAACTCGAGCTTACTCACTTACAAGCTCGAGCTTGAGACTTCCAGAAGCAAAACCTAAGTTTTAAAAGAAGAGCAAACTCGAGCTTACATAGGTAAACTCGAGCTTGGAACATCGGAACAGATGAACGCATCTGAGTACGTTTTGTTCGTTTTGATTTATGCTTTAGCTTGATTCTGCGAAATTGTTGCTTATGATTTAAATGATTCATATCAATATTCCTAACCAGATTTAACCAGTTTTCTTATGAGATTTCAGAAGACCTAAAGATCTGATTTAGGAAACATTTGAGCATTCAAGAGGAAAGATATCAATCAATTATGTTTCCAGATTTCCGTCAATCTGAGTTAACGGCTCAATATCAATTGGAGATATTCCCTTATGCCGAAATTGATGCAACAAATTAAAAGCCACAACGGACAGATTCAAAGAATCAAAGCTGCAATATCCTCAACAGCTATATTCGGCAGGAGACCATGGACTCAACAGCTATATTTTTGAATAGGCCCAAGTCTGAACGCATCTTCAACGGTCACAAACTTCAATCCAGTATAAATACATGAAGATTTGAAGTCTGCAAATACAGAAGTAACACACAGAAAACGCATACAAGCTTATCAATCGTTTTTCTGCTTATACTTCTCATCAATACATTGTACCTCAGTGATTATCTTTATCCACTCTTTAGAGAGTTCATTTCTGTAATTCTTTTATTGTAAGAATCTCAAAGTTGTGGGACTTTGAGGTTGGGCTTTCAGATTATAACTTGTAAGGGGAGCGTATCCAAGAGAGAGGATAGCTTTCGAGTACGAGTGTGTATCGATTTGAGTGATAGTAGAAAAACCCGGAGTCCGGGACCGGACGTAGGTCAAGAGTTGAGACCGAACCAGTATAAATCTTCTGTGTCAAGCTCTTCTTCCCTATCTCCATTTAGCTTCTGTTGTGTGAGTGATTCTGAAAAGATTTTTTAAAATCCCCAATTCACCCTCCTCTTGGTGATTTCCTTCACTTTCATTTGGTATCAGAGCCAGGTTATCTACTTGAAGGATTAACATCCTAGATCAAAAGATCCAATGGAAGGAATTCTACCCGATGGAGCCTCAATCAACGGAGACCTCCGGTTTCAATGGAGAACATTACTCATTCTGGAAGGCTAAATTCAGAGTCTACGTAATGGCAACTGAGTATGGTCTATGGAAGGTGTTCGAGAAAGGAGACTATGTTCCAACCTCAACTAAAGATGGTGTCACTACTCCTAAACCAGAAGAAACATATGATGAGAATGACAGAAAGCAAGTCACTCTCAACATGAAGGCAATCCACATGCTACAAAGTGCTCTAAGCCAAAAGGAGTATTTTCGAATTTGCACTTTGACATCTGCCAAAACTATGTGGGAAGCTCTTGAGATAGCCCATGAAGGGACAGCTGGAATCAAGGAGAATCGAGTAAACACTCTCATGACTGAATATGATTTATTTCGTATGAAGTCCGGAGAATCCATTGGTGAATTCCAGCTTAGATTCACCCATCTCATCAACAAACTTGCTTTTGGGCAAAATTTATGATCAATCTGTCCAAGTGAGGAAAATACTAAATATCCTCGGCAAGGAGTGGGAAGCCAAGGTCACCGCAATCGAAGAAGCTCGTGGTGAATCAATGGCTTCGAGCGCAAGATTATTTGGTAGCTTATCGAATATGAAGGTAAGATCAAGTTCGAAAAAAGGACTTGATGAGATTGATGGCAAGAACAAAGGAATTGCCCTCAAAACTATCAAAGAGACAAAATCGGATGATGAGGAAGATGAAGATCTTTGAGCTAGGCATGATGGTCCGAAGATTTAAGAAATTTTACAAGAAGGACCAAGCCTCCGAAAGTTTCACAAGAATAGTTCCAAAGACGAAACAAAGAAACCTATCATATGCTATGAATGTGAAAAGCCTGGCCACATCAAGTCTGAATGTCCACAGCTGAAGAACAAAGAAAAGAAATTCAGTAAGTTCAATAGAAGAGCTTATGCTCATCCGATGAAGATGAAGCTGAAGAAGAAGATAGAGCTAACATCTGTCTTGTAGCTCAAGAAGATTCGAAAAATAAAGAGGTAAATAACTCTGACTCATCTTATGAAGAACTATCTTCAGAATATGATTCTCTTTTTATAGAATTTCGAAAAATTGCAAAAGAGCTTTTATCTTCAAAGAAGAGAATTAAATTTTTGGAAGAACAAGCTCAAACTGGTTCAACTTCTGTTTCTCTCAGTGAAAACATTTCTGAAAAGAATTGTGAAAACTTTTCAGAAAAAGTTTGTGACAATTGCTTTGTACTTTAGAGAAAAGAAATTTATATCTTACAAAAACTCTTGAGAAATTCACTAGAGGTAGTGAAATGCTCAATATTATTTTAAAACAGCAAAAGATCACAAGTGACAAGTCAGGAATTGGCTATAGACCTGATTCTGATAAACGAAAAGGCAAAAAGAAGGTTGGACCGAAATCCTATTTAAACTATTTTCAAAAAGCTGTCCACTCCTCTAATCCTTTTGCTCATTGCAACTACTACAACCATAAAGGGCATGCAACTTCTTCCTGTTTTCATAAAAGGGAAAGAAGGAACAAGCCTATAGGTAATTATCAATGGGTGCCTAAGGGATCCTATAAGATTCCAAAGACACAAACTAACCCAAAAGGACCCAAGAAAAATTGGGTACCTAAGACTTGATATTCTATATCCTGCAGTTTGTCTTAGAGCATCAAAATCCAACAAATGGTTTATTGACAGTGGATGCTCAAGACATATGACGGGAGACGAATCAAAATTTGCGACAATCAAACCTAAGGATGGTGGCAAGGTGACATTTGGTGGAAATCAATCCGGAAGGATTGCTGGGATTGGAGAAGTTGGAAACAACAAAGGACCACAAATCAAAGATGTCTACCTTGTGGAAGGCTTATGTCACAACCTCCTTAGTGTGAGTCAAAGCACAGATAAAGGTAACTTAGTTATCTTTGATTCTGAAGAATGCTTGATTGTGAGCAAAGATGTTCTCTCCTTGGACAATATCAGAACTAAAGCTTTATTTAGAGCTCCTAGAGAAGGTAACTGCTATTCTCTTAATCTCTCTAGTAAATCAGTTTCTGAAAATTGTTTTATTGGTAACTTGGATGAAAGTTGGCTATGGCATAAAAGATTGGCTCATGTTAATATGCTTCAACTTGACAAGTTGCAGAAAAAGGATTTGGTCATTGGTTTGCCAAAATTACCTTTTAAAAATAACATGGTTTGTGATGCATGTCAAATGGGTAAACAAACCAAATCTTCTTTCAAATCTAAAAATGAAATTTCAACTAATAGACCTCTTCAACTAATTCATATGGATCTAGTTGGACCAGCTAGAGTAAAAAGCCTTGGTGGCAATCTTTACACCTTGGTCATAGTTGATGATTTCTCTAGATTTGCTTGGACCATATTCTTATCTTCAAAAAATGAAACATTTGATCGGTTTGCTATTTTTGCCAAGAAGGTCCAAAACGAGAAAGGATTTTCTATTGCAGGAATTCGTACAGATCATGGTGGGGAATTTGAAAACCATGCCTTTGAAGAATTCTGTGACAGTATGGGCATTGATCATAATTTCTCAGCCCCAAGAACTCCTCAACAAAATGGAGTTGTTGAAAGAAAAAATAGAGTCCTAACTGAGATGGCAAGGGCTATGTTGAATGAAAATCAAACATCTCAAGTGTTTTGGGCTGATGCCATGAGCACTGCATGCTACATTTCAAATAGAGCATATCTTCGGAAGAAGCTGGACAAAACTCCCTATGAACTGTACAAAGGAAGAAAACCCAATATAGCTCATTTGCACATCTTTGGATGCAAATGTTTCATCCACAACAATGGTAAGGACAACTTGGGTAAGTTTGATCCCAAGGCGGATGAAGGTATATTCTTGGGTTACTCAAATAGAAGTAAAGCTTATAGAGTCTTTAACTCTAGAACTCATGTTATTGAAGAATCCATGCATGTTGTATTCTGTGAAACCAAACTAGACAAATCCTCGGATGATGATGATGATGATGCTCTTCCCATTTCAAATCAATCTGGTTCTGAAACACTTCCTTCTTCGAGTAATTCTGAAAAACCTTTGGAAAAGGAACCTGTTCTTGAAAATCATTGTGAAAATGTTTGTGAAAACACTGATCAACATCAACCTAAATCTTGGAGACACAATAAGAGTCATCCTCTGGATCAAGTGATAGGTGATGTTAATCAAGAAGTAAGAACCAGAAGAAGCACTTTAAATGAAGTTACATTTTCTGCCTTCATTTCGAAAATTGAACCCTCTAAAATTGATGAAGCCCTTTCAGACAATGATTGGGTTATAGCAATGCAAGAGGAGTTACATCAGTTTGAAAGAAATCAAGTTTGGGATTTGGTACCTAGGCCTAAAGACCATCCGGTCATTGGCACTAAATGGGTATTCAAGAACAAACATGATGAATCTGCCATAATTATTCGAAACAAGGCAAGGCTAGTGGCAAAAGGCTATAATCAAGAAGAAGGAATTGATTATGAAGAAACTTATGCTCCAGTGGCAAGATTGGAAGCTATAAGAGTTCTTCTAGCTTTTGCTTGTATTAAAGGATTCAAACTTTATCAAATGGATGTGAAATCTGCATTTTTAAATGGTTTCATTCAAGAGGAAGTTTATGTTGAACAACCTCCTGGTTTTCATAATGATCATCATCCAGATCATGTTTATCGCCTTAAGAAAGCATTATATGGTCTTAAGCAAGCTCCTAGAGCTTGGTATGAGCGATTAAGCAAATTCCTTCTTGATCAAGGATTTGTAAGAGGTAAAGCAGATACAACTCTTTTCATAAAAAGCAATAAGCTCAATGAAATTTTAATTGTTCAAATATATGTTGATGACATAATATTTGGTGCTTCTAACAATGCTTTGTGTGAAGAGTTTGCTAAGAACATTCGCGGGAGAATTTGAGATGTCCATGATGGGAGAACTCAATTACTTCCTTGGTCTGCAAGTCAAACAAAGAAAAGATGGAATCTTTATATCTCAGACCAAATATCTTAATGATCTACTGAAGAAGTTTGGGATGGATGGATGCAATGGAGCTGATACTCCAATGAGTTCAACCACTGCCTTGGATGCTAATGAAGAAGGAAAGGACTTCAATATTACTCAGTATAGAGGAATGATTGGTTCATTGCTCTACCTTACCTTTCCAAAAACATGACAAAGAAAACGAAGATCAATTTAAGGAGTTATGATGTTTTGAAGTTGGTAGTATGTTCTGGAAGTCGTCCCGACATCCAATTCAGTGTGGGGATGTGTGCAAGATTTCAATCTGCTCCCAAGGAGTCACATGCTGAAAATGTGAAAAGAATCTTCAGATATCTTGCTGACACAAAGACTCTTGGTCTATGGTTTCCCAAAGGCCAGCCTGAACATTTGGTGGCATATTCGGACTCGAAATCATGACCATGCTTTGGATACAAGACAGACGAAAAGAGTACAAGTGGCCAATGTGAATTTCTTGGTGGTTCACTTGTCTCATGGTTTAGCAAGAAGCAAACAAACCAAGCTCGATCGTTAGCGCGCGGATGTTTGTATCCTCAACGGTCCTCAATCTTCAACCATTATAAATACTCGAAGCTGAATATGTGGCATTTATCTACTCGTGAGTATCTAGTTGTTGTGCTCAAGTACTATGGCTCAAGCAACAAGTATCCGACTTGGGAATCAACCTAAAAGAGATCCCCATTCTATGTGACAACACAAGCACAATAAGCTTGGCCAAGAATCCAATGTGAATTTCTTGGTGGTTCGCTTGTCTCGTGGTTTAGCAACACACTCGAACCAAGCATATTGATGTGCGACACCATTTCATAAGGGATCATGTTCGGAAAGAAAGATGTCAAGGTCATGTTCATCCCAACTAATCTTCAACTTGCTGACATCTTCACAAAGCCTTTAGCAAAGGAGCAATTTGTGTTCATAAGAAGAGAATTGGGAATGGTAAATCCCAATGAATTGTAAGTAGCTCCTACTTAATGTTAGTTATGTGTTTTATGATTACTATATACTAACTTAAGCATCGGAGTATTTAGTTATGTTTTATGCAGGATATTCATGATGATATTCCACTCTAACTATTTGCTGAAGTTTGCTGTCAAGAGAAGCAAACTCGAGCTTACTAGTTTAAGCTCGAGCTCGAGGGAGTCAGAGAGAAAATGAAATTGTGGAGAAAGCCAAACTCGAGCCTATTAGTGACTGAACTCGAGTTTGCAGAGGAATTTCAAGAGTTCACACATACACCCTTGAAGTCCAGGTTAGTACAAGTTCTTTCAAACTCGAGCTTAGCTTCCTAAACTCGAGCTTGCAGCGCATTTTATATATAAACCTGATTGTTCCTCCTCACTCTACTCCACTCCCGAGCTTGCCCTTACTCTCTCTCAGAAACCTCTCATCTGCCTCGACTAAACCCAGCAAAAATGTCCTCAGATCCCTCTCCTTCACCTTTGCTCCACCACCTCAAACCACTCATCCAGATACTGAACACACCTCTCACACCTCCCCTGCCATCATCGACTCTCCTCCAGCTACACCCTTGTTTGCTGATGACAAAGGGGGAGAAGAGTGAAGAAAAACACTCAAGTAGTTGTAGATTGATCATTTGTAGTTTTATCTTTTCTATTATATATTTGCTTTTGAAACTCTACTACTATGATCATATCTGTTTTGATTATTCAATTCTGCATTACAAATTCAGCTGCTAAACTCTGATTGCATCTCTCTTGCTGATATTGTGCTGATATTTTCTGGATCTAATTAATCTCTGTTAATTGATTAACACATGTGCTTATCTTGCTCTATGCTAAAACTAAGTTAATCAAATCAAGTTTCAAAACCTCAAGTTTACAAATGTTTTTACCAAAGTCAACTTCTCAATACTCAAATGATCAATTCTGTTTTTGAAAAGAAACAAATGTTTACAAGTGTTGTCATCATCAAAAAGGGGGAGAATGTTAGTTCTCAATGTGTTTTGATGATTAATAACAATTGTAAACATGAGAGAATGTTTTTGATAAAGATTTGTAAAGCTTGATTGATTTCAAGTCAAAAAACATTCTGTCAGTTCCAAACTCGAGCTTGGCTACCCAAACTCGAGCTTGCCCCATCTGAGAAAGAAAACCAAGCTATTTTGCATTTTCTAAACTTGAGCTTGGTCCATAAACTTGAGCTTGAAGGTTTTCAAAGTTTACTCATATTCTAGTAAGCTCGAGCTTACACTGGAAGCTTGAGCTTACGAAGGTTTGAGGCTTTTATCAAGTTACTCAAATTGCAAACTCAAGCTTATTAGTTTTAAGCTCAAGCTTGCTTCTTCCGAGACTCTTCTCACTAAGTTTACAAAAATGTAAACTCGAGCTTGCGATTACAAGCTCGAGCTTACCTCTGTAGAATCTTTAAACTTGAGCTTATCATTGTATCTTGTAGAGTTTGTGAGTTTACAAAATTTGTAAACTCGAGCTTGGAATTCCAAACTCGAGCTTGCATCGGGCGAGAAAGTTTTCAAGTTTTCCTTCAAAGAGTAAACTCAAGTTTAAGGTTGTAAACTCAAGCTTGCGTCGACAAAAATCTTTTAAAATTTTTAAAACCTTTGGCAAACTCGAGCTTGCCCTTGCAAGCTCAAGCTTGGGTCGACGAGAGAGCATTGTCATATTTTGAGTTTAGCAAACTCAAGTTTACACCTCTAAGCTCAAGCTTGCATTTTGTGAACTAAGATTATTTTTGACATGAATAGTGCCAAACTCGAGCTTACTCACTAATAAGCTCAAGCTTGCGTTTTTCCATTTTGGCTCTCAAAATGATTTCAAACATGTTTTCCCGACAAATTCTAAACTCGAGCTTACTCACTTACAAGCTCGAGCTTGAGACTTCCGAAGCAAAACCTAAGTTTTAAAAGAAGAGCAAACTCGAGCTTACATAGGTAAACTCGAGCTTGGAACATCGGAACAGATGAACGCATCTGAGTACGTTTTGTTCGTTTTGATTTATGCTTTAGCTTGATTCTGCGAAATTGTTGCTTATGATTTAAATGATTCATATCAATATTCCTAACCAGATTTAACCAGTTTTCTTATGAGATTTCAGAAGACCTAAAGATCTGATTTAGGAAACATTTGAGCATTCAAGAGGAAAGATATCAATCAATTATGTTTCCAGTTTCCATCAATCTGAGTTAACGGCTCAATATCAATTGGAGATATTCCCTTATGCCGAAATTGATGCAACAAATTAAAAGCCACAAAGGACAGATTCAAAGAATCAAAGCTGCAATATCCTCAACAGCTATATTCAGCAGACCATGGACTCAACAGCTATATTTTTGAATAGGCCCAAGTCTGAACGCATCTTCAACGGTCACAAACTTCAATCCAGTATAAATACATGAAGATTTGAAGTCTGCAAGTACAGAAGTAACACACAGAAAACGCATACAAGCTTATCAATTGTTTTTCTGCTTATACTTCTCATCAGTACATTGTACCTCAGTGATTATCTTTATCCACTCTTTAGAGAGTTCATTTCTGTAATTCTTTTATTGTAAGAATCTCAAAGTTGTGGGACTTTGAGGTTGGGCTTTCAGATTACAACTTGTAAGGGGGAGCGTATCCAAGAGAGATAGCTTTCGAGTACAGAGTGTGTATCTGATTTGAGTGATAGTAGAAAAACCCAGAGAGTCTGGGGACTGGACGTAGGTCAAGAGTTGAGACCGAACCAGTATAAATCTTCTATGTCAAGCTCTTCTTCCCTATCTCCATTTAGCTTCTGTTGTGTGAGTGATTCTGAAAAGATTTTTTAAAATCCCCAATTCACCCCCCTCTTGGTGATTTCCTTCACTTTCAAAACCTTTGTTAGACAGTGTTTGTTGGGCGAGCCCGTGCACGACTCGACCTAAATTGTAGATGCCAGGAATGGATTTACCACTCGTAACCAAAACACAGGTTTAATTAGAGAGACTAAACTTAAAATTGCCATAGGAATATAGGAGAGTAGAGTGAGGACTGTAATTATAGAATGCTAACTCTTTTGTATAGGATGGTGGTGGGTTAATTGAATAACATTGTGAAAGGCAGTTATGTCGTAGCATTACAAAAGTTGTTCATCATAATTGCTATAGCAATGCGTTGTATGCGAACTGGGGGAATGACATGACTTAGAATGAAATCCGAGCTCAGCCTACTTTTAAACTAATATCTTCCTTCGACTTCCAACCACTTATTTATTTCTTGTCATTAGTAATCGCAAAAACAACCAAAATCAACTCCACTTTTACTTCACACAACTGTTATTAGAAACTGGAATCATCCTTGGTATCAATAGTCTATGTGGGACGATAACTCTACTCACTCTTTATTACTTGTTTGACTGGTTCACTTGCCATAAGGAAATTCGACCAACAAGAGCTCTTAGAATTGAGAATGTCACCTGGTCCTCCATTGATTCGCATAGTAAGTTCTCCTCTTTCAACATTGATCAATGTCCTACCTGTCACCAAAAAGAGCCTTCCCAGGATGATTGGGACCTCTCGATCCGCTTCAAAGTCTAGTATAATGAAGTCTACTGGGAAGATAAACTTGTCCACCTTTACTAATACATCTTCAATCTTATCTTCTAGTTAGATAATGGATCTTTCTGCCAGTTGTAGAGTTACCGTAGTAGGCCTCACTTCTCTGACTGCCAGATTCTTAAATACAGACATTGGCATGAAGTTGATGCTGGCGCCTAGATCACAGAGTGCTTTTCCACAGTAGTTAGGGCCAATGGCACAAGGCGTTGTAAAACTGCCCGGATCTTTAAGCTCCAGAGGCAGTCTATACAATAGTAAAGCACTGCTTTCCTTGGTCATGGCTTCTATTTCTAATTCACTCAGCTGCCTTTTCTTTGACAGGATGTCCTTCATGAATTTCACATAGCTGAGCATCTGCTCTAGTGCTTCCACCAGAGGGATGTTGATATGCGGCTGCTTCAGCATGTCTAGGAACTTTCAGAACTTCTTTTCTTGACTTTGCTTTTGGAACCTCTGTGGAAACGGTGGAGGTTGCTTTAATACTCGTGATGGTCTTGGGTCAGAGGTATGTTGTATTGATGATGCTATAGCATCTCGCATTACTTCTGATATGCGAACATCTGGCGTGACATATGATGGGAATGTTATAGCATGGGACCCATCGTCTTGCTGTATCATTGATGGGTGCTGGTCTAAGTCATGGATGTCTTCAGTGATTTCTTATCCTTTCATTGCCTGGTCTAACTCCTTTCATTCACTCCACATTCTTACCGCTTCTCAGTTCAATAGCCTTCACTTGTTCTTTGCTATGGTTTCTAGGAACTTCAGTGTCGCTAGGTAGAGAGCCTAATGGTTGTTATTGAGGGCTATAGCAATTCGTGCTATTTCTCTGTGTGTTTTGATGATAACTGACATTTGTAAACACAAGTTGAAGTTTGTCTTTGGTAAGTTGAAAAACTTACTGTCAAAGGCAAACTCGAGTTTTGGTTTCAAAACTTGAGTTTTGACTTGACAGAGAATAGCTCAATTTTAATGAACTAAGCAAAACTCGAGTTTTGGACTTACAGAGAGCTATCCAAGTTTTCACACCTAGACAAAACTCCAGTTTTCATAGAAAACTCCAGTTTGCATAATACAGAGACTCTTCAACATTTTCTGAAATAGACAAAACTCCAGTTTCCAAATGGAAACCCGAGTTTTGGTCATAAAGAGAGTCTTCCACATTTTGGGATTATGCAAACTCCATTTTGATATTGAAACTCCAGTTTTCAATTTGCCATGAGTTTTCTAAGTTTTTATAAATTGTGAGAAAACTCGAGTTTTGTTGGAAATTATGCCCTAGGGGCAAGTCATTGTACAATGAACGTTTAGGATATTTATAGTATTCTCCTTTTTGTTATCATTTTCGTTTGCATGTTTGTATTGATAACGCATCCCCGGATATATCTTATAGATTATCCTAAATGTCCTCGGTCGGTCATCTACGCGGAGCGAAGATGAGTTAAGACCAAAGATATGACTTTGATGAGATATGGAGATACAATCGAGTCATGGGCACTTGTAAGAGTACAAGGTCTTTGGACCGACCCACTATGAGAAAGCTGCATGGATCTAGTCATTAGCTTGTCTCATGTATAACCGCGTCACAACGCCACATGACTGAGATCATCATGGATTCCTACATGATGAATCATTAATCTTTGACCTAGTCAAAAGTCACCTTTGACCGGGTGATGATAAAGGCCAGGGATCGGGATCGGTGGTTTTCATGCGGAGGAATGTGAATGGTCAAGATGGAATTTGTCCCTCACATTTGTAGAGAGATATCTTTGGGCCCCTCGATGAGTGAGTCTAAGAAATGTATGGCCATACTATGTTGGAAAGGAGTTTCCATTTCACTTATTAGACTACTCGAGAATCGATAAAGTAATGGACAAGAATAGGAAGTTGACATTGTCCATGTTTCATCCTTGACCAAATTATCGCGTGACAAAAGGGACGTGACATGGTTGTATGATAAGGTTGTATCGTGATATCGATCCCCATGTGAGTTGGGTAGTCGCAATGTCTTGCTAGAGGCCGCTTGCGACTTGTGGGCTGATATCGATTTTGGCCCACGCCAATCTCATATGGGCTGCGAGGTCGCACACAAGAATAACCCAACACGAGCATTTGTGTCCAGGTTCATTGAATCTCAGATTAATCTGGAATTAATGAATACTAAATTTAATCTAGGATAAATATATATTTATTAAAATTCGAAATTAATATATATATATATTAATATTATTAATGGAGATTATAATATTATTATATATAATATTTGTTTTGTATTTAATTTATTTTTATAAATTAAATATCTAAAACAAATAGAGATATTGTATCTCGTTTAATATTCGAATAAGAATATCATATATCCGAAAGTGAAGGAAATCACCAAGAGGGGGGTGAATTGGGGATTTTAAAAATTCTTTTCGGATCACCCACACAGATGCTTAACCAAGGTAAATGGAGTTAGAGAGGAAGAGCTTGACACGAAGATTTATGCGGTTCGGTCTTAACTCTTGACCTACGTCCGATCCCCGGACTCTGCGGGTTTTTCTACTATCACTCAAATCGGATACACACTCTGTACTCGAAAGTTATCCTCTCTCTAGGATACACTCCCCTTACAAGTTGTAATCGATAACCCAACCTCAAAGTCCCACAACTTTGAGATTCTTACAAAGAATGATTTACGAAATAAACTCTCTCAAAGAGTGAATGAATATAAGCACTTTGAAGCACAATGTATCAAAGATACAAATGAGAAATATAAAAAGGAAAGACGATGTTCTTGTGTGCGTTTTACGTGTATGTCTTCTCTACTTTCGGACTTCAAATCTTCATGTATTTATCTTTGGATTGAAGCTTGTGAACATTGTAGATCCGTTGAGACTTGATCTAATTCGAAAATATAGCTGTTGTGAGTGTGTCTCCATGAATCTAGCTGTTGTGAACAAATCTGTTTGAATATGGTTGTTGCGATTTGAATATTTGAAATTTGGCTCCTCATGAATGTGTTCCCATGTTTGTTATGTTTAGTGGAGGCGGTTGTATAATATTGTCCAGTTGTTTGGAGGCTAGCTTTCTTTCTTGGAGAATGGTTGTGTTGCTATCCGGTTGTAACCCATTGCTTTTGGAGAATAATATAATATTGCAAGTTGTCAAGTTGTTTGTCTTAAAGTCTTCTTTAAAACAAACCTAGATCTTCTTGTAATCTCATAAGCAAACTGGTTAAATCTGGTTAGGAAATATTGATATGAATCATATAAATCATATACAACCAATTCGCGAATCAAGTTAAAGCATAAATCAAAGCGAACAAAATACACCCGGATGCGTTCATCATTACGAAGTTCCAAGCTCGAGTTTACCTATGTAAGCTCGAGTTTGCTCTTCATTTAAAACTTGAGTTTTGCCTCTGGAAGTCTCAAGCTCGAGCTTGTAAATGAGTAAGCTCGAGTTTAGCATTTGTCGGGAAACATGTTTGAATTCACTTTGAGAGCCAAAGTGGAAAAACGCAAGCTTGAGCTTATTAGTGAGTAAGCTCGAGTTTGGCACTATTCATGTCAAAAATAATTTTAGTTCACAAAATGCAAGCTTGAGCTTAGAGGAGTAAACTTGAGTTTGCTAAGCTCAAAATATGACATTGCTCTCTGTCGACCCAGCTTGAGCTTGCAAGGGCAAGCTCGAGTTTGGAAATGGTTTTTTAAAAACTTTGAAAGATTTTTGTCGACGCAAGCTTGAGTTTACGATCTTAAACTTGAGTTTACTCTTTGAAGGAAAAACTTGAAAACTTTAAATGCTTGGTGCAAGCTCGAGCTTGGTATGCCAAGCTCGAGTTTACAACTTTGTAAACTCACAAACTCTTACGTAAAATGATAAGCTCAAGTTTAAAGGATTTTGCCGGAGGTAAGCTCGAGCTTGTAACGCAAGCTCGAGTTTATATTTGTAAACTCATTGAGAAAAGACTGGGAAGAGGCAAGCTTGAGCTTATAACTAATAAGCTTGAGTTTGCAATTTGAGTAACTTGATAAAATCCTCAAACCTTCGTAAGCTCAAGCTTACGGTGCAAGCTCGAGCTTACTCGGTATATGAGTAAACTTTGAAAACCTTCAAGCTCAAGTTTATGGACCAAGCTCAAGTTTAGAAAATGCAAAAAAGCTTGGTTTGCTTTACGTAAGGGCAAGCTCGAGTTTGGAGACCCAAGCTCGAGTTTGGAGCCGACGAAAATGTTTTTGAATTGCAAACAACATGTTTTACCAATTTCTAATAAAAATCATTCTTTCATGTTTACAATTGTTATTAATCATCAAAACACATTGAGAACTAACAATATCTGTTTAGATTAAATTGAGATATGGTATCTCATAATTAATTAAATAGATGGATATTATTTCTCGGATTTGATTTATAGAGATAAATTAAATCAGAAGGCTTTTAGTTTGCATTAAATAAATACATTAGATTAGATCTATCAAATAGATTTAATTAATATTTTTTTAACTCAATAATTCGAAATTCAGATTTCAAAAATCAGTTTTTGAAATTCGAAATTCAAACTTAATGCAGATTAATTGTACATTAATACGTATTAATACGCATTAATACGTATTGATGCACAGAAAAACGGACATAAGCTTTTGAGGCTTTTGATGGTTGTGTGTTTGTATAAGCCAAAGAAAAAAAACGAGAGAAAAATTCATCTGGTGGTGAAGAACCTAGAGAGACACAGAAGAAGCGCTAGCACACTGCCGTAGCCGTGTTCGGGAAATTGTTCGTGTGGATACCAGTAGAGGAAGCTGATTCAATGAGTCGTCTTCTATTGATCGAGGAGGTAGCCCACCAGTTCAAAGGAAACGAGACGCGAACGGATTCACCAAAGGTAATTTCGGATTCCTTAGTCTTGATTTAAAAGCACCTGAGTGATCCTCGGGACGGGATTCTTAAAATTTTAATCCGCTGCGTTGTAAGAATTCCTACAAGTTTTACTTTGGAAACTTGAGTTTGCGCTTGACAAAGAGTTTTCAAGTTTTACTCAGTTTTTGAAAACTCCATTTTTCATTAACAACTCCAGTTTTGACTTTGGGATAAATTTCCGACTTTTGATACTTAAATGAAAACTCGAGTTTAGTTTGGGAAACTTGAGTTTTGGGCAACCAGAGAGCTTTGCTCTTTTCATCAATTTTGAAAACTCCAGTTTACATTTGAAAACTCCAGTTTTCACTTGGGAAAGATTTTCAAAGGTTTCCAATTTTAAGAGGAAACTCAAGTTTAGTTTTGGAAACTCGAGTTTTAGGCTTATAGAGAGCTTTGCTCATTTTATCATTTTGGAAACTCTAGTTTGCAATTGGAAACTCCAGTTTTGAGCTTTTGGACTTAAACATGGTTTCAATATAAAAGTCCAAAACTCGAGTTTGCGTCGCTGGTTTTGAAAATCAACTTGCTCGAATTTCTGAAATCTTCTAGTTTGATTTTAATACTTCTTATCAACATTCACTATATTCTTAACTATGTTTAATCAGTTTGTTAGTGAGTTTCAGAAGGTTTAGAAGATATTAGATTAAGATTTCAACAAAAGCAAAATGTGATGTCAGAACATTAAATGCAAAGCCCAAAAAACTTGCATCCTTTTGTACCATCATTCTCCACACGTTGCAAAGGGATTGATGTCTACTTTACCTAAGTAGTAGCTACTCTTCCAACGGATCTATTACAAGGAAAGTCAACACTAATTTACCTCTGGACAAAAGGAATTAACTGAAGAGTAGAGAGAGAAGACACCAAAGTGCCTCCAACAGCTAGATTAATGCACCAACGATTATAATGGAGATTGCAACGGTTATTTAATGCTCTCTTAATATAAATAGAGTTGCATTCAATTCTTCTCAACATCACATCTGCTGAAAATGAATTGCATTCAAGTTTACCAACTACTCTTTCATTTTTCACTTGTAAAGTATCTTTTGATACATTGATCTTCAGTGTTTATATTTATCCACTGTTAGAGAGAGTTCATTTATTGTGAATCATTTCATTGTAAGAATCTCAAGTCAGGGGACTTAGAGATTGGGATATTGATTGCAACTTGTAAGGGGGAGTAAGTTCTAGTGAGAGAATTACTCTTGAATTACAGAGTGTGTAATCAATTGAGATAGTGAAAAGTCCCAGAGAGTCTGGGGACTAGATGTAGGTCAAGAGGTTGGACCGAACCAGTATAAATTCCTTGTGTATTCCTCTTCTTCTCTATACTCTTCTTACCTCTGTTTTTAGTGTCGAAAAACAGAGCATTTAGAAAAGAATTTTAAAATCCCCAATTCACCCTCATCTTGGTGATTAAGTTCCACTTTCATTTGGTATCAGAGCCAGGTTTTCTCTGAAAAAATTAACATCTTGAGAAGGATCACTATGGAAGGTATTCTACCTGATGGAGCTTAGATCAACAGACCACCGGGATTCAGTGGAGAGCATTATTCCTTTTGGAAAGCCAAATTCTGAGTCTTTGTCATGGCTTCTAAATATGGCCTATGGAGAGTATTTGAGACTTGAGACTACAACCCAATAGTTCTCGAAAATGGTGTCAGAGTTCCAAAGCCTGAAGAAGTTTATGATGAGAATGATATGAGAAATATCATACTCAACAGTAAAGCTATTCTTATGTTGCAAAGTGCCTTAAGTCAACAAGAATATTTTCGTGTTTGCACATTGACAAATGCAAAGGCCATGTGGGATACTCTAGAGGTAGCTCATGAAGGAACTACTGGAGTAAACCAGAACAGAATCAACACTCTCATAACAGAATATGATCTTCTTCAAATGAAGCCTGGTGAATCTATCAACGAATTTCGATTAAGATTCACCCATCTGATCAACCAGCTTGCTGCATTGGACAAAGAATATGAGCAACCTGCCCAAGTGAGGAAAATTCTCAATATCCTCAACAAGGATTAGGAAGCTAAAGTGACCGCGATTGAAGAAACTCGTGGTGAATCAATGGCATCTGTTGCAGCCCTCTTTGGTAGTCTTTCTAAATATGAATCCAGGCTCAAGTTCAAAAAGGGACTTGATGAAGCAACTAGCAAGTTCAAAGGCGTTGCTCTTAAAGCTATCAAAGAAGCTAAGGAGACAGATGATGATGAAGAAGAAGAAGAAGAAAAAGAGCTGGGAATGATTGTTCGAAGATTAAAAGATTCTACAGAAAGGATCAAGGATACAAAATGTTTCACAAAGGTAGCTCCAGCATTGAGGCAAAGAAGCCAATCATCTGCTACGAATGTGAAAAGCCTGGCCACATCAAGTCAGAATGCCCCCAGCTGAAGAACAAAGACAAAGACAAGAAGAAATTGAATAAGTTCAAGAAGAAAGCTTATGTCTCAACAATATGGGGAGACAACTCATCCGATGAAGATGAAGCTGAAGAGGAGGATAAAGCTAACATATATCTCGTAGCTCAAGAAGAAGAGCACTCTAAAAATATTGACGAGGTATATGATTCCCAATCCTCTTATGATGAGTTATTTAATGAATACAATCTTCTTCAATCTGAATTTTAAAAACTTGCTGGGAAATATGTTTCTTTGAAACATAAAAACATAACTCTTGAAATGCAAGTAAAAAATTTGTCTTGTGAAAATAATGTTTGTGAAGATTGCACTGATTTACAGAAAAATAATTTATATCTTACAAAAACACTTGAGAAGTTCACTCAGGGTAGTGAAATGCTCAATGTCATTTTAAAACAGCAAAGGTTTACAAATGACAGATCGGGGGTTGGTTATAAACCTGATTTTGATAAGAAGAAAGGCAAAAATAAATTTAGAGAAAAATCTTATATGAACTATTTTAGAAAATCTATTCATTCTTCAAATCCTTTTGCTCATTGCAATTATTGCAATCGAAAAGGCCATACTACTCCTTCCTGTTTTCATAAAAAGGAAAGAAAGAGTAAACCTATAGGAAATTATCAATGGGTGCCTAAGGGATCCTACAAGGTTCCTAAGACACATACTAACCCCAAAGGACCCAAGAAAAGATGGGTACCTAAAACAAGATTTCTCATGTTTTTGCAGGTTTGTCTAAGAGCATTGAAATCCAACAAATGGTACATTGATAGTGGATGCTCTAGACATATGACAGGAGATCATTCCAAATTTGCTTCAATCAAGCCTAAGGATGGTGGCAAGGTGACCTTCAGTGGAAACCAATCCGGAAGGATTGCTGGTATTGGTGAAGTTGGGAACAATGAAGGACCACAAATCAAAGATGTCTACCTCGTAGAAGGGCTTTGTCACAATCTCCTCAGTGTAAGCCAAAGCACTGATAAAGGTAACCTAGTTATCTTCGATTCTGAGGAATGCTTGATTGTAAATATGGATATTCTCTCTTTGGAAAATCTAAAATCAAAAGCTCTATTTAGAGCTCCTGGAGAAGGAAACTGTTATACGCTTTGTCTTTCTAAGAATAATTCCGTTTCTGAAAAGTGTTTTATTGGTAACTTGGATGAAAGTTGGCTATGGCATAAGCGCTTGGCTCATGACAATATGATCCAACTTGATAAGTTGCTGAAAAAGGATCTGGTCATTGGTTTGCCGAAACTTCATTTCAAAAATTACATGATTTGTGATGCTTGTCAAAAGGGTAAACAAACCAAATCATCTTTCAAATCTAAAAATGAAATTTCAACTAATAGACCTCTTCAACTACTTCAAATGGATCTAGTTGGACCAGCTAGAGTAAAAAGCCTTAGTGGCAATCTTTATACTTTGGTCATAGTTGATGATTTCTCTAGATTTGCTTAGACTATATTCTTATCTTCTAAAGATGAAACATTTGATCAGTTTGTTGTTTTTGCCAAGAAGGTCCAAAACGAGAAAGGTTTCTCTATTTAAGGAATTCGAACTGATCATGGAGGAGAATTCGAAAATCATGCATTTGCAGAATTTTTTGACAACATGGGAATTGATCACAATTTCTCAAATTTCGAGGACACCTCAACAAAATGGTGTTGTGGAGAGAAAGAATCGAGTCCTCACTGAGATGGCACGAGCTATGCTAAATGAGAACAATACTTCCCAAGTATTTTGGGCTGATGCAATGAGTACGGCTTGCTACATCTCGAATCGGGCAAATCTCCGGAAGAAGTTGAGCAAAACTCCTTATGAGCTGTACAAGGGAAGAAAGCCAAACTTGACTCATTTGCATGTTTTCGGATGTAAGTGCTTCATCCATAATAATGGTAAGGACAATTTGGGAAAGTTTGATCCCAAAGCGGATGAAGGTATATTTTTGGGTTATTCAAATAGAAGTAAAGCTTTAGAGTCTTTAATACTCGTACTCGTATTGTTGAAGAGTCTATGCATGTTGTATTCTGTGAATCCAAAGCTGACAAGTCCCTGGATGATGATGAGGAAAATACTTTCAAAAATCAATTCTTTTCGAAAACTACTCCTGCCTCTATTGAAAATCCTGAAAATGTTTTCGAGGAAGATCTTCAAAATAATTTAGAAAATCCCGATCAATCTCAGCCTAGAGCTTGGAAGTTCATTAGGAATCATCCTTTGGACCAAGTAATAGGTGATGTAAAACAAGGTGTAAGAACCAGAAATAGTACCTTGAATGAAGTGACTTTTGCTGCCTTTATATCAGAGATTGAACCCTCTAAAATTGATGAAGCCCTTTCAGACAATGATTGGGTGATAGCAATGCAAGAGGAGTTACATCAATTTGATAGAAATCAAGTTTGGGATTTGGTACCTAGGCCTAACGACCATCCGGTCATTGCCACCTAATGGGTATTCAAGAACAAACGAGTTGAATCAGCAATCATTGTCCGAAACAAGCAAGATTGGTTGCTAAAGGCTATAATCAAGAAGAAGGAATTGATTATGAAGAAACTTATGCTCCAGTGGCAAGATTGGAAGCAATAAGAGTTCTTCTAGCCTTTGCTTGTGTCAAAGGATTCAAGCTCTATCAAATGGATGTAAAGAGTGCGTTTTTAAATAGTTTTATTCAGGAGGAAGTTTATGTTGAGCAACCTCCTGGTTTTCAAAATGATTATCATCCAGATCATGTTTATCGTCTCAAAAAGGCCCTTTATGGTCTTAAGCAAGCTCCTATAGCTTGGTATGAGCGATTAAACAAATTCCTTCTTGATCAAGAATTTATTAGAGGAAAAGCAGATACAACTCTCTTCATAAAGAGTAATAAGCTTAGTGAAATTTTAATTGTTCAAATATATGTTGATGACATTATATTTTGTGCTTCTAATGATGCTTTGTGTTAAGAGTTTGCTAAGAATATGCAGGGAGAATTTGAGATGTCCATGATGGGAGAACTCAACTATTTCCTTGGTCTGCAAATCAAGCAAAGGAAAGATGGAATCTTCATATCTCAGACCAAGTATCTCAATGATCTGCTGAAGAAGTTTGGGATGGATCAATGCAATGGAGCTGATACTCCAATGAACTCAACCACTGCCTTGGATGCTGATGAAGAGGGCAAAGACTTCAATATCACAAGATATAGACGAATGATTGGATCATTGTTCTACCTCACAGCAAGTCATCCTGACATCCAATTCAGTGTGGGGATGTGTGCAAGGTTCCAATCTGCTCCCAAGGAGTCTCATGCTGAGAATGTGAAGAAAATCTTCAGATACCTTGCTGACACAAAGACCCTTGCTTTATGGTTTCCCAAAGGTCAACCTTAACACTTGGTGGCATATTCATATTCAGACCATGCAGGGTATAAGACTGATAGAAAGAGCACAAGTGGCCAATGTGAATTTCTTGGTGGTTCACTTGTCTCCTAGTTCAGCAAGAAGCAAACAAGCGTGGTGTAGGTGGAATATCACCTAGAGGGGGGTGAGTAGGTGATCTCAAACATCTTTTCACTGTGTGATAGGTAAACGATGAAGGCAGTGAAGAAGTATAAGTAATAGGCACAGAGAAATTATCCTGGTTCGGTCCAACTCTTTAACCTACATCCAGTCCCCAGACACTCTGGGATTTCCACTATCTTACAACAACAATTACACACTCTGTAAACAAATGATGATCCTATCACTCTGGACTCACTCCTCCTTACAAGTTGTAATCGTACACCCACACTCAAGATACCACTATCTTGAGATTTGAACAAATTGTGAAGCAAGTAATGAAGCTCTCTCTCACAGAGTAAATGATAAACACTGATGCTTAGTTATATCCGAAGATATATTCAGAATACAATATGAGCAAATGAAAGCTTTATCTTTGTATGCGCTAGTTATTTCTTGTATCTGTTGAATTCAATCCTTTGTGTATTTGTAAGCTGGAGTTTAACGACCGTTGAAGGGATTGAATATGTCCATTGGAGTATTTGAATATGTTCGTTGATTGCGCGAATCTGTCCGTTGGGTATTTGAATATGTTCGTTGATTGCGCGGCGGTCCGTTGGAGTACTTTAATATGTCCGTTGATTGCACGATCTGTTCTTCCATAATTTCAGTGCACCAAGCCTGTCATGAAGAATGAGTTATGAGTATTCATTCGAGTGTTCTTGCAGAGGCATCGTTCTGTAGCTAATACTCGTGAGTTCTTCTTCTGAATGTGAAGCTTTGATTATGAATCTGTAAAACACTTAGGAAGATGATTAATGATATCATAGTTAATATAGAATGATGTATTGAAGGATTTAAAACAATTAACTAGATTATTTAATTAAGATTAGAGGAGAATCAGGTTTGTTGTCGAAAGATGCTGTCTGCTAATTCTCGAGAGCCGCCCGTATCTATACTCGAGAATCGTTCATTAAATCGATTCTGAGATTGTATGTTCTTCGACCATTCTCTAGAATCTCTCAATGGATTCTCGAGAACCATTCTCGAGAATTGATTCTCTATTCTCGAGAATCACTCAGACAGAAGCGAATATCGGTTTATCATTCGAACATACTCGAGAATCATTTGCCCATTCTCGAGAACCGTTCTCGAGAATTAACTTCTTATTCTCGAGAATCACTTTAGAGACAGAATGTATCAGTGAATATCATCGACCATTCTCGAGAATCAAACTCGATTCTCGAGAACCATTCTCGAGAATTGATTCTCATTCTCGAGAATCACTCGAGAATACGAGCTACTTCAGATTTTGCTTCAGACTGGACCATTCTCGAGAGTTCTTGATCCACTCTCGATAAGCATTCTCGAGAATGCACTTTCTTATTCTCAAAAACTGCTTTGCTGTGTTTAACATGTAACAGGATTTTAACAGACAATTCTCAAGAATTCAAGATCAGATTCTCGAGAGTTATTCCTGGACATACCAAATGAGTTCAACATGATTTTCAAAACTTAAACATTTGTTATCATCAAAACATGAGGAGCCGACATTCTCCCCCTTTTTGATGATGACAATACAGAGAAGACTTTTGACAGTTTTGAAAATGGGATCAATGGTTGGTAAACCGAAGTAGTTTTTAATGAACACATAATGCAGCATTCCAAAATCTAATACAGAATGCAACATGAATTACTGATGGTTAATATATAAACATGAGTTCCAAAATCTACATCAGAATTGACTTAAGCTTAAGCTACAACAGAATCTAATAATAAGCCTAGAATGC
Source organism: Acacia melanoxylon (assembly GCA_019022615.1). Taxonomy (NCBI): domain Eukaryota; kingdom Viridiplantae; phylum Streptophyta; class Magnoliopsida; order Fabales; family Fabaceae; genus Acacia; species Acacia melanoxylon. The sequence continues at coordinate 6,744,470 of JAFJYJ010000033.1, read as the reverse complement.
CTAAAATTAATCAAGGATCAATTTGCATTTGCTGCCTGTGTTGCTTCTTCTCCTTCTCCCCCTTTGTCATCCATCAAAGAGGGGGATGCTGGTGTAGTAACAGAAGGAGGTGCTGGATTAGAGACAACTGGATCAACAGGAGGTGTAGACGCAGTCTCAGTCACTGAAGGAGTAGAGACAGGATCTGAGTCAGAGATAGCAGGAGCAGGTTGAGGAACAGACTCAGATTCAGTTACAGGAGGTGCTGGGATAGGATTGGTGATTGGGATATCGAGAGCAAAAAGGGAACAATCTCATAATCGTAGTGAGTGGGCGCGTGGATTGAGATCAGTGCCTTAAGACTCGACAAGAAGGCACCAAGAGAATCTTCTATCTGATGAACTGATTGTTTAACTTCTTGTTGTTGATCATAGAGGACAGAAGAGTTTAGGTGCATTTCCTTCTTGAGATTTTCCACTGCTGAATTGACATGAAGTTCAATATGGACATCCACTTTTATCATTTCATCACTGATGGCCTTGATCATCTCTTTTATTACGTTGCCATAAGAATCCAAACATCGTATCACAGGAGCCATTGCATCTTGAATTGCAGAGTTGATCTGGGTTTGAATTGCAGCCTGTGCAAAGGAAGGAGCAGAAGTTGAGGCAGGTGCAGTCTGTGATGATTGGCCTTCGTCCTTGTGCTTGGATGTTGAAGGTTGAGCGGCAGTGGTGGACTTGACTTGCTTCTTCCCAGTAGCTTCTGTAAATGACATCTTCATGTACAGTAGATGAGTTTTACCAAATTGCTTGGGAAAGACAACTTCCTCATTATCAAGAAGGTACCAAATGTTGTTGAATCCTATAATCCTGGAGACTAGGTTAGGATATGGGATGGTATTCATCTTGGAAACCCCAGAATTGGACAAAAAGTTGGACATCTCAGAGATAACCAATTTTCCTATATTTATTGGTTGCTTGGCAATAATTTGGCCCATTAATTGGTAGTCTTTGGCCACAAAGTGTGTAAAACGTTTTCCTTTGTTAACCAAGTTGCGACTGTAAAGGTACCAAAGAATCTTATTGGTGTCTGACATATCAGATGGCTTAAATTTCAAGGGATTCCCATCATATTGCTTTGTAGGTAGAAGAAGGCTAAAACATTCAAACTCAGACAATGTGGGAGGATCCTCAGAAGAGTCAATGACACCCAGAAATGAATTGATAGTGGCTGCTGTGATCTTAATGGTTTTGCCTCTAACATGAGTATGCAGTATAATCTCATTATCCTCAGTCTTTTCTTCAAACATATTGAAATAGAAAACTTTAACAACCTGAGGTGAATATGGGGTATGGATATCTAGTAAAGGCATATACGGTTTTCAACCGGGGTGAAAGATCTAAGTTACATTCCTTCCTAAAATCATCCAAATTCAACCATACAGTAGGACAAAAGGGTCTTCCACCATATGTAAGAACAAAATTAGGATCAGATGGGATTATTAGAGGATCTTTACAAAAACCAGGAGGACAATCAAGGATGTTGATTTGGTCAATTAACTTGGAAGCAAACGAAGGAAGAGTTGAAAGTGGTCTTTCGGGATGAATGTGAGGAGGTCGTTGAATCCTTCGTCTTCAATTTCCTTTGACCTTTTTTTGTTCAACATAGACTTCCTCCTGAATAAATCCATTTAGAAAAGCACTCTTAACATCCATTTGATAGAGTTTAAATCCTTTGATACACGCAAAGGCTAAGAAAACACGTATTGCTTCCAATCTAGCTACTTGGAGCATATGTTTCCTCATAATCAATCCCTTCTTCCCGATCAGCCTTTGGCAACCAGTCTAGCCTTGTTACTTTACTATGATTGCAGATTCATCTCGTTTGTTCTTGAATACCCATTTAGTGCCAATGACCGGATGGTCTTTAGGCCTAGGTACCAAGTCCCAAACTTGATTTCTATCAAATTGGTGTAACTCCTCTTGCATAGCTATCACCCAATCATTATCTGAAAGGGCTTCATCTATTTTAGAGGGTTCTATATGTGATATAAAGGCAGAAAATGTTACTTCATTCAAAGTACTGTTTCTCGTTCTTACACCTTGATTTAAATCACCCATCACTTGATCCGGAGGATGATTTCTAATGAACCTCCAAGCTCTAGGTTGAGATTGATCTGAGTTTTCTAAATCATTTTGAGGATCAGCCTCCTTAAAACATTTTCAGATTTTCAATAGAAGCATCATCATCCAAAGATTCGTGAGGTTTAGATTCACAAAATACCACATGAATTGATTCTTCAACTAAACGAGCGCGCTTTATTGAAGATTCTATATGTTTTACTTACTAGAATATCCAAGAAAAAATACCTTCATCAAATTTGGGATCGAATTTTCCCCATTCTCCTTACCATTGTTATGCACGAAGCACTTACAACCAAAGATATGAAGATGAGCCATATTTGGTTTCCTTCCTTTGTAGATTTCGTAAGAGGTCTTATTGAGCTTCTTTCTGAGATATGCTCGATTGGCGATATAGCTGGCCGTGCTCATTGCATCGCCAAGACTTGTGACGTCGATTCTCATTCAACAAGGCACGAGCCATTTCGCGAGCACACGATTTTTTCCTTTCCACCACTCCATTCTCCCGTTGTGGTGTTCGGGAGCCGAAATTATGATCGATTCCGCAGCATCACAGAAATTCTCCGAATGCTTGATTTTCAAATTCGCCTCCATGATCGTCCGAATCACTGTAATGCAAATACCTTTCTCATTTTGCACTTTATTGGCAAACACAACAAACAGATCAAATGTTTCATCCTTAGAAGATAAAAAGATAGTCCAAGTGAACCGAGAGTAATCATCTACAATGACCACCGAGTACAAAATTGCCACCAAGACTTTAACTCTTGCTGGTCCAACTAAATCCATATGGAGTAATTGAAGAGGTCGATTGGTCGTGATTTCAGTTTTATTTTTGAAGGATGATTTAGTTTGTTTACCTCTTTGACAAGAATCACAAATCATGTCATTTTTAAAACAAAGTTTAGGCAAACCAAGAATTATCTTTTCTTAGTAGTTTATCTAATTGAAACATGTTCACGAAGCGACGCTTATGCCACAACCAACTTTCCTCTAAGTTGCTAACAAAGCATTTTTCGGAATCAATTTTAGGTAAATCTAATGTATAACGCTTTCCTTCTCGAGGAGCTTTAAATAATACCTTCAAATTTACCTTTATCAATTGGGAGATCATCTTTGTTGACAATGAAACATTCTTCTGAGTCAAAGATAATCCAGTTGTTTTTATCAGCACTTTGACTCACACTTAGGAGGTTATGGCAGAGACCTTCAACAAGATACACGTCTTTGATCTTAGATCCATCCTTTGTACCAATCTCTCCAATTCCAGAGATCTTTCCAGATTGGTTACCTCTAAATGTAACTTTGCCACCATCTTTTGATCTCATTGACATGAATTTGGTTTGATCCAATGTGTCCGGAGCATCCACCGTCAATGTACCACTTGTTGGTTCTGATGCTGTATAATTCAAATAAGATTAAGTTTTAGGTACCCAACGTTTCTTGGGTCCTTTCTAAGTTAGCTTATCCGCCTCGGGAAAGTATAAGTTCCATTAGGTAACCACCGATAGTTACCAACGAGGTTTATCTCTTCGATTCTTTCTATGAAAACATGATGAAGTAGAGTGTCCTTTACGATTACAATAGTTACAATGAGCAAACGGATTTGAAATATGAACTGATTTCTGGAAGTAGTTCAAATAAGTTTTTTTGCCAGTTTTCTTTTTGCCTTTCCTTTTGTCAAAGATAGGATTATATCCTATGCCTGATCGATCATTTGTAAACCTTTGAGTTTTCAGAATCACATTGAGCATTTCACTTCCCTTAGTGAATTTCTCAAGTGTTTTCGTAAGATGAAGGTTTCTTTTTCTTTAAAGATGCATTCATCACATATAAGATTTTCACAAGAAAGGTTTTCAACACGTAGTTTAAGAGTTATGTTCTCCTTTTTCAGGGCAAAACATTCATTCATAACCTTTTCAAATTCGAATTGAATTTCATTATATTCATCAAATAACTCATTATAGGTAGGTTGCGAATCATGTACCTCATTGTCGTTTTCTGCTATCTCTTCTTCGCCACTAGACAGATGATATGGCGGTATCTTTCTCTTCTTCGCTTTCTTCGTCTCGAGGAACTATCTCCCCATATTGCCGACACATAAGCCTTCTTTTTGAATTGATATGGCTTCTTCTTTTTCTATCGTCTTTCGAGTTAAGGACATTCGACTTGTAATGTCCCTAGCTTCACATTCGTAATCGATGATTTGGTCTTTGCCTCTCGAATTCACGTCTTACTTGTGTTCCCTTTTTGAAATTTGTTTCTGAAGCCTCGATCCTTTCTATAGAACTTCTTGAATCTTCGAACAAACATGGTCATCTCGTCATCGTCCTCTTCATCTTCTTCTTTTTCTTTTACAGTATTAAGAGCGATTCCCTTGCTCCGACTGCTGCTGTTGACATTGTCCAGGTCCTTTGTGAATCTTAGTTTGCTTTCATATTTAGAGAAACTTCCGAATAGGGCAGCAACTGAGGCCATTGATTCTCCACGAGCCTCCTCTATCGCAGTGACTTTAGCTCTTACAACAACAATTACACACTCTGTAAACGAAGGATGATCCTCTCACTCTGGACTCACTCCCCCTTACAAGTTGTAATCATACACCCACACTCATGATACCACTATCTTGAGATTTGAACAAATTGTGAAGAAAGTAATGAAGCTCTCTCTCACAGAGTAAATGATAAACACTGATGCTTAGTTATATCCGAAGATATATTCAGAATACAATATGAGCAAATGAAAGCTTTATCTTTGTATGCGCTGGTTATTTCTTGTATATGTTGAATTCAATCCTTTGTGTATTTGTAAGCTGGAGTTTGACGACCGTTGGAGGGATTGAATCTGTCCGTTGGAGTATTTGAATATGTTCGTTGATTGCGCGAATCTGTTCGTTGGGTATTTGAATATGTTCGTTGATTGCGCGGCGGTCCGTTGGAGTACTTTAATATGTTCGTTGATTGCACGATCTGTTCTTCCATAATTTCAGTGCACCAAGCCTGTCATGAAGAATGAGTTACGATTATTCATTCGAGTGTTCTTGCAGAGGCATTGTTCGTAGCTAATACTGAGTTCTTCTTACGAATGTGAATTATGAATCAGAAAACACTTAGGAAGATGATTAATGATATCATAGTTAATATAGAATGATGTATTGAAGGATTTAAAACAATTAACTAGATTATTTAATTAAGATTACAGGAGAATCAGGTTTGTTGTCGAAAGATGCTGTCTTCTAATTCTCGAGAGTGCCTGTATCTATACTCGAGAATCGTTCATTAAATCAGTTACAGATTGTATGTTCTTCGACCATTCTTGAGAATCTCTCAATGGATTCTCGAGAACCATTCTCGAGAATTGATTCTCTATTCTCGATAATCACTCAGACAGAAGCGAATATCAGTTTATCATTCGAACATACTCGAGAATCATTTGCCCATTCTCGAGAACCATTCTCGAGAATTAACTTCTTATTCTCGAGAATCACTTTAGAGACAGAATGTATCAGTGAATATCATCGACCATTCTCGAGAATCAAACTCTGATTCTCGAGAACCATTCTCGAGAATTGATTCTCAATTCTCGAGAATCACTCGAGGAATACAAATAGCTACTTCGATTTTGCTTCGGATCGACCATTCTCGAGAGTTCTTGATCCACTCTCGAAGCATTCTCGAGAATGCACTTTCTTATTCTCAAAACCGCTTTGTTTGTGTTTAACATGTAACAGGATTTTAACAGACAATTCTCAAGAATTCAAGATCAGATTCTCGAGAGTTATTCCTGGACATACCAAATGAGTTCAACATGATTTTCAAAACTTAAACATTTGTTATCATCAAAACATGAGGAGCCAACACGTGGCTGTATCCTCTAAGCTTGTGGTCGCTCAAGCCAGTTGTGCTCAAGTCCTTTGGCTCAAGCAACAACTATCTGACTTGGGAATCAACCTGAAGGAGATCCCAATATTGTGTGACAACACAAGCACAATAAGCTTGGCTATGAATACAGTGCAACATACTTGGACCAAGTACATTGATGTGAGACATCACTTCATAAGGGATCATGTTCAGAAGAAGGATGTCAAAGTCATGTTCATCCCAACTCATCTTCAACTTGCTGACATCTTCACCAAACCATTGCCCAAAGAACAATTTAATTTCATAAGAGAATTGGGAATGGTAAATCCCAATGAGTTGTAAGTATTTCTCATCCAATGTTAGTTATGTTTTTTGATGATTAATTACTAACTTAAGCATCAGAGTATCTATTTGTGTTTTATGCAGGATGTTGAAATACTTATGTTTGCTGTCAAGGGAGGAAAACTCGAGTTTTGAAAATAAAACTCGAGTTTATCGGTCAGAAAGGAATCCCTATTTTTGAAGAAATTGAAAACTCGAGTCATTAAGTTGGTAACTCGAGTTTCCATCAGACATAGAGCAACTACAAATGAGGAGAGGAGAAAACTCGAGTTTGTAAGTGGAAACTCGAGTTTTGGTCGTGGAAGTTCAAAGGTTCACATATACACCTTTGAAGTCTAGGTATGAGTTTATGAAAACTCGAGTTTTGCGCGTCTTTATATATGTGTTACTGTGTTTGTTCGTCTACACTCTACTCAAAACTCAAGTTTTGCCCTAGCCTCTCTCTTCTTTCTTTGATTCTCGCATCTCTAGGCCAAAACCCTCACTCAGAAACCCTAAATGACCTCCAAATCAACTTCCCAAGAGATTCACGACATGAGTTCTGACCAAGAAGGGTCAAAATCGTGGTCTCCTCTTCCTCCTCCTCCTCAGCGACCAAGGAGGATGAAATCAACTCCTCGACGGTTCCACTATGGGGTCGATAGGTCAATCAGAGCTGTCAACGACAATATTCCTGAATCTCCGTCTCCTAAACCTAAATCGAAGGGAGTATCTTTCAAAGAACCTACTGAGACTCAATCGAAGAAAAGGGGTGAGCCAGAGCCAGAGGGAAAAGGGAAGAAGAAGGTAGTTGAACTCTCTAAGCCTCCCAAAGCAAAGAGGTCCAAGGCCACTTCTGCATCTCAAGGTTCTGAGAAGGGCCAAGCTTCATCAAAGCCTATAGCTACATCCCAGGAATCTGAAGTGCCTTCTATTATGGCCAATGCTGTGGAGGACATCTACAATCATCATGACCCTCCTCAAGGTTTTGCAACTGAGCTTTCCTTTTTATCCCCTAAGCTAAACACTAAGTTCAAGGAATCTTTCATTAAGAAAGAATTTTGTCCAGTTGTCTCAGTTAATTTGGTCAAACTAAAATATGAATGTAATATTGATCTTTCCCCTTGGCTTAGCCACTATGAGTCTTACTTGTCTATCTCTGTGCCTTATACTCCCAATCTTGTTAGACTCTTCTATTTCAATATGGAATATGACAGCATTCTCAATTTTGATGGTGAGCTTGTTGAGGAACGAAACTCTACTTCTGTCAAGGGTGTTAGATTTACCTTCTCTACTTCCATCATAAACTCCATTCTAAAAATTGTCAATCCTCCTCCTGTTCCCACTATCAGTTTCAGTAATGAGGAAATTTTCTCAATTCTCAGGCCAAATGAACCTTTTCCCAAAGATCAAAGGCATACCCTCTCTTTCAATCCTGTGTCAATGCCTCCTACACATAGAGTCCTTTGGTACATCTATTTGTGAAATTTAATCCAAAAAGGTGGCAACTTCACCCACTTTGCTCAAAAAGACTATCCTCTTTTTGCTGCCTTTGTGAAAAAGACCCCTCTCAATCTTGGCCACTGGATCTTTCAGGAGATGGTCAAATTCAAATTCTCATCTAGACGACCTTCCCAGATACCATATCCTTCAATCATCTCAGTTATTCTCTTTTACCACAAAATCTGGTATGTTGGCACTACTGAGACCTTGAAGTATCCTCCTTTCTTTGGCAAGGCTCAGTTGAACCTTGTGAGGATCAGCTTTGAATAGGAAGGTTCTGGCCAATCAAGGGCTTCTTCTAGATCACAGGCAAGGGCCTCTCAAGCAAGGGGACAGGAAGCTCAGTCTGCTCCTCAGCCTTCTGTATCTTCTGATTTAGAGTCCAAAGTCAAGGCTATAATGGATGCTGCTCCCACTTCTATGACCATCAGGATTGAGTTTGAAATGGGCAAGTTGGTAGTTGAACTGACCAGAGGCAACAATGAAATGATTGATGCTCAGGATGCTATGAAAGAGCAACTTGGTTGTGTCACTGCACAGAACAATGAACTGCAGGAAAAGATTGCTGCTCTTGCTAGCCAACATGGTGACCTATCTATCATATGATCGACCTTGATGCAAAATTGTCTACCCAATTGGTCACCAATGTGCTCATAAGTGACAAAGTGGACAAGATTCTGAAGCATCTCAATCTTGGTCCATCTGCTGGTCCTAGTACCTCTGCTCCTCATGACAACCAAAACCCGAGCCCAAGCCTTCCTCTTCTTCTTCATTCACTTTCACCACTCCTCAGGATCCTACCTCCTCACCTGCACCATCTTGTCCCATCCTTTCATCTCCTCTTCCCACTTCTACACCTACACAGAAGTCCTACCTACCTCATCTCCCATTACTCCTACTACCGAGATTCTCCATCTCTCTCAGTCTCCCACTACAGAGATTTTTCCTCACCCACCTCCTCCTACTCCTCTCATTGATCCTCTCCATGAACCCATTATCTCAGCTCCACCCTTTTTTGAAGATGACAAAGGGGGAGAGAAACGTGAAGAGTAGAGTTTGAGTTTAGGAAGAATTGTGTAGTTTATGTTTTTGCTATTTACTTTTATGTTTGTGATATTTACTTTTATGAATTCTTTCAATTCCAAATGTGTAGTTGTGCATTTTGATTCTGAATGATACATCTGATGAACTGCTTTTTGTTTCAATGAAATGACAAAGTTATACAATTTCCATTTGCTTCTGTTGTTCATACATTAACTCTGATATCTGCTTCATTATGCATTTCATTTTAACCTTGACAAAGCATTTTCAAAATAACCAAGTCCTTCAAAATGCAAATTGTGTCAAATTCTTGGAATTTTGGTTTACAAGTGTTGTCATCATCAAAAAGGGAGAGAATGTTAGTTCTCTATGTGTTTTGATGATAACTGACATTTGCAAACACAAGTTGAAGTTTGTCTTTGGTAAGTTGAAAAACTTATTGTCAAAGCAAACTCAAGTTTTGGTTTCAAAACTCGAGTTTTGACTTGACAGAGAATAGCTCAATTTTAATGAACTAAGAAAAACTCCAGTTTCCGTTTAGAAACTCGAGTTTTGGACTTACAGAGAGCTATCCAAGTTTTCACACCTAGACAAAACTCCAGTTTTCATAGAAAACTCCAATTTGATTAATACAGAGACTCTTCAACATTTTCTGAAATAGACAAAAATCTAGTTTCCAAATGGAAACTCGAGTTTTGGTCATCTAGAGAGTCTTCAACATTTTGGGATTATGTAAACTCCAGTTTTGATATGGAAACTCCAGTTTTCAATTTGCCATGAGTTTTCTAAGTTTTTCTAAATTGTAAGAAAACTTGAGTTTTACTTTGGAAACTCGAGTTTGCGATTGACAGAGAGTTTTCAAGTTTTACTCAGTTTTTGAAAACTTCTGTTTTCATTAAAAACTCCAGTTTTGACTTTGGGATAAATTTCTGAGTTTACATACTTAAATGAAAACTCGAGTTTAGTTTGGGAAACTCGAGTTTTGGGCAACCAGAGAGCTTTGCTCTTTTCATCAATTTTGAAAACTCTAGTTTACATTTGAAAACTCCAGTTTTTACTTGGGAAAGATTTTTAAAGGTTTCCAATTGTAAGAGGAAACTCGAGTTTAGTTTTGGAAACTCGAGTTTAAGGCTTACAGAGAGCTTTGCTCATTTTATCATTTTCGAAACTCCAGTTTGCAATTGGAAACTCCAGTTTTGAGCTTTTGGACTTAAACATGGTTTCAATATAAAATTCCAAAACTCGAGTTTGGATAAACAAAAATCGAGTTTGCGTCGCCGGTTTTGAAAATCAACTTGCCCGAATTTCTGAAATCTTCCCGTTTGATTTTAATACTTCTTATCAACATTCACTACTATTCTTAACTATGTTTAATTAGTTTGTTAGTGAGTTTCAGAAGGTTTAGAAGATATTAAATTAAGATTTGAACAAAAGCAAAAGGTGATGTCATAACATTAAATGCAGAGCCCAAAAAACTTACATCCTTTTGTACCATCATTCTCCACATGTTGCAAAGGGATTAATGTCTGCTTTCCCTAAGCAGTAACTGCTCTTCCAATGGATCTATTATAAGGAAAGTCAACACTAATCCTCTAGACAAAAGGAATTAACTGAAGAGTAGAGAGAGAAGACACCAAAGTGCCTCTAACAGCTAGATTAATGCACCAACGGTTATAATGGAGATTGCAACGGTTATTTAATGCTCTCTTAATATAAATAGAGTTGCATTCAATTCTTCTCCACAACACATCTGCTGAAAACCAATTGCATTCAAGTTTACCAACTACTCTTTCAGTTTTCACTTGTAAAGTATCTTTTGACACATTGATCTTCAGTGTTTATATTTATCCACTCTTAGAGAGAGTTCATTTATTGTGAATCATTTCATTGTAAGAATCTCAAGTTAGGGGACTTGGAGATTGGGATATTGATTGCAACTTGTAAGGGGGAGTAAGTTCTAGTGAGAGAATTACTCTTGAGTTACAGAGTGTGTAATCAATTGAGATAGTGAAAAATCCCAGAGAGTCTGAGACTGGACGTAGGTCAAGAGGTTGGACCGAACCAGTATAAATTCCTTGTGTATTGCTCTTCTTCTCTATACTCTGCTTACCTCTGTTTTTAGTGTCGAAAAATAGAGCATTTAGAAAAGAATTTTAAAAATTCCCAATTCACCCCCTCTTGGTGATTAAGCTCCACTTTCAAGTCATCCAACCTAATTCTTGAGATTCGAAGGGATACTTGCTGGATTTGTATCATGCATCGTTTTTGGCCATATACTCACTGAGGGACAGAATCAACGGCTTGTTGCCTTGCTTGCTGGTTGAACCCTGGTGGATTCGATTATCTATTCAAGTATGAAAGGTCTACTAAGGGACCAGCAGGTGGCTGATTCTGAGACGTCCAATAAAAATTCGGGTGCTCTTCCATCCTGGGTTGTACGTATTGGAGTATCGGTTATTAGTGTTGCCTCCCCTATTGTAGTTCTTTACATAGTTGACAAATTCGGGGTTGGCAGAACATTGAGAGTAGGGATGCTTTCCACCACAGTACACACAGACTACTTAAGAGCATTTTTGCCAGAACATTTTATTTTAAGTCTGAAAATAGTTCAAATAGGATTTTCCACCAGTTTTCTTTTTGCCTTTCTTTTTGTCAAAAACAGGATTGTAACTTATGCTTGATCGATCATTTGTAGACCTTTGAGCTTTCAAAATAACATTGAGCATTTCACTACCTTTAGTGAACTTCTCAAGTGATTTTTGTAAGATAAGAATTTTTCTTTATAAGATCAGGACATTTTTCACAAACTGGTTTTTCACAAGATGGAGACGAATCTTTCTTTTCAAGTAATTTGATTTTCCTCTTTGAGGCAATAAGTTATTTCGCAATCTTTTCAAATTCAGAATGTAATTCATTGTATTCAGAAAGTAACTCATCATAAGTAGGTTCAGAATCATATACCTCATCATCATTTTCTGGTTTTTCTTCCTCTTCAGCAGCAACAAGGCATACATTAGCAACCTCTTCTTCTTCCTCACTCTCTTCTTCGTTTGAGGAGCTGTCTCCCCATATAGCGGACACATAGGCTTTCTTCTTGAAATTGTTGAATTTCTTCTTCTTCTCTTCTTTTCCTTTCAATTGAGGACATTCTGATTTGTAATGTCCTAGCTTTTCACAATTGTAACAGATGACTTGTTCATTATCTTTGAATTCGCGTCTTGTTACTTGAGCTTCCTTTCTAGACTCTATTTCTGAAGCCTCGGTCCTTCTTGTAAAACTTCTTGAATCTTTGCACGAACATGCCCATCTCATCATCATCTTCGTCTTCATCTTTACTCTCCTTTTCCTTCACAACGTTTAGAGCAACACCTTTGCTTTTATTGGTGTTGATTTTGTTCAAGCCCTTCTTGAATTTCAATTTGCTTTCATATTTAGATAGACTCCCAAATAGAGCAACCACTGATTGCATTGATTCTCCACGAGCTTCTTCGATTGTAGTGACTTTAGCTTCCCAATCTTTTGTCAGGACATTGAGAATTTTCTAACTTGAGGACCTTGCTCATATGTTTTATCCAGAGCTGACAATTGCTTGATCAAATGAGTGTAGCGAAGTTGAAACTAAACAATAGTTTCTCTAGTCTTGATTTGAAAGAGATCATACTCAGTGGTAAAAGTATTGATACGGTTCTCCTTGATGCCGGAAGTTCCTTCATATGCTATTTCCAAGACCTTCCACATTTCTTTTGCAGTAGACAAGTTACATATCCGAAAGTACACCTTCTGGATGAGAGCACTTTGTAGCATTAAAATAGCTTTACTATTGAGAGTAATATTTCTTCTGCCATTCTCGTCAAACTCAACTTCTGATTTTGGAACAGAGATCCCACCTTCAATCCTTGAGGGAATATAGTCTCCATTTTCTATCACTTGTCAGAGACCATACTCAGTTGCTAGCATAGACACTTTGAATTTTGCTTTCCAAAATGAATAGTGTTCGCCATTAAATCCAGGTGGTCGGTTGATTGAGGCACCGTCAGGTAATATTCCTTCCATGATCTATCTTGGGATGTTAAGCCCAACAGAGAGACCAATGCTCTGATACCAAATGAAAGTAGAATATCACCAAGGGGTGAATAGGTGATTATAAAATTCTTTCGCTAATTGTTCAAGAACGAGAACACACAAGAAATTATCCGGGTTCGGTCTAACTCTTCGACCTACGTCTAGTCCCCAGAACCCCTGGGATTTTCACAATCTTTCAACAACACATACAATTACACACTCTATACTCGAAGTAATCCTCTCACTCTTGGATTCACTCCCCCTTACAAGTTGTAATTGTACACCCACACTTAAAATCCCACAACCTTAAGATTTAACAACTAAAATAATCAAATAGTGTTTAACTCCTCACTGAGTAAATAAATGATAATAATTGAAGTACAAAATATCCAAAGATATTTATGAAACAGTAGATTGCAATAAGTTCTAATTGAATGCACATCGTTTCAGTAGTTGGCGAATTCAATGCTTCTGGAATATATAGTTGATGCCATTAATGACCGTTGGAGAAGCTTGAGGATTATCCGTTGTGACTCTTCGAAATAGCTGTTAGACAGATGAAGCTTTGATAGTCACATTCATCGTTAATGATCCAGGTGGATTTGTACTGTCACAACATTCTTTCATTCCTTCTGTTTTGCCCATTGTGAAATAGCATTAATTGCACAGATGGAATACCAGCAAAAACTTTAGAATGATCAGAGGATTGGTTATCATGAAAATGACTCGATTTGGGAACTGCATTAAATGCTTCTCTGACACACAAATTGCTTTATGATAATTTGTTGTTAATCCATGATATAGTCATCTGACACTCATTAGAAAACTTATTAAAGATAGTTAGGAATGGTAATGAGAGATGATAAGGATTAATTAAATCACAGACAATGATTCTCAGTTTCTGAAGACGGTGATTTTCAAAACTGATAATGCTATCGTCAAGTTAAAAATAATGTTAACTTGAAATAAGAAGTTAACTTGATATTGAAGAAAGTCAAACATGCAAGTGGAGAAAGAAAGTTTAACTTGAAATCAGAGTTAGAAAATGACTTTGAGAAAGTTAACTTGAAACAAAAAGAAGTTAACTTGATATGATGGCTTGAGGTAACTTTAACTCTTGGAAAGTTAATAACGAAGAGTAAGGTAAAAGAATGCTCAACTTAATACAAGAAGACATTGACTGGAGGAGTTAAGTATTTAACTTCAAGTTAAGAGAAATTGCCTTGAGTCCACTAGTACAAAAAAGGGCTTTAAGACCGGACAAAAGAGGCATCGTAAGACCAGATCCGCGACCAGTCTTGTTCCAACTGGTATTAAAAGTCCACATTTAAGACCGGACTCGAACCGGTCTTAAAGAAACTCTTTTAGACTGGACATTTAAAACACTAGGTCTAAAAATTCGTACTAAATAAAGCTGAAATATTTTTTGTTCGGTCCTAAAACTCAACTTTTAAGACCGGGCAAAAAACTCGGCCGCTCTTAAAAGATCAAAATTATAAGACCGAGACAAAAATAAATCCGGTCTGAAAAAATAGCGGCTTCTAAGACCTAATGACTAATTATACGCGATCTTAAAAGACTGACTTTCAAGACTGGACGGTAAATTCGTCTGGTCTTAAAAATTGAATTTTTAGACCGGACGTATATATACACCGGTCTTAAAAGACACACTTTTAAGACCGGTTTAATATCAAATATGTACACATGACCTTTAAGACCGGATATCTTAATACATTTGGTCTTAACAGTTGAACATTTAAGATCGGCCTTTTTATTACCGGTCTGTATTTTCCTGAATTTTTTCTCTGTTCTGTTCTTCCTGATCATATATATTCACAAATCCACCACCCAATCCAGCACATAAAAGTCGATACTTTAAGTACAAGCTATGAACATAAATGAATAAATTGAATTGGGAAAAAGAATACAAATATTATTCACCATGAGTTATGTGGCTTCTTAATTAATGATTATACTATGACTACAACACCTAAATTAATTTATACAATAAGATAACTTACTTACAATGCAAATACACAATAAGTTACAAATACAACATACATGCCCAATGTAATATTCACCATGCCTTCATCTGATTCCTACACAACAACATAACATCCTCTTTTATAACATGCCCCTTTGGATCGAATCCTGCCACAAAAATAAAACAAGAACAAACTTCATAGTCAGTGACATTGTTTAAGAACATAGAAGGAATATAATATAGTTAAAACCTTAAAGTTTTCAAAGAATTATGTATATGAATATTACCTTATGAATTGACTCTTTTATAAAGTGATATCCTCCCATATCCCTTCTTGATGATCATTTCTTATGCCGGGTTCATTATCCGCTTCATCTTCATCGTTCATGTCCGGTAGACCCCTTGAAAAAGGAGTACTCTCAAGAAGACCATAATTTGAATGACTTTCCTCATCAATATCAATGACCCTTTTTCGTTGGAGAGCTACTGACCACATTTTATTTTCTCGATCGGTGATATAGAACACTTGTTTCGCACGGTCGCCATAATAAAAGGTTCATCTCCAAAACTTCTACCATTGACATCGACTAATGTAAATCCTAGCCGATC
Source organism: Acacia melanoxylon (assembly GCA_019022615.1). Lineage (NCBI taxonomy): Eukaryota > Viridiplantae > Streptophyta > Magnoliopsida > Fabales > Fabaceae > Acacia > Acacia melanoxylon. Next base: position 6,728,967 of record JAFJYJ010000033.1, on the reverse strand, counting down.
GATCCGAACACCATTATTGACATTAACCCACTTGCATTTGAAAATGGGAAATCTAATTTTAACATAGTCCACCTCCCAAATCTCTTCAATAACCCCATAATATGGCATGACTGCCAATAAAGGCCTCTTGTCTTTCAAACTGGAGAAGTGCATAGATTCAGCCTCTAACATAACACCACTGTTCAAGACGGTGCTCCTATCATCTATGGACTTCGTGTAAAATGTATAACCATTGATAACATACGAATTCCAACTTATGACATCAACCTCAGAACCACGTGCTAACCATTTGATTGTATCAGAAACATATTCCTCTCCCTTGACCTTTTGTTTGAACCAGTTTCCAAAAGTTCTCATTATGCTCCCTAATCAACCTTTGTTCACCATTCGATGATTTTCTTTCCTTACAGCTTCTTTATGTGTAGCTATGCTGGCTTGAACTTCATCAACATTATTCAAGATGTATAAGTGGACTTGTGACAATTCATCAGGATCCACACTCTTTACCCAAGCCCCTCATCTACCCCCTTCAGCATGCTGACGTTTTGGAAGCCCAATATGTCTTACTTTGGCCAAATAATTTTGACAAAATTCCATGGCTTCTTCATAAACATATTTCTAAACAATTGATGCTTCTGGCCGGTATGCGTTCTTCACGTACCCTTTTAGGAATTTCATAGATCTTTCAATTGGGAACATCCACCGTAAATGGATAGGTCTGCACAACTTTATCTCCCTCACTAGATGAACAATTAGATGAACCATGATGTCAAAAAAGTTAGGAAGAAAAAGCTTCTCAAGGTGGCACAAGATAAGATATCCTTCATTCTCTAATTCATCCTACTTTTTGAAAGTGGAGCTAAATCACCAAGAGGGGGGTGAATTGGGGATTTTAAAATCTTTTCGAAAAACTCTCTGTTTTTGAATACTAAAAACATAGATGAACAAGGATGAGAATAGACAAGAAAGACACAAGGATTTATACTGGTTCGGTCCAATCTCTTGACCTACGTCCAGTCCCCAGACTCTCTGGGTTTTTCACTATCTCAATTGATTACACACTCTGTACTCAAGAGTAGTTCTCTCCCTAGAACCTACTCCCCCTTACAAGTTGCAATCAATGAACCCAATCCCCAAGTCCCCAGACTTGTGATTCTTTACAATAAATGATATTCAAGATGAAAAACTCTCTCTAAGAGTGGATAATGATAAACACTGAAGATTGATTGTATCAACAGATTCTTAGTACAGAAAGACTTAAGAGTAGATGAAGGCTTTAATGATTTTTGCTTTCTGAGGTCTTAGCTGTTGAGAGGAATTGAATGCTCTTCTATTTATACTGAGAAGGCATTAAATGACCGTTGTAATTCTTCATATAACCGTTGGTGACATTAACCAAGGTTCTGGTTCAGTTTTGGTCTTCTTCTCTCTCTAATCTTCACTTAATCCAGCTGGGCAGAAGTTCAGAGTTGACTTCTAGAAAATAAATCCGTTGGAATAGCAGCTGCTGGATGTGGTAGGTAGGCATTAATCCTTTGTAAGCGTGTGCAGAAGGATTTCCCAAAAGTATACAACTTTCTGGGTTTAGCATTTAATGTTCTGATAGCTTTTTGCTTTTGCTTTAAATCTTCATTTAATCTCGTTTAAGCATGCTGAAACTTACTAACAAAGTAGTTAAACATAGCAGGGCATATCAGAGAATAATGATGATAAGTATTAGAATCAATCAAATAAGATTTCACAATTTTGCTCAAGTTGATTTTCAAAAACTGCGACCAATACTTGAGTATGTTCTTCAATACTCAAGTATTGCACTATGCACTAATATGAATACTTGAGTATTCATCTGAATACTTGAGTATTCGTTTTCCAGAGAAGGCACTACACCATTGAGCGTTGGACAATTTCTTTGAGTAGGACCAATACTCGAGTATTGAAACCAATACTTGAGTATTGAACTTTTTATGTGAAAATAAGTTTAAGTCCAAAATCTCAATACTTGAGTATTCAAATCAATACTTGAGTTTTCAAAACATTTGAAAAATAGTCAAGCTCTCTGTATGCCCAATACTCAAGTATTCAACTCAATACTTGAGTATTGAATTTGTTTGAAAACTTTGTGAATCATTTCCAAGTCAATACTTGAGTATTCACCTCAATACTTGAGTATTCAAATCACTTGGAAATAGCAAAACTTTCTGTCTGGTCAATACTCGAGTAATCATATCAATACTCGAGTATTGAACTATTTTCAATACTTGTGAAGTTTCTGGAATTCCAATACTTGAGTATTCATTTCAATACTTGAGTATTGATAACCATGTGAAAAACTTTGAAACCTTTCTGTTTGCCCAATACTCGAGTATTCACATGTTGAGTACTGAAATGATTTTCTGTATGACCAATACTTGAGTATCCATATGGATACTTGAGTATTGGCAATTCTGCCTTTCAGCGAAAGAGTCTCTGTATGATCAATACTTGAGTATTGAAACCAATACTTGAGTATTGACTCATAGTGAAAAACTTGAGATGCTCTCTGTAAGCTCAATACTTGAGTATTGAAACCAATACTTGAGTATTGACTTATAGTGTAAAACTTAGAAGGCTCTCTGTAACTCCAATACTTGAGTATTGAGACCAATACTTGAGTATTGTGTGATTTTGTGGAAACAAGCCATTCTTTGTTAACTCAATACTTGAGTATTGAAACCAATACTTGAGTATCGAGCATTTTTTGAAAAATGCACCATTCACTGTCAACTCAATACTTGAGTATTGAAACCAATACTCGAGTATTCACTTGACAGTAAGTTTTTCAACTTATCAAAAACTCATTTTAATTTGTGTTTACAATTTTCAGTTATCATCAAAACACATAGAGAACTAACATTCTCCCCCTTTTTGATGATGACAACACTTGTAAATCAAGTTTTCTGGAATTTGAGAGAATATTTGTCTTGTTTTGAATTTTGCATTTGATAGTATTTTCAAATCATGAAAGAGCATAAGATTTTCATTTTTGAAAGATTCAAAGACATATCAGAGGCATGTGGAAACAAGTAGAAATGCATAATATTGCATAATGTCATAAACTTAAAACAGTACATGTGAATTCAAATAAGACAATATGCATACACACTCAAACTCAACTCTAGCTAAGAACAACAATTTTTTTTTCAAATTTTAAGAACAATCAAATCAAATTCTTCAATTCACATTCTTCAAATTTCTACTCTTGATCTTTGCCTGTCTCTCCCCCTTTGGCATCTTCAAAAAGAGTTGGAGAGGGTGCTTGGAGAAGATCGATGAAGGGAGTAAGGGGTGGAGAGTAAAGAACAATTGCAGTCGATGGGGTTGTGTGATATGGAAAGCTATAACCTCAGTGGCAGGAGTAGAGGCTGGAATGGGTGAAGGGTCAGGGATAGGAGTAGAAGACTAGGTGGAGAAGCATGATAGGTAAATGGTGGTGATTCAGGTTTGAGAGGGGAAGATGTGGTGCCAAAAGTTGAGGTTGATCTAGGGTGAAGGTGTTTTAGTATCTTATCCACGTTTAGACTCATAAGAGAGGTGGTGACTAAATGGGTGGATACTCTGGCATCAAGGTCGATCAATTGATCAGACAACTCAGCATTCTGGCGAGTGAGCTCATCAACCTTCTTTTGCAATTCATGATTCTGACCAAGGAGAGTGTCAACTTGCTCCTTCATTGCATCTTGGAAATTGACCATAGCATGATTGCTCTGTCGAACCTCATGAACCATCTTGCCTATCTCAAATTCCAATCGTATAGATAATGAGGCAATGGCAGCATCCACAGCTTTCTTGATCTCTGCACCAATAGTAGTAGGTAAAGAGGAAGGTGGAGGAGGGGCAGACTGAGCTTCCTGTGCTCTGGAATGAGATGCTCTGGCTTGAGATCTTGATGGTGCTCTTGATTGACCAGAGCCCTCAGCCTCAAAATTGATCTTCATCAAACTTCAGTTGAGCCTTGCCAAAGACGGTTGGGTATTCCATAGTCTCACCAGCATACCATATTCTATGATAGAATAGGATGACAGATATGAGTGAAAGGAAGGGTATGTATGAGTTCTTCCGTGATGAGAATTTGAACTTGATCATTTCTTGGAAGAGCCAATGACCAAGGTTGAGAGGGTGCTTTTTCACGAAAGCAGTGAAGAATCGATAATTTCTCTGAGAGAAGTGAGTGAAGCTTCCTCCTTTCTGAATGAAATTCCTTGAGTAGATGTACCAGAGAACCCGATTGATTGGAGACATTGATCCGGGTTTAAATGAAAGTGTATGGCTCTGGTTCTCAAGGAATTCCTCATTAGGTCTCAATATAGAGAATATCTCTCTATTTCCATAATCTGGAGTGGAGACAGGAGGTGGATTGGAAATCTTGAGGATTGAGTTTAGGATGGAGGCAGACAAGGTGAATTTGACACCTCTAACACTAGTAGTTACTCTTTCCTCAACTAATTCACCATTAGAATCAATAATGTTGGCAGACTCCATATTGAAATAGAATAATCTGACTAAGTTAAGAGAATAAGGAGCTTCAATGGAAATGAAAGATTCGTAGGGTGAAAACCATGAAGATAAATTAACGTTGCACTCTCGTTGCAATTGAACCAAGTCAACTGCAACCACAGGACAAAAATCCTTTTTCACGTATTTCTCCTTGAATTTGGCACTGAGTTCATTTGAGAGAAAGGTATTACCAATGGTGAAGCCTGAGAGAGGATCAGGATTGCGATAGATGTCTTGAATAGCATTTGGCATTAGTGAGGGTCCTTCTTCTTTCTCAGACTGGGTATGTGTAGAAGAAGTAGCTTTCGATGATTGAGCTTTTGAGGATTGTTGTGGCGAGGTAGTAGCTTTCTTCTTCCTTGCAGGCTTCGATTTTGAAGCCTTAGCAACCTTCTTCTTCCCTTTGTTAGTGACAGCTTCGGGTGCCGACCTCTTTTTCTTCGGAGGAATTGGAATGGATTGATCAAATGACACCCCTTTCTTCTTAGGGTTAGGCGAAGAAGCTTCAGGGACGTTTTCGCTAACTCCTATGATTGAACGATCAATCCCATGATGAAGGTGATTTGGGATCGATTCCCTCCTCGAAGGTCGTTGAGGAGGAGGAGTAAGCGATGGAGAGGCTGATTGGGTCCCTTCCTGGGTGGAATCAGTGTCGATGATGGCTTTGGACGTGGATTTGGAAGCCATTTCAGAGATTGGAGTGAGGATTGGGGTCGAAAATGGTGAGAAGAAGCGTGAGAGAGAAGTGACGATTCTAGGGCAAAACTTGAGTATTGGGTCGAGTAATGAAGAACATGAACAATAAGTATATATATATGCAGTGTGATACTTGAGTATTTACTTGAATACTCGAGTAATGAAGTAAAATTTTACTTACCTGGACATCAAAGATGTGAGGTGAACCTTTGATATTCTCGTCCAATACTCGAGTGAGCAACTTACATACTCAAGTATTGAATACTCTACTTGGATACTCGAGTATTGACTCAAGTGTTGCTTCTCCCCAATCTTCAAGTTGCTCTCTGCCTCTGGAATACTCAAGTATTGTCACTTACATACTCAAGTATTCAATACTTCACTTGAATACTCAAGTATTCTCTCCAGTATTACTTATTGACAACCTTAATGTGGTTCTCTGACCCTCGAATACTTGAGTATTGTTTCCAATACTCGAGTATTGCTTCTCTCATCAGTAAATACTCAAAGATTTTTAAGCATCCTGCATAAAACATAACTAGACACTCCGATGCTTAAATTAGTTTCCAATAATCATCAAAACCATAACTAACATTAAGATAGATAGATATACTTACAATTAATTGGGATTTACCATTCCCAATTCTCTCCTTATGAAATTAAATTGTTCTTTGGCTAGAGGTTTGGTGAAGATGTCAGCAAGTTGAAGATGTGTTGGGATGAACATGACCTTGACATCTCTCTTCTGAACATGATCCCTTATGAAGTGATGTCTCACATCAATATGCTTGGTTTGAGTATGTTGAACTGGATTCTTGGCCAAGCTTATTGTGCTGGTGTTGTCACACAATATTGGGATCTCCTTCAAGTTGATTCCCAAGTCAAATAGTTGTTGCTTGAGCCATAGGACTTGGGCACAACAACTTGAGGCAGCTACATATTCAGCTTCAGTAGAAGACACAGCTACACTTGTTTGCTTCTTGCCGAACCATGAGACAAGTGAGCCACCGAGAAACTCACATTGGCCACTTGTGCTCTTTCTATATGTTTTATAGCCGGCATGGTCCGAATCTGAATATGCCACCAAATGTTCAGGTTGACCTTTGGGAAACCACAATCCAAGGGTCTTTGTGTCAGCAAGATATCTGAATATCCTCTTCACATTTTCAGCATGAGACTCCTTGGGGGCAGATTGAAACCTTGCACACATGCCCACACTGAATTGGATGTCCGGGCAACTTGCTGTGAGATAGAGCAATGATCCAATCATTCCTCTATATCTTGTTATGTTGAAATCTTTGCCATTTTCATCAGCATCCAAAGAAGCAGTGGAGCTCATTGGAGTGTCAGCTCCATTGCATTGGTCCATCCCAAACTTTTTCAGCAGATCATTGAGATACTTGGTCTGAGATATGAAGATTCCATCTTTTCTTTGCTTGATTTGCAGACCAAGGAAATAGTTGAGTTCTCCCATCATGGACATCTCAAATTCTCCCGCATGTTCTTAGCAAAATCTTCACACAAAACATCATTAGAAGCACCAAATATAATGTCATCAACATATATTTGAACAATTAAAATTTCACTAAGCTTATTACTCTTTATGAAGAGAGTTGTATTTTCTTTTCCTCTAACAAATCCTTGATCAAGAAGGAACTTGCTTAATCGCTCATACCAAGCTCTAGGAGCTTGCTTAAGTCCATATAATGCCTTTTTGAGATGATAAACATGATTTGGATGATGATCATCTTGAAAACCAGGAGGTTGTTCTACATAAACTTCCTTTTGAATAAAACCATTTAGAAAAGCGCTTTTTACATCCATTTGATAGAGCTTGAATCCTTTGACACAAGAAAAGGCTAGAAGAACTCTTATGGCTTCCAATCTTGCCACTGAAGCATAAGTTTCTTCATAATCAATTCCTTCTTCTTGATTATAGCCTTTAGCAACCAATCTTGCCTTGTTACGGACAATGATTGCTTATTCATCTCGTTTGTTCTTGAATACCCATTTGGTGCCAATGACCGAATGGTCCTTGGGCCTATGTACCAAATCCCAAACTTGATTCCTATCAAATTGATGTAACTCCTCTTGCATAGCTATTACCCAATCATTGTCTGAAAGGGCTTCATCTATCTTAGAGGGTTCAATATAAGATATGAATGCAGAGAAAATTACTTCATTTAAAGTGATGTTTCTGGTTCTTACCCCTTGACTTGCATCACCTATTACTTGGTCCAAGGGATGATCCTTTATGAACTTCCAAGCTCTAGGCTGAGACTGATCAGGATTTTCAAGATTGTTTTGGGGATCAGCCTCAAAAACATTTTCAGGATTTTCAATAGATGCAAGAGTGGTTTTTGAAAAGAATTGATTTTTGAAAACATTTCCTTCTTCATCATCCAAGGATTTATCAGTTTTGGATTCACAAAAAATAACATGCATAGACTCTTCAACAATTCTAGTCCGAGTATTAAAAACTCTATAAGCCTTACTCCTATTTGAATAGCCTAAAAATATACCTTCATCTGCCTTGGGATCGAATTTTCCCAAGTTATCCTTACCATTGTTGTGGATGAAACACTTACATCCAAACACATGCAGATGGCCCAGATTTGGCTTTCTTCCTTTGTATAGTTCATAGGGAGTTTTGATCAACTTCTTCCGGAGGTATGCCCGATTTGAGATGTAGCAAGCTGTACTCATTGCATCAGCCCAGAACACTTGAGAAGTGTTGTTTTCATTCAGCATAGCTCTTGCCATCTTGGTGAGGACTATATTCTTTCTTTCCACAACACCATTTTGTTGAGGAGTCCTTGGGGCTGAGAAGTTGTGGTCTATACCATTGTTGTCATAGAACTCGGCAAATGCATGGTTTTCAAATTCTCCTCCATGATCAGTTCGAATTCCTGAAATTGATAACCCTTTCTCGTTTTGGACCTTCTTGGCAAAACAAACAAATTGATCAAATGTTTCATCTTTAGAAGATAAGAAAATGGTCCAAGCAAATCTAGAGAAATCATCAACTATGACCAAAGTATAAAGATTTCCACCAAGGCTTTTTACTCTAGCTAGTCCAACTAGATCCATATGAAGTAGTTGAAGAGGTCTATTAGTTGAAATTTCATTTTTAGATTTGAAAGAGGATTTAGTTTGTTTTCCTTTTTGACAAGCATCTCAAACCATGTCATTTTTAAATTGCAGTTTTGGAACACCAATAACTAAATCCTTTTTGAGTAATCTGTCAAGTTGGATCATATTGACATGAGCTAGTCGCTTGTGCCAAAACCAACTATCATCTAGATTACTAACAAAACATTTTTCAGAAGTAGAGCCATCTCTAGAGAGATTAAGAGTGTAACAATTTCCATCTCTAGGAGCTCTGAATAGGGCTTTTGATTTAATGTTTTCCAAAGAGAGATCGTCTTTTCTTACAATCAAGCATTCCTCAGAATCAAAGATAACTAAGTTACCTTTATCAGTACTTTGGCTTACACTGAGGAGATTGTGGCATAGTCCTTCAACAAGGTAGACATCTTTGATTTGTGGTCCTTCATTGTTGCCAATTTCACCAATTCCAGCAATCTTTCCAGATTGGTTGCCACCAAAGGTCACCTTGCCACCATCTTTGGGCTTGATTGAAGCAAACTTGGATTGGTCTCCCGTCATATGTCTTGAGCATCCACTATCAATGTACCACTTGTTGGGATTTGATGCTCTTAGACAAACCTGCAAGACACAGCAGATCAAGTCTTAGGTACCCATCTTTTCTTGGGTCCTTTGGGATTAGTATGTGTCTTAGGAATCTTGTAGGATCCCTTAGGCACCCATTGATAGTTTCCCATGGGCTTACTCTTTCCTTCCTTTTTATGAAAACATGAAGAAGTAGTATGACCCTTTCGATTACAATAATTGCAATGTGCAAAAGGATTTGAAGAATGGACTGATTTTCGAAAATAGTTCAAATAAGTCTTTTCTCTAAATTTCTTTTTCCCTTTTCTTTTATCAAAATTTGGTTTGTAACCGATTCCTGATCTATCATTTGTAAATCTCTGTTTTTCAAGATGACATTGAGCATTTCACTTCCCCTAGTGAATTTCTCAAGTGCCTTTGTAAGATGTAAATTCTTTTTCTTTATATCAGGACAATCTTCACAAGCAGCATTTTCAAGGTGGGAAAACTTTTCAACTTGCAGTTCAAGAGTGACATTTTTCTTTTTGAAAACAATATATTTTTCTGCAATTTTTTTCAAATTCTGCTTGAATGACAATGTATTCAGCAAACAATTCATCATAAGTTGGTTTTGAATTGTATACCTCATCATTGTTTTCATGTTGCTCTTCTTCAGTAACTAAGCAAATATTTGCTTTGTCTTCCTCATCAGCTTCATCTTCATCAGATGAACTATCTCCCCAAATAGGTGAGACATAGGCCTTCTTTTTGAATCGGTTGAACTTCTTCTTTTCTTTGTCCTTGTTGTTCAGCTGGGGGCACTCAGACTTGATGTGGCCAGGCTTCTCGCACTCATAGCATATAATTGGCTTCTTTGTCTCAAAGGTCTTTGGAGCTACCTTTGTGGAATCTCTTGTACCTTTGATCCTTTCGGTAGAATCTTTTGAATCTTGAACGATCATGCCCAGTTCTTTTCTTTGTCTACCTCTTCATCATCATCTGTCTCTTTAGCTTCGTTGATAGACTTAAGAGCTATGCCTTTGCTCTTACTATGGATTTCATCAAGTCCCTTTATGAACTTGATCTTGCCTTCATATTCTGATAAGCTACCAAATAAAGCTGCTACAGATTGCATTGATACGCCATGAGCTTCTTCGATGGCAGTAACTTTGGCTTCCCATTCCTTGCTGAGAATGTTCAAGATTTTTCTGACTTGAACTGGTTCATCATAGATTTTCCCAATGCAGTAAGTTAATTAATCAGATGAGTGAATCTAAGCCGGAACTCATCAATCGATTCCCCTGACTTCATACGAAGAAGATCGTACTCAGTCATAAGGGTGTTAACTCTATTCTCCTTGACTCCAGTGGTCCCTTCGTGAGCCAGCTCCAATGCTTCCCACATTGCTTTAGCAGAAGTCTTGGAGCATATTCGAAAGTACTCACTCTGACTTAATGCACTCTGTAGCATGAGAATGGCTTTGCTGTTAAGAACGATCTACTTCTGGTCATTCTCATCGTATTCTTCTTCTCGCTTTGGAGTTTTTATTCCATCTTTAGTAGTTGAGGGAACATAGTCTCCTTTTTCAAACACTCTCCAGAGACCATATTCAAAAGCCATTACAAAGACTTTGAATTTGTTTTTCCAGAATGAATAGTGCTCTCCAGTGAATCCCGGTGGACGATTGATCGAAGCTCCATCAGGTAGAATACCTTCCATAGTTATCCTTCTCGAGATGTTAATCTCTTTAGAGAAGACCTTGCTCTGATACCAAATGAAAGTGGAGCTAAATCACCAAGAGGGGGGTGAATTGGGGATTTTAAAATCCTTTTGAAAAATTCTTTGTTTTTGAATACTAAAAACAGAGATGAACAAGGATGAGAATAGACAAGAAAGACACAAGGATTTATACTGGTTCGGTCCAATCTCTTGACCTACGTCCAGTCCCCAGACTCTCTGGGTTTTTCACTATCTCAATTGATTACACACTCTGTACTCAAGAGTAGTTCTCTCCCTAGAACCTACTCCCCTTACAAGTTGCAATCAATGAACCCAATCCCCAAGTCCCCGGACTTGTGATTCTTTACAATAAATGATATTCAAGATGAAAAACTCTCTCTAAGAGTGGATAATGATAAACACTCGAAGATTGATTGTATCAACAGATACTTAGTACGAAAGACTTAAGAGTAGATGAAGGCTTTAATGATTTTTGCTTTTACGAGGTCTTAGTCAGTTGAGAGGAATTGAATGCTCTTCTATTTATACTGAGAAGGCATTAAATGACCATTGTAATTCTTCATATAACCGTTGGTGACATTAACCAAGGTTCTGGTTCAGTTTTGGTCTTCTTCTCTCTAATCTTCACTTAATCCAGCTGGGCAGAAGTTCAGAGTTGACTTCTAGTAAATAAATCCGTTGGAATAGCAGCTGCTGAATGTGGTAGGTAGGCATTAATCCTTTGTAAGCGTGTGCAGAAGGATTTCCCAAAAGTATGCAACTTTCTGGGTTTAGCATTTAATGTTCTGACAGCTTTTTGCTTTTGCTTTAAATCTTCATTTAATCTCGTTTAAGCATGCTGGAACTTACTAACAAAGTGGTTAAACATAGTAGGGAATATCATAGAATAATGATGATAAGTATTAGAATCAATCAAATAAGATTTCACAATTTCGCTCAAGTTGATTTTCAAAAACCGCAACCAATACTTGAGTATGTTCTTCAATACTCAAGTATTGCACTGTGCACTAACATGAATACTTGAGTATTCATCTGAATACTTGAGTATTCGTTTTCCAGAGAAGGCACTACACCATTGAGCGTTGGACACTTTCTTTGAGTAGGACCAATACTCGAGTATTGAAACCAATACTCGAGTATTGAAACCAATACTTGAGTATTGAACTTTTTATGTGAAAATAAGTTTAAGTCCAAAATCTCAATACTTGAGTATTCAAATCAATACTTGAGTTTTCAAAACATTTGAAAAAGAGCCAAGCTCTCTGTATGCCCAATACTCGAGTATTCAACTCAATACTTGAGTATTGAATTTGTTTGAAAACTTTGTGAAATCATTTCCAAGTCAATACTTGAGTATTCAAATCACTTGGAAATAGCAAAACTTTCTGTCTGGTCAATACTCGAGTAATCATATCAATACTCGAGTATTGAACTATTTTCAATACTTGTGAAGTTTATGCCATTCCAATACTTGAGTATTCATTTCAATACTCAAGTATTGATAACCATGTGAAAAACTTTGAAACCTTTCTGTTTGCCCAATACTCGAGTATTCAAACCAATACTCGAGTATTCACATGTTGAATACTGAAATGATTTTCTGTATGACCAATACTTGAGTATCCATATGGATACTTGAGTATTGGCAATTATGCCTTTCAGCGAAAGAGTCTCTGTATGATCAATACTTGAGTATTGAAACCAATACTTGAGTATTGACTCATAGTGAAAAACTTGAGATGCTCTCTGTAAGCACAATACTTGAGTATTGAAACCAATACTTGAGTATTGACTTATAGTGTAAAACTTAGAAGGCTCTCTGTAACTCCAATACTTGAGTATTGAGACCAATACTTGAGTATTGTGTGATTTTGTGGAAACAATCCATTCTTTGTTAACTCAATACTTGAGTATTGAAACCAATACTTGAGTATCGAACATTTTGTCAAAAATGCACCATTCACTGTCAACTCAATACTTGAGTATTGAAACCAATACTCGAGTATTCACTTGACAGTAAGTTTTTCAACTTATCAAAAACTCATTTTAATTTGTGTTTACAATTGTCAGTTATCATCAAAACACATAGAGAACTAACACTTTTCTATCTTGAAAACTTTACTACAAACCGCATTGAAGAAGACACAAAGTCTATTCAAAACGACCCAAAGATCATATTCGGGGATGCCTCGAATAGCTACTGGGAGTAGCTGTTGCATCAAGACATGACAATCATGAGACTTTTGGCCTACTAATTTCAAGTCCTTCATCGATACAAGCCTTTTAAAATTTGAAGAATACCTCGAGGGAACTTTTATGCCATGTAAACACTCACAAAAACTTCGTTTCTCATCCTTAGACAAAGTATGAGAAGCCGAGGGACAATAAGTTCTCTTCCCGTATGGCCTTGGATGTAAGTCTTCGCGTATTCCCATTACTTGTAAATCCAATATTGCCTTCACAACATCCTTGGAACTACCTTGTATGTTGAGAAGCGTGCCAACAATACTATCACATACGTTTTTCTCCACGTGCATGACATCAATACAGTGTCTCACATCAAGATTGCGCCAATATGGAAGATCGAAGAATACAGATCTCTTTTTTCATATATTTGTTTCTTTTCTACTCTTTGTAGTCTTACCGAAGATGACACTGATATTTTTCACATTTTCATAAACTTGCTCCCCAGTCAATGCCACCGGAGCATCTTCATACTCCTGGCCACCAAAAAAGGCTTTCTTTAATCGATGATATGGGTGGCCTCGTATAAGAAATCTCCTATGTCCAAGATAAACCATCTTTCTTCCATGTTGAAGTTGATGGTAGCGTGTGCCTTCTTCACAAACCGGACATGCTTTATGGCCTTTTACACTATACCCTAACAAGTTCTCATATGCTGGGAAGTCGTTTATAGTACAAAATATCATGGCTCACAATTTAAACACATCCTTCTTGAAAGAGTCAAAAACATCGACACCTTCTTCCCTCAACTCCTTCAAGTCTTCAATCAAGGGCTGAAGGTAAACATCAATGTCATTTCTGGGTTGTTTTGGTCCCGAAATCAACATAGACAGCATGATGTACTTTCGTTTCATGCATAACATTGGAGATAAGTTGTAAATATAATATGGAGCACAGGCCATGAACTATGTATGCTGCTAAGGCTTCCATATGGATTCATGCCATCCATGCTAAGGGCAAGCCTAAGGTTCCTAGGTTCTTCGCCAAAGTTCGGAAATATATGATCGATTTTCTTCCATTGAGAAGAATCGGCCGGATGTCGAAGCTTTCCATTAGAAATCCTCTCATCTGCATGCCACCTCAGATTTTTTGCATCATTTTCATTCGCAAACAACCGCTTGAACCTTGGTATGATTGGAAGATACCACAACACTTTTGCAAGCCCCTTATTTGACTTGTACCTTGGGGTTTCATATATCGAACAATTCTGCTTCTCTTCAAACTCTTTTCTACACAATACGCAATCATTCGGGCATGCATGGATCTTTTTGTACTCCATCCCCAGTGGACAAAGTATTTTCTTAGCATCATAGTATCGATGCGACAACACATTATCATCCGGAAGCATGTCCTTAAAAGCCTCAAGCATTTCAGAAAAGCTCTTGTCGCTCCATCCATGACGTGCCTTCTGAAAGTGAAGGAAATCACCAAGAGGGGGGGTGAATTGGGGATTTTAAAAATTCTTTTCAGATCACCCACACAACAGATGCTTAACCAAGGTAAATGGAGTTAGAAAGGAAGAGCTTGACACAGAAGATTTATACTGGTTCGGTCTTAACTCTTGACCTACGTCCAGTCCCCAGACTCTCTGGGTTTTTCTACTATCACTCAAATCAGATACACACTCCGTACTCGAAAGTTATCCTCTCTCTAGGATACACTCCCCCTTACAAGTTGTAATCTGATAACCCAACCTCAAAGTCCCACAACTTTGAGATTCTTACAAAGAATGATTTACAGAAATGAACTCTTTCAAAGAGTGAATAAAGATAAGCACTGAAGCACAATGTATCAAAGATACAAATGAGAAATATAAGCAGTAAAAGACTGATGTTCTTGTGTGCATTTTCTGTGTATGTCTTTTCTTACTTTCAGACTTCAAATCCTCATGTATTTATACAGATTTGAAGCTTGTGAACGTTGTAGATCCGTTGAGACTTGATCTAATTCGAAAATATAGCTGTTGTGAGTGTGTCTCCATGAATCTAGCTGTTGTGAACAAATCTGTTTGAATATGGTTGTTGCAGATTTGAATATTTGAAATTTGGCTCCTCAAGAATGTGTTCCCATGTCTGTTATGTTTAGTGGAGGTAGTTGTATAATGTTGTCCAGCTGTTTGGAGGCTAGCTTTCTTTCTTGGAGAATGGTTGTCCTACTTTCCAGGTTGTAAACCATTGCTTTGGATGAGAGATACAATATTATATTGCAAGTTGCACAAGTTGTTGTCTTAAAGTCTTCTTTAAAACAAACCTAGATCTCTTAAAATCTCATAAGCAAACTGGTTAAATTTGGTTAGGAAATATTGATATGAATCATATAAATCATATACAACCAATTCGCAGAATCAAGCTAAAGCATAAATCAAACTGAACAAAATACACCCAGATGCGTTCATCTGTTCTGAAGTTCCAAGCTCGAGTTTACTATACCAAGCTCGAGTTTGGTCTTCATTTAAAACTTGAGTTTTGCCTCTAGAAGCCTCAAGCTCGAGCTTGTAAGTGAGTAAGCTCAAGTTTAGCATTTTCGGGGAAACATGTTTGAAATCATTTTGAGAGCCAAAATGGAAAAACGCAAGCTTGAGCTTATTAGTGAGTAAGCTCGAGTTTGGCACTATTCATGTCAAAAATAATTTTAGTTCACAAAAAGCAAGCTTGAGCTTAGAGGTGTAAACTTGAGTTTGCTAAGCTCAAAATATGATATTGCTCTCTGTCTGACCCAAGCTTGAGCTTGCAAGGGCAAGCTCGAGTTTGCTAAAGAATAAAAGATTTGAAAAGTTTCTGTCAGACATAAGCTTGAGTTTACAACCTTAAACTTGAGTTTACTCTTTGAAGGAAAAAATTGAAAACTTTCTCGCTCAAGTGCAAGCTCGAGCTTGGTATGCCAAGCTCGAGTTTACAACTTTTGTAAACTCACAAACTCTACAAGAAAATGATAAGCTCAAGTTTAGAGGATTCGCCGGAGGTAAGCTCGAGCTTGTAATCGCAAGCTCGAGTTTACATATTTGTAAACTCATTGAGAAAAGTCTCTGGAAGAGGCAAGCTTGAGCTTAAAACTAATAAGCTTGAGTTTGCAATTTGAGTAACTTGATAAAATCCTCAAACCTTCGTAAGCTCAAGCTTACAGGTGCAAGCTCGAGCTTACTCAGAATATGAGTAAACTTCCAAAAACTTTCAAGCTCAAGTTTATGGACCAAGCTCAAGTTTAGAAAATGTAAAATAGCTTGGTTTTCTTTCTTTAGAGGGCAAGCTCGAGTTTGGAGACCCAAGCTTGAGTTTGGAGCTGACAGAATGTTTTTGAGTTGAAATCAACATGCTTTACCAATCTTAAAAACATTCTCTCATGTTTACAATTGTCATTAATCATCAAAATACATTGAGAACTAACATTCTCCCCCTTTTTGATGATGACAACACTTGTAAACATTTGTTTTCTTTTAAAAAACATATTTGATCATTTGAGCATAGAGAAAGCGATTTTGCAAACTTGAAAACTTGATGCACGATTTGATTAACTTAGTTTTAGCATAGAAACAGAAAAGCAAACATGAAATATTCATGTTAATCAACTAACAGATATTAATCATCTTTTGAAAAATTCAGATTCATCAAATATCAGAGGCTTAAAACAATTAATAAATACTTTGGACATTCAGAGTTTAAGCTTGAGAATTGCAATCAGAGTTTAGCAGCTGAATTCAAAAAGCAGATCTTAATCTTAATCATATTGCATAACATAAAAGAGTTTCAAAAGCAAATATGAAAGATAGCAGTAGATAATACAATTGAAATGATCAAAGACAAAAAGAAACATAAAAGCTGTTGCTGCCTCTCTTCACTTCTTGCCTCTCTTCACTTCTTTTCTTCTCCCCCTTTGTCATCAGCAAACAAGGGTGGAGCAACTGGGGTTGAAGGATGGTCTGGTTGAGAGGGAGGTTCAGGCTGATTGGTGAGAGTGTTTGCCTCAGGTTCAATGGAGGTTCTGGTTCAGTGGGTGGGGCGGGTTCGGAGGTCATTTTTTGGGAAAATTAGAACTTGGGCCTGCTGAGGAAGATGCACCAAGACCAGAAGCAGACATGGACTGATTCTTCAGTATTTTGTCCATTTTGTCACTGAGACTCATCATAGTCACCAACAGAGTAGATATGCTGGCTGAATGATCTTCAATGTGACCACATAGGTTCTCAACTTGTTGTTTCAGCTCTTTCGTCCTTCTTTCAGCTCTTCTTGGCCTATATTAAAACCTTCCCGAGTATCCACCAAATTACTATGACCCCGATTTACTTCAAAACCAATTTTCCCATTTCTCGTTTTCGATTCCTTCGATAAATCGAAATAGCTTTGTCAACTATCTCTTTGATGCTTGCATCCAAATCAGAAGGCATAGTAGGCTGAGGAGGAGGTGGAGGAGCACTCTGTGCTTCTTGCACTCTGGAGTGAGTGGCTCTTGATCTGGTTGGCCTTGATAGAGGTGGGGCCCTTGATTGACCAGAACCTTTATCCATATTGATTCTCATGAGGTTCAAAATGTGCCTTCCAAACACTTGTGGTTTTTCTAGTTTTTCTTTGGCAGGGATATACCAAATTTTCTCATGAAAAAGGATGATAGAGATAAGGCTTGCAAAAGGAATTCGAGAAGTCTTTCTGGAAGCAAAACGAAATTTTACCATTTCTTGAAAAATCCAGTACCCAACATTATGAGGTACCTTGTCAATAAGGGAAGCAAAGATAGGATAATCCTTCTTTGCGAAATGGGTGAAACTTCCTCCTTTTTGAATGAGATTTCTAGTATAAATGTACCAGATAGCTCTGAATGTAGGGTTCATTGATCCAAGTTCAAAGTTTAGAATGTTTAACCCCTCTGGAATAGGCTCATTGGGTCTTAGCAGTTCATAGATTTGCCTATCAGTATAGTTCAATGAAGCTACAGGTGGTGGATTGGAAATTTGCAGAATTGAATTTAGAGAGGAAGGGGAAATGTGAATCTGTTTTCCTCTAATAGTTGTGGTGACCCTTTCCTCAACTAAATTTCCATCACTATCCAGCACATTATTGTAAGACATGCCATGGTAGAATACCTTGACAAGAGTGGGGCTGTAAGAAGCACTTATAGAAATCAGATTTTCAAATTGTTTCAGCCATGGAAAGAGATCCAAATTGCACTCATTCTTTAGTTGAGCTAGATTAACAGAAACAATTGGACAGAATACTTTAGAGCCAAATTTTTCTTTAAACTTGATGGCATTTTCTCCTTCCAATCTAATAGATTCACTTGAAAATCCTTCTGGTATAGTAGAGTGATTGTAGATATCATACAAAGCATGAGTTTTCTTGGATACCTGAGGAGTAGGATCCTCTTGTTGCTGAGACTCTGAGGGAACTTGTGTGCTTGCTTGACCAGTCCCAGAGGTTGCCTTCTTGCTTCGTTTGGATTTGTAGGTTGCAGTCACCTCTGGAATTTTGCCTTTCCCTTTGCTGGATGCCGCTTCTGGTGTTGATCGTTTCTTGGAAGCTTCTGGTTGCTTCTCAATCACAATTCCTTTTGGTCTTGATGGAGGAGTCGAATGGGTTGCTGTTACTCCAGGAATGTGGGTATCTATCCCAACATTGAATCTTTTAGGCAGCATTTTTGATCTTCTAGGACGTTCAGGGTTTTGAGTGGATTGAGAATCTGAGACATTGGTGGAAGCAGAATGTTCTGGGGCCATTTTCGCTGGGCTTTGTCGAAGAAGATGAGAGGATTTTGAGAGAGAATAGGAGCAAGCTCGAGAGTTGTGTGAAGTGAAGAGGAACAGTCAGGTTTTACATATATAAAATGCGCGACAAGCTCGAGTTTAGGAAGCTAAGCTCGAGTTTGCATAAACTTGTACTAACCTGGACTTCAAGAGTGTATGTGAAAACTCTTGAAATTCCTCTCGCAAGCTCGAGTTCACTCACTTATAAGCTCGAGTTTTGGTTTCTCCAAAATTTCATTTTCTCTCGACTCCCGAGCTCAAGCTTACACTTTGCTAAGCTCGAGTTTGCCTCTCTTGACAAAGAAACTTCAGCAACATGTCGAGTTGTTTAACATTATAAATGCCCCGCATAAAACACATCTAGATACTCCGATGCTTAAGTTAGTAAATTGTAATCATAAAACACATAACTAACATTTAAGTAGGAGCTACTTACAACTCATTGGGATTTACCATTCCCAATTCTCTTCTTATGAACACAAATTGTTCCTTTGCTAATGGTTTTGTGAAGATGTCAGCAAGTTGGAGATGTGTTGGAATGAATATGACTTTGACATCTTTCTTCTGAACATGATCCCTTATGAAATGATGTCTCACATCAATATGCTTGGTTCGAGTATGTTGAACTGGATTCTTAGCCAAGCTTATTGTGCTTGTGTTGTCACACAGAATTGGGATCTCCTTTAAATTGATTCCCAAGTCAGAAACTTGTTGCTTGAGCCAAAGAACTTGAGCACAGCAACTAGATGCAGCCACATATTCAGCTTCAGTAGAGGATATAGCAACACTTGTTTGCTTCTTGCTGAACCATGAAACAAGTGAACCACCAAGAAATTCACATTGGCCACTTGTGCTTTTTCTATCAGTCTTATATCCAGCATGATCTGAATCTGAATATGCCACCAAATGTTCAGGTTGACCTTTGGGAAACCATAGACCAAGAGTCTTTGTGTCAACAAGATATCTGAATATTCTTTTCACATTCTCAGCATGTGACTCCTTGGGAGCAGATTGAAATCTTGCACACATCCCCACACCGAATTGGATGTCGGGACGACTTCTTTGTGAGATAGAGTAATGATCCAATCATTCCTCTATACTTTGTAATGTTGAAGTCCTTGCCTTCTTCATCAGCATCCAAGGCAGTGGTTGAACTCATTGGAGTATCAGCTCCATTGCATTCATCCATCCCAAACTTCTTTATGAGATCATTGAGATACTTGGTCTGGGAAATGAAAATCCCATCTTTCCTTTGTTTAATTTGCAGACCAAGGAAATAGTTGAGTTCTCCCATCATGGACATCTCAAATTCTCCCTGCATGTTCTTAGCAAAATCTTCACACAAAGCATTGTTAGAAGCACCAAATATTATATCATCAACATATATTTGAACAATTAAAATTTCATTAAGTTTATTGTTCTTTATGAAGAGAGTTGTATCTGCTTTACCTCTAACAAATCCTTGATCAAGAAGGAATTTGCTTAATCGCTCATACCAAGCTCTAGGAGCTTGCTTAAGACCATATAATGCTTTCTTGAGGCGATAAACATGATCTGGATGATGATCATTTTGAAAACCAGGAGGTTGTTCAACATAAACTTCCTCTTGAATAAAACCATTTAAAAATGCAGATTTTACATCCATTTGATAAAGTTTGAATCCTTTAATACAAGCAAAAGCTAGAAGAACTCTTATAGCTTCCAATCTTGCTACTCTTTGGAGCATAAGTTTCTTCATAATCAATTCCTTCTTCTTGATTATATCCTTTTGCAACTAGCCTTGCTTTGTTTCGAACAATTATTGCAGATTCATCACGTTTGTTCTTGAATACACGATGAGTAAGGTATAACCAATTGCAAGTATACACTATCAATGTAATACTAGCAAGTATCCCGAGTAATAAAATATCGTTCCCACAGGACCAAAGTTCCAACTACCAACCCAATTTACTTGAATTTAAAGTTGATGCAACCATATGAGTTTTTGGATGAACATATTAAAAGAAAATAAAATGACAAAGAAATTGAATCAAACTTTGTAGAAAACAATTAACAAAAGCCTAGGGTCATGTATGTCATCAATAATCCATTTAATTGTTCTTCCTTTACCCAAAGCTAGATTAAGACATAATCTTCTTTTAAGGTAGAATTTAATTACTTAACCCATGAATTGGAGTATGTCAATCGAATTTCAGATTTTAATCTAATTGCTTATTCCTAAGTCAATTAGCCTAATCCTCAATCCTAAAGTCATGTTCTCATGCTCATTAGAATTAATTCTTGCATTAAGTCCAGAATTCTTTATGATTGCATAAAGCCTATGTCAAGTTCCCTTGCTAGTACCTTATGTTCTTTAATCAATTGAACCTAGAATTAACTAGCCTTTCCCAAGGTCTAATTAATCTTTCAATTCCTTAATTAGATGAACAAACTAACTAAGGCATTAAACATGGATTAAAGAAACACATCCAAAACAAGTATTATGTAATTAAAAACAGAATTTCAATTAAACTTCATAAAAAATCCATACATGACCTTAGAAAGATACTTAGCTCATGCTATACATGACCAAGCATAAAAAAATGGTAAAAGATGAAGAACATAAAAATAAACTATAACAATTAAAAGAAAAGATTACAACTAATCGTCCATGTAGGAGGTAGAACCATCGCATGTAGGACTTAAAATGAACGAAACATAACATTAAATTATAACAATCGAAAGGAAAAGATTACAACTAATCGTCCATGTAGGAGGTAGAACCATCACATGTAGGACTTCAAATGAACAAAAGGAAAATAATACATAAGAAGCATAAACAAGATGTAAGAACCATCCATATAGGAGGTTTTGAACAAGAAAAGAAAGAACTTAAGATGAAGGAGATATGAAACTTAAGAAAGAAAGAACCTAAGGGAGAGAGAGCTCATCTCCAAGTATTTTTTTAGCTTCACAACACTCTTCTATTTATAGGCAGCTAGGAGCATCTCATCCATACACTTTACAACTCAAATTCGTCACTTTTCTTAGTGGCCAACTTGGAAGCATCTTTGAATCACTTTACAGCTCCAAAACCGTGTCCGATTTACAGCCTGTTTTACACCACGAATTCGGTGGAATTGGGCCACATTGTCTTCATATGAAATGTAGCCCTGGATGTTAGATTTTCAGTCGTTCAAACCGGACCTCATTTGGAGTTCGGAAGCCCAAGTTATGGATCAAATACGGTACGTTGTTCCAGCGTCCGTCACAACACCTTGTCTTGCATTCCAAGCCCAATTGGGTCCTCTAAACGTCTCATTTAGCTTCTGGACTCTTCATATAAGTTGTAGGGCTTTCATTCAGCGTTCCTAAAAGATAAATTTCAGATCAATTGGAGGTCTAGAACTCAAATTATGATCAACATACCAAACAGTGTTCACTACCCAATTATAAAAGAGATGTGATTTAAGCCCAATTTTGAACAAAATTCCAAATATGACCAAGATCTATACAAATAAATTCTAAAAACTAATTATGAAGATGAAACTACATATTTAACTAATTTAATCCATTAAAACATGACAATGATAGAGTTTGTAACTCCTTTTTGCAATTAAAACATCATAAATTCCAAGGTTATCAAACTCCCCCAAACTTAGATCTTTGCTTGTCCTCAAGCAAATTAATTCAAGATAACATATGTAGCTTAAAAACAAGGAGGTGTGAAGATCAATGTGAATGAGGAAAATAAGATAGTTCAGTGAAAGCATAGTTCAAAAATGAGTAATACATTATGCTTGTATCAACACTTCACTAATTTCCAGATTAATAGAAAGTAGAGTTATCAAGAGGAAAATAGTAAATTGGAATAAATAAACCCCTCACTTGGATATTCAATCCACTCAAACTCTCAAGTGTTTTAGGGTGTGTATTTCACTCAATCCACCATCATTCCAATAACACTACCATAGGCTTGTTCATATTCTAATTCTCCACCGCCTTGTAATACATGCATAAACCAATCAAAAGGTCTTTCAAAGGTTGTAATGTGGCTAAGGTTAGGGAAGGATATTTTATGGATAAGTAGCTTTAACAATGGAAAACAGCGAGCATATCAATCATCACGATCCAAATTATATCTCATATAAACTGTTTTCATCCTTTACTCTTCCTCATTCCTCTCTTTTTCTTCTCTTTGTTTTTTTTTTTTTTGAAATACCAGTACCACCAACATAATAAATTTTTTTTTAGCCCTCCTTTGTTATTTTGTCCTGATATATTCATCGTATAGATCATAACCATCATACAACTCCAAAATTCATTAATTAAGTTCATACCTTCACCTTCTGTAGCATACACTATTTTCCACCGTGAGGTAGGATATGTATGGAATGGTTGTGTGAAAATGGTTAATAACAAGAACAAACATGGCATCAAGCTCAAAAGGGTTAATCAATGGAAAATGCAAGGTGGGCTATTTGGCCAACTGGTTTATACAAGAAATAAATTGCCTTTTATCATTTCGGAGTATGCATGTAATACTTGCCATCTCAAACCGAAACAGCAACAAGTTCTAGAGTGCTAAAGTAGTGAGGTGCACACAAGAAAGAATATAAGTATATGAAGCTCAATCCCTCACGGCTATGGGAATCAATTATACTATCCTCAAGATCATTATCTACAAACTACTACTCAAGAAATTTAGTGACTTGTTTATTCAAACATATGATCATACTCACTCAAGAATAGCATATGTGACATTCACATTTTGCATTGCTAGTAACACATGATTCTTATTTTCCAATCCCACAATATCTACCTTAGAATTCATTCAAGTCATGTTTTAAAAGATTTTTTTTTTTGTTTTTTTTTTGTTTTTTTAATAATAAAACATCTAATGCCTAGTCATGAAAACATCAAACCTTGTTGGGAAAAAGTCTTTAAACCCTATCCTTAAAGAAAATAAATACATGTTTCCAAACAACACCCCCAAACTTAAAACCAACATTGTCCCCAATGTTGTCTAATATGTAAAGTGAATAGGTAGTGAAGAGAAAACCATAAATAAGAGAGAAGGGTTAAAGAGACTCCCCCAAACTGAGAGGACACCCAAAGCTTAATGTAAGGGCTGCCACCAAAGGTTTTCATGCTGACAATTCTGCACAAACAACAAATAAAATCCAGAAACTGCAAATAGAAAATAAAGAACAGCAAACCACCACAATATTTTTGTTTTGTTTTTGTTTTTGTTTTTTGTTTTTTTGATTAATTTAAATGGAAAACACAACCAAAATTAGCAGCAAATTATCTATAGACAATAGTGCACATGCTAAGTTTATAGTCTTTAGCAGACTTGTTACCCATATTTACGGATTCTGGGATGAATGAGAAATCTCACTCGGTGCACATCTTTGCTCCAAGAATGCTTCAATCTTTGGCCATTCACGGTGAAGGTTCTTTTGGAACTTTCCTCTTCCAATTCCACAAAGCACCATAAGGGAAGACCTTTGTTACCTTAAAGGGACCACTCCACCTTGATTTGAGTTTTCCGAAACAATTTCAATCTTGAATTGAATAACAATACCTTTTGGCCTACCTCAAAGTGACGTGGAGCAATCTTCTTGTCATGCCATGCTTTGGTCTTTTCTTTGTAGATTCTTGCACTTTCATAGGCATCCTTCCCGATCTCATCTAATTCATTCAGCCGTGAAGGAGTCTATGTTCTTTAGCCACAGTGGGATCAAGATTAAGCTGTTTTATGGCCCAATATGCTTTATGTTCTAATTCCACAGGAAGGTGACAAGCCTTACCATATACTAACCTATAGGGAGATGTACCGAGGACAGTCTTGTAAGCTGTTCTGTAAGCCCAAAGAGCATCATCTAGCTTTATAGCCCAATCCTTCCTTGTAGGTCGTACCACCTTCTCCAGAATTCTCTTGATCTCCCTATTTGATACTTCCACTTGGCCACATGTTTGAGGGTGGTAGGCGGTAGACACTTTGTGCTTGACCCCGTATTTCACTAATAGTGTCTCAAACCATTTGTTACAAAAGTGAGAACCGCCATCACTGATTATAGCTCTTGGGGTACCAAACCTTGTGAAAATATTCTTCCTTAAAAACTTGGTCACTTGGTGTGCTTCATTGGTAGGAAGAGCCACTGCTTCAACCCACTTGGTAACATAGTCAACTGCCACCAGAATGTATTTGCAATTGTTGGAAGATGGGAAAGGTCCCATGAAGTCAATTCCCCACACATCAAATGGTTCAATTTCAAGAATACTATGCTGGGGCATCTCATTTCTCCTTGATATATTACCTGTTCTTTGACACCGTCACAAGAAACAACAAACTCCCGGCATCATGGAATAAAGAAGGCCAATAAAATCCGCTTTCTAGGACCTTAGCAGCAGTCCTAGTGCTCCCATAATGCCCCCATAATCTGAATTATGACAATGCACAAGAATATTATTAATTTCCTCTTGTGGTACACACCTCCGAATTATTTGATCGGACATCTTTTGAAAAGAAAAGGCTCATCCCAAAAATAGAATTTTGAATCATGCATGAGCTTTTTCTTTTGTTGAAAAGTAAAATCAGAAGGTAGAATACCACATACCAGAAAATTAACAATGTCGGCATACCAGGGGATTGACGTGGCAACTCCAAAGAGCTGTTCATCTGGGAAGAATCCATGCACGTTCAGTCTTGTCTTCATTGCTTCCCTCTAATCTTGACAAGTGATCAGCCACTTGATTTTCTGATCCCCTCTTGTCTCTGATTTCCAAATCAAATTCTTGTAACAAGAGGATCCACCTTATCAACCTTGGTTTAGAATCTTTCTTGGACAGCAGGTATTTAATGGCAGAATGATCTGTGTAGACAACTACCTTGGACCCCAACAGATAAGCTCGGAATTTATCAAATGCAAATACTATAGCTAGTAATTCTTTCTCTGTTGTTGCATAATTCTTTTGAGCATCTGAAAGAGTTCTGCTAGCGTAGTAAATTGCATGAAAAATTCTGTCTTTTCTTTGACCCAAAACAGCCCCAATTGCAAAATCACTCGCATCACACATTAGTTCAAATGGAGCACTCCAATCGGGAGCACTCACAATGGGGGCTGAAATAAGCTTGTTCTTTAGAGTCTCAAAGGCTTGCATACAATCATCATCAATTTTAAAAATTGTATCTTTTTCCAACAAATTGCAAAGAGGTTTGCTGATTTTGGAAAAATCTTTTATAAAACGCCTATAAAAACCTGCATGTCCTAGAAAACTCCTAATGGCCTTCACATTAGTGGGAATGGGTAATTTTTCAATCACTTCAATTTTAGCTTTGTCTACCTCAATTCCTTTTTTTGAAATTTTGTGGCCTAACACCACCCCCTCACGTACCATAAAATGACATTTTTCCCAATTTAAAACCAAGTTTGTTTCTACACATCGTTGCAACACTTTGGACAAATTTGCTAAACATGCATCAAAGGTAGAACCAAAGACGGAGAGAAGTCATCCATAAATACCTCCATTATGTCTTCTATAAGATCATAGAAGATTGCCATCATACACCTTTGAAATGTGGCGGGCGTTGCAAAGACCAAAAGGCATCCTTCGAAATGCAAATGTACCATAGGGGCGGAGTAAAAGTTGTCTTCTCTTGATCTTCGGAGCAATTGCTATTTGATTGTAACCCGAATAACCATCAAGAAAAACAAGAAAAGTCATACCCGCTATCCCGTCTAGCATCCGATCCAAGAATGGGAGAGGAAATGATCTTTCCCGGTTGCCTTGTTTAACTTCCCGTAATCCATGCATACACGCCCAACCAGATCCACAGTCCTTGTAGGAATCAGCTCATTGTTGTCATTCTTCACCACTTTGTTGTGCCTCCTTTCTTTGGCACACATTGTCCGGGCTGACCAAGAACTATCGAGATATGGGATAGATGATCCCATTATCTAACCATTTGATTATCTCCTTCTTTACTACTTCCTTCATGTGTGGGTTTAGACGCCTCTGTGCTTCAATTGAAGGCTTGCTTCCTTCTTCCAAAATGATCTTGTGCATGCAGTAGGAAGGGCTTATACCTTTTATGTCAGCTAGAGTCCATCCTATTGCCTTCTTGTGCTCCCTTAACACCCTCAATAGTTTTTCCTTTTGTACCTGATTTAAGTCAGCTGCAATAATAACCGGATAAGAAGCATCCTCTCCTAGATAGGCATAAGAGAGGTGTGATGGAAGTTGTTTTAAATCAAGACTAGGAACATCATTAGGAGTAATGGGTGGTTCACTTACCTCTTTACCTTCAACAACATGTAAGGTTTCAAAAAATTTATTCTGCAAGGAAAGGGAAAATTCGTCTAAAGAAAACTCATAATCCTTACCATCAAAGGACTCGTCTCTTCTAAAGCACGCTGTAAAGGGTCTAGAGGAAGAGTCATTACTTTTAAATCATTAAGGCAATTATCAAGCACATCGATAGAGAAAACATTCTCACGCTTATCGAAAAAATTTAACTGCCTTAAAAACATTAAAAGTAACATGTTGGTCTTCAACCCGCATAGTCAACTCACCCTTTTTCACATCTATCAATGTTCCTCCAGTGGCTAAGAAGGGTCTTCCTAAAATGATAGGAATATCTCTGTCCTCTTCCATGTCTAAGATGATGAAATCTGCAGGTAAGATTAGTTTATCAATTTTAACAAGGATGTCTTCAATTATACCTTTTGGATATGCCAATGTTCGGTCGCTAACCAAGAACTGCAGATGTAGACTTGATCTCCCCAAGGCCGAGTCTTTTGAATATGGTTAGGGGCATCAAATTGATGCTAGCTCCTAAATCACAAAGGGCGTTACCCACAAACTGATTGCCTATTGTGCAAGGTATGGTGAAGCTTCCTGGATCCTTCAACTTTGGTGGTAACTTCTTTTGCAAAACCGCACTGCACTCCTCAGTAAGTGCAACTAGTTCGTTCTCCACCAATTTCCTCTTTTTGGATAACAATTCTTTCATAAATTTTGCATAAGATGGCATATTTTCTAAGGCTTCTGCAAATGGGATGTTGATCTGCAATTTCTTGAATACATCCAAAAATCTAGAAAATTGCCTATCCTTTGAGTTAGGTTTTACCCGTTGAGGAAAAGGAGGTTGAGATTCTTTCCTTTCGTTTCAACAAGTTGGTGTGGTGGCTTGGTTTGACATTCAACCCTACTTTCACTTTGATTGTTACTTACAAACTTCTTCACTTATTTGGACTTCAATGGTTGCGGTTCAGCACCTTTCAACACTTTACCGCTTCGAGGGAAATGGCTTGGCAAGTTTCCTTACCCCTAGGATCTTCTCAGACATCGGGAAGTGTACCTTGCTTTGCCTAACATTTAGAGAGTTAGCAATCTGTCCTACCGCACCTCTAGGTTCTTGATAGAAGTCGTGTGATTTTGCAAGATGGAATCTGTTCTTGTCATGAATTGGGCTAGAATATCTTCAAGATTGCTTTTCTTCTCTTGTGGCTGAACTGGTGCTGCAAATCCGGGAGGATTGTAGGGAGGTCGTAGTTGTTGTGCACTTTGATTTCCCCATGAGAAATTAGGGTGATTCCTCCAACCTCGGATTATAATAGTTTGAGTGCGGATTGTATTGTTGCTTATTTTGATGAGCAACATACTGCACACTTTCCTGACTCATAGCACACTTCTCAATAAGGTGCCCTCCTCCACATAAGTTACAGCTACTTACTTGCACATTGGCGGATGTCAACTTGTTTAGCTGATTATTCATAGAAGCTACCTGTGCAGAAAGTGTTGATAATGCATCAAGTTCGTGAATTCCTGCTGCTTTCTTGGTATTACTCCTTTCTCCATTCCAAGTGGTAATTGTTATTAGCCATGTTCTCCAAAATATTGTAGGCATCATTCACAGATTTTGCCATTAGAGCTCCACCTGCAGCAAAGATCAACAATGCCTCTCGTATTCCCCGTAGCCCATTATAGAATGTATGGACCGGATACCACTCGGAAGGCCATGATGTGGGCACTTCCTAAGTAAGTCTTTGAACCGCTCCCATGCTTCATAGAGTGATTCACCATCAGCTTGTTGGAAAGAGGTGATGTCGTTTCTTGACTTTGCTGTTCTTGCAGGAGGGAAGTACTTGCCCAGGAATTTTTTAGTTAGTTCATCCCAAGTGGTGATGGCTCCGTGGGGAAGTGACGCAACCGCATCTTGCTTTATCTTTCGGAGAGAATGGGAAGAGCCTCGCCTAATGGCATCATCGCAACGCCATTGAATTTGAACGTGTCACATATCTCCAAGAAGCTTGCTAGATGCAAGTTCGGATCTTCATAAGGAAGGCCATAAAATTGTGACAAATTGTCATCTGCACCATCTGAATAATAGCTGGCTTGATTTCAAAGTTATTGGCTTCCACCCTTGGCTTGACAATGCTGGAAGCAATTTCACTAACCCTTGGGATAGCAAAATCTCCCACACTTCTACGATTCACAGCTTCTTCTGCCATTGCAATATTTTCAGGTTCGGTTGTATCTGTAGATGAAGAAACTTGTAACAAAGCCTTTTGTTCTCTTCTCAAACGTCTCAACGTCCTCTCTATTTCTTGATCAAATAGAAGATTTGAGTCTTGCATACACCTTAATCAAGAAATTAGTTCTTAAGAACCTGAAAGTCAAGAAGAAATGGACTAGAAAGGTTTAGTTAGTTTAAATTGAAATTCTGCAGAAAATGAATTTCCAAGTAAGTACACACAATTTAATGGGATTTTTTTTTTAACACAAGAAAATTCTGCACTTTACAAAAAGAATAACAATACCAAATTAAAGAAACAAAATTCAAGCTCGACACCTTATGCAAAATATACTAAACAATAATAACCAAAACACAAGGATGTAAAGAACACAGTTAAATGAAAAAGGAATAACTCCAAATAAAGAAAAAAATTGCAATTAAAATAAAACAAGCACCAATCTATAAAACAAGCAAAGATAGTTGATATTGGGACAATTTTGGTCCCCGAAGAATCGCCAAAAACTTGATGAGTAAGGTATAACCAAGTGCAAGTATACACTATCAATGTAATACTAGCAAGTATCCCGAGTAATAAAATATCGTTCCCACAGGGACCAAAGTTCCAACTACCAACCCAATTTACTTGAATTTAAAGTTGATGCAACCATATGAGTTTTTGGATGAACATATTAAAAGAAAATAAAATGACAAAGAAATTGAATCAAACTTTGTAGAAAACAATTAACAAAAGCCTAGGGTCATGTATGTCATCAATAATCCATTTAATTGTTCTTCCTTTACCCAAAGCTAGATTAAGACATAATCTTCTTTTAAGGTAGAATTTAATTACTTAACCCATGAATTGGAGTATGTCAATCGAATTTCAGATTTTAATCTAATTGCTTATTCCTAAGTCAATTAGCCTAATCCTCAATCCTAAAGTCATGTTCTCATGCTCATTAGAATTAATTCTTGCATTAAGTCCAGAATTCTTTATGATTGCATAAAGCCTATGTCAAGTTCCCTTGCTAGTACCTTATGTTCTTTAATCAATTGAACCTAGAATTAACTAGCCTTTCCCAAGGTCTAATTAATCTTTCAATTCCTTAATTAGATGAACAAACTAACTAAGGCATTAAACATGGATTAAAGAAACACATCCAAAACAAGTATTATGTAATTAAAAACAGAATTTCAATTAAACTTCATAAAAAATCCATACATGACCTTAGAAAGATACTTAGCTCATGCTATACATGACCAAGCATAAAAAATGGTAAAAGATGAAGAACATAAAAATAAACTATAACAATTAAAAGAAAAGATTACAACTAATCGTCCATGTAGGAGGTAGAACCATCGCATGTAGGACTTAAAATGAACGAAACATAACATTAAATTATAACAATCGAAAGGAAAAGATTACAACTAATCGTCCATGTAGGAGGTAGAACCATCACATGTAGGACTTCAAATGAACAAAAGGAAAATAATACATAAGAAGCATAAACAAGATGTAAGAACCATCCATATAGGAGGTTTTGAACAAGAAAAGAAAGAACTTAAGATGAAGGAGATATGAAACTTAAGAAAGAAAGAACCTAAGGGAGAGAGAGCTCATCTCCAAGTATTTTTTTAGCTTCACAACACTCTTCTATTTATAGGCAGCTAGGAGCATCTCATCCATACACTTTACAACTCAAATTCGTCACTTTTCTTAGTGGCCAACTTGGAAGCATCTTTGAATCACTTTACAGCTCCAAAACCGTGTCCGATTTACAGCCTGTTTTACACCACGAATTCGGTGGAATTGGGCCACATTGTATTCATATGAAATGTAGCCCTGGATGTTAGATTTTCAGTCGTTCAAACCGGACCTCATTTGGAGTTCGGAAGCCCAAGTTATGGATCAAATACGGTACGTTGTTCCAGCGTCCGTCACAACACCTTGTCTTGCATTCCAAGCCCAATTGGGTCCTCTAAACGTCTCATTTAGCTTCTGGACTCTTCATATAAGTTGTAGGGCTTTCATTCAGCGTTCCTAAAAGATAAATTTCAGATCAATTGGAGGTCTAGAACTCAAATTATGATCAACATACCAAAAAGTGTTCACCCAATTATAAAAGAGATGTGATTTAAGCCCAATTTTGAACAAAATTCCAAATATGACCAAGATCTATACAAATAAATTCTAAAAACTAATTATGAAGATGAAACTACATATTTAACTAATTTAATCCATTAAAACATGACAATGATAGAGTTTGTAACTCCTTTTTGCAATTAAAACATCATAAATTCCAAGGTTATCAATACCCATTTAGTGCCAATGACTGGATGATCTTTAGGCCTAGGTACCAAATCCCAAACTTGATTTCTTTCAAACTGATGTAACTCCTCTTGCATTGCTATAACCCAATCATTGTCTGAAAGGGCTTCATCAATCTTAGATGGTTCAATTTTCGAAATGAATGCAGAAAATGTGACTTCATTCAAGGTGCTTTTTCTCGTTCTAACTCCTTGATTAACATCACCTATCACTTGATCCAGAGGATGACTCCTACTGTATCTCCATGATTTAGGTTGGTGTTGATCAGTGTTTTCACAAACATTTTCACAATGATTTTCAAATTCAGGTTCCTTTTCCAAAGATTTTTCAGAATTTGTTAAAGTACGAAGTGTTTCAGAACCAGATTGATTTGAAATAGGAGAAACATCATCATCATCATCCAAGGATTTGTCTAGATTGGTTTCACAGAATACAACATGCATAGATTCTTCAACAATACGTGTTCTAGTGTTAAAGACTCTATAAGCTTTACTTCGTTTGAATAACCCAAAAATATACCTTCATCCGACTTGGAATCAAACTTACCCAAGTTGTCCTTACCATTGTTGTGGATGAAACATTTGCATCCAAAGATGTGCAAATGAGCTATATTGGGTTTTCTTCCTTTGTACAGGCTCATATGGAGTTTTGTTCAGCTTCTTCCGAGATATGCTCGATTTGAAATATATCATGCGGTGCTCATAGCATCACCCCGAACACTTGAGAAGTCGATTTTCATTTAACATGGCCCTTGCCATCTCGGTGAGGACTCTATTCTTTCTTTCAACAACTCCATTTTATTGAGGAGTTCTTGGGGCTGAGAAATTGTGATCAATGCCCATATTATCACGAGAATTCTCCAAAAGCATGATTTTCAAATTCTCCACCATGATCTCGTATTTGAATTCTGCAATAGAGAATCCTTTCTCGTTTTGGACCTTCTTGGCAAATACAGCAAATTGATCAAATGTTTCATCTTTTGAAGATAAAAATATGGTCCATGCAAATCTAGAGAAATCATCAACTATGACCAAAGTATAAAGATTGCCACCAAGGCTCTTTACTCTAGCTGGTCCAACTAAATCCATATGAAGTAGTTGAAGAGGTCTATTAGTTGAAATTTCATTTTTAGATTTGAAGGAAGTCTTGGTTTGTTTACCCTTTTGACATGCATCACAGATCATGTCGTTTTTAAACTGTAATTTTGGTAAACCAATAACCAGATCCTTTTTCGTAACTTGTCAAGTTGAAACATATTAACATGAGCTAATTGTTTATGCCAAAGCCAACTTTCATCCAAGTTACCAACAAAGCGGTTTTCGAAATAGAGTTACTAGAGAGATTGAGAGTATAACAGTTACCTTCTCTAGGAGCTCTAAATAAAGCTTTAGCTCTAATGTTGTCTAAAGAGAGAACATCTTTGCTCACAATTAAACATTCTTCAGAATCAAAGATAACTAAGTTACCTTTATCTGTGCTTTGACTCACACTAAGGAGGTTGTGACATAAGCCTTCTACAAGGTAAACATCCTTGATTTGTGGTCCTTAGTTGTTTCCAACTTCTCCAATTCCAAAGAATCCTTCCAGATTGATTTCCACCAAATGTTACCTTGCCACCATCCTTAGGTTTAATTGTAGCAAATTTAGATTCGTCTCCGTCATATGTCTTGAGCATCCACCGTCAATGAACCACTTGTTGGATTTTGATGCTCTAAGACAAACCCGCATGATATAGAATATCAAGTCTTAGGTACCCATTTTTTCTTGGGTCCTTTTGGGTTAGTTTGTGTCTTAGGAATCTTATAGGATCCCTTAGGAACCCATTGATAATTACCTATAGGCTTGTTTCTTCTTTCCTTTTTATGAAAACAAGAAGAAGTTGCATGACCTTTACGATTGCAATAGTTGCAATGAGCAAAAGGATTAGAGGAGTGGACTGTTTTTCGAAAATAGTTCAAATAAGATCTTTGTCCAACCTTCTTCTTCCCTTTTCGTTTATCGAATCAGTCTATAACCAATTCCTGACTTATCATTTGTGAACCTTTGCTGTTTTAAAATAACATTGAGCATTTCACTACCTCTAGTGAATTTCTCAAGAGTTTTTGTAAGATGCAAATTTCTTTTCTCTAAAATACAGCAATTGTCACAAACTTTTTCTGAAATGTTTTCGCAATTCTTTTCAGAAATGTTTTCACAAGGAGAAACAGAAGAAAAAAACAGTTTGAGCTTGTTCTTCCAACAATTTAATTTTCTTCTTTGAAGACAAAGCTCTTTTGCAATTTTTCGAAATTCAATGAAAAGAGGATTATATTCGGCTGAAAGTTCATCATAAGATGAGTCAATTATTTACCTCTTCACTATCTCGAATCCTCTTCTTGAGCTACAAGACAGATATTGGCTCTGTCTTCTTCTTCTTCACTTCATCTTCATCGGATGAGCTATCGCCCCATATAGCTGAAACATAAGCTCTTCTTTTGAACTTATTGAATTTCTTATCTTTGTTCTTCACTCGTGGACATTCGGACTTGATGTGACCAGGCTTCTCACATTCATAGCATATGATGGGTTTCTTTGTTTCGTGTTAGAGCTACTCTTGTGAAACTTTCTGTAGGCTTGGTCCTTTTTGTAGAATTTCTTGAACTTTCGGACCATCATGCCTAGCTCAGCATCTTCATCTTCATCTTCATCATCTGATTTTACCTCTTTGACAGTCTTGAGAGCAATTCCTTTATTCTTGCCATCAATCTCATCAAGCCCTTTTCTGAATTTGATTTTTCCTTCATATTCAAAAAGACGCAAATAGTGTCTCATCGAAGCCATTGATTCACCGCAAGCTTCTTCGATTGCGGTGACCTTAGCTTCCCATTCCTTGCCGAGGATATTTAGTATTTTCCTCACTTGGACAAAGTTGGTCATAGACTTTTCCCAATGCAGCAAGTTGATTGATCGGATGAGTGAATCTGAAATGAATTCACTAATGGATTCTCCGGACTTCATACGAAATAAATCATATTCAGTCATGAGAGTGTTTACTCGATTTTCCTTGATTCCAAATGTCCCTTCATGGGCTATCTCAAGAGCATCCCACATAGCTTTAGCGAGATGACAAAGTGCAAATTCGAAAATACTCTTTTTGGCTTAGAGCACTTTGCGATGTGAATTGCTTTCATGTTGAGAGTGACTTGCTTTCTGTCATTCTCATCATACTCTTCTTCTAGCTTAGGAGTTCGACACCATCTTCTCGTTGTTGGTTCATAATTTCCTCTCTCGAACACCCTCCATAGGCCATACTCGGTTGCCATTACATAGACTCGAACTTGGCCTTCCGGAAGGAGTAATGTTCTCCATTGAAACCGGAGGTCTCGTTGATTGAAGCTCCATCGGGTAGAATTCCTTCCATTGGATCTTTGATCTAGGATGTTAATCCTTAATGTGGATAACCAGGCTCGATACCAAATGAAAGTGAAGGAAATCACCAAGAGGGGGTGAATTGGGGATTTTAAAAATTCTTTTCAGATCACCCACACAATGAGATGCTTAACCAAGGTAAATGGAGTTAGAAAGGAAGAGCTTGACACGAAGATTTATACTTGGTTCGGTCTTAACTCTTGACCTACGTCCAAATCCCCGGACTCTCTGGGTTTTTCTACTATCACTCAAATCGATACACACTCTGTACTCGAAAGTTATCCTCTCTCTAGGATACACTCTCCCTTACAAGTTGTAATCGATAACCCAACCTCAAAGTCCCACAACTTTGAGATTCTTACAAAGAATGATTTACGAAATGAACTCTTTCAAATAGTGAATAAAGATAAGCACTCAAGAAGCACAATGTATCAAAGATACAAATGAGAAATATAAGCGAAAAAAAAGACCGATGTTCTTGTGTGCGTTTTACGTATGTCTTTTCTTACTTTCGACTTCAAATCCTCATGTATTTATACAGATTTGAAGCTTGTGAACGTTGTAGATCCGTTGAGACTTGATCTAATTCAAAAATATAGATGTTGTGAGTGTGTCTCCATGAATCTAGTTGTTGTGAACAAATCTGTTTGAATATGGTTGTTGCAGATTTGAATATTTGAAATTTGGCTCCTCAAGAATGTGTTCCCATGCTTTGTTATGTTTAGTGGAGGTAGTTGTATAATGTTGTCCAGCTGTTTGGAGGCTAGCTTTCTTTCTTGGAGAATGGTTGTCCTACTTTCCAGGTTGTAAACCATTGCTTTGGATGAGAGATACAATATTATATTGCAAGTTGCACAAGTTGTTGTCTTAAAGTCTTCTTTAAAACAAACCTAGATCTCTTAAAATCTCATAAGCAAACTGGTTAAATTTGGTTAGGAAATATTGATATGAATCATATAAATCATATACAACCAATTCGCAGAATCAAGCTAAAGCATAAATCAAACGAACAAAATACACCCAGAGATGCGTTCATCTGTTTCGAAGTTCCAAGCTCGAGTTTACTATACCAAGCTCGAGTTTGGTCTTCATTTAAAACTTGAGTTTTGCCTCGGAAGCCTCAAGCTCGAACTTGTAAATGAGTAAGCTCGAGTTTAGCATTTGTCGGGAAACATGTTTGAAATCATTTTGAGAGCCAAAATGGAAAAACGCAAGCTTGAGCTTATTAGTGAGTAAGCTCGAGTTTGGCACTATTCATGTCAAAAATAATTTTAGTTCACAAAAAGCAAGCTTGAGCTTAGAGGTGTAAACTTGAGTTTGCTAAGCTCAAAATATGATATTGCTCTCTGTCGACCCAAGCTTGAGCTTGCAAGGGCAAGCTCGAGTTTTCTAAAGAATAAAAGATTTGAAAAGTTTCGTCGGACATATAAGCTTGAGTTTACAACCTTAAACTTGAGTTTACTCTTTGAAGGAAAAAATTGAAAACTTTCTCGCTGGTGCAAGCTCGAGCTTGGTATGCCAAGCTCGAGTTTACAACTTTTGTAAACTCACAAACTCTACAAAGAAAATGATAAGCTCAAGTTTAGAGGATTACGCGGAGAGGTAAGCTCGAGCTTGTAATCGCAAGCTCGAGTTTACATATTTGTAAACTCATTGAGAAAAGTCTCTGGAAGAGGCAAGCTTGAGCTTAAAACTAATAAGCTTGAGTTTGCAATTTGAGTAACTTGATAAAATCCTCAAACCTTCGTAAGCTCAAGCTTACAGGTGCAAGCTCGAGCTTACTCAGAATATGAGTAAACTTCCAAAAACTTTCAAGCTCAAGTTTATGGACCAAGCTCAAGTTTAGAAAATGTAAAATAGCTTGGTTTTCTTTCTTTAGAGGGCAAGCTCGAGTTTGGAGACCCAAGCTCGAGTTTGGAGCCGATGAGAATGTTTTTGAGTTGAAATCAACATGCTTTACCAATCTTAAAAACATTCTCTCATGTTTACAATTGTTATTAATCATCAAAATACATTGAGAACTAATACCTTCAAGCTTACCAATTTCAATACAGCATTCAACAATTGGAATTTTTTACACCCAGGGTATAGCGGGGTCTCTGTATCACTGCACATATTACCATATGCATGTGATTGATGAAAAGCCTCTTATCCTACATCATGAATAATGTCCTCTATGTGATCATCCATATCCGTGTCATTATCATCAAAGGCATGTTGAGACCCACTTGGTATTTTGTCACCATGCCATACCCATACTATATAAGTCTTACAAAATCATTCACAAATTAAATGTGTGTGGATAACTTCAAGACTTAGTCGCCTCTCATTCAAACATTTTACACAAGGGCAATAAAACTTCCCACTATCATCATATGCATTTTGTTTAGCAAATTCTATAAAGTCCCTCACCCTATTCTGATATTCAACACTCGTCCGTAACGCAGTTATCCAACTGTGATCCATAGTAGAATTCATATAAACGGAAAGATTTAACATACATAATCCAAAAAATTGACACTTGGATATAAAATAAGGCAACACCAAATGCATATTTATGCTCAATGTCGGTTACGTCAATTTGTATTTTTTTTACGGAGAAACTTGCCCATTAAATGCATCACGAAGAATCACTTTTGGTCATAAATGTATCATAGTGAATCCAAGAAGCAAAATAAAAGCATGACGAGGAAATTAAATGCATCGCGTGAAGGTCTTGTGGACTCACCTGTAGCATATAAATTCAAATGCGTTTGCGGAGTCTTTCTTCTCCCGCCACGAACGTTGATGTTGCAGACAGCAAGAGTATCCTAAAAACATTTGTTGGTCAGTTGGGTAGGTCTAAAGCACAAATATAATCTTCAAAATACAATATTCATTAACAACAGAGAAACCCACAAGAACATTTCATCGATTTCGTTCAACCTCGAAAACCAAAAAGTTATATAACCGAAACACCTCTTACAGCTTGGTCTACAGACGTTTAGCTAAGGAACCAGAAAGTGATTGTCGAGAGAGCAACGCGAAGTAGTCGACGAAGCAACACAAAAACAATGGAGACAGAACTGGAGTAATCACTTTCGACGCGAGAAGAGAAGTTCAGAGAGGGAAATTTAATATTCCGCACGACAGAGACATGTTTTATTAATTTGGATTTTATTAAGACCGGTTAGTTATATAGTAGCCGGTCCTAAATATATAATTAATTTTTTAGGACCGGAGGGTTAAACAACTCCGATCTTAATTATCTATTTTTCATTTAATTTTAAGACCGGAGTCTTTTTAAACATCTGGTCCTAAAAGTCCTCATTTAAAAGAAAAAAACGAGGATTGGCTTTGGCGAGCGCAAAGAAGAATCGAATGAATAAAAATTAAAGAAAAAAAACTGGAGAATAAGCTTCTTTAATTACTAGAGAATATGAACAAAAAAAAAAGAGAACAAGCTTAGTTCTTAATGATTCATACATTACTGGTGAATATGCACGTACACAAGAAAAAAAACAAAAGAAAAACAAGCAGAAAATTATAAAAAACAAGAATCTGACTAAACATCCTTGGCGATATCGACGTGAAAAGCATTATATTCCCGTCGGATATCAGCAAGTTTCTGTCTTATTCGCATCAGCCGCAATGCATCATTAGGGGAAAGAGGAGAGGGGTCAGCGGTAGGCGCGCTGGAGCCAACTGGTTGGAGAGGGGGAGCAGGAACCTCTTCATGGTCTGAAGGTTGGAGGGGGGGACAACCTCTTCATCATCTGAAATAACAATGGGTCCAACGACCCGAGACTCTTCTATCACAATAGAACGCACTCTCGCTGGAGGAAGCGCACCGTATAACGATCTACGGAAGGCACGAGCATCAGGAGTAAGAGTACCCCTACGAGTGGTTCTCTTCTATCTAACCATGGTTTGAGCAGTTGGGGCAGAGAGCCATATAGTGTGGAGTTATGAGATTGTGAGGAGTTAATAAGGATAGGGAGGTATGAGGAGTTTATATTTTTAAGAGCGACGAAGTGTGGAGTTACGAGGTATGAGGGGTTTAATAAGGACAGAGAGGTATGAGGAGTTAATAAATATGCGGTCTAATTTTTTTTTTTTCAATTCAATTGATTTTAAGACCGGCCTTTTATAATATATCCGGTCCTAAAAGTATATTATTTATTATTTTAATCAATTCAATCACTTTTAAAACCGACCTTTTACCTTGTATCCGGTCCTAGAATTCATTTATTTTTTTCAATTGAAAGATTCAGAGTCGTATCCTTACACTCTGTTCAAATGAATGATTCAGAGTCTCTTCGACTTCCAGATAAACTTCCCAACTAGGCATCTCCTTATATTCTGATGAACTATGCGTCTCCTCGTTATTGTTTCCGGCGTTTCACATTGGTCAGGCAGGGTTCTCTATTTAAACCCGATGTTACTTTACTTCCTTCACATTCTTCTCCATCACTTCGAAACATCCACGAATGGCCGCTCCACCACCACCAGGTCCTACTCCTCCGTTGCCTCCGGAACCGACAATCTACCAGATGATTCAGCACATTCTGGCCCACCTAGCTCATATAGACCGACGCTGCGGCTAGTTGTTTCAGGTCTATCACGCCGTCAATGCCAAGCTGCAGGCGGTACTCGACGTCCAGGACGTTGAGTACCATCCTTTAGATGACGACATCTCCGACGACTCCCTCCCCTCCAACAACGATGGGGGGAGTAGATGTTTTTCTATTTTTTTTTTGTCTCGTACCTTGGTCCTCACGGGGCAGCAGTAAAAAAATATATAATAAAAGATTTTTTGTTTCCATATTCGATCGCCATGTCCTTTTCATTTTATCTTCTTTCTTTTTCCGACAAAAAGGAAACAAACAAAACATTGTCCTCGTGTAAATCAACATTAAAAATTCGCACAATACAGTTAAGAACATACAAAAAAACAAAAAAAAAAATATCGTTTTCCTTATTCGAATAAAAACAAACAAAGTGACTATTCTTCTCAAGGTTGGACCATCGTTGTCGTCGGTGTTACCTCGACCTGAGTTGAATATTTTCAGTTTCCTTTCCGTATCTTTCTTATTTTTCCGACAAAAAGAAAAGAGACAATGAAAAGGGAAACCGATAATGCTGCTCAACATCAAGAGAGGTAACATCGAAGACAACGAGGGTCCTAGCTTGAGCGAACGCCGGACGCCGTCTTGAACCCTCAAAATTTGTTTGAAAACCAAGTCAAAATTTGTTTGAAAACCAAAGGTTAAGTCGTATTTTTTAAAATATTTTTAAGAATGAACTTTTAGGAGCAGACATATAACAAACTACGGTCCAAAAAGTGTAGAAATATTTTTTAGTTAATTAAACGTAGACTTTTAGAACCGGACAAAATATAAAAATTCGGTCCGAAAAGTCTAGCGAATTTTAAGAAGACTTTT
Organism: Acacia melanoxylon; assembly: GCA_019022615.1. NCBI lineage: Eukaryota > Viridiplantae > Streptophyta > Magnoliopsida > Fabales > Fabaceae > Acacia > Acacia melanoxylon. The sequence continues at coordinate 6,688,687 of JAFJYJ010000033.1, read as the reverse complement.
AGGACCGGATGTTTAAAAAATATGCGGTCCTAAAAGTTTAGCCATAGTATTTTTAGAAATAAATGAAGACTTTTAGCACCGGAGGTTTAATAAATACGCGGTCCTAAAGGTCTCGCCATATTTTTAAAATAAATGAATTAGATGGACTTTTAGGAGCGGCTGTCTAACAAATTTACGGTCTTAAAGTCTAGACATATTTTTAGTTATTTAATCGCAGACTTTTAGGACCAGTCATGACATAAAGATGCGGTCCTAAAAGTCTAGTATATTTTTAGAAGCCTTTTAAGACCGGACAAATAAATACGTCCGGCCCTAAAAGTCTAGCCAAAGTTTTTTAAAATAAATGAAGACTTTTAGCACCAGAGGTTTAATAATTATGCGGTCCTAAATGTCTCGCCATATTTTTAGAAATAAACGAAGACTTTTAGCACCGGACTTTCAGATAGTCTCTTTTTTTCTCATTTACAACATCTTGTACCTCAAATTTCAAGCACTAAATATCTAGAATGAATGAACGAATTTTTTCGAAAAAATATACAAATTTATTATTGAATTACACATTGTGCGTATATTTTACAAATGAATTTAGGACTCAATTAGGTCATACAGATATTCACAAAACACATTGCGTATGTCCTCCACTTCATCATCAGGAAAGGGAGCAGGTCCGGCATACCTCTGTAACATCAAAGACAGAAACTGAATTAACTTGCTTGCATATTTCATATGTAACATTAAGCCAGAAACTGAATTCAGCCATAATATGTAACTTCAAATACATTTACCTTTGCAGTTAATTTTGTCGTTCCTCCCGTGATAACATCATACATGTGTTTCATGACGTACAGGCCATATAAGTTGGACCCCGTTGGTTGCCGATGGGTCTAAAACGAACAAGAAATATATATAAGAGCTAGCATATATAGCTTACTGACCAAGTTCACAAGGCAGTGTGCCAGTGTCCAAATATGTACTAACCTCTGGTTTTAACCATTTAGGATAAGTAGCCTGAGACCCACGCCTTTTTTTACATCAACTTGGAAGGTCTTCATGGCACTATATATCATCAAAATCACAAATTTATCAATAATGTTCACTGAAAATTCACAGTAGAGATTTCCGACAAGAGAATCAAAATGACATGCTTACTTGTTGACGCTCTGCGTCAATATAGCATCTAGCTCACTGTGAGTGGAGCATAAGAAGATAACTTTATTAGGATCCTCCATGCACATGAGGACCAACTGCCAATGGTGGCTGAAAATTCACAGCAGTAAAGTACTCAGTGATATATGTAGCAAAATTATATTAAGTGAATTGCATACAAGAATTGTGATATGTACCTGTGGTAGTATGGAAACACGTACACCTTTCTTATCACTTCACACACCCTGGTTGACATGTATTCTTGTCTCAACTCCAAGGATCTTGTACTTGCATAGACTGGGCGCAAGAATCCAAAATCCTGATTCTGCCCTGTTTAACCAATTCTTGATGCATGAACCTACAATAATGACATCGATCAGGGAATTAGTATATATGTATGTGTGTCTAAATGATGCATTTAAATTATGTACTCATAGAAGAAGATACTTACTTCATAAACATTTGAACAATTGAAGATGAAAGCTCCTGTCCAGGAACCAGCAGGGACGTTACAACTACGTTGTCAAGGTAAACATCTTGAGGATGAGGGAGGCCTACTACTTCATTGACAGGCCACGATTTATCTTTAAAATATCCTTTATTTACCAAATCGGATATTTTTTCCTTGGCAGTCAAATTAGCAGTAGGGGATGGAACTTGAGGAGGAGGGGATGCAGCTTGACGAGGGGATGGAACCTGAGGAGGAGGGGATGAAGCTTCAGGAGGAGTAGAGACATGTACAAGCTTCACTGGCCAAGAGATGAAGGTTCCCGCCTTGACATCACTTACAAGCTTCAGCTCATCAGTTGGGAGAGGGAGAGGTGCATCAACGATCACCTTTTCAACTGACACTCTTACTTCATCATAAGCTATTTGTTGGTGGTGTACAGTTGATCCCAAGTTGTGGACACTCCCTTTTGCAACTAATAGTCTATGAGGTTTTTCCACATACAGGCAACAAGGTTTCTCTGACTGTCCAACAATACAGCTCCCTTTAGTGCTCTGCTGCATAGGTGCAGGTGAATGTGTGACGGGAACACTGCTCTCTGGACGAGAGCTCAAAAGCAGCCTCATCTGATTCATTTCCTCCTTCATCTGGCTCATCTGGGTTTGAAACATTGCTTCTTTAGCTGCTGCTTCCTCACTTAATTTGGCCAGCGTCTGTTCCATCTGGGATTGAAACATTGCTTCTTTAGCCGTTGGTTCATCACTTATTTTGGCAAGCGTATGTTCCATCTCCTCCCAAGTAACCATACTTTGTTTGAACCGTTTGGATTTACCAAAGTATTCCTTTAGGCCTACCCGTCCTCCAACCCCCTTACACGCCTCGCGTGATCCGTTTTTCTGGTCGCAACGGTTAGAACATCATTCCTCCCGTCCGACACAAAAGATCCCTCTGCTTCTTTCTTTTTAAGATCTTCCTGTAAGATATAGATAACGAGAAGCTTAGTAATGAAACATGTTTAGTAACTAAAACATAACAATAACAATACTTACAATTCTTTCAGCAACTACACGAGTTGTTCACTCGTGTAGGCGCCGCTTGGCTTTTTCCGAATATGCAACCACAACTCCTCGCGACGTATTGGAGATGGCTGATCAACTATCGCAGAAGGATTGGATTCGGCTTCATCTTCCAATCTCTTCTGCTTGGCCGTCATCAATTCTTTTTCGGCCATTTCATATCCGCCACGAGAAGCCCTATGCAGGCAATCATTCTTTCTCCTTATCTCCTGTGCTTGTTCCCTTATTTTCTGTGAATCAGAATTGAAAAAAAAACTATTAATTATGAATTCCAGCCATCTCACTAACAGAGATTAGAGAAATTCTGCTTCATATGAACGTCAAACATTAGTCAAATTCACTTCATCAAGTTTCAACATTTTATTTAAGAAAGATGTAGAATTGTAGAAGAAATTGGGAGAAACAAAGGAAAGGGAGTTGCAGAAATGCTGCCAACTTAGTCAATTCATTCATTCATCATAACTGGTTCCTACACATATTAGACTAACCTCTTACATATAGTTAGAGGCTTGACTCTTAAGGCCCAATAACAGCTTGCACCAAAACCATTACACAGTTAACATACTAACTAACTAACTAACAAAGAATGTCTAACCACTACCTACTATAACAGAACTAAGACTATAATAATGGCTTGACTCTTATGCCATTATTATTTCCCTAATTACCTTCTTAGTATTTTACCTTTTCGGGTTTACATATCGACTTGCATAGACAAAGGCAGGAAATGTATACTTCTATTCACACACCAAACCATTTAACTAACAGGATTAGATGAGCACAATAACATTCACATATCCGCACAGGTTAATAAGCACACAAAATGGCAAACAAAACTAAATATGAACTCACCAGAGCTTTAGGAGTGGTCCGCAGCTGAACAAATTGTTGTCAAGTTTGTTCATCAATAAATCTGTACTTGTCCCAAGGATTTTCTGCAGACCGAACCTTGGCAAAAATATACTTGTTAGCTAGAAAGGTCTTAAACTTCCTCTATCGATCAACACAATAAGACAATGTCTTGTCTTTCAACTTCTGACAGTCAGGGACAATGTATGTAAGCCGGATATTGTCCCAAATAGGATCCTTTACCGTGCGAACGTCCACTTTTTTCCACTCATCTGTCAAGATGTTAACCTTGCTGTGTGCTAGATAGCCAACAAAACTAGTATATTTGGATTTCTTGGGACCGAAAGGTTCCAACTTTTCATCAAACTGAATCTCCAACCTTGACCCATAAGTCCGACTTAGGGTTACATCCATCATTCGTGTGCCTCTTCTACCACGGCGTGCAGGGCAGTTACGAGGCTCATTGCGAGATGAAGAGGGTTCGTTCTTATTCACATTCACACGAATACCGATGGCGGCGTTCCCCGAAACACGAATAGAATCATTTTCACCGTTCATTTTTGAGACAGGAGGAAAGGTAATGCAACAGGAAGGGTTTTGCAACGTGAACATAGGTTCTTCAGTGAGAGTAACAAAAGCTTTCGCGTGAAGAAATGTTTATTTGGCGGTTCATTTTTAAGACCGGATATAAAAAGAGACGGTCTTAATAATTAATATTCAAGATCGGTCATATTATGGTCCGGTCTTAAAAGTAATTAATTTTTTATCCGCACTCTTTTTCTATATTTTATACCGCCGCATTTTATGTCCTATTCTTAAAAGAATAACTTTTAAGACCAGCTTTTAAATATGTCCGGTCTTAAAACTTTATTACCTTTATATTTAAATTTTTCCTTATTATTTTGGACCGCAAAAATATTAGTCCTATTTGTGTGAGATTTCTCCATAAAGTAATTGATATTTGAATATTTTTAATAACATTTTTAAGACCGACTTGTTTTTTAACGGGTCTAAATAATATATTTAAGACCTATGAAAAATGATCCGGTATAAGAAGTTCTTTATATTTACAAAACTGCCACCGGTCATACATAAGAAGTTCTTTATATTTACAAAACTGCCACCGGTCATACCTTTAAGACCGGTGCGTCGAATGTCCGGTCTAAATGAGGCGGTCTTAAAGCCCTTTTTTGCACTAGTGGTCACATATATTTTAACTTCAAGTTAAGAAACACAAATTGGAAGAAAACAAATCTTTGACTTCAAGTTAAAATATTTGTCTTGAGTCAATGACTTGAGGTCATGACTTCTTTTATAAAGGTTAAAAAGCTTTTATCGCATGTCTTGAGATGTATCATTATTGACTTGAGGCAATAAGCTCTTAACTTCAAGTTGAAAATATTATTGACTAGAGGCATTAAGTTTTTGACTTCAAGTCAAAAATGCAACTTGGGTATAAAAAACATGTTGAGAGAGAAGTTGCCTTGAGTCAATTATTGGTTTACTTCAAGTTAAAAACAATTTGCCTTGAGTCATTCGCCATTTGACTTCAAGTTAAAATCTTTCATTTTGACATAGCGCAATATTGACTGGAGTTACAAATTCAAGTTAAAAATGCAAAATGAGTTCCAGAGAGATGTTGCCTTGAGTTAGTCACTAATTGACTCCAGGTTAAAAACGACATTTTCTTTCAAAAAGGAATCAAAGAAGAGTTAACTTGAGTCATATTAGTTTTAACTTCAAGTTAAGATCTCAAATGGCCTTGAGTCATTTACTAATTGACTTGAAGTTAAAAACGATACTCACTTTCAAAAATAGTTCGAAAGACATTTGAAAGACCTGGCTATCACCCAAGAGGGGGGGTGAATTGGGTGTCTGATTAAAAACTTGATACTTTGAAAATCTTTTACGTTTTCAAAATCAACAGTTAGATATTCAAATAAACATATACTGGAAATATAAGAGATAAGGGAAGAGAATATGCAAACTGTGATTTATACTGGTTCGGCCCAATCCTTGACCTATGTCCAGTCCCCAAGCTCCACTTGAGATTTTCAATCCACTATCTTCTTTCAAGTTGATTACACGTTTTGTACATGGAGTAATCCTCTCACTAGGATTCACTCCCCCTTACAAACTGTAATCAATACACCAACTTGATTACACACTATGTACTCAAAGTAATCCTCTCACTAGGATTCACTCCCCTTACAAGCTGTAATAAATACATTGGGTTTCCCACTCAAGATCACCCAATCTTGAGTAACTCTCAAATAGAATGATATGATGATTACAATGAATCTTCTCTCTCAGAAGTGAATGCATAAACACTGAAGTACAATACAAATAATTTCACTCTCTATGATGAACTATGTAAGCATTGAAAACATAGTGTGTATGAGATAGATGTTGGATTCAGAATGTTGGCATCTTGACAGTGCAAGCTCTCCCTCATCAACCTTGAATGCTTCTTCTTTTATAGGTAGAGATCAATATATGACCGTTGAGAAGATTCAATGACTCTTGGATAAAGAAATATAGCCGTTAGACTCAGATGGAACTAGCCGTTAGAACTTTGTTTTCTGAACCTGCTATGACATCAGCATTTACTTTACCCTTGATCTTCAGTTTAACAACCTTTGATCATCTGAAACTCACTAACAAATTGATTAAACATAACTAGGAAAAGTAATGAGTAATGATATGAAGTATACAAATCATTCATGAAGATTTCTCAAATTCAAAAGTAGAGAGTTCAAAACAGGGCACTTCAAAACTGGAGTTTGCTCAAGAAAACTGGAGTTTGTCACTGTGCATTAGAAGATAAACTCGAGTTTCCAAATCTTAACTCGAGTTTCCTTCTTCCAGAAAGGATTGTCGTGATTTGAGCTTTGGAATATATTTTTGAATGGGAGCAAAACTCGACTTTTCAATTACAAACTCGAGTTTTGGACTCTTGACATGAAAAATGAGTTTAAGTCTGTTAGTTCTCTATGTGTTTTGATGATAACTGACAATTGTAAACACATATTAAAATGAGTTTTTGATAAGTTGAAAAAATTACTGTCAAGTGAATACTCAAGTATTGGTTTCAATACTCAAGTATTGAGTTGACAGTGAATGGTGCATTTTTCACAAAATGCTCGATACTCAAGTATTGGTTTCAATACTCAAGTATTGAGTTAACAAAGAATGGCTATTGAGTTAACAAAGAATGGCTTGTTTCCACAAAATCACACAATACTCAAGTATTGGTCTTAATACTCAAGTATTGGAGTTACAGAGAGCCTTCTAAGTTTTACACTAAAGTCAATATTCAAGTATTGGTTTCAATACTCAAGTATTGAGCTTACAGAGAGCATCTCAAGTTTTTCACTATGAGTCAATACTCAAGTATTGGTTTCAATACTCAAGTATTGATCATACGAGACTCTTTCGCTGAAAGGCGAATTGCCAATACTCAAGTATCCATATGGATACTCAAGTATTGGTCATACGTAAAATCATTTCGCACTCAACATGTGAATACTCGAGTATTGGGCAAACAGAAAGGTTTCAAAGTTTTTCACATGGTTATCAATACTCAAGTATTGAAATGAATACTCAAGTATTGGAATGGCAGAAACTTCACAAGTATTGAAAATAGTTCAATACTCGAGTATTGACCAGACAGAAATTTTTGCTATTTCCAAGTGATTTGAATACTCAAGTATTGAGGTGAATACTCAAGTATTGACTTGGAAATGATTTCACAAAGTTTTCAAACAAATTCAATACTCAAGTATTGAGTTGAATACTTGAGTATTGGGCATACAGAGAGCTTGGCTCTTTTTCAAATGTTTTGAAAACTCAAGTATTGATTTGAATACTCAAGTATTGAGATTTTGGACTTAAACTTATTTTCACATAAAAAGTTCAATACTCAAGTATTGGTTTCAATACTCGAGTATTGGTCCTACTCAAAGAAATTGTCCAACGCTCAATGGTGTAGTGCCTTCTCTCGGAAAACGAATACTCAAGTATTCAGATGAATACTCAAGTATTCATATTAGTGCACAGTGCAATACTTGAGTATTGAAGAACATACTCAAGTATTGGTCGCGGTTTTTGAAAATCAACTTGAGCGAAATTGTGAAATCTTATTTGATTGATTCTAATACTTATCATCATTATTCTTTGATATTCCCTGCTATGTTTAACCACTTTGTTAGTAAGTTTCAGCATGCTTAAACGAGATTAAATGAAGATTTAAAGCAAAAGTAAAAAGCTGTCAGAACATTAAATGCTAAACCCAGAAAGTTGCATACTTTTGGGAAATCCTTCTGCACATGCTTACAAAGGATTAATGCCTACCTACCACATCCAGCAGTTGCTATTCCAATGGATTTATTTTCTAGAAGTCAACTCTGAACTTCTGCCCAGCTGGATTAAGTGAAGATTAGAGAGAGAAGAAGACCAAAACTGAACCAGAACCTTGGTTAATGTCACCAACGGTTATATGAAGAATTACAACGGTCATTTAATGCCTTCTCGCATAAATAGAAGAGCATTCAATTCCTCTCAACAACTAAGACCTCGTAAAAGCAAAAATCATTAAAGCCTTCATCTACTCTTAAGTCTTTCGTACTAAGTATCTGTTGATACAATCAATCTTCAGTATTTATCATTATCCACTCTTAGAGAGAGTTTTTCATCTTGAATATCATTTATTGTAAAGAATCACAAGTCTGGGGACTTGGTGATTGGGTTCATTGATAGCAACTTGTAAGGGGGAGTAGGTTCTAGTGAGAGAACTACTCTTGAGTACAGAGTGTGTAATCAATTGAGATAGTGAAAAACCCAGAGAGTCTGGGGACTGGATGTAGGTCAAGAGATTGGACCGAACCAGTATAAATCCTTGTGTCTTGTTTGTCTATTATCATCCTTGTTCATCTCTGTTTTTAGTATTCAAAAACAGAGAGTTTTTCGAAAAGATTTTAAAATCCCCAATTCACCCTCTCTTTGTGATTTAGCTCCACTTTCAAAGTCCAAAAGCTCAAAACTGGAGTTTCCAATCTAAACTGGACTTTTCAAAACATTGGAAAATAGCACAGCTCTCTACTTGGCCAAAACTCGAGTTTACAAAACTAAACTCGAGTTTTCATTTAAATATGAAAACCTTTGAAAAATCTATGCCAAGTGAAAACTGGAGTTTTCAAAATAAATTGGAGTTTTCACAAACTGAGTAAAACTTGAAAACTCTCTGTCAAGCATAAACTCGAGTTTCCAATGTCAAACTCGAGTTTTCCCAAAATATGAAAAACTTGGAAAACTCTTGGCCAATCTCAAACTCAATTTTACATGCCCAAGCTCGAGGTAAGAATCCAATGCAAGAAGAATCACCTCCAAACTCATTGTATTATGTTCGTTATGATCCGATGAATGAAGGCTATTCTTGACCAGCATTTTTGCAACGTCCTGAACTGACTGTTGACTTTCGAAGGCCATATCTCCCTGGTCTAAACTCTGTTTTGGTCCGTTCAAATCTAGATAGAAAGCCTCTTCCGTCCACTTTCATATGCCACCAATTGCAGCTCAATCGGATTTGTAGTTTGCGAGATACACTCAAACCATTGAGGCTTGGTTTGCTGCGTGGCGTGAATTGTAGTGTCAACTTCCACAATTCATAGCTCCTTGATCCAAACTCATTTGGGCTTGCATTTTATATCAAAATGACGCATTAAGAGTTTATTTCCATATGCCGCTAAGTTCACCTCAATCCGATTTCTGGTTTAGGAGATATCATTGAATTACCAGACGTCGCCCGTGCTGAACGTGAAAAAGAGTAGAACAAAGGTGCTGATCAGCGCTGTAAACTCGAGTTTGGACTTGGAAACTCGATTTTTCCTAGTCCAGAGACACCTGAGTTGCTGAAGACACTACTAACTTGAGTTAGTTAGTGACAAACTTGAGTTTTGAGTCCTAAACTCGAGTTTGGAGTTCTTAACTCGAGTTTTCTTGTACCAGATGAGCAAATCATTGTAGCGAAGTAGGAAACTCGAGTTTTGAGTTGTGAACTCGAGTTTTCTTACCTGAAGCTGATTTTTGCTTACTTTAACTCCGAATTGAGCCATTCCAACTTCCATATGATCTTGGATACTTCTAGTATCGATATAAGAACTTCAATAATGATATTTCATTCAGCAAGTTCTTCCTTCTTCAATCTCTCCTCTTCTTCTTTATTATCCCCAAAATCCCTTGATAACTTCTTGCTTCTTTGCATTCTCTCCTTCTTGATTCATCTCTATAATCCAACTTGAACTAATCTTGATTAAATATAGTAATTAGTCAATGTAGAAGATAAATGTAGTATGCAATCTTTTTGCTCTTAAGATGACATCTATATAAGACATCATCAAAACTAATTATATCCAACCTTCTCCCCCTCTTTGATGATGGCAAATACTTTGAGAAAAATATGTATGAATATGAAAATGTATTAGACCCATTAGACCCAACATATTTTTGTTGTCATCCTCTCCCCTTATTTGTCATTAGCAAAAAGTTAAAGTAAAGAAGAAATGCTTAGAGAGACAGATATGAAGCCAGATTAGAAAGAGTCAAGAAACTGATTTTCTCTCCCCGATATAAAGTGTTTTCATACGTAATATGGTGCAATTTTGGAATATTTTTATGAAAACAAATTTGAAAGAATTTGGAGAGGTTTTCAAGAAATCTTTAACACTCAAAGCACATAGATACCAAACATGTGCAAAATATTAACTGAATATATATATATATAAATATATATATATAAGATAGAGATTAGAAATGCTCATGTAGGTTCTGCAAATTGATGAATAATTGATGAAGTCTGTTTGCTTGCTTTCTTGTTGTACGAGATCATCTGAAGTGTGCTCAATAGAAGGATCATGAATATCATTTGAGATGTGAATAGGACAAAAGTACTTTGGCTTCCCGAGGATTATCTTCAATGAATATAGTCGTACTCGCTTCCATCCTTTGTCTCTTCTTTATAAAACTCTTCTGTAGAGCATAACTTAGCTGACTCCAAGAGGTTTTCACCTACTTTGTAGAGCATATCTCAGCTTCAGTGTGATTAAGCGTCAAAACATCTTTCTGAAAGACCTGGCTATCACCCAAGAGGGGGGTGAATTGGGTGTATGATAAAACTTTTGGAAGTTTGAAAATCTTTTCACAATTTACTGAAAGTAGCTTGTATGATAGTAATAATTCATAAAGCGATAATCAGTCATTCAAACTTATATGCTGGAAATGTAAGAGTTAAGGGAAGAGAATATGCAAACAGAGATTTATACTGGTTTGGCCCAATCCTTGACCTACGTCCGGTCCCCAAGCAAGCTTGAGATTTTCCACTATCTCCTTGTTTAACCAGCACAAGAGAAAGGCCTTTACAACCTCACCAAGGTTTAGCCGGGCACTTGTGCGCCGAATCTCTCACCGAGATACTCCTTCCAATCCGTTACACACTCGGCGTACTCGAAGTTATCCTCTCACTATGATACACTCCCCCTTACAAGTTGTAAACGATAACCCAATCTCCAAGTCCCACGACTTGAGATTCTTACAATGATTTAATAATCAGAAATGTTCTCTCTGAAAGAGAAGATGAATAAACACTGAAGAACATTACAAATCTTTTCACTCTCTCTGATAAACTATGTAAACATTTGGAAAACAGAGAGTAAAATAAGATGAAGATCAGAGTATGAGCTTTTTGAAGTTGTAGGCTTGTGTCTCTTTTCTTTTGTCTTGAATCTGTCGTCTTTTATAGGTAGAGATCATTATATGACCGTTGGATGAAGAAATATAGCCGTTAGACTCAGATGGAAACTAGCCGTTAGAACCTCGTTTTTTGAACCAGCGACGTAAACTTGAGCTTGTAATAAATAGACTCGAGTTTGGGTGTTCTTCGGGACTCGCTTTTTCTCGTCCGAGCTAAACTCGAGTTTGTTTACTTATAGGCTCGAGTTTGGCTTTTTCCAAATGTTCATTTCTTCTCTGGAACTCTCGAGCTCAAGTTTGTAACTTCAACCTCGAGTTTGGACTTCTTCAAAATCAGCATTTCCTCTCTGTAACCCGTAAACTCGAGTTTGCAACTTATAGACTCGAGTTTGCTACTTGTAAACTTGGCCTGGCTGAATTTGGACTTTGTTCAGCGAGCTTGCAACTTCGTCAACTTTGAAAGATCATATCTCCCTGGTCTGGACTTCGTTTTGGTTGGTTCAACTCTTGATGGAACGCTCTTTGAGTCTACGTTCATATACCACTGATTTCACCTCCATTGGATCTTTAGTTTGTGAGATAAACTCAAAACATTGAGGCTTGGTTTTCTGTGTGGCGTGGATTTATCTGTCAACTTCCACAATTCATAACTCCTTGATATGAACTCCTTTGGGCCTGAATGTTATATCAAAATGAAGCATTTGGAGTCTAGTTTCATATGCCACTAGTTTTACTTCAATCAAATCTCTGGTTTGGAAGATATCATCAAATTACCAGACGTTGCCCGTGCTGAACGTGAAACAAAGTTGATGACCGCTGTAAACTCGAGTTTGAAAGTGTAAGCTCGAGTTTGAACCATCCAGAGATGCCAGAGTTGCTGAAGACACTTATAGACCCGAGTTTGAAGTGCTAAGCTCAAGTTTGTTCATATCAGAAAGGCAAATTACTTCAGCAAGGTAGTAAACTTGAGTTTAATACTTGGAGGCTCGAGCTTGCTTATCCAGAACCTCATATTTGCTGACTTTAACTCTGAATTGAGCCATTCCAACTTCCATTTGATTGTGGATACTTCTAGGATCAATCTTAGAACTTGAATAATGATGTCTTCATTCCATTCAGCAAGTTCTTCCTTTTTCCATCTCTCATCTTGATCATTCCTCATAATCCAACTCTTTCTTTCTTCTCCTCTTGATCATTCTTTGCAAGTTCTACCTTCTTAAATACTTCCTCTTCTCCGATTATCCCCAAAATCCTTTGATAGCTTCTTGCTTCCTTGACATTCTGATATTCTCATCATATAGTGTGCAAGAACTTCTTTCTTCAATCTACTTTCTTGATCAATCTCCATTATTAAACTTTGCATCTACATTAAATATAAGAATTAATCAAAGTAGAAGATAAATGTAGTATGCAACCTTTTTGCTCTCAAGAATGGCCTCTATATAAGACATAATCAAAACTAATCATAACCAACACTTTCCTCAATGTAATAGTTGAAAATGGAGCTTAATCACCAAGAGGGGGGTGAATTGGAGATTTTTAAAAATTCTTCCAGAAAAGCTCTGATTTTCAAAGACTAAAACAGAGTAGACTATGGAGTAGAAAAGAATAGCAAGACACAAGGAATTATACTGGTTCGGTCCAATCTCTTGACCTACGTCCAGTCCCCAGACTCTCTGGGATTTTCACTATCACAGTTGATTACACACTCTGTACTCAAGAGTAATTCTCTCACTAGAACTTACTCCCCTTACAAGTTGTAATCAATGAACCCAATCACCAAGTCCCCCGACTTGTGATTCTTTACAATAAATGATATTCAAGATGAAAAACTCTCTCTAAGAGTGGATAATGATAAACACCGAAGATTGAATGTATCAACAGATACTTAGTACGTAAAGACTCAAGAATGGATGAAGGCTTTAATGATTTTCGCTTTACGAGGTCCTAGTCATTGAAAGGAATTGAATGCTCTTCTATTTATACCGAGAAGGCATTAAATGACCGTTGTAATTCTTCATATAACCGTTGGTGACATTAACCAAGGTTCTCGTTCAGTTTTGGTCTTCTTTCTCTCTCTAATCTTCACTTAATCCATCCAAATGCGAGAAGTTCAGAGTTGACTTCTTGTAAATAAATCCGTTGGAGAAGCAGTTGCTGGAAGTGGAGAACATTCTTTAATGCTTTGTAATCGTGTGCAGATGGATTACCAGAAGTATGCAACTTTTTGGTTGAAGCATTTAATGTTCTGACATGCTTTTTGCTTTTTGCTTTAAACCTTCAACTTGCATTCTCTAATTCGTCTGAAACTCACTAACAAAGTGGTTAAACATAGCTGGGAATATCAGAGAGTAATAATGGGAAGTATTAAGATCAAACATGAATGTTCCGCAAATTCGTCAGATTTGAGTTTCAAATTCTACAACTCATACTTGAGTATGTTCTTATATACTCGAGTGTATCACTGTGCACTAATGTCTATACTTGAGTATGAAGAATGATACTTGAGTATGGTTCTTACAAAGAGGAACATCGTGACTTAAGCTTTGGATTATATCTTTGAAGTGAAAGTCATACTCGAGTTTGTCATTACATACTCGAGTGTGAACCTTTTAATATGAAAATAAGTTTAAGTCCAAAGTCTCTATACTTGAGTATGTAGATCTATACTTGAGTATGCAAGTCTTTCAAAAAGGAAGAACTTTCTGTATGTCCTATACTTGAGTATGTACAGCCATACTCGAGTATACAACAATTTTGAAAAGCTTTTTGAAATCTGTTTCACGACCATACTTGAGTATGTAAAGTCATACTTGAGTTTACAAAGCTTTGGGGAAAGAAAGATAATTTTTGTTTGTCTCATACTCGAGTGTGTGACTACATACTTGAGTATGCTTATGTTCAAAAACTTTTGTATCTTTCGTATGGTGTATACTTGAGTATACACATGTACACTTGAGTATGGATAGGCATGTGAGAGATTTGAAAACTTTTTGATCATCCTATACTTGAGTGTATATTTGCATACTTGAGTTTAGAAAGTATTTGAAAAGAAAGATTCTTTCTGTTTGTCTTATACTCAAGTGTGTGAGTATATACTCAGTATGCTTATGATCAAAAAACCTTTGAATCTTTCGTATGACCCATACTTGAGTTTAGAAATGTATACTTGAGTATAGAAAAACTTAAGCAAGTATTTGAGTAGACTCTGTATGATCCATACTCGAGTATGTAAACTCATACTCGAGTTTAGCTTGATGTATAACTTAGAGTGCTCTCTGTGAGGACTATACTTGAGTATACCCATGGATACTTGAGTATAGTTCAGTTTAATCAAATTTGTGCAATTCTCTGGTAAGTCCATACTCGAGTGTAGATTATCATACTTGAGTATGGCCTTGACAGCAAGTTTTTAACAATCTTTAAATTGTGTTTACAATTGTCAGTTATCATCAAAAACCTATAGAGAACTAACAATAGTTTCTCCTTGTAGTGCATTAAAGAAGGCTGTTGCACAGACTTTATTTTCCTGCCACAATTGTAAAACTTTCTTGCAAGAGAGAATTATTAGTGCAATAAGATATCAAAATATTCCTTTCTATATAATATTTTCAAATTAAGATAATGAAAGGAAATATGATATTAACTCATCATCAAAACTAATAAAACATAGTGAGTGCAAATGAGTATAAAAAAGAGTTTTCTTCAAATAAAGGAGATGAGCTTTTGAAATATAAAACACATATGAATGTAAAGCTCCCCCTTAATGAATGCATGATTAAAATGTGAAGTTCCCTTTAATGATACCAAATAATAATGTGACACCAAATGTTATGAGGTCTAGAGTTCCTCCAACTCCAATGTACAAAACATGGTATCTCATAATCAAGAACTTTCAAGTTCACATGGGTGGACTTGAAATTGGTATAAAGAAATCACTTATGATTTTTATGATGATAAAAGAGTTTAAAGCATAAGGATAATTTTAAACAAATGAGTATGCTCATGATAAGATTCATAAAATAAAATGGAATGAATAAAATCAAGTTAGCCTAGCATGATTATGATATATGCATATTACAATACCTCATTCAAGTAATATCGTAATTACTTGAGTCATAATCATCTGTAATCCATAGATGCATCACTGGCTAGCTATTATTTGATAATGTGATCAATATTGAGGCTCTCCCAGATGTGAATAAGCTTTAGGAGGATGAGTCTGTATAACCACCAATTGTTCTGAATGCATCTTAGAAGCAAAAATCCCAAATGAGCTTTGAATAGGATCTAAAAATTAGTTTATGCTCACAGCTTCTCATCAAGCAAGTATTCTCCTTATCATCTTGGTCTAAACCTCTTGCTAGTGATGGGATGTTACTCAAGAGATGTTGCAAAATTTGCAGACATAGCCACTGAAATGGTCTATTCTATTTGACCATGTTCTTTGTATTTGACAACAGAACATTCTGGTCAACTCCTGCAAAAATATGTGTTCTTTGGTACTTAATGATTCTTGAGTCCACACAAGATTAGACATGACAACTCTTATGCTCTTATAAGATTAAATTATATGATATTTAAACAAAGAGTATAATAAGCTAATCAAAGACCAAAATATAATTTTATCCAATTAAATAGATTCAATCTAATGAATCAAAAATGGTAACAAATAAATGATACCAAGAATGTTATTTCTCAATAACAAGTTGGAAATAAACTTTATACAGAAAAAATTTCATTGATAAAATACATGTAAGTTTGAGCATAGAGCATAGAAAATATTATCCACAGAGATAAGCATTTATCAACTAATAGTTTATGAATGAGATCAGATTTTCTAAGAATGAAATATGCAAAATGTTTCAAATCTCAAATGTTGTTTCAAACCGTGATCAAAATTTTGATGGATGAAAGATTCATTTTTGAAACATGTTTGAAAACAATGCTCACATTAAACATGGTGGAAGTCAATAGGTTTAATGAATATATCAGCACGCTTCAGTTTTGGAGAACATGTTAAACATTGTAGTTAACATGTTGAAGAATTTTCTCAAAAGCAAAAGTCATGAAGGTAGAGCATTTATCGAAACATGCTTAGTACAATAGAAATATATGAGCATAATGACTTTGCTACTGATCAAGAAATAATCTTGCCTTTTAGAATAGAGTCTTGAAATATAAGAATATTCAAGGCAAGAATATGAGTATACAGAAATAGTTACTCAAAATATGGATGTAGACAAATGCTGATGTTTTTGAGTAACACAATGAGTACTAGGATTCATGGATGATGAAGCACAAACTCATTAGTCGAGATGACTAGAGTTCCATAATATTATCCTAGTAAGTTATTCCATATAATGGTTAATGCACTAACGTTTAATGCATTAATAAACATTCATAATGCTTGGAAAAACTTGGCCAATAAGGATTTATCCAATAGGCATAAGATTTTCACAAATTGAATTCTTTTCCGGAGATAAGCTTGAAACTCATATAGATAATCAATTTGTTAGATATAAGATCTAACTCGATTAAAAATAAAGAATGAGGAGTTCAAGCATCATATTGAATACCAAATATCAATATGTGAATGATATGGAAAATTCTAATGGACATATTTGAAGCATATATGACATTCAAATTTCAATATACAAAGATTTAACTTCCAATTTTTAAACATCATTTGAATGCAATCAAAGTATGAATATTTTCCATAACATGTGTATGCATTTTCATAAAACAGAGTGAATTCAAATTCAAACAAATTTTAGAATTGTGCATTTCATAAACATAAACTCAGAAAAGTTATGCACAAATTTACTTTCGGTCCATTTAGCAATTTGAGAAACATTTTGAAAGACATAAATGATTGATTGCTAATAGAATGCAATGATGGACAAGTATTCATTACCCAAGGATGAATTTCATATAATCACAGTATCGGGTAAGAATTAGATATCACTGTAATTCCTCTTGTCCTTGTAGAAGCTTGCTTGATTAAGATGGATTTGATGTAGATGACTCCTTTTTCGACGTTCACCATCAACATCAAGCATAGCTTGTTTAGCTTTCTCAAGACTTAGATCATCTCTCTATGTTGCATTCTTGAGAAGCTTTCTCTCATCCCACAAAACCATATAAACCTTTTTATTTCTTGGTATCCAACCTGTTGGAAATTATGCCCTAGGGGCAAGTCATTGTACTATGAACGTTTAGGATATTTATAGTATTCTCCTTTTGTTATCATTTTTGTTTGCATGTTTGTATTGATAATCGCATCCCTGGATATATCTTATAGATTATCCTAAATGTCCACTGATCGGTCATCTACGCGGGAGCGAAGATGAGTTAAGACCATATGACTTTGATGAGATATGGAGATACAATCGAGTCATGGGTACTTGTAAGAGTACAAGGTGCTGGACCGATCCACTATGAGAAAGCTGCATGGATCTAGTCATTAGCTTGTCTCATGTATAACCGCGTCGCAACGTCCTATGACCTGAGATCATCATGGATTCCTACATGATGAATCATTAATCTTTGACCTAGTCAAAAGTCACCTTTGACCGGGTGATGATAAAGGCTGGGATCGGGATCAATGGTTTTCATGCGGAGGAATGTGAATGGTCAAGATGGAATTTGTCCCTCACGTTTGTAGAGAGATAATCTTTGGGCCCTCGATGAGTGAGTCTAAGAAATGTATGGCCATACTATGTTGGAAAGGAGTTTCATTTCACTTATTAGACTACTCGAGAATCGAGAAAGTAATGGACAAGAATAGGAAGTTGACATTGTCCATGCTTCATCCTTGACCCAATTATCGCGTGACAAAGGGACGTGACATGGTTGTATGATAAGGTTGTATCGTGATACCGATCCCCATGTGAGTTGGGTAGTCGCAATGTCTTGCTAGAGGCCGCTTGCGACTTGTGGGCTGATGATTTTGGCCCACCGCCAATCTCATATGGGCTGCGGGGTCGCACACAAGAATAACCCAACACGAGCATTTGTGTCCGGTTCATTGAATCACGATTAATCTGGAATTAATGAACACTAAATTTAATCTAGGATAAATATATATTTAAATATATTTATTAAAATTCGAAATTAATATATATATATGTATATTAATATTATTAATGGAGATTATAATATTATTATATATAATATTTGTTTTGTATTTAATTTATTTTGATAAATTAAATATCTAAAAAAAATAGAGATATTGTATCTCGTTTAATATTCGAATAAGAATATCGATATCTGTTTAGATTAAATTGAGATATGGTATCTCATAATTAATTAAATAGATGAATATTATTTCTCGGATTTGATTTATAGAGATAAATTAAATCGAAGGCTTTTTAGTTTGCATTAAATAAATACATTAGATTAGATCTATCAGATAGATTTAATTAATATTTTTTAATTCAAGAATTCGAAATTCAGATTTCAAAAAATCAGTTTTTGAAATTCGAAATTCAAACTTAATGCGTATTGATTGTACATTAATGCAGATTAATTGTACATTAATACGTATTAATACGGATTAATTGTACATTAATACGTATTAATACGCATTAATACGTATTGATGCATAGAAAAAACGTTAGAGGCTTTTGAATGGTTTTGTGTGTATAAGCCAAAACGAGAGAAAGACTGATTGAGAGAAAAAGAACCTAGAGAGACACAAGAAGCGCTAGCACACTGCCGTAGCCGTGTTCGGGAAATTGTTCGTGTGGATACCAAGAGGAAGCCGATTCAACGAGTCGTCTTCTATTGATCGAGGAGGTAGCCCACCAGAACAAAGGCAACGAGACACGAACGGATTCATCAAAGGTAATTTTGGATTCCCTTAGTCTTGATTTAAACGCACCTGAGTGATCCTCGGGACGGGATTCTTAAAATTTTAATCCGCTGCGTTGTAAGAATTCCTACAGTGGTATCAGAGCCACCTCTACGTGCGTATAGATTAGGCTTTTGTGTTTGATTATTATATATGGTTGATATGTATGAAATCAAAATCGAATCCTAATTTTGTTTCTAAGTTCGCGTTAGGGTTTTTCAGTCGGTTCTATAGCAAGGTTTTGCGGTCGACTCATTCTATTCTGACTTGTTCAGGAAGTAGAACGAATCATTCTGTTCTGAATTGTTCAGGAAGTAGAACGACATATTCAATTGTTCGGGAAGTAGAACGAATCATTCGTTCGAATTGTTTAGGAAGTAGAACGACATATTCTGTTCTGAATTGTTCAGGAAGTAAAACGATAAGGTTGAATCGTTCATCCACTCGAACCTAGGTTGCGTTTCTGAAACGTTTGGAAACTCGATCATTAGGAATGTTTGGATACACGATCTTGCTGGGATGGTTTGTAGCGCGACTTATTAAATCATGATATTTTATATAATGTATATAAAATAAAATCATAGAATTTTTAATCATGAATTAATATATAATATAATATAAAATTATAGAATTTTTGATATATATTATATTTTACCTTTCAAAGTGTTGTTTGGGTATGGTGAACGATATGGCTCTAGATATTTTAAAAGTGTTGTATTTTTTAATATGGCCTGCGTGCCATGCCTCTCTCTCTCTAAATAATCTGAATGTACATTCTCTTCTCATCTCATTCCCCTCGAATGTTAAACGAGGTTTCTCATTATGTATTTTCTTCTATTATTTAGAGAAGTCCTCTCATTGGCTTGAGAGGATTCTAGGTTAGATGAGCCATGTTGTGTCACCCGTTTTTTTAATTATGTTTGATGTGATCATTGCATGATTAAATTAGACGTTATATGAAATACAATAATGATTGCATTCGTATAAATAAAATTAATAGGATTAATTTTATAAATATCACTTAATACCCTCTAAATAAAATCTTAAGTTACAATGCCGTCAATTAATGAATACTTGTCAAAACCTAGATCACCCATTTGTACGTTCCACCAAAGTGGATGCATCTCGAGTAATCTTGGGAAGACAAGAGAGAGTAATGGTGATACTCTATATTCATTATTGTCTTGACTTAATTGAGATTATCAAAACGGTTTTGAATCTCAAGGCATTGGATGGGATTAAACATGTTAGGTCATATGATGATCAAATCCCATAAAGATCTAAGAGTTACATGTGATGTAATTGGCAAATTAGTTGTCTACCTAAATAACTTGTTTTTAAGCGTCCTGCCAAAGTGGACTTAAATTCAAAGCCAAATACGGATCTTAACCCACTAATTAGAATGAGGGTTGTTAATTCAGTGGGAGAATATAAACTAACTTTGCATATCTTTTAATTGTAGAATCATGTCGAACACTAATACCGCAACAATACCCACCACTGCGATCAATCCTTGAGAAGGAAAAACTAAATGGGACAAACTTTCTTGACTGGTTTAAAAACTTGAGAATTGTTCTCAAGCAGGAAAGAAAGGTTTATGTCCTTGATCAACCCATTCCAGACGAGCCTGCAGCTAATGCTCCAAGAGCTCAGAAAGATGCTTACACGAAGCATACTAATGACTCTGTGGATGCAGGATGCTTGATGCTTGCCACCATGGTTCCAGAACTTCAGAAGGATCTGGAACATATGGAGGCACTCGAGATGATTGCTCATCTCAAGGAAATGTTCCAGCAACAAGCAAGGCAAGAGAGGTATGAGACCACTAAGGCCTTACATTCCTGCAAGATGGCTGAAGGTACATCGCTTAGCCCTCATGTTTTGAAGATGAAAGGCTTCATTGATCACCTTGAGAGGCTGGGATTTCCCATGAGTTCGGAGTTAGCTACGAGACTTGATCTTGAACTCACTCTAGGACGCTTATGACCGGTTGTCATGAACTATAATATGAATAACATGGAGAAATCGATTTCTGAATTGCATGGGATGCTCAAAACAGCTGAGCAAAGCATTAAGAAAAGGCCCAGCACTGTTTTGATGGTTCAGAAAGGAAAGGGTATGAAAAAGAAAGGCAAGGGCAAAAGATGGGGCCAAGGCCCAACTGGTAAGACCAATGAGCCAGCCAAGCCCGCATCTAAGCCTGCAGCCAAAAAGGAAAAGCCTCCAAAAGATGGGGTCTGCTATTTCTGCAATGAACCGGGTCATTGGAAGAGGAATTGCAAACTCTATCTAGAAGATCAGAAAAAGAACAAGAAGGATAGCGGGGCTATCGCTTCAGGTATCTATGTCATAGATATTCATTTTTCCAACTAATCATCATTTCTGTAAAGAAACTCAAGGTAGAGGGACCTTGAGAGTGGGTGTATTGATTACAACTTGTAAGGGGGACTAAGTCCTAGACAGAGGATTACTCGAGAGTTACAAAGCGTGTAATCATTCACAAGAGTTAGTGAAAACCCCAGAGCGTCTGGGGATTGGATGTAGGTCAAGGATTTAGACCGTACCAGTATAAATTTCTTGTGTCTTTTATCCTTCTCCTCTCTGCTCTTTTTTTGATAGTTTTAAAGGGATAATCGTAAAAAGTTTATTTTTAATCACCCAATTCACCCCCCTCTTGGTGATATTCCATCGTTCACCTGGGCGGGTGTAACACCTTCAAACTGTTGGGATCCGTACACGCAGCGCAATAAAAAAAAACTTTACGAATCCCATAGAGAGGATCGATCAACGACGTTTAGATCGGGTTCTTTAGAAAAACCGTACCTATGCGAATTAATAAACGTCTCTTTTGATTTGAACACGTGGGCTACCTACACGATTAATAGGAGCAGATTCTGCAAATCTCCTCCCTCAACTGGTATCCACACGAATAGCCTCTAACACTGACGGCAGCGTGCTAGCTCCTTCAGTATTTTCGCGTCTCTCTCTTTTCTCTCTAGGGTTTCTCGCGGCTTTTCTAATTCATCTGTCTTCTTAATACGACTAGATCAATCTCTTTTATAGGGTTTCTAAAACCCTAATAAGCAGCGATAAAAATATTCAAAATTAATCCAATCAATTTTGAAATTCGAATTTCAATTAAAATAATATATTAATTAAATCTATCAAATAGATCTAATCTAATATATTTATTTAATCCGAATTATAAGCCTACATATATAATTTATCTTTCTAAATTAAATATGAGATATGATATCTTTTTATTTAATTAAATATGAGATACTATATCTCAATTTAATTAAATCGAATACTATATCGTTATTCAAAAATTAAATACGAGATACAATATCTCAATTTATTATAGTTATTTAATTTATCATATAAATTAAATACTATATATAATAAATAAATAATATCATTATTAATTTCAAATTTAATAATATATATATATATATATTCATCCTAGATTAAATACAATATTCATTAAATCTTAGACATATCTAAGATTCAATGAATCTGGACACTTTTGCTCGTGTTAGGCTATTCTTGTGTGCGACCCTGCAGACCCATATGAGATTGGCAGTTGGCCAATACTGTACCGGTCCACAAGTTGCAAGCGGCCTCTAGCAAGACATTGCAACTACCCAATTCATATGGGGATCGATGATACGATTCAACCTGTCGTAGAACCATGTCACGTCCCTTTTGTCACGCGATAATTTGGTCAAGGATAAGGCATGGATAATGTCAACTTCCTGTTCTTGACCACTACTTTCTCGATTCTTGAGTAGTCTAATTGAAATGGAAACTCCTTTCCATCGTAGTATGGCCAAACGTTTCTCAGACTCACTCATCGAGCGGCCCAGTATTATCTCTCTACAAATGTGAGGGACAAATTCCATCTTGACCATTCACATTCCTCTGCATGAGAACCACTGATCCCGATCGAAGCCTTTATCATCACCCGGTCAAAGGTGACTTTTGACTAGGTCAAAGAGCAGCGACTCATCATGTAGGAATCCATGATAATCTCAGGTCAAAGGGCGTTGTGACGCGGTTATACGTGAAAAAAGCTTATGACTTAATCCATGCAACTTTTTCATAGTGGGTCGGTCCAGCACCTTGTACTCCTACAAGTGCCCATGACTTTGATTCGTATCTCCATACCTCATCAAAGTCATACTGGTCTTATTTCATTTTCGCTCCCGCGTAGATGACCGACCAGGAACATTTAGGATAATCTATAAGATATATCCATGGATCAGTTATCACTATAAATGTAATGTACTGGCTTTTGCTTTACCAAAGACCTTGTATGGTTGAGAATATTCAATAATATATTCAAAGGTTGAATATCCGGTGTGATATGATTTATTAATGAATATTGATCCAGATGAGAGAGAAAGTGACTTGGAGGAAAAGAAAAGGGTCACATAATGTAATTATGAAGAGAGAGAAAGATAAAATAATCAGGATTAATCTCGACCACACCTTTTGAATCTGACATGACCAGTGAAGGACAAGTAATTATGACTCTAAAAGGGTAATAATGGCACAAATCTAGGGCAGATTTGTGGGTCCCCCTGGCTTGGGAGAAGAGCAGTGCAAAATGACCGATTTACCCCTGGACCTAAAACCTACACCTAGTAACACCAAAAACCACCATTAAGGGCAATCTTGGAATCTGATTTTTAGGGGCATAAATGGCATCACACATCTTCCAAGAATTCTTGAGAATTTAGTAAATAAATTATAATTAAATCCGAAGAATTTTCCCGACCGTTGGATCGTGATCAAAGTTGGACAAGGGCCCCACCTTTGGAGTCTATATAAGGACATCCCCCTTGGCCATTTTCTGCTGCCTAGGATGTGCTCAAAGTGGGAGGAAGGTGTGGGCAGCAAGGTCTTGGTCCAAGGAGAAGAAGAAGGTCATACGCAACCGACATTCTAAGGTAAGCCCCAAACCGACGACTTGGAATCTCTTATTTCTGCCTCATGGTGTTTTTTGTGAAGTTAAAGTAGGATTCTCATGTTTTTAAGGTTTTCAATAAGTCCAAAATGTTATTGTGTGGGGATAAGCCAAGGTTACGTTTTCCGAACCCGAAAAGCCTTAAGTCTTAAAGTTACAAAACCTGCCGATTCTGGTGTTTCTGGGCAGCGAAGACAAATCGGTATATTTAAAATAGTAAATGAACTTTGTTTGCTCTAAAATTTTACATGGTGAAATTATACCTCCTAAGGATTATTTTTATATAATAATTTGTGTCATTTGGATTTTCCAACCGAGATATCTTTAAGGTTGAAAATGACCTAAAAACCGGACTCTATCTCGGACCGGTGGCTAATGTTTGGGAATAAGGACAAGTTTCAAACCCATATGACTTTGGTAATTATTTTTCATATAAAATAGACATTCTAAGGGTTCTATGGCCACTTATTTAATGTCAATACGATTTTTCTAGAAGTTATTAACAATCGGCAAAGTAGGGTCAGAAATTCTGGTGCTATGCGAAATTTAGGAAACTTGAAGTAAAGTTTGAATGGGAGATTGAAAGCATGATGTTTGTCTATGTTTAGGATGATAGAACGTGTGGCATACATATTCAGTACCGAGAGGAGAGTTTTCAGATTACGAGAAGCGCCAGGTAGTAACTGTAAACTTGCATACTCTATATGGCTCTTGTATGTTATGTTTTATCATGATTGTGGATGTAGCCTAGGTGGTATCTATGGGACTTCGTGTTCTATGGTTACTGCTGAGGCCCGAGGTATGCAGGCTAGGTAGTACCTGTACGGGTACTGCTGAGGCCTGAGGCATGGTGGCTAGGTAGTACCTGTAGGGGTGCTACTGAGGCCCTTGGCAAGTAGGTTAGGTGGAGCCTATGTGACTGTGTGTTCATAGTGAAGATGGAATATCACCTAGAGGGGGGGTGAATAGGTGATTTCAAAAAAATCTTTTTCACTCCCACACGATGATACAAAAATATAAGAATGACTCAGATAAGAGAAATAGACACAAGGCGATTTATACTGGTTCGGTCTTAATTCACTGACCTACGTCCAGTCCCGGGCACACCTGGGATTTCACTATTCTTCAAAGATAATTGCACACTCTGTAAACGAAGGATGATCCTCTCAGACTCCACTCCCCCTTACAAGTTGTAATTAATACACCCTCACTTAAGGTTCCTTAACCTTAAGTCTGACTATCTGAATGAAATGAATAAGTGTTTAATGACTCCTCACAAGTAGATATAAATGAACACTGAAGAACACAAGATATCCGAAGATATTAATGAAACATATGAAACAGCGAATGAATCTAAACTCAAATTAATTGCACAACGTTTCGGTAGTTGTCCGAATTCAATGCTTCTCGTATTTATAGTTGATGTCATTAATGCCCGTTGGAGAAAATTAAGAATCAACCGTTGTGACTCATTAAGGTAGCCGTTAGACAGATGAATCAATCCGTCTGAGTTTCATCCGTTTAAATAATACAACTGGATATCTTGAGCCGACATTCTCTTCCATTCCTTTTGTATTCCCGTTGTGAAATAGCATTTAATGTGGGATGGGAATAACAGGAAAAACTTTAGAATGATCATAGAGGTAGTTGAGATTATGTCTTGATAAGGTAACTCCATTTAATGCTTCGTTCGAGACGATGAAATTGCTTTATTCAAATCCGCCGGTAATTATGTTTAGATAATTTGAAACTCATCACAATTGGTTAAAAGCATTTGGTAAACTCAATTAGTAATAATCGAAGCAATAAGATCAAACAATGATTTGGTGAATTACGCAGATGAGAATTTCAAAATAGAGATACGTTGATCGAGCAACAATCCAAGCTTGCTCGAGCAAGCTTCTTATGATTCAGTTATAATGTCTCTTGATCGTTGATGCTCGAGCATGATTATTAGCTTGCTCGAGTATGGTGCTCGAGCATGATGATTTTCATGCTCGGGCAAACTATTCAATGAGCGGAGAAATGGCTTCCGGTCGTCGTTGCTCGAGTAATAATCTAATGCTTGCTCGGGCAAGCTATAAGCGCGACGAAATAAGAAGAAATGCAAAGGCTGCTTGGGCAAGCCTTTTTCCTTCTCGAGCATGATGCTCGAGCATGGAATTTTCATGCTCTATGCTTTTCTTCGTGAAGGCTCCATTATGAGAGAACAAAGCAACATTCTTGCTCGAGCAAGACACCGATGCTCAAGCATGCTTTTCGTTTGCTCGAGCATGATTTAATTTATGCTCGGGCGGGCTTATCGAGGAAGGATTTTGCTTCTCGCCTCGATGTTGCTCGAGCAAACTATTATGCTTGCTCGAGCAAGTTGAGGGCGGAGGCAAGAATTGAAGACGATGCTCGGCAAACAATTTTCTTTGCCGAGCATGGTGCTCGGGCAAGCAATTTATCTTGCTCGGGCAAGGTGTATTGAGAGTAGCCTTGCCACGATGTTGCTCGAGCAAGGATTTTATCTTGCTCGAGCATGATTACTCAATCATGCTTCTCAATAATGCTCAAGCGGGATGATCACTTATGAATACTTCTACTTTTCAAAAGAACCCGATATTGCTCGAGCATGACTTTGCTCTGCTCGAGCATGATTACTTGAAACTCATGAAATACTTAATTCAATAATCTGGAAATTGTGATCATCAAAATACAAGAGTTAACATTCTTCCCCTTTTTGATGATGACAATTCTTTAGGATTAAATTCAAACGTTATTGAATTAAGTAACATAGTAATCGTTATGCTCAATTTGGATTCTCACTAACTGATAAAAATTTGACAGTGAAAACATATCATCATTGATTTCAAGAACATCCAAAACATACAGAATAGCAACATAATAACATAAATAGCAATTACTAAATCCTAATAACTACTCTTCCCCTTTGTCATCGGGAAAAAGGGGATCTTGATCCGGATGAGAAGGAGGAACCGTGGAAGGATCAATAGGAGAACCTAGAGAATGATGAACAACCGTTGTAGTGGGAGAGAAGGGAGGACCAGCGAAACCAAATGGATCGAACCTCAAGATGGACAGGAGAAGTAGAGGAGGAGTAGGGAAATCACCGGGATGTAGGACCATCGGACCAAAGCTATGCACAAAGCTATCTAAGGTATAGTCAAAATAATTAACCATCTTGTGGATCAACCACTTTCTCTGCCTAGATAAAGTCGAACTTCCTTCTTGACTTCCTCCCGATCATAGATAATGGAGAATCGTTTATGCAATCCATTTCCAGTTCGGCCTTGAAATCTTCAAGTCTATATCCATTGAATCCCAATCCGAGACCTCAAACCCATCATGTCTTCATGGAAACCTTTGATCCTCATCT
The DNA here is from genome assembly GCA_019022615.1 of Acacia melanoxylon. Classification (NCBI taxonomy): domain Eukaryota; kingdom Viridiplantae; phylum Streptophyta; class Magnoliopsida; order Fabales; family Fabaceae; genus Acacia; species Acacia melanoxylon. Next base: position 6,661,216 of record JAFJYJ010000033.1, on the reverse strand, counting down.
TTGTGAGATCCCGATAAGCGATGTCATTGATTTATATACAGGAGCTATAGCTTTTTGAATTGTGGCTTCAACAATGGTTTGAATAGCGCTGGGAAAAGGATGGATGGTCTTTGAGAGAGAAGGCCTATCCTTAGAGGATTCTGCTTCATCAGGAGGCTGTGAGGCAGATGGCTTAGAAACAGCCGGATGAGAAGAGGAAAGAGGTGCTTTTCCTTTATCCTTTGATTGAGCTTTAGTAAAGGAAATCCTCATATTTTTCATGTGTTCCTTCCCAAATAGTGGAGGGTACACTTCTTTGTCTACCGAGAGGTACCAAATATTGTTGACTTCTAGGATTCTAGAGACCAACGATGGATATGGTATAGTAGCTCGAAGTCGAACTTTAGCCTCAGAAATAAAAGTCATCATCTCCTCCATAATCAATTTGCCCAAATCTCGTGGCTCGATGGCAATAAGAGAGGCAAAGCGCTCAAAATCTTTTCTCACAAAATGAGTGAAGCTCTGTCCTTTCTGAATAAGGCAATGATTGTACACGTACCAGAGTACTCTATATTCGTCTTTCATCATAGCCGGAGTTACGTTGATCTTCTTGCCCTCGATTGGAACATCCGGAAAAAGAATCTGATGGCATTCAACAGGAGAAAGTCTAGGAGGATCTTCAGGAATGTCCACGATACCCAAAAGGACGTTGAGATCATAAGCCGTGAGCTTGATTTCCTGGTCTCGCACATTTGTAATCAACACATCCTCGTCAGATTTGTTTGCCTTTTCCTGCATATGCATGTTATGGTAGAATACCCTAACAACTTCCGGAGAATATGGCTTGCTTATACCGAGAAGGGGCATAAATTGAAGTAGCCAAATCTGTCAAATCCAAGTTGAATTTTTCTTTGAAATGGACCAAATGTACATACACAATAGGGACGAAAGGTCTAGACTTCAAAATATCAATTAAACAGAGCGATGATCATCAACGGCAACATCTCCATAAATCATATTTGGTGAAGGTTCCGGTAGCTTACCATCCCGAGGACGACTTGTTGAAGATTGTTCCTTTTTGTTCTCGAACCTTCGATTTGAAATGAGAAAGAGACCTTCATATTTTGCTCCTGGACCCTTGAGATTTCGGCGAGGATGGCTTGAGAGGCCAAGGTTGATCTTCTTTTCTTTTCGGCTAACTTCATCAAATACTTTTGAGGATCCGATTGACTTCGAAGAATATGGAGATGGTGACCTTGTCCGTTTAGTTGTCTTGGTAGGAAGAGACCCAGTCTTCATCCTGGTCGTCGGTGATGCCGGAGTTTCCATACTCGCCTTCGGCTTCTCAGTTGTCTTGGATTTGGTAGACGATTTCGTCATTTTCGCCGATGACTTGGATTGGCTCTGTTTTGGGGGTTTTTCGGAGGCAGCGATTTTAGGCTTGAAGAATCTGGATTTCTTTGCTGGAGAGGATTGGGATTGGGATTTTTCACTCGAACCCACCATTGAAGGAATCGAAAGAAGGAGAGTTAGGGAGATGGAGTCGAAGGGTCCGACGGTTGCCGGTGTGGAGAGGAGGAAAAAGAGCAAATTTGAGAAGATTAATCGGTTAAAATGGTTGATCTCCTATGATTCAAGAATCATAACAGAGGAATTTGAGTAACGATTAGCCAATGGTCGTAACGGATTGAAGAGAAATTGAGAGAATGAGAGTTTAGGGTTTAGACGGCGTGAGAATGAAAATGGGTTTGACGTTGAAACGAAACAATGGACTTCATTTTGTGGTCCTGATGTCCGACTTTGCTCGAGCAAACTTCTTGTGTGCTCGAGCAGAATTCTTGCTCGACCAGACTTCTTGTCTTGCTCGATCAGGCATATGCAATTCTAAATATCATTTTCCTTATGACCCGTTCTTGCTCGAGCAGGAGTCCAGGCTTGCTCGAGCAGATTCCTATCTTGGCTTTTTCAATACAATTTTCTCTTGGTTGCTCAAGTAGAGACTACTAATATGCTCGAGAAACTCTTTCTCTGTTGAGCTCTATTTTACTGCTTATGAACAGAGTACCTGCAAATCACTAACAAGAGACTCTGATGCCAAAGTTAGTATATCTATATTAAAATGAGTAAATCAAAAGTAAAATACTCATAATTCATTGGGATTAGCCATCCCATTCTCTTCCGAATGAATAGAAATTGTTCCTTAGCTAGCGGTTTGGTGAAGATGTCGGCCAATTGAAGATGTGTAGGAATGAACATCACTTTGACATCTTCCTTTTGCACGTGATCTCTGATGAAGTGGTGTCTTACATCGATATGCTTGGTCCTTGTATGTTGAACTAGATTTTTCGCCAAGCTAATCGTGCTTGTATTATCACACAAAATTGGAATCTCTCTCAAGTGGACTCCCAAGTTAGATAATTGTTGTTTTAACCACAAGACTTGTGCACAACAGCTTGAAGTGGCAACATACTCGGCTTCAGTTGATGACACAGCTACAATTGTCTGCTTCTTACTAAACCAAGATACCAGTGAGCCTTCGAAGAATTCACATTGTCCATTGGTACTCTTTCTGTCAGTCTTGTATCCAGCATGATCAACATCCGAGTATGCAACCAGGAATTCTTGTTGACCTTTTGGAAACCAGAGACCCAATTCCTTTGTGTCCGAGAGATATCGAAAAATTCTCTTGACGTGCTCAACGTGTGATTCTTTAGGGGCTGATTAGAATCTCACACACATTCCCACACTGAATTGTATATCCGACCGATAGGCAGTCAAATAAAGTAGTGAGCCTATCATTCCTCTGTACTTAGTTATGTTGAAGTCTTTTCCCTTCTCTTCATCCACATCCAACGAGGCTGTTGAGCTCATTGGAGTATCTGCACCATTACAATGCTCCAATCCAAACTTTTTGAGCCAGTCACGGAGATACTTTGTCTGGGAGATGAATATCTCATCCTTCCGTTGCCTTATTTGTAATCCAAGAAAGTAGTTAAGCTCTCCCATCATTGACATTTCGAACTCTCCCTGCATCTTCTTATAAAATTCCTCACAAAGAGAATCATTAGTAGCCATATTATGTCATCTACATATATTTGCACAACTAGAATTTCATTAACTTTAGTGGTTCGAATAAATAATGTTGTATCTTCTTTTCCTCTAACAAAGCCTTGTTCTAAAAGAAATTTACTTAATCGTTCATACCAAGCTCTAGGAGCTTGTTTAAGACCATACAAGGCTTTCTTAAGTCGATAGACATGATCTGGATGATGTTCATTTTCAAAACTAGGAGGTTGTTCAACATACACTTCCTCCAGAATAAAACCATTTAGGAAAGCACTCTTTACATCCATTTGATAAAGTTTGAACCCTTTGATACACGAAAAGGCTAAGAGTACACGTATTGCTTCCAATCTAGCCACTGGAGCAAACGTTTCCTCATAATCAATACCTTTTTCCTGATTATAGCCTTTGGCGACCAGTCTAGCCTTGTTACGGACTATAATTGCGGATTCATCTCGTTTGTTTTTTAATTTCCATTTGGTGCCAATGCCCGAATGGTCTTTAGGCCTAGGTACCAAATCCCAAACTTGATTTCTATCAAATTGGTGTAATTCCTCTTGCATTGCTAACACCTAATCATTATCTGATAGGGCTTCGTCAATCTTTGAGGGTTCAATATGAGAAATAAAAGCTGAAAATGTTACTTCATTTAAAGTGCTTTTTCTGGTCCTCACTCCTTGATTAACAACACCTATTACTTGGTCCAAGGGATGATTCCTTATGAACTTCCAAGCTCTAGGTTGAGATTGATCAGGGTTTTCTAAATTGTTTTGAGGACCAGCTTCAAAAACGTCTTCAGGGTTTTCAATGGAAGCAGGGGTAGTTTTAGAAAAGAATTGATTTTTGAAGGTATTTTCTTCTTCATCATCCAGAGGTTCATCTAATTTGGATTCACAGAACACAACATGTATTGATTCTTCAACCACACGAGTACGCTTGTTAAAAACTCTATATGCCTTACTTCTATTTGAATACCCAAGAAATATACCTTCATCGGATTTGGGATCAAACTTTCCCAAATTGTCCTTACCATTGTCATGAACAAAGCACTTACAGCCAAAGATGTGAAGGTGAGCCAAGTTTGGTTTCCTCCCTTTGTAGAGCTCATATGGAGTCTTATTAAGTTTCTTCCGGAGATAGGCTCTATTTGATATATAGCTCGCTGTGCTCATAGCATCTGCCCAGAAGACTTGTGATGTCTTATTTTCATTTAAAATTGCACAAGCCATCTCTGTTAGCACACGATTCTTCCTTTCAACCACACCATTCTGTTGTGGTGTCCTTGGAGCTGAGAAATTGTGATTGATCCCATGAGCGTCACAGAATTCTCTGAACGCTGGATTCTCAAATTCACCTCCATGATCAGTTCAAATGGCTGTAATGCATATACCTTTCTCATTTTGCACCTTATTGGCAAATATAACAAACAGATCAAATGTTTCATCCTTATAAGAAAAAAATATGGTCCATGTGTAACGCGAGAAATCATCGACAATGACTAGAGTATATAGATTGCCACCAAGGCTCTTTACTCTTGCAGGTCCAACTAAATCCATATGAAGTAGTTAAAGTGGTCGATTGGTCGAGATTTCAGGCTTGTTTTTAAAAGACGATTTGATTTGTTTACCCTTTTGACAAGAATCATAGATCATATCATTTTTAAAACGTAGTTTAGGTAAACCAACAACTAAATCTTTTCTTACCAACTTGTCTAGTTGAAACATGTTTACATGAGCCAAACGCTTATGCCACAGCCAACTTTCATCCAAGTTGCTAACAAAACATTTTTCAAGATCGACTTTAGGTAAATCTAAGGTATAATAGTTACCTTCTCTAGGAGCTTTGAATAATACCTTAAGTTTGCCTTTATCAATTGGGAGATCATCTTTGTTTACAATGAGACATTCTTTTGAGTCAAAAATGATCCAGTTATTCTTATCAGCACTTTGACTCACACTCAGGAGGTTATGGCAGAGACCTTCAACGAGATACACGTCCTTGATTAGAGGTTCATTCTTTGTACCAATCTCGCCAATCCCAGTGATCTTTCCGGATTGATCTCCTCCAAAAGTGACTTTGCCACCATCCTTTGATCTCATTGCAACAAATTTTTCTGCGTCCCCCGTCATGTGTCTTGAGCATCCACTGTCAATATACCATTTATTGATTCTTGATGCTCTTAAACACACCTGTAGATCAGAAGAGATTAAACTTTAGGTACCTAATTTCTCTTGGGTCCTTTGAGGTTAGTTCGGGCCTTAGGAACATAAGTTCCCTTAGGTACCCACTTATAGTTGCCAACAGGTCTATCTCTTCTATCTTTCTTGTGAAAACATGATGAAGTATTATGCCCTTTTCGATTACAGTAGCTACAATGAGCAAAGGGATTTGAGGAATGAACAGATTTTTGAAAATAGTTTAAATATGACTTTCCTCCCCTTTTCTTTCTCCCTTTTCCCTTTCTTTTTATCAAAAATAGGATTGTAACCAATGCCTGATCGATCCTTTGTAAAATTTTGTGCTTTCAAAATAACGTTGAGCATTTCACTTCCTTTAGTGAATTTCTCAAGTGTTTTCGTGAGAGATAAATTTCTTTTCTCCAAAACCAGGCAATCATCACAAACTAGTTTTTCACAGGAAAGATTTTCAACTTGTAGTTTGAGAGTCATGTTTTCCCTTTTCAAGGTTATACATTCCTTTATTACCTTTTCAAATTCAGCTTGTATTTCATTATATTTATCAAACAATTCATCATAGGTAGGTTGTGAATCATATACCTCTTTGTCATGATCCGGTTGTTCTTCCTCTGCTACAAGATAGACATTTGCCATTTCTTTCTCTTCTTCACTTTCTTCTTCCGAAGAACTATCTCCCCATATGCCTGATACGTAGGCCTTCTTTTTGAAGTGATTGAATCTTTTCTTATTTTCTTTACCATTATCCTTCAACTGGGGACATTATGACTTGTAGTGCCCTGGCTTCTCACATTCGTAACAGATAACTTGATCTTTGTCTTTGAATTCTCTTCTGTTACTGGAGCCGCCTTTCTGGAACCTACTTCTGAAGCCTTGACCTTTTCTGTAGAACTTCTTGAATTTTCTCACGAACAATCCAATTTCATCATCATCATCATCATTTTCGTCTCCGTCTTTATCTTCCTTCTCTTTCTTAGCATTTAGGGCAATACCTTTGCTTCGGGTAGGATTGACTTCATCTAGTTCCTTCTTAAATTTCAGCTTGCTTTCGTATTCAAATAAGCTTCCGAATAGTGCAGCAACGGAAACCATTGATTCTCCATGAGTCTCCTCTATTGCTGTAACTTTCGCTTCCTAATCTTTTGTTAGAACATTGAGAATTTTTCTGACTTGAGGACCTTGTTCATATGTTTTACCCAAGGCCGCCGGTTGATTGACAAGATGAGTATAGCGAAAGTTGAAACTCAAAGAATAGTTTCTCCGGTCTTCATTCGAAGAAGATCATACTCAGTGGTTAGCATACTGATACGATTTTCTTTAATTCCAGTGGTTCCTTCATATGCTACCTCCAGAGCTTTCCACATTTCCTTTTTCGTTGACAAATTACATATTCGAAAATACTCCTTTTGACTGAGAGCACTCTGTAGCATTAAAATAGCTTTGCTGTTAAGAGTAATGTTTCTCTTATCATGTTCATCGAACTCCTCCTCTGACTTGGGAACCGCGATACCGCCTTCGATCTTTGTGGGAATATAGTCTCCAGTTTCAATTACTCGCCAGAGACCATATTCGGTAGCTAACACGAACACTCTGAACTTTGCCTTCCAGAATGAATAGTGTTCTCCGTTGAAGCCTGGTGGACGATTGATTGAAGCACCGTCAGGTAATATTCCTTCCATGATATATCTCGGGATGTTAAGCCCAAACGAGAAACCTATGCTCTGATACCAAATGAAGATGGAATATCACCTAGAGGGGGGTGAATAGGTGATTTCAAAAATTCTTTTTCACTCCCACACGATGATACAGAAGTATAAGAATGACTCAGATAAGAGAAATAGACACAAGGAGATTTATACTGGTTCGGTCTTAATTCACTGACCTACGTCCAGTCCCCAGCACACCTGGGATTTCACTATTCTTCAAAGATAATTACACACTCTGTAAATGAAGGATGATCCTCTCAGACTCTACTCCCCCTTTCAAGTTGTAATTAATACACCCTCACTTAAGGTTCCTTAACCTTAAGTCTGACTATCTGAATGAAATGAATAAGTGTTTAATGAATCCTCACGAGTAGATATAAATGAACACTGAAGAACACAAGATATCCGAAGATATTAATGAAGCAGTTGAAACAGCGAATGAATCTAAAACTCAAATTAATTGCACAATGTTTCGATTGGTGTCTGAATTCAATGCTTCTCGTATTTATAGTTGATGCCATTAATGACCGTTGGAGAAGATTAAGAATCATCTGTTGTGACTCTTTAACATAGCCGTTAGATAGATGAGGCAATTAGTCTGAGTTTCTCCCGTTTGAATATTACAGCTGGAAGTCGCAGAGCTGACATTCTCTTCCATTCCTTTTGTATTCCCGTTGTGAAATAGCATTTAATGTGGGATGGGAATAATAGGAAAAACTTTAGAATGATCAGAGAGGTAGTTGGGATTATGTCTTGATAAGGTAACTCCATTTAATGCGTTCTGACAGATGAAATTGCTTTATTCAAATCCGCTGGTAATTAGTGTCTAGATAATCTGAAACTCATCAACAGATTGGTTAAAAGCATTTGGTAAACTCAATTAGTAATAATCAGAAGCAATAAGATCACAACAATGATTTGGTGAATTACGCAGATGAGAATTTCAAAACAGAGATACGTTTGCTCGAGCAACAATCCAAGCTTGCTCGAGCAAGCTTCTTATGATTCAGTTATAATGTCTCTTGAACGCTGATGCTCGAGCATGATTATTAGCTTGCTCGAGTATGGTGCTCGAGCATGATGATTTTCATGCTCGGGCAACTATTCAATGTGCAGGGAGAAATGGCTTCCAGTCGCCGTTGCTCGAGCAAGCTGATGTCTTGCTCGGGCAAGCTATAGGCAAAGACGAAATAAGAAGAAATGCAAAGGCTGCTCGGGCAAGCCTTTTTCCTTGCTCGAGCATGATGCTCGAGCATGGAATTATTCATGCTCGGGCAAGGCTCCATTATGAGAGAACAAAGCACTTCAGACCACTGATGCTCGAGCATGCTTTTCTTTTTGCTCGAGCATAGTGCTCGAGCATGATTTAATTTATGCTTGGGCAGGCTTCAAGGAAGAGGCTGGAACTCGCCGTTGCTCGAGCAAACTATTATGCTTGCTCGAGCAAGTTGAGGGCAGAGGAAAGAATTGAAGACGATGCTCGAGCATGATTTTTCTTCTGCTCGAGCATGGTGCTCGGGCAAGCAATTTACTTTGATCGAGCAAGGTGTATTGAAGTAGCCTTGCCACGATGTTGCTCGAGAAAGGATTTTATCTTGCTCGAGCATGATTAATCAATCATGCTTCTCAATGATGCTCAAGCAGGATGACACTTATGAATACTTCTACTTTTCAAAAGAACCCGATATTGCTCGAGCATGACTTTACTCTGCTCGAGCATGATTACTTGAAACTCATGAAATACTTAATTCAATAATCTGGAAATTGTGATAATCAAAATACAAATTGACAAGACATATGATCTACCCCTGGTGTAAGATGAGATGCCTAAGGCCTGAGGGTGATTCCCTAGTCAATAAGGTAAGAAAATCCCGCGTTATGGTAATAAAATGAGCCGGAAGGACAGTATGTGATAAGTCAAGGGGCAAAACAAGTAAGACAGTAAGACCTACATAACCATACGTTGTGAGGATGGATCAATTAGTCCTGGATGATTAAGTACCACACCTGGGTATAAATAGATAAGAATGTGGTATGATAAATGGTGTGCAAGTAGCGTCCATGATGATAGCAAAGCAGAAGTTGAGTGAGGATTCCAGAGATTTGAATCTGTCAAGACGAGTGGTGACAAGTAAGAGTAAATTCCTTGGAGTTTACATTGCTGATCTCCTTGTTAGTCATGAGGAGGATGGTTTAAGATCGGAAATCGCAGAAGCTCAGGAGCAAGATGAGCTGGCGAAGTCCATTCAAGAGAAGATATCTCGTGGTGAATCGATGGATTATGACCTCTCACCAAATGGACTAGTGCGGTACAAGAAGAGGATATATGTGCCATCAGAGGAGGAATTGAGATGAAAGATAGTGAATGAGGCACATAAAAGTAAGTACACTATTCACCCAGGAGCAGTGAAGATGTATCGAAATCTGAAAATAGAATTTTGGTGGTCAGGTGTAAAGAAAGACGTAGCAAGGTATGTTGTCGAATGTTAACTTGCCAGAAAGTTAGGATCGAACATCAGCGACCGAGAGGTTTATTGTAGAGGATCGGGATTCCCAAACGGAAATGGGAAGACGTTACCATGGATCAAGTAGTAGGCCTTTCTAAGATAAGGCACTACGATGCTATTTGGGTAAACGATGATCGACCCACGAAATCGGCACACTTTATCCCTATAAGGGTAAATTATTCTCTGGAAAAGTTGGTGGAGATTTATATCAAAGAAATTATACGACTCCATGGTACACTAAGGAGCATCATTTGTGTTTTAGAACCATTGACAACCTCAACAATACAGAAATCCAATCATAACACCCAGCTCCTTCTTCATGCACGAAAATACCTCTCAAGAACTCAAGAAATGAAGTTGTTGGTGTTACCTTAGAATCGGAGAGTTGATGAAGAAACTTGGGATCTTGAGCTTGAAAGCAATGGTGGCTAACTGGTCCTCTCCGATTTTCTGGAATTTTCACCCCACAAGGTGAAAAGGAAGAGGTAAAACACCTTTTAATAAAGGTGGAATTGACCCAATAGATTTTGGAATTAACCGGTGTAAATTTCTAGCTGGTAGGGAGTAATTTGGGATATGAAATTTTGACTTCATTCCCAAGTAATTCTAGAAAAGTCCAGGGGAGTCCAGCTGCTGCCATTTGGCACATCCCCATCAAAAGAGAGCAGATTTTTATCTGCTTTTGGGGCAAATTACCCGTTTTGGCCCGAAACTTTTAGAAATTACATGTTTGGCCCAGAACTTTTTAATAATTATCAACTTTCCCCCATCATTTCACCTGCACACAACGACCTTTATGGCGCCATTTGGGGCCCACTTTTCTGCCCTAATCAACTTTTGTCCATTTATTCTTATTTTGCCCTTTTTTCCAAGATGTGGGACCCGCGGTTTGACTTTTGTATTGATTTTTATTTTCTTTCTTTCCAACTAAATCTAGAGGTTTCCATGGGCTTCTGGGGTGTTGACACATGGCGCCTCACTCCTCCAAGATTTATGGATATTTTCTACACATTTGGGAGAAATTACTTACTTTGGCCCGTAATTTATGAAAATTACATATTTTGGCCCGGGACCCATTAACTCCCTTGACTTTTCCGCAAGCCTTCTAGACTTTTCTCAAGCCTAGATGGCGCCTCCTTGGCCCCACAAATCAGATCCCCTAGTCCTTATTCCATTTCTCCTATTTTATCTGATTTATTCCCTTTTTGTCTAGACGGCGGGGCCCGTAGTTGACTTTTTGTTGACTTTTCTCTTTCTTGCTCTCCAAGTCATTTAAGGGACCTGGGTGGCGCCACTTTGGGCCCACCAAACTCATCCCCCAACTTTTCCCCAGACCTTTCCACGTCATCCGGTCCAATCTCCGACTACCGGTCGACGTGGGTCTCGCTGGTCAACGAGGTATCTCTATTTGGATTTTTCTTCCCATTTTTGAATATTTTACCAATTAAATGGTCACAATAAAATAACACTAACATAATAACAGTAATTGAAATTAAAGCTTCTCATTAATTCATAAAGCATAGATACATTGGTTACAAAAGTAGGGGTGTTACAGTTTTTGGCCTGCATGTTTTTTTTTATACTGCAATTTTTTTTTGCCTGTGCTGATCATTTTTTGTCCGAATTAAAGAAAAAAAGGAGTTGTGGGTTTTAATTTTGGGTCTTCTAGTTTTATATATAACTAGATATTATTTATGGCTTAAAAAATAGGCGTTTTGGGCTTTAGTTTTTTGGGTCTATTATTTATGGCTTAGAAAAGGAACAAATTATTTTTTGTTAAAGCCTCTATATGTTGATCTTGATCAAATATTAAATCACTTAAATGTTGTGAATAGAAATTGTAAGAATGTTAAACATTTAAGTTTTGGAATTACATATGATGGATTTGTTAGTCACCAAAGTGACCAAATCCTTATGAATTATTTTGATTCCAATTATTGTTGTGATGATTTTAAATTACCCGTAACCTTGATACTATGAAATTATGTTTAAGTTGTGGGTAAATTGTAGTTTATTATTATAGGGCGGTTACGGATCAACACAAAGGTTGATTATTTGTCTTTATAATAATTAAACATAAATGTTGGTATTGTACATATACTTATAGTATTATTTAGACATCCAAAGATGATAAATATTTCTAGTTGGGATATGCATCATTGCCAAATTATGTGAAATCGTTTTAGCATCATTATGGTTAAATTTTGTATATTAGTGGGTCCCCAAAGGTGAACATTGATATGCATTGAATGAATTATGTCTGAATTTGTTAAGCATGTTAGTATGTAATATGTATGACTCAAAGCGTTAATGTTAAGTTGTTGTTTCTCGTGTTATTGAACTGATTAATATTAATGGAGAACAACAAATGAATGATCTCACTACTCATGATGAAAGTATTGTTAATGAACCATGAATAGTGAAAATGGTAACAAGTGGTTAGATGCCATGAAAGATTAGTTGAAATCTATGAAACAGAATGATGTTTGAGACCTTGTTGAGTTACCATAAGGGTGTAAGAGAGTTGGTTGTAAGTGGGTCTTTAAGACCAAACGTGACTCTCACAGTAATTTAGAACGTTACAAGGCTAGACTAGTTGCAAAGGGATTTACTCATAAAGATGGCATTGGCTATAAAGAAACCTTTTCACTAGTTTCTAAAAAGGATTCTATGTGAATCACTATGGTATTGGTGGCTCATTATGATTTAGAGTTACATCAGATAGATGTGAAAACTGCCTAGAAAAAGGAAAGGAGCACATGGTGTGCAAATTAAAGTATCAATATATGAACTTAAATGATACCATTGTTTCCTTTGGATTTAAAGAAAACAATGTTGATCAATGTATACATCTGAAGGTCAGTGGGAGCAAGGTTTGCAAGGAATTAATGTTGGGATCCGAACACGCAGCGGAGTTAAAAATTTTACGAATCCCAAGAAGAGGATCGCTCAACTACGTTTAAATCAAGGTTAAAGATTCCAAATCATACCTTATACGAAATTCTCAGCTAGCATTTCTTTCGATCTAAACACGTGGGCTACCTTCTCCGATCAACAAGAGCAGACTCCGTGAATCTCCTCCCTCTCTTTGGTATCCACACGAACAGCTTCGAACCCGATTGCGGCAGCGTGCTAGCGCCATCAAAAACTCGCGTCTCTCTATTTCCTCTAGGGTTTCTTGCGGCTTTCTAATTCGTCCGTCTCTTTCATATGACTAGATCAATATCTATTTATAGGGTTTCTAAAACCCTAATAAGCCATATTAAAATATTCAAAATTAATCCAATCAATTTTGAAATTTGAATTTCAATTAAAATAATATATTAATTAAATCTATCAAATAGATCTAATCTAATATATTTATTTAATCCGAATTATAAGCCTACATATTTAATTTATCTTTATAAATTAAATATGAGATATGATATCCTTTTATTTAATTAAATATGAGATACTATATTTCAATTTAATTAAATCGATATATCATATCTTTATTCGAAAATTAATTCTAAGATACAATATCTCAATTTATTATAGTTATTTAATTTATCAAATAAATTAAATACTATATATAATAATATTATTATTATTTCGAATTTAATAATAATATATATATATATATAGTCACCCTAGATTAAATGCAATATTCATTAAATCTTATACATATATAAGATTCAATGAATCTGGACACTTTTGCTCGTGTTCGGCTATCCTTGTGTGCGACCCTACAGGCCCACATGAGATTGGCAGTGGGCTAATACCGTACCAGCCCATAAGTCGCAAGCGGCCTCTAGCAAGACATTGCGACTACCCAATTCATATGGGGATCGATAATACGATACAACCTATCGTACAACCATGTCACGTCCCTTTTGTCACGCGATAATTTGGTCAAGGATGAGGCATGGATAATGTCAACTTCCTTTTCTTGACCATTACTTTCTCGATTCTCGAGTAGTCTAATAATTGAAATGGAAACTCCTTTCCACCGTAGTATGGCCATACATTTCTTAGACTCACTCATCGAGGGGCCCAGTATTATCTCTCTACAAATGTGAGGGACAAATTCCATCTTGACCATTCACATTCCATCACATGAAAACCACTGGTCCCGATCCAAGCCTTTATCATCACCCGGTCAAAGGTGACTTTTGACTAGGTCAAAGACCTGCGACTCTTCATGTAGGAATCCATGATGATCTCAGGTCATAGGGCGTTGTGACGCAGTTATACATGAGATAAGCTTATGACTAAATCCATGCAGCTTTCTCATAGTGGGTCGGTCCAGCACCTTGTACTCTTACAAGTGCCCATGACTTTGATTCGTATCTCCATACCTCATCAAAGTCATATCGGTCTTATTTCATCTTCGCTCCCGCGTAGACGACGACTGGGGACATTTAGGATAATCTATAAGATATATCCAAGGACCAGCTATCACTATAAACATGCAAATTAAGTGATAACTAAATGGAGAATGACTTGCCCCTAGGGCATAATTTCCAACAGACTCCCACTTGCACTAGGCACAATCATTAATTACCCTAATTCTCATTGCCCTAACATGAAGCTCATGTTTTGCTAGTGCAAGCGGCTTAGTAAGAGGATCAACATCACTGCCTTCTCCTTGTACTTTGCATACTTTTACATCACCTCTATCATTGATTTCTCTGATGGGATGAAATCGTTTGAGTATGTGCTTGGTCCTTTGATGTGACCTAGGCTCCTTAGTCTGCGCAATAGCGCTGCTATTGTCACAGAATAAGTCTATCGGATTTGAGATGGTAGGAACCACTCCTAGTTCATTAATGAACTTTCCAATCCAAAAGGCCTCCTTAGCTGTATCCAATGCTGCTATATACTCAGCTTTTGTTGTATAATCAGCTACAGTGCTCTGCTTAGAGCACTTCCAGCTTACCCACCACCATTCAACAGGAATACTTATCCTAATTGCGATCTTGAATCATCTTGGTAGGTTTGGAAACTCACATCTTTGTAACCAGTTACACAGAGCTCGTCTCCCAAACCACCAAATTCCAAGAATAATCCCTTAGTGCTTCTTAAGTACTTTAAGGATATTCTTGACAGCAGTCCAATGACCTTTACCAGGATCTTGTTGATATCTGCTGGTCATACTCAAGGCAAATTGACACATCCGATCGAGTACATAACATGACATACATGATAGATCCAATGGCCGAGGTATATGGAATCTTACTCATGCGATCTCTTTGATCTTGTGTACTAGGACACAGATCCTTACTGAGATGGATACCATGAGACATGGGCATGTTACCCCTTTTATAATCCTGCATACTGAACCTATGCAGTATCTCGTCTATGTATATGCTCTGACTTAGGCCTATCAGCCTCTTGGATCTATCTCTATAGATCATGATCCCTAGGATATAAGAGGCTTCGCCTAAATCTTTCATTGAGAAAGACTTTCCTAACCAAAACTTGACACTCTGCAAGGTAGGAATGTCATTCCCAATGAGTAGGATGTCATCAACATAAAGCACTAGAAATACAATTGTGCTCCCACTAACCTTCTTGTAAACACAAGGTTCATCCATGTTTTGAATGGATCCAAACTCTTTGACTACTTCATCAAAACAACGATTCCAGCTCCGAGATGCCTGCTTCAATCCATAAATGGATCTTTGAAGCTTACATACTTTACCAGAGTCCTCTGGACGTACAAAACCCTCAGGTTGTGTCATGTACACATCCTCAAGCAAATTTCCGTTAAGGAAGGCTGTTTTGACGTCCATCTGCCATATTTCATAGTCATAATATGATGCAATGGCAAGAAGGATTCTGATTGATTTGGCCATTGCAACTGGGGAAAAGGTCTCATCATAGTCCACACCATGAGTTTAAGTGAATCCTTTTACAACCAGCCGAGCCTTGAAGACATTTACTTTGCCATCCATGTCAGTTTTCTCTTTGAAAACCCACTTGCACCCAATGGTTTTTACACCTTCAAGTGGATCGACTAAGGTCCATACCTTATTGTCGTACATGGATTGCATTTCAGACTTCATGGCATCTAGCCATTTTTCGGAGTCTGGCCCCACCACGGCCTCTCGATAGGTAGTTGGCTCATTCGTTCGATAAGCATAACATCACGACTTCCGAATCGAAATCCATATCTCGAGGCCGTAGCCGTGATCTATCGACCTTCGTGGGCCCCGTGTTACTTTGGAGTAGGCTCAACAACTTGTTGTGAGTTTTCTCCGGTTTCCATCTGTGATTCTACATTGTCCTGTGACTCTCGAGCTTCTTCGAGGTTCACTTTACTCCCCCTGGTTCTTTTAGAGATAAACCCTTTTTTTTAAAAAAAATACCATTCCGAATGACAAACACTTTGTGATCGGTGGGATTGTAGACATAGTATCCTTTAGTTTCCTTAGGATACCTCACAAAAGGTATTTTGAGGATCTCGATGATAATTCATCGGAGGCTTGTGGTTTAACGTAAACCTCACATCCCAAATTTTTTTTTAAGAAAGGACAAACTGGGTTTCTTCCCAGTCCATATCTCATATGGTGTCTTTTCAACTGCCTTTGACGGAACGTGACTTAGTGTGAACGCAGCTGTTTCTAGGGCATTGCCCCTAAAAGGAGGTTGGAGATCTGTTTGACTCATCATAGATCGAACCATATCTAATAAAGTTCGATTCCTCCGCTCAGAAACACCATTCCGTTGAGGTGTTCCTGGAGGAGTAAGTTGTGAGATGATCCCACAACTCCTAAGATGGTCAATGAACTCTTGGCTCAAATATTCACCACCCCGACAGATCGAAGTGCCTTAATTATTTTGCCAAGGTAGTTTTGCACTTCATTTTGGAATATTTTGAACATTTCAAAAGATTCAGACTTATATTTCATTAGACAGATATATCGATATCCACTAAAATCGTCTATAAGTGTAATGAAGTACAAGTGACCTCCTCTGGCAGAAGTATTTACTGGTCCACACACATCAGCATGTATGAGGCCCAATAAATTTGTGGCCCTCTCACTGTGTCCAGTGAAAGGAGCCTTTGTCATCTATCCAAATAAATAAGATTCACATGTATCAAATGATTCAAAAATCAAATGAATTCAGAAGTCCATCTATACGGAGTTTCGAAATGCACTTCTCATTTATATGGCCTAGACGACAGTGCCATAGGTAGGTCGGATTCAAATCATTTGACTTGATCCTTTTAGTAGTTATGTCATAGATATGTCCATTATTAGGATGTTCTAAATTAAGTACATAATGATAGCATGCAAATCACCATAAGCATAAAAAATATCATTATGATAAATTGAACATTCTCGGTTCCTAGTAATGGAAGTGAAACCTTCCTTATCCAAATAAGAGAGTGAAAAATGTTACTACTCAAAGTAGGAACATAAAAGCAATTGTTCAAAAAATTAACAAAAGCCCACTGGGCTGAACTAATTCATAAGTGTCTACGGCTAAAGCAGCAACTCTTGCTCGATTTCCAGCTCGTAGGTCAACTTCGCCCTTCTTCAATTTTCTATTGTCCTTGAGACCCTACACATTTATACAAATGTGAGATCCACATGTAGTATCTAATACCCATGTAGAGGAAGTAGAAAAATGAATATCTATGACATAGATACCTGAAGTGATAGCCCCGCTATCCTTCTTGTTCATTTCCAGATCTTCAAGGTAGAGTTTGCAATTCCTCTTCCAATGACCGATTTCATTGCAGAAGAAGCAGACTCCATCCTTCGGAGGTTTTGCCTTCTTGGCTCTCCGTTTCATACCTCTCTTGCCTTGCCTATTACTAGAATATTTCCATAGGATGATCAATCATCTCATAGGCCTCCACATGTTCGAGATCTCTATCGAGGTCTGGAAGCATAGTGGCAGGCATCAGGCATCCTGCATCCACAGAGTCATCCTTATGCTTCGTATAAGCATCAGTCTGAGCTCTTGGATCAGTAGTTGTAGGCTCGTCAGGAATGGGTTGATCGATGAGATAATCCTTTCTTTCGTGTTTGGGATCAACGCTTAAGTTCCCAAACATGTCAAGAAAGTTTGTCTCATCATGTTCGTCCTTTTCAAGGACTGATCGCATTGATGGTGTTGCGTTGTTACTATTCGACATGTTTCTACAATAAAACGATATGCAAAGTTTAATTAATAATCTCCCACTGAATTAAGAACCCTCATTATAATTAGTGGGGTAAGATCCATATTTGGCTTAATTTTAAGTCCGCTTTGGCAGGACGCTTAAAATCAAGTTATTTAGGTAGGCAAGCTCTTTGCCAATTACATCACATGTAACTCTTAGATCTTTATGGGATTCGATCATCTAATGATCTGGCATGTTTAATCTCATCTAATGCCTTGAGATCCAAAACCGTTTTGATGATCTCAATTAAGTCATGACAATAATGAATATAGAGTATCACCATTACTCTCTCTTGTCTCACCAAGATAACTCAAATGCATCCACTTTGGTAGAACTTACAAATGGGCGATCGAGGTTTTGACAAGTATTCATTTATTGATGGCATTACGACTTAAGATTTTATTTAGAGGGTATTTTCGGTATAATCAAATTAATCCTATTAATTCTACTTATATGAATGCAATCACTATTGTATTTCATATAATATCTAAATTAATTAGAAGTGATCTAATCAAATCTTAATTAAAATTCTAAATCAATTATGAGTGATCTAATCAATTCACAATTAAAACTCTAAATTAATCATGCAAAGATTAAATCAAGATATAATTAAAATTGTGATACAACATGGCTCATACTTAACCTAAAATCCTCTCAAGCCAATGGGAGGACTTCTCTAAATAATAAAAGAGAAATACATCATAGGAAACCTTGTTTTCACATACGAGGGGAGTGAGATGAGAAGAGAATATATATGAAGATTATTTAAGAGAGGGCATGGCTCATGCAGCCATATTTAAATTTACAACAATTGTAAAATCTAGAGCCATATTGTTCACCATACCCAAACAACACTTTGAAAGGTAAATTAGAATATATTTTAATTCATGATTAAAATTTTCTAATTTATATTATATTATATAATACATATATTATATTAAATTCTCCAATTTAAATTATATTATATAATTATATAATATATTATTATTTTATTTCTCGAATTTATATTATATTAAAATATAATAATATATTCTAATAATATATTTCTCGAATTTATAATATATTCAAATTATATAATATAATTAGAATATATTACTGATTTGCAATTCCGCAATTCGAATTGCAATTACGAATTACCATTCCGTATTGCAATTCGAATTGCAATTCCAAATTGCAATTACGAATTGCAATCTCGAATTGCAATTCGATATTGCAATCTGGAATTGCAATGACCGTGTAGTCATTGATCTGAACATTTCGAGAATACGACCTATGTGCGAACGTGATCTATGAATCTGAAACGATTCAGATCCACACCAAAACCCTAACACACGTATCGTATTTTAAAGCATACAAGATTCGAATTCTTGCATACAAAGATTCGATTTCTTTCATATAAAGATTTGGTTTCTTGCATACAAAGATTCGGTTAAACCATATATACATCACATGTATTCTCATATAGAAAAACCCAATTTAAACGCTCGGTTGAGTTGGCTCTGATACCACTGTTGGGATCCGTACACGCAGCGGAGTTAAAAATTTTACGAATCCCAAGAAGAGGATCGCTCAACTACGTTTAAATCAAGGTTAAAGATTCCGAATCATACCTTATACGAAATTCTCAGCTAGCGTTTCTTTCGATCTAAACACGTGGGCTACCTTCTACGATCAACAAGAGCAGACTCCGTGAATCTCCCCCCTCTACTGGTATCCACAAGAACAGCTTCGAACCCGATTGCGGCAGCGTGCTAGCGCCTTCAAAAACTCGCGTCTCTCTATTTCCTCTAGGGTTTCTTGCGGCTTTCTAATTCGTCCGTCTCTTTCATATGACTAGATCAATATCTATTTATAGGGTTTCTAAAACCCTAATAAGCCATATTAAAATATTCAAAATTAATCCAATCAATTTTGAAATTTGAATTTCAATTAAAATAATATATTAATTAAATCTATCAAATAGATCTAATCTAATATATTTATTTAATCCGAATTATAAGCCTACATATTTAATTTATCTTTATAAATTAAATATGAGATATGATATCCTTTTATTTAATTAAATATGAGATACTATATTTCAATTTAATTAAATCTGATATACCATATCTTTATTCGAAAATTAATTCTAAGATACAATATCTCAATTTATTATAGTTATTTAATTTATCAAATAAATTAAATACTATATATAATAATATTATTATTATTTCGAATTTAATAATATATATATATATATATATATAGTCACCCTAGATTAAATGAAATATTCATTAAATCTTATACATATATAAGATTCAATGAATCTGGACACTTTTGCTCGTGTTCGGCTATCCTTGTGTGCGACCCTGCAGGCCCACATGAGATTGGCAGTGGGCTAATACCGTACCAGCCCATAAGTCGCAAGCGGCCTCTAGCAAGACATTGCGACTACCCAATTCATATGGGGATCGATAATACGATACAACCTATCGTACAACCATGTCACGTCCCTTTTGTCACGCGATAATTTGGTCAAGGATGAGGCATGGATAATGTCAACTTCCTTTTCTTGACCATTACTTTCTCGATTCTCGAGTAGTCTAATAATTGAAATGGAAACTCCTTTCCACCGTAGTATGGCCATACATTTCTTAGACTCACTCATCGAGGGGCCCAGTATTATCTCTCTACAAATGTGAGGGACAAATTCCATCTTGACCATTCACATTCCTTCACATGAAAACCACTGGTCCTGATCCTAGCCTTTATCATCACCCGGTCAAAGGTGACTTTTGACTAGGTCAAAGACCAGCGACTCTTCATGTAGGAATCCATGATGATCTTAGGTCATAGGGCGTTGTGACGCGGTTATACATGAGATAAGCTTATGACTAAATCCATGTAGCTTTCTCATAGTGGGTCGGTCCAGCACCTTGTACTCTTACAAGTACCCATGACTTTGATTCGTATCTCCATACTCATCAAAGTCATACTGGTCTTATTTCATCTTCGCTCCCGCGTAGATGACCGACCAGGGACATTTAGGATAATCTATAAGATATATCTAAGGATCAGCTATCACTATAAACATGCAAATTAAGTGATTACTAAATGGAGAATGACTTGCCCCTAGGGCATAATTTCCAACAATTAAAGGTTACATGCTTACTTATGAGAGGTCTAGCAACCGTGAAGTGATTGGATAAGCAGTCGGTAATTGCTGCATCCATTATGGAAGCTGAATTTGTGGCATGCTTTAAGGCCACGGTTCAGGCTAAATGGCTACGGAATGTTATTTTAGGGCTTAGATTAGTCGACAGTATAGCCAGGTCGTTGAAAATTTATTGTGATAATTCTGCAACAATCTTCTTTTCTAAAAATGACAAGTATTTAAATGGTGCTAAGCATATGAAATTGAAATACTTTACCGTTAAAGAAGAGGTTCAGAAACATAGAGTGTCAATAGAACATGTTAGCACCAATCTTATGATAGCTAATCCCTCAACAAAGGGATTACCACCCAAGACATTCATTGGTCATGTGTATAGTCTAGGTATTATGTCTGCTAGCGAATGCTAAAATTATTGTTATGTTCTAATCATTGACACTTTGAGCTCATTAGTATATGTGTTTCTGATATTCTCTTATTTTCAACTTTATGTATGCATGCATAAATGATGTTGTTAGAAAACAGGATTTGTCTACAATGAAAACTTTATTGATGGACATTAAAGTTACTTCCATTAAAGTGTCATGTCAAGGAGAAAGACTAATAAAGTAGTACATGGAAGGGACTGTTATACTCGGCTATCACCCAAGAGGGGGGTGAATTGGGTGTCTGATAAAACTTTAGATTATTTTGAAAATCCACAACTTACTGAAAGCAGTTCGAATGATGGAAATAGTTTATAACGCAATAGTCAATCATTCATACATATATGCTGGAAATGTAAGAGTTTAGGGAAGAGAATATGAAAATCAAGATTTATACTAGTTCGGTCCAATCCTTGACCTACGTCCAGTCCCCAAGCTCCACTTGAGATTTTCAATTCACTATCTCCTTGTTTAACCGGGCACAAGAGAAAAGCCTTTACAACCTCACAAGTTTAGTCGGACACTTGTGCAGCCTTGACAATCTCTTATTGAGATATTCCCCCTTACACACTATAAGGATACAATTACACACTCTGTAAACGAAGGATGATCCTCTTACTCTTGATCTCACTCCCCCTTACTAGTTGTAATTGATACACCCACACTTAAGGTTCCACAACCTTAAGATTTTGACAACTAAAAGAATTAAATGGTGTTTAAGAACTCCTCACTGAGTAAATATTGATAAACACTAAAGTACATAATCGATCATCTCACTCTCTACTGTAAACTATATAAACATTAAGAAACAGAGAGTATATGAAATAAGTGTTGGATTCAGAATATCAGCATTTCGACAGTGCAAGTTGTATCATCATCATTCTCTCGTCTTGAATGAGTTTCTACTTATAGACAACTGATATTAGTTCGTTGAAGCATTGGTCCGATGTAGAATATTACCTTTGTAAGTTTTAGTCGGTTGGAGAAATAGCCGTTGGAGCTTCTGACGTCATCATCTGCTTTTTGATAATCTGATGTTAATCCTTCGTTTGATCATCTGAAACTTGCTAACAAACATGATTAAAAGCATTGAGAAGTATAGCAAGCAGAAATCAATTGATAAGAATCATTTCTGAAATTGGACGTTGCTACTACTGAGTTGCTGACATACTGACTCGAGGCATAAAGGAACTTGGCTCGAGGCATTCGATTGGTAATATTCAAACAAAGATATCCAGATGAGATATTAACTCGAGGTAACACTTATCTTGGCTCGAGTTACCTAACTCGAGGCGTCATTCTTCCTTGGCTCGAGTTAAATCATCGTCAAAGGTTGGCAGAGTATTCCAACTGTGTAATTACCTCGAGGTGAACTTTCTGCCTGGAGGTAAAAAGTGCTCTCCATTGTTCTAACTCTCTGGTTGGCAATTGACTCGAGGTGAACTTTCTGACTGGAGGTAAAAAGCCTTCTCAATTCTTCTAACTCTCTGTTTGCATTAGACTCGAGGTTGCACTTGAAGAGACTCGAGGCAAAAACCTTTCTCCAAGTATCTAACTCTCTGCTTAGACTCGAGGTGCATTAATTCCTGGCTCGAGTTCACCAACTCGAGGTTCCATTCCTACTGGCTCGAGGTAATGTGATAGAAAAAACATGTACCTGGATAGCATGAATGCGATATTGACTAGAGGCACCATTAATGACTCGAGGCAAAACTGCTCTCTATTCTTCTAACTTTCTGTTTGCATTTGACTCGAGGTGAATGTGCTGACTCGAGGCAAAAACCCTTCTCAAAAGGTCTATCTTTCTGTTTGCCATCAGACTCGAGGTTCTTCAGCTGGCTCGAGTCATTTTGCTTCCTCTTTGAGTTATTTTAATATGTTAGCCGATCTAGACTCGAGGTGACTTTACGGTTGGCTCGAGTCACGTTGTTTTCCGACTTCTTTGACTTGAGGAGGCACTCATCAAAATTGGTTTCATCCAAATTCTATGAAACCCTAGTTATGTCTAGAATCATATGGAATTGGTTTCATTTCATTTGGTTCTGTATTGACAGAAAAACCGAAGCTATGCTGAACTGATTCCAGAATCACATGTGTCCACTTTCGAAGGCCATATCTCCTTGGTCTGAACTTATTTTTGGCTGGTTCAACTCTTGAAGGAAAGCTATGTGAGTCTACTTTCATATGCCATCGATTTCAGCTCAATCGGATTTGTAGTTGGTGAGTTATACTCAAAACACCAAAGGTTGGTCAGCTGTGTGACGTTAATTGAAGTTTCAACTTGTAGAATTCATAGCTCTCTCATCTGGACTCCTTTAGACTTGAATTTTATATCGAAATGACGCATTGGGAGTTTAGTTTCATATGCCACTGGTTTCACCTCAATCCGATCTCTGGTTTGGAAGATATCATCGAATTACCAGACGTCGCCCGAGCTGAACGTGAAACAGAGCATGCTGAAGGTGCACCTGACTCGAGGCAGCTGATTTCTTGACTCGAGGTAAATTGTTCCAGAGGCCCAAATCACTGTAGCAAGTCATTAACTCGAGGCAAATAGTCCTAACTCGAGTCATTTGGTCCTTATGCTCGTTTTTACTCATTTTAACTCCGAATTGAACCGTTCCAACTTCCATATCATCGTGGAGACTTGTAGAATCAATCTAGTAACTTGTATAATGATTTTATCACTCAATTAAACAAGTTATTCCTTTCTTTCTTCTCTTTTCTTGATCATTCTCCATCATTAAACTTCACATCTACATTAAATATAAGAATTAGTTAAAGTAAAAGATAAATGTAGTATGCAAGCTTTTTGCTCTGGATAATGACATCTATATAAGACATCATCAAAACTAATCATAACTAACAGGGACTACGTCGATACATTGATGTACAACCGTCATGACTCGTATTAGTTTTATCCTTAACCATGACTTATGATGTAACCAATATATATGAAATATTTTAGCCAAGATTATGTGCAAAATTATTGATATTTTGTTAAATCATGAAATGACATATATCACATGAGCCAAGTGGGAGAATGTAAGAAACATCTTATGTGGCTATGATAAATATATATGATTTAATAATTAATGAAGGGGCTAAATGACTTTTGGGAAGAGGTTTCTTGACTGCTTGATGGGAGCAGTCATATTCATAGGATGTACATGTCTTTTGGATACAAAAGTTATTTAAAGGATAGAAACTTGTTCATTCGCTCTCTAACCATAAGAGACGCTTCTAGTTTTCCATCAAAAAGAGATAGCGTGTAATGAAAGGTAAAGAGAATGATAAAGGTTTCAATTATTGTACTGCAAGTCACAATTATGAAGTATCGATTCCGCAATTATGGATAGAGGTTAGTGCATCTTGACTTAAACATATAGTGTTGTGGAAATCATGAGTTCTTAAGATCCTTGTTCATGTTCTTATTACTTGATATTTGAGCATGAAATTATAGAAAAACTTATAAAGGATTCAGCAACTGATAGTGGAATGTGATTCCAAATCAGTAATATGCATGATGGAAGCTATGCAGGATCGCAATCAGGGTGTCTCCATAATGTTTAAGTCTGTGAAAAGTGAACTGTTGTATTTTAAGCCTCCACATTGTTTAAGTCTGTGAAAAGTGAACTGTTGTATTTTAAGCAGGTTCGATTTAAGCATATATACAGAGAATGTAACTCTTGCGCCGGCTGCTTAGGTGTGCAAGAGGAGGTGGTTAAGTTATTTGATGAGCTGTCACAAAGTTGTAACGCAATATTTGTACAGAGATTTTATGGTTGTAAAATGCCCACGCATAGTGATGAAATAGATTGATGGGGAAGGACATGCTTCTCCTTTATGTGCTTTTTACATGCTTGTCCCTCCAATTAAAGGAATGAGACATTTTTTAATATTTTTTATATATTTTATTTGTTTAGATTAAATTATATGCTATTTTAAAATATTTTTTTGCACCCAAGATCTTAAATTAATTAGTTTCCAGTCCTACATTCAAAAATATTTGTCCTATAATACTGGTATCCTGAAAACTAATTAATTTGAGATACTGGGTGTAAAAAAATATTTTAGAAAGATTATATAATTTAATCTAAATAAATAAAATATATAAAAAAATATTTTAAAAAATGTCACATCCCTATAATTAGAGAGACAAGCATATAAGAAGCACATAAAGAAAACAAAAAACAAACTAACGTACATGACTAAAATGGTAGATTAATTATTATCTCTCCTTCTATTTATCTTAAACCTAATAAAGATTCATTGCAAATTCCTTCCCTTCCTTTTCCTTGCAATGAAACTAAAGAAACTTACCTCTTATCCTCCTCTCCCATCGCATCCCTTTAAACCAAACAGGCTCAAGCTGGAACAGAGACGAAGATTGGAGAAGCTCGACCCTTGTTTGGTGTTTTTTTTTTAAGCTTTACTAAATAGTTCATAATTTTTTTTTAATATTTTAAAAATAAAATCTCAAAAAAAAAAACCCCTTTATTGATGACAATTTGGTGAGTATGCTCATAACATTCATCCCCTCCCTCAAGCCAACTGCTTTCTAATTGCCAATTGCACAGGTAATCATTGTTAACGTCTCAGCTAAGCCTGATGTTGCTAGAGCCCATTTGTATTCAGACTTAAATTCAATGTCTTGCTTGTATCGACTAAAACACTAGATACTCTATCGATAGTATATATGGCATATTGTTGGCAAAAAAGAAAAAGAAAAAGAAAGTATATATGGCATATATGTAAGTGCCATACAAGAGCAACTTTCTTTGACAAAAAAAAAATAAAAAAATACAAGAGCAACTTTCTTTTGCGATTTGTGAGGCTAAACGCATTTATATTTGGGCCACTTTCAGTGTTGGGTAGCTTCAAGTATACCGCATTTGTGTTTAGGCGAGTTTGGTTGTGAAGATCAATTGCCGTTTTTGAGTTGTGAGGTGGAAGATCAGGGAAGACGAGGTTGAACGCAAACATGTGTGAAAATCTCCTCAAATCTCGTGGGCCCTATTTATCAGCCCTCCGAAGTTCGCTCTTTTACTCTCGTTGCTGCTCCTGTAACCTTCTCTCTATCTCCTGTATTCTTTGAATTTGTACATTTTTTTCTTGTTAGTTTACTTTTGAATCGATACTGTCTGTAAATTGTATCTATCATCTCCTAGAAGCTTCCCAGAGTAAGAGGGCGGAAGCTTCAGATAGAGGAAATTCAAGCTTAATTCACCCTAGTGCGATTGTTCATCCCAATGCCATCTTAGGCGAGGTATTTTCTTGAATATGAATTAATTCTTCACTTCACATCTTCATTATCTTAATTTCCTCCCTGTAGGCATTCTTTGTTTTTCTGATTGCATATATGTTTGAGGGTTTATTAAGGTAGCTCAAGGCTGAGAACATGCGTCTACATGACGTCTCTCTCTCTTCTGTTTTTGAGTGTATAATGTTCTGCTGGTGGCACCGTGATTGTGGCTGGAACTTAGAACACTTCTTTAGATAACATTCTAATTGCTTTTTCACTGAGAATTGTTCAGTTTACTATTCCTATGCCCCTGAATTAAGGGCTGCCAATTATGAGAAAGGTAAACTTGGCTTGCTTGACATGTGACATCAGTTTTGCAATTTGGGAAAGAAAAAAGAAGAGGGACGAGAGTAAAGCTTGGATTGGTTAATGTGCCCTTTATGAACAATCTGTGGTGTGGAATATTGTAAATTTAATGCTGTGTTCGAGTATTAATGCAGCCTCTCTCAGACCTTATCATCTTTTGAACTCATCAAAGATATTTTGCACAGCTTAATGTTTTCGAGTGATTGATCTCTGGCTGTCATGCCTAATGTTTTCTAGTGATTGCTCTCCTGCTTAGGGGGTTTCGGTAGGACCTTTTTGTTCTGTGAGTTCCTCTGCGAAGCTTGGCAATTTTTGTAAGCTATATCCAGGAAGCCATATTTTTGGAAGTACTGAATTAGGAAACAGCTGTACGTTAATGACGTGAGTTCAGACCTAAGACTTCCAATTTTTCCTAAGTTTCTGCCTTCTGCGGGCATTGCTTTCTATTGAATCATTATTTGATCTCATATTTGGGACACTTTATCTGGCAGTGGTGCAGTTGTTGGTGACGATCTTCCAGGATGTACTATCATCGGTAAAAATAATGTAATAGGGTATCATGCTGTAATTGGTGTCCAATGTCAAGACTTGAAATACAAGGTATCTTATCAGTTTCTATTCACATTAAGGGACTCTGAGTGTGTGGGTCATGATTTATCTTATTGACTCTGACAGTACTCGATCTATGTCAATTTACCCTTTAGGTTCTGATTGTTGACATAGAAATTATGTCATCATAGTTATATTCGTGTTATTGAGACTAAATTAATATATAAAGTGGATTTATTGAGTAAAAGAATGGCTAGCAGAGTGTCATTTATTGAGTAATAGAATGGTTAGTAGTGTGTCATTCTCATCAAGAATGTTATAGCCGCTATTCTAGGCTTTTTGGATATTTTCTTAATACATATGTACAACTAATCACTTAGTGTATCCTGGTTGCTTCTAACTGAAAACAGGAGTAAAGACATAAATAACCATAGAAAACTCACGACAAGGTAGATCAAGTTCTAAGGACCTGATAATACACTGTAGATCTATAACAGAAAAATATGAAGTAGATCCAAACAAACAGATGTCTAAAATAGTGAGTATTCGTGAACGCTCAAAAGATCACATGCTAACCCGCAAACATGGTTAGACTGTCCTGCTATTTGCACTAACTCTTTAAGTCAGATAGCTAATGACCTCTGTGTTAAACCATCTATAATGGACTGAATTATATTATATGTACATATTTCATGTGTAGTAGAGTCATGTAATTCATCTCTCTTTGTTGTTTTTTTGGGTCATTATAAATGCTCCTAATCATGCTGCTATTTAGACAGATGATGAATGTTTCCTGGAAGTTGGTGACAATAATGATATTAGGGGACATACTTCAATCCATCGATCTTCAAAGTCAACCGATAGGACTGTAAGAAGATTGTCCATTTGCTTGTGTGTGTGTGTAGTTTTTCATATTCTAACTGGCACAATACGATCAGGTTATTGGGAATAACAATCTGATCATGGGATCTTGTCATATTGCCCATGATTGCAAGATTGGTAACAACATTATTTTTGCAAATAATACTCTTCTAGCTGGGCATGTCATAGTGGAGGTATGCCCTTTTCAAACAAATACATTTTATATAAGAGAGAGTCATGTAATATTTTTACCATGTATGATTGTAAAATTAATCAGAACTCTATAAATGTAGGACTATGTTCACACTGCAGGTGCCACTGTTGTTCACCAATTCTGCCATGTTGGCGCCTACTCTTTTCTTGGTGGTGGTTCTGTGGTAAGGTCATCTTTCAGTCTGCTGGCCTTGAGTCACTATTATGCTGAAAACAGTTTTGTCGTTAGTTTTGGAATGTAACGTACAATTAATTTTCATTGGTCCATTTAAATAATAGTTGAATTTTGTAGTAATGCCAACTTAAATAGATGGAGTCTTGCACATAAGAATATATATCCACTTTGCTTTAAATTTATAATCCTAGAAGGTCCTTCTTGAAGAATTTGTGGAACCAAGGACTTCTACAGTGAGTTTATGCCAAACAAATTCCTTCTGCTATAATATCTCGTTTTTTAATAAATGAAGGTTTCACAAGATGTCCCCAAATACATGATGGTGTCTGGAGAAAGAGCTGAACTTCATGGTCTAAATGTAGTGGGCCTTACGCGATGTGGATTCAGCAATACAGAGGTTCTTGCCAATGAAATGTTAAGTTCATTTAATTTGAATTTAAATTAGATCTTACTGTGCAATTAATACTTCTTATGCTACATTCTAGATCAAGAGCCTTAGAACAGCTTATCGAAGGATATTCATGCCCAAAGATGCAAATACTAGGTCCTTTGATGAAAGGCTTGCTGATGTGGTATTCTCTTGTGCTCTTGTGTTGCTTTGAGTGATAAGTAATGGATCTGGAGGCCTCCTTCTTGGATCAAATCTTAATTGGAAACTTCTTTTCCAGGAGAAACACGAAGAATTGACTCACTTTCCTGCTGTACGTGCAATGTTGAAATCAATCCATGATTCTTTTGCGCAAGATCGGCGTGGAATATGCAAGTTCAGAGACTGGATTAGCTCCTGAAGTATGATAAAGTGAGTGCGCGCTCGCACACACATATATCTATTGACAAATACTCTGCTTGCCATGCCCATTTAGCTAGGACTGCGCGTTTCAAGGAAGTCAACATATGATTAAAATACGATATTATGTGTTTAGTGTAAAGTGCTGACAATGTTGCAGATATCTCATGCAGTTTTTGCCCAAATTGCAAGCTCATGAACATTTGGGGTAAATTATGATAAATGTTCTGGAAACTCTTGTAAACTCAGCATGCTTACTGAAGCAATTTTGATGGAAAGTATTGTATTATTGGGAGCTTGTGGCATGAAGAGCGGTTGGTTAATACGATACGAAAAATTGTTTGAAACAATGAATTCTTGTGTATATCCAAATATTGATATGTGAAACACTTTTTTTCATAGGCGAAATGATGTTTGAAAAATTGTTAGTAATGCTGGTTCAGTGTTGCATTGATCGTGTAGCTACTTTTATTCAATATATGAACTTCAGATTATGGCATGAGTGTCATAAGCGAGTTGCTTTCTTCTTACTTACCAATTGTAATTTTGGATTCAAGTAATTAACTTCAGCAGTTGGAGAAATGATAGTGATACAAATGGCTATGGTTTTAATTTATTAGGAATTAATTTATTAATCGAGTCTGTTTTGGTTATTTTTTATTATCCTTTATCTAATCGAGTATGTTTTAATTATATTTTATTATTATCTTTAGGAAATAAGTGGAATATCTTTAGGAAATAAGTGGAATATCCACAAAGTAGGAGTTAGTTGCTAGAATCATGGATTGTTAGCTATTTGAATTTTGAATTAGAGTTTCGCTGTAAACCTACTCCTATTTATTGGCTCTTAGCCTATCAATAAGATCATGAAATATTTCAGAGAGTAAATTCAGTAGTGGAGATTCTCTTAGGCTGCTTCTATAGAATTTGTGAGATCCTTGCTTATTCCATAGAATAGAGGCTGACCCTAAAGTTATAGTAAGATCCTCAATGTCACTTTAGATTAGAGTAATATTGTTCCCTTTTATTCCCAATTGGAGAGTCTGACTCAATGATAACCCTCTTTAAGCCTAACCCCCATGCTAATCGTAAGCCTTCAACCATGGCTGAGGAGTGGGCCATGGTTGAAGGCTTACAATTAGCATGGGGGTTAGGCTTAAAGAGGGTTATCATTGAGTCGGACTCTCTAGAGCTGGTTGATAGAGTTTTAGATGTTACTTTTCAACATGGAGATCTCCTTATGGATCTGATTAAGGAATTGAGGATAGAAATTGGCAAGTGAATTTCTGTCACAATCCAAGAGAACTCAATCGGATTGTGGATGCCTTGGCGAAGATGGGTATTTCTCATTCTGCTATTTTAGAAGAATGTCCAGGTCATTTGAGAACTTAAGATGACCAAGAGTGTTTGGGATTTATTTCCCCTTTGTCTTAATTTCCTTATGTAATCTTGGCTTTTAGCCTTCATTATTATCCAAAAAAAAAAAAAAATTCTCATACCAAATTTAGTTATCTCAATCTATAATCCGTTCTCCCCACGCACTCGTGTGGGAGCATCTTCTCTTCGTCAGGCGTGAGAGTGAGTTGAGTGATTTATCAGTGATACGGTGGTCAGGGTGGTTTACGGAGGCTCAGCGGTTGTTCGGCGAACGAAGGGTGGAGGTAAGAGGCTAGGGATCCTACTCGGATCTACGAATTTCAGCATGTTAGCTCCAAATGTTTTGATGATAACAAATGTTTAAAGTTTTGAAATTGGTTTAATGAAGTTTAGGATTGACTCTCGAGAATGTGTTCAAAAGAATCGCTTAATTCCTATCACGTGAGCAATTCTCGAGAATGAGAATTGCATTCTCGAGAATGATTCTCGAGAATACAGTAATGGTTCTCAAGAATGATCAGACCAGAAGCAGAAAATAGACTTTGTCTCTCGAGTGACTCTCGAGAATTGAGAATCAATTCTCGAGAATGATTCCCGAGAATCAGAAAATGATTCTCGAGAATGGTCAATAAGCTTCTGCAATACATTATGCTTCTGAAGTGATTCTCGAGAATGAAGTTTTAATTCTCGAGAATGATTCCCGAGAATCAAAACAGATTCTCGAAAATGATCGTAAGCTTCAGTTCTGTGCTCTCTGGTTTACAGGTGATTCTCGAGAATGAGAAAGCAATTCTCGAGAATGGTTCTCGAGAATAGGCAAACGATTCTCGAGTATGCTCGACTACGTCAACTGATGTTTGCTTCTGTCTCCTAGATTCTCGAGAATGGAAATGCAATTCTCGAGAATGGTTCTCGAGAACCACTGGGTAATTCTCGAGAATGATCCAGAATTGTTCAAATCTGCAGATTGATTCTTTGTGTGATTCTCGAGTATGGCTCGCGAGAATGGTCTCGACAAAGAATGACTCGATTCTTGACAAAGAAACATGATTTTTCTGTAATCTTACTTAGATGATCTAGTTAATTGATTTAACTTTTCAAAACATCATTCTTTATTAACTATGATATTATTAATCATCTTGCTAAGTGTTTTCAGATTTATAAATCAAGGTTTCACATTCAAAGGATGAACACGCGAGTATCAGCAAAAGAACGATGTTTCTGCAAGAACACTCGAATGAATCTGTAACTCATTCTTATAATCTGATTATATCTTATTCTATTACTAATCATCTCTGTGAGTGTATTTCAGACATTAATTCTCGTTTCAAAGCATGACAGCTTGGCGCACTGAAAGTATGGAGAAACAGAGCCGACATAAGTCAAATGACCCATAACGAGAAAGCATCTTTAAAGTTTCTCTTCACCCAAGGTGACAGCTACAAGATGACCCAACTGAAGAGACATTTGATTATGGGCAAGCGATAAGGCGAGTGCTCTATTAACGGACATATTCAAATATCCCAACGGACACATTCAAACCCTTCAACGGTCTTCAACTTCAATCAATACAAATACACGAAGGATTGAATTCGACAACAACGAACCAGTGCATACATTGATAAAGCTTTCAAATAGTTCAAATTGTATTCGATTATATCTTCGGATATACTAAGCTTCGTGTTCATCATTCTATTTACTCTGTGAGAGAGTACTTTACAACTTGTTTTACAGTTTGTTCAAATTCTCAAGATAGAGGTATCTTGAGTGTGGGTGTATTAATTACAACTTGTAAGGGGGAGTGAATCCGAGAGTGAAAGGATCATCCTTCGTTTACAGAGTGTGTAATTGTATTTGTAAGATAGTGAAAATCCCATAGTGTGTCTGGGGACTGGACGTAGGTCAAAGAGTTGGACCGAACCAGGATAACTTCTCTGTGTCTGTCATCTTTACTTCCTTACTGCTTTCTTCGTTTATCTATCATACAGCGAAAAGATTGTTGAGATCACCTATTCACCCCCTCTAGGTGATATTCCACCTTCATTTGGTATCAAAGCAAGGTTTCTCAGTTGGGCTTAACATCCCGAGAAAGATCATGGAAGGAATATTACCTGATGGTGCCTCAATTAATCGACCCCTAGGATTCAACGGTGAAAACTACTCTTTCTGGAAAGGAAAATTCAGAATATTCGTAATGGCTACCGAATATGGTCTCTGGGAAGTGATAGAAATTGGAGATTACATACCTATAAAGATTGAAGGAGGAATCTACATTCCAAAGACGAAAGCCGAATTCGATGAGAATGATAAGAAGAATGTCACTCTCAACAGTAACGCAATCTTGATGCTTCAAAGTGCTCTTAGTCAAAAGGAATACTTTCGAATAAGCAATCTATCAACTGCAAAGGAAATGTGGAAGGCATTGGAGATTGCATATGAAGGTACTTTCGGCATCAAGGAAAATCGTATCAATACTCTGACCACCGAGTATGACTTACTGCGAATGAAGTCAGGAGAAACCATGGCCGAGTTCCAACTAAGATATACTCATCGACAAATCAATTGGCGGCTTTGGGTAAAAACTATGATCAAGGTCCTCGAGTCGAAAGATCCTCAATGTTCTAACAAAAGACTCGGGAAGCTAAAGTCACCTGCGATAGAGGAGGCTCGTGGAGAATCAATGGCTTCAGTTGCTGCCTTATTTGGTAGCCTGTCTGAATATGAGAGCAAACTAAGATTCTAGAAGGACCTAGACAATGTTAACAGCAGTCGGAACAAGGGAATTGCTCTTAACACTGTAAAGGAAAGAGAAGAACACGAAGAAGATGAAGAGGACGATGATGAGATGGCCATGTTTGTTAGAAGATTCAAGAAGTTCTACAGAAAAGATCGAGGCTTCAGAAACAGATTCCAAAAAGGAGACACAAGTAACAAACGTGAGTTCAGAGGCAAAGATCAAATCATCTGTTATGAATGTGAGAAGCCGGGACATTACAAGTCAGAATGTCCTCAACTAAAAGACAACGATAAAGAAAAGAAGAAGCCCTATCAATTCAAAAAGAAGGCTTATGTGTCAGCGATATGGGGAGATGGTTCTTCAGATGAAGAAAGCGAAGAAGAAAAAGAGACTGCCAACGTCTGTCTAGTGGCAGAAGAAGAGCTAGCAGAAAATGACAATGAGGTACATGATTTGCAACCAACCTATGATGAATTATTTGATGAATATAATGAAATTCAATCTGAATTTGAAAAGGTTATTGATGAATGTTTTGCCCCGAAAAAGGAAAATATAACTCTTAAACTACGTGTTGAAAACCTTTCCAAAAAAAATCTTATCTGTGATGAATGCCTAGCTTTACAGAAGAAAAATTTTCATCTTACGAAAACACTTGAGAAATTCACTACGGGAAGTGAAATGCTCAATGTGATCCTAAAAACTCAAAGGTTTACAAATGACCGATCAGGCATAGGATATGATCCTATCCTTGACAAAAGAAAAGGCAAAAAGAAAACTGGTGGAAAATCCTATTTGAACTACTTCCAGAAATCTGTTCACATTTCAAATTCGTTTGCTCATTGTAACTATTGTAATCATAAAGGACACTCTACTTCATCATGCTTTCATAGAAAGAATCGAAGAGATAAACCTGTTGGTAATTATCAGTGGGTACCTAAGGGAACTTATGTTCTCCTTAAGGCCCGAGCTAACCCGAAAGGACCCAAGAAACATTGGGTACCTAAAGCTTAATCTTCTGTGAATTATAGGTATGTCTGAGAGCATCAAGAACCAACAAGTGGTACATTGATAGTGGATGCTCCAGACACATGACGGGGGATCAAACCAAATTCGTTGCAAAGTTACCTTTGGAGGAAATCAATCTGGAAAGATCTCTGGAATTGGAGAAATTGGTACAAAGGATGGACCTCAGATCAAAGACGTGTATCTTGTTGAAGGTCTCTACCATAACCTCCTAAGTGTGAGGCAAAGTGCTGATAAGAACAACTGGATCATCTTTGACTCAGAAGAATGTCTCATTATCAACAAAGATGATCTCCCAATTGATAAAGGTAAACTGAAGGTATTATTTAAGGCTCCTCGAGAAGGAAACTGTTATACATTAGATTTACCTAAAATTGATTCTGAAAAATGCTTCGTTAGCAACTTAGAAGAAAGTTGGTTGTGGCATAAGCGTCTGGCTCATGTGAACATGTTCCAACTGGATAAGTTGCTAAGGAAAGATTTAGTAATTGGTTTGCCTAAACTCCGTTTTAAAAATGACATGATTTGTTATTCCTGTCAAAGAGGTAAACAAACTAAAACATCCTTCAAAAATAAAATTGAAATCACGACTAATCGACCTCTTCAATTACTCCATATGGATTTAGTTGGACCAGCAAGAGTTAAAAGCCTTGGTGGCAATTTGTATACTCTAGTCATTGTCGATGATTACTCTCGATTCACTTGGACTATCTTTTTATCTTCTAAGGATGAAACATTTGATCTATTTGTTGTGTTTGCCAATAAGGTGCAAAATGAGAAAGGTATATGCATTACAGCCATTCGAACAGATCATGGAGGAGAATTTGAAAATCAAGCATTCGGAGAATTTTGTGATGTTCACGGAATTAACCATAATTTCTCAGCTCCAAGAACACCACAACAGAATGGTGTGGTAGAAAGGAAAAACCGTGTACTCACAGAAATGGCTCGTGCCATGTTGAATGAAAATCGACCTCACAAGTATTCTCGGCGGATGCAATGAGCACGGCGGCCTATATTGCTAATCGAGCGTATCTCGAGAAAGAAGTTCAATAAGACCTCTTACGAACTCTACAAAGGAAGGAAACCAAATTTGGCTCATCTTCATATCTTTGGCTGTAAGTGTTTCGTGCATAACAATGGTAAGGATAATCTGGGAAAATTCGACCCCAAATCCGATGAAGGTATTTTTCTTGGATATTCAAATAGGAGTAAGGCATATAGAGTTTTTAACAAACGAACTCGCATAGTTGAAGAATCAATACTGAAGGTGGAATATCACCTAGAGGGGGGTGAATAGGTGATCTCAAAGATTTTTTCGTATGATAGGTGAACGATGAAAGCGGTAAGGAAGTAAAGATAATAGACACGAGAGAAGTTATCCCGGTTCGGTCCAACTCTTTGACCTACTTCCAAATCCCGCACACTCTCCGGGATTTCCACTATCTTACAAATACAATTACACACTCTGTAAACGAAGGATGATCCTTTCACTCTTGGACTCACTCCCCCTTACAAGTTGTAATTAATACACCCACACTCAAGATACCCGTATCTTGAGATTTGAACGAATTGTAATAGCAAGTAGTAAAACTCTCTCACGAGTAGATATGATAATCAACACCGAAGCTTAGTATACCCGAAGATATAATTAGAATGCAGTTTGAACTATTTGAAAGCTTTATCAATGTATGCCGTTGGTTCGTTGTAGTCAAAATTCAATCCTTCGTATATTTGTACCGGTTGAAGTTGAAGACCGTTGGAGGGTTTAATTGTGTCCGTTGGAACATTTGAATATGTCTCGTTAATGGAGCACTCGCGCCTTTCCTCGCTTTCCCATTATTAAATGTCTCTTCGCCATTGGGTCATCTTGTAGTCACCTTGGGTGAAGAGAAACTTTGAAGATGCTTTTACGGTTATGGGTCATCTCGAGTCATGTCGGCTCTGTTTCTCCATACTTTCGGTCGTCGAAGCAAGCCCGTCATGCGGAAATTCAATGTCGAAAAAAACACTCACAAAGATGATTAGTAATATCATAGATAATATTGAATGAGATTCAAGAAGATATAATTATGTAATCAAATTATTAGAAATGAGTTTCGAGATAGATTGTTTCTTTGTCATATAATACTTGAGAAGTCATTCTTGGTATACTCGAGTATTCATGTAGAATCACGGGCGTAAGAACGTTCTTCGCTAATACTTGCATGGCCCAATTTCTATACCCGAGTACCTCGGGTGTTTAGTTATATCGGAAGTTTGTCATCATGTACCATAGTCGAGTATTAAAAGACTAATACTCGAAATTGTCTGTTCTCGTTGAAGTAATCATACTTGGATGAACTTTGTTAGTAATCCATACTCGGGGTTCCAATATGCCTTCTCGAGTATCACACAGCGAGAGAAGAAGTGTCATATAGGAAACTCACCATACTCGGAAGCATTCTCCAAGTACTCAAGTATCTTGTTAATACTCGGGTATCAATTAACCAATACTGCGTATCATTCGGATGTGAGGAGATCGATTCGTGAGGAAGACTAATACTCGAGTATTCACGAACCCAATACTCGGGTATACATCGGAAGCGATAAATGACATTTTCTTATCTCGATCAATACTCGAGAACCAACCAAGTTATACTCAAGTATTAATTCTTAATTAGTATGCTATGGTTGTCTCGCTTGCTTAATACTTGGGTATTCCAAATCTGTACTCAAGTGTTGGTCTGTGAAGCACTTAAACATATATATATATATATTAGTTCTCTAATACTTGGGTATACATGAACTTGTTCAAATGCTTCTCAAGTTTTGTTATCATCAAAATACCTTGAGAACTAACATTCTCCCCCTTTTGATGATGACAATACTTGAATAATTTTTTGAACTGTAAGAACTAGATTTAACATGTTTTTGAAATGTTTGAAGGTAGGCGAGATATAAGTAGATAACCGAATGAGTTTCCATATCAGCATTTAATTTCGATTACACGTACGTTTCCCAAAAAGTAGCAAACCACATTACATGAACTTCAAAAAGGATTAAGTCATCAACTAGTTCGAATATACAAGAATCAGAAACTAAACATCCTAACAACGAAAGCAACCCAACAACGAGAGATCTACAAAGTCGCTTCTTTCTCCCCTTTGTCATCCATCAAAGGGGATGTTGGTGCCTTAGAAGGATTAACTGAAGAACGGGGAACAGAGGCAGGATCATTAGGAGCAGATGAAGATGCAGGATCAGGGTCATGTACGGCTGGATCAACAGGAGGGGTAGATACAGAAGGAGGAGGTACTAAATGAGAATCTGGGTTACTGATTGGTGAGGAAGGAGCTGGATCAGAGATGAGAATACCAGGAGCAGAGGCGGGAGGCGTGTAGATCTTGAATTCTAAAGCTTCCAAGGTCTTTCCAATATTAAGCACATGTTGTTGTAGTACCATTTGCTTATCAGTCAGGACCTGAAATTCTTTCTTCATGACCTCTTGATGGGATTGCAATTTGGACTCAACAAATTCGGCCATCATTTTCATTTCATTTGCCATAGCTGTGATCAATTTGGTGTTGAGTTGTTGAAAATGTTCCATGAATGGATTCGGGGTAGTTTTGATCAAGCATTGACCGTTTTGAATGGTAGCTTGAGTGAAAGAAGGTGGAGCGGGACGAGTTCCGGCTTGTGAAGACTGAGCTTCCTCGGGTTGTAGTGACTTGGAGGAGGAAGGTAGTGGCTTCTTAGACATTTGCTCCTTTTTCTTCCCAAGAGCTTCGGTGAATGAAATCTTCATGAGTAGAAGGTGGGTTTTGCCAAATTGTTTTGGGAAAACGGCCTTATCATCAGGTAGGAGGTACCAAATATTGTTGAAGGCAAGTATTTGGGAGATCAAATGAGGAAATGGGATTGTGTTTTTCCCGGAAGTGGATAGAAAGTTGGTCATTTCGAAATAACCAATTTGCCCATATTCATTGGTTCTTTGGCTATGATGGAAGCGAATAATTGAAAATCCTTGAGTACAAAATGAGTGTAGCTCGCCCTTTATTCACTAAGTTTCGACTATAGAGATACCAGAGGACTCTATAAGTATCAGACATCTGGCTAGGCTTGAATTTAAACAAATCTCCCTCATATACTTCATTAGGCAGAAGAAGCTTGAAGCCCTCACCCTCAGGTAATTTAGGAGGATCCTCAGGAACATTTGAGAACCCAAAGAGAGAATTAAGGTGTTCAGCTGAGATTTTAACCTTCTTTCCTCTTACAGAAGTAACTAATACATCCTCATCCAGTTGGTGTTTCTTCTTTTCTAGATTCATATTGTGATAAAAGACTTTGACAACTTGTGGAGAATAAGGGACTTGAATACCTAGCAAAGGCATATAATGTCTAAGCCACGGTGACAGATCAAGATTACATTCCTTTCGAAATCTTCTAAGTCTAAAAACACATTGGGACAAAATGCACGACTACCGTAGTTAACGTAAAGGTTATATCATTTGGAAGGACCAAACGATCATTGCACATACCAGAGGACAATGAAGTGCACTTATCTCGTCCTATTAACTTTGAAGCAAATGGTCCAATTGTGCCGGCAAAGGTCGTGTTTACGCCCAATTGAAGCATTCCTTTTCTTTAGACCATCGAGCTTTTGAATTCGATCCTCAATTGCTTTAGAACGATGTTCGTGAAATACTTCTTCGAGGAATGAAGCGATGCCGTTTCTCCGGAGTCATGGATTTTGATTCGCTTTGAGATTGAGACTGGGTTATGCTCTGACCTTTGCTAGAGGGTAGAGAATTGGTTTGAAAACGAGTAACAGGGCGTGAGGGTTCAATAATGGAGACGGATTTGGATTTTGCCTTGAATTGCACAGGTAATTTGGGCCTCCGTTGATAAGTCGAACGGAGCTTCTTGGTTAGTGGTTGTTCCGAGGACTCAGAGGACGATTGCGCCATGAGGGTAATTTTTGAGTGAGAGAAGAGAGGTATTTTGCGATGAAAAAGACTGGAGGAGAAGAGTACTAGAGGAAATTTAACGGTCGGAGGAAGGTAGTTGAATGGTTAACGGAGAAGACAGATGGAGAAGACGGAGGAAGGGGGTTAGGGTTTTGGACCCGGAGGAGAGAAAGAGAAAAAGAGAGACGGAGTGAAAAGAATGAGACGGCAAAAAAAAAAAAAAATCAGAAAAGGGATCTTATA
The DNA here is from genome assembly GCA_019022615.1 of Acacia melanoxylon. NCBI lineage: Eukaryota > Viridiplantae > Streptophyta > Magnoliopsida > Fabales > Fabaceae > Acacia > Acacia melanoxylon. Next base: position 6,621,507 of record JAFJYJ010000033.1, on the reverse strand, counting down.
TTACGCGAGTATTCCACTTGAATACGCGAGTATTCCCTACTACTTGAGTTTTCTCGAGATAAAAATCAAGTATCCAATACTCGAACCCCCTTGTTTTAATAAAGCAAAGTAAATACGAAAATACCTCCTTTCAAGTGTGTATTGAGAACACTTGAGTTACTTTGAAGGAGAAATTGATCGTGGTGCTTTCAGCATGAAGATTTTAACTTGGGTTGCCTCAGATGTCGGTGTTCGCAGACTCGCGTATTCGTTTTTCATCTACTTGGGTATGCGGTGATGATGGATCGCGAAAAATTCTTCGTGTTTCCGCACTCGAGTATATCACTTATCTACTCGCGTATAGGTGTGATAATTTAACAATGGAAATTTCTCTTATTCGATACTACTCGAGGATTTGTGATTGATACTCGGGTAGTAGTCACCACAAGATCCTTTGAGTTTCGCCTTGACAAGATTTCGGGTGTTTCTCCTTAATACTCCGCATTGATGTAATGTTTTCTTGAAGCCAAGAGTGAAACCCGATTATACTCGAGTATGTTAGTGATATTCTCGAGTATGATCACCCGAAATGCATTCATTACTCAAATTGATATAGGCACTACTTCGAGTATTATTGTTAGATACTCGGGTAATAATCAGATTAGCTCAGTCAGTGATATGAAAAACCCGATAACGCTCGAGTATATAAGTGACATTCCCGAGTATTAGCACCTGAATCATATTTACTAGTTAAATCAACACTGGTAAATGCTCGAGTATTGCTATCCATACTCGTGTATTTATCGAATAATCTTATCGCTTCAAATATCCTGCAAAACAGAATACTACATACTCCGATGTTTAAGTTAGTTTCCAAGCATCATCAAAACATAATGAACATGATTGAGCTAACATTTTACTTATAATTCATTGGGGTTTACCATTCCCAATTCCCTTCTGATAAACGTGAATTGTTCTTTAGCCGTGGCTTGGTGAAGATATCGGCAAGTTGCAAGTGAGTAGGGATAAACATTACCTTTACATCTTTCTTTTGGACATGATCTCGATAAAATGATGTCTAACATCAATATGCTTGGTTCTTGTGTGTTGAACGGATTCTTTGCCAAGCTTATTGTACTAGTGTTGTCACGTAGGATTGGAATTTCTTTTAAATGAATTCCCAAGTCTTGAAGTTGTTGCTTGAGCCACGTAACCCGAGCACAACAACTTGATGCGGCTACATATTCAGCTTTCGCTTGAGGATACGGCCACGTGGTTTGTTTCTTACTAAACCATGATACAAGTGATCCTCCAAGAAATTCACACCGTCCACCGGTACTCTTTACGTCGGTCTTGTATCCAAGATGATCGTAGTCCGAATATGCAACCAGAAATTCTTGTTGACCTTTAGGGAACCGGAGGCCCAATTCCTTTGTATCGGAAAGATATCGAAAGATTCTTTTGACATGTTCGGCATGAGATTCTTTAGGAGCTGATTGGAATCTTGCACACATTCCCACACTAAACCGAATGTCCGGGTTCTGTTAGCATCAAATATAGTAAGGATCCAATCATCCCTCTATATTTGGTTATGTTGAAGTCTTTTCCTTTTTCTTCATCGGCATCTAGAGAAGCAAGTTGAGCTCATTGGAGTGTCGGCTCCATTACAATGTTCCATCCCAAATTTCTTGAGCAAATCACGAAGATATTTTGTTTGAGATATGAATATGCCATCCTTCCGTTGTTTGATTTGCGGCATCGAGGAAGTAGTTCAACTCACCCATCATAGACATTTCGAATTCACCTCGCATTTTCTTGGAAAATTCTTCACAGAGAATCTTTAGTAGCACCAAAAATAATATCGTCCACATATATTTGCACAATTAAAGTCTCATTTAGTTTGTTGGTCTTAATAAACAAAGTTGTATCTCGCTTTCCTCCGATAAAGCCTTGATCTAATAAGAAATTACTTAATCTTTCATACCAAGCTCTAGGAGCTTGTTTGAGACCATATAAGGCTTTCTTCAAACGATAGACATGATCTGGATGATGATCATTTTCAAAACCAGGAGGTTGTTCAACATAGACTTCTTCCCCGAATAAATCCATTTAGAAAGGCACTCTTAACATCCATTTGAAAGAGTTTAAATCCTTTGATGCACGCAAAGGCTAAGAGTACACGTATTGCTTCCAATCTAGCTACCGGAGCATATGTTTCCTCATAATCAATCCCTTCTTCCCGATTATAGCCTTTGGCAACCAAATTAGCCTTGTTACGGACTATGATTGCTGATTCATCTCGTTTGTTCTTGAATACCCATTTAGTGCCAATGACCGGATGGTCTTTAGGCCTAGGTACCAAATCCCAAACTTGATTCCTATCAAATTGGTGTAACTCTTCTTGCATAGCTATCACCCAATCATTGTCCGAAAGGGCTTCATCTATTTTAGAAGGTTCTATATGTGATATAAAGGCGAAAAATGTTACTTCATTCAAGGTACTGTTTCTAGTTCTTACACCTTGATTCAAGTCACCTATTACTTGGTCCGAGGATGATTCCTAATGAACCTCCAAGCTCTAGGTTGAGATTGATCTGAGTTTTCTAAATCATTTTGAGGATCACCTCAAGAAAACATTTTCAGACTTTCAATAGAGGCGGGAGTAGTTTTTGAAAAAAATTGGTTTTTATCAATGGGTTCATCATCATCCAAAGGTTCGTGCGGTTTAGATTCACAAAATACTACATGAATTGATTCTTCAACCGAACGAGTGCGCTTATTGAAGATTCTATATGCTTTACTTCTATTAGAGTATCCGAGAAAAATACCTTCATCGATTTGGGATCGAATTTTCCCAGCATTGTCCTTACCATTGTTATGCACGAAGCATTTACAAACAAAGATATGAAGGTGAGCGATTTGGTTTCCTTCCTTTGTAGAGTTCGTAAGAAGTCTTATTGAGCTTCTTTCGAGATATGCTCGATTGGCGATATAGTTGGCCGTGCTCATTGCATCCGCCCGAAGACTTGTGAGGTCCGATTCTCATTCAACAAGGCACGAGCCATTTCGTGAGTACTCGATTTTTTCCTTTCCACCACACCATTCTGGTGTTCGGGGCCGAGAAATTATGATTGATTCCGTGAGCATCACGTAATTCTCCGAACGCTTGATTTTCGAATTCACCTCCATGATCCGTTCTAATAGCCGTAATGCAAATACCTTTCTCATTTTGCACCTTATTGGCAAACACAACAAACAGATCAAATGTTTCATCCTTAGAAGATAAGAAGATAGTCCAAGTGAACCGAGAGTAATCATCTACAATGACTAGAGTATACAAATTGCCACCAAGGCTTTTAACTCTTCGGGTCCAACCAAATCCATATGAAGTAATTGAAGAGGTCGATTGGTCGTGATTTCAGCTTTATTTTTGAAAGATGATTTAGTTTGTTTACCTCTTTGACAGAATCACAAATCATGTCATTTTTAAAACGAAGTTTAGGCAAACCAAGAACTAAATCTTTCCTTAGCAAATTATCTAGTTGGAACATGTTCACATGAGCCGTACGCTTATGCCACGACCAACTATCTTCTAAGTTGCTAACAAAGCATTTTTCGAGTTAATTTTAGGTAAATCTAATGTATAGCAATTTCCTTCTCGAGGAGCTTTAAATAATACCTTCGCTTTACCTTTATCAATTGGAAGATCATCTTTGTTGACAATGAGACATTCTTCCGAGTCAAAGATAATCCAGTTGTTCTTATCGACTTTGACTCACACTTAGGAGGTTATGGCGTAGACCTTCAACAAGATATACGTCTTTGATCCGAGGTCCATCTTTTGTACCAATCTCTCCAATTCCGAGATCTTTCCATTGGTTTCCTCCAAAGGTAACTTTGCCACCATCTTTTGATCTCATTGCAACGAATTTGGTTTGATCTCCCGTCATGTGTCCGGAACATCCACTCATCAATGTACCACTTGTTGGTTCTTGATGCTCTCGAGACAAACCTATAGTTCAAATAAGATTAAGCTTTAGGTACCCAACGTTTCTTGGGTCCTTTCGGTTAGCTCGGGCCTCGGGAAGGTATAAGTTCCCTTAGGTACCCACCGGTAATTACCAACGTGTTTATCTCTTCGATTCTTTCTATGAAAGCATGATGAAGTAGAATGTCCTTTTCGATTATGAGTTACAATGAGCAAACGGATTTGAAATATGAACTGATTTTTGGAAGTAGTTCAAATAAGATTTTCCGCGTTTTCTTTTTGCCTTTCCTTTTGTCAAAGATAGGATTATATCCTATGCCTCGATCGATCATTTGTAAATCTTTGAGTTTTCGTAATCACATTGAGCATTTCACTTCCCTTAGTGAATTTCTCGAGTGTTTTCGTAAGATGAAGATTTCTTTTCTCTAAATCCAGGCATTCATCACGAGATAAGATTTTCACATGAAAGGTTTTCAACACGTAGTTTGAGGGTTATATTCTCCTTTTTCGTGGCAAAACATTCATCAACAACCTTTTCAAATTCAGATTGAATTTCATTATATTCATCAAATAATTCATTATAGGTTGGTTGCGAATCATGTACCTCATCGTCGTTTTCCGCTAGCTCTTCTTCGCCACCGTACGTACGTTGCGCTCTTTCTCTTCTTCGCTTTCTTCGTCCGAGGAGCCATCTCCCCATATTGCCGATACATAAGCCCTTTTTTGAATTGATAGTGCTTCTTCTTTTCTTTGTCGCGTCTTTTAGTTGAGGACATTCGACTTGTAATGTCCCGGCTTGTCACATTCGTAACGTATGATTTGGTCTTTGCCTCCGAATTCATGTCTCATTACTTGTGTCACCTTTTGAAATCTGTTTCAAAGCCTCGATCTTTTTCTCAGAACTTCTTGAATCTTCGAACAAACATGGCCATCTCGTCATCGTCCTCTTCATCTTCTTCTTTTTCTTCTTTTTCCTTTATAGTGTTAAGAGCAATTCCTTTGTTCCGACTGCTGTTAACATTATCCAGGTCCTTTTTGAATTTCAGCTTTGCTTTCATATTCGACAAGCTTCCAAATAATGCAAAGAATCAAGTCATTGATTCTCCACGAGCCTCCTCTATTGCGTGACTTTAGCTTCCCGCCTTTTGTCGAACATTGAGAATCTTCCCGACCCGAGGACCTTGATCGTAGTTTTTACCCGTAGCCGCCAATTGATTTGTCAAATGAGTATATCCGAGTTGGAACTCGGCCATGGTTTCTCCCGACTTCATTCGCAGAAGTCATACTCGCAGGTGAGAGTATTGATACGATTTTCCTTTATGCCTAAGTGCCTTCATATGCAATCTCCCGAGCCTTCCACATTTCCTTCGCAGGTTGACAGATTGCATATTCGAAAGTACTCCTTTTGACCGAGAGCACTCAAGCATCAAAATAGCCTTACTTGTTGAGAGTGACATTCTTCTTATCATTCTCATCGAATTCAGCTTTTGTCTTTGGAACGTAGATTCCTTCTTCAATCTTTATAGGTACATAATTTCCAATTTCTATCACTTCCCGTAGACCGTATTCGCAGCCATTACGAATACTCGAATTTTCCTTTCCGTAAGGAGTAGTTTTCTCCGTTGAATCCGGGGGTCGATTAATTGAGGCACCATCAGGTAATATTCCTTCCATGATCTTTCTCGGGATGTTAAGCCCAACTGAGAAACCTTGCTCTGATACCAAATGAAGGTGGAATATCACCTAGAGGGGGGTGAATAGGTGATCTCAAAGATTTTTTCGCTGTATGATAGGTGAACGATGAAAGCGGTAAGGAAGTAAAGATAATAGACACAGAGAAGTTATCCTGGTTCGGTCCAACTCTTTGACCTACTTCCAAATCCCCGACACTCTCTCGGGATTTCCACTATCTTACAAATACAATTACACACTCAGAAACGAAGGATGATCCTTTCACTCTTGACTCACTCCCCTTACAAGTTGTAATTAATACACCCACACTCAAGATACCCGTATCTTGAGATTTGAACGAATTGTAATAGCAAGTAGTAAAACTCTCTCACACGAGTAGATATGATAATCAACACCGAAGCTTAGTATACCCGAAGATATAATTAGAATGCAGTTTGAACTATTTGAAAGCTTTATCAATGTATGCACTTGGTTCGTTGTAGTCAAAATTCAATCCTTCGTATATTTGTACTTTGGTTGAAGTTGAAGACCGTTGGAGGGTTTAATTGTGTCCGTTGGAACATTTGAATATGTCTCGTTAATGGAGCACTCGCGCCTTTCTCGCTTCCCATTATTAAATGTCTCTTCGCTTGGGTCATCTTGTAGTCACACCTTGGGTGAAGAGAAACTTTGAAGATGCTTTCCGGTTATGGGTCATCCGAGTCATGTCGGCTCTGTTTCTCCATACTTTCAAGGCCAAGCCCGCATGCGGAAATTCAATGTCGAAAAAAACACTCACAAAGATGATTAGTAATATCATAGATAATATTGAATGAGATTCAAGAAGATATAATTATGTAATCAAATTATTAGAAATGAGTTTCGATAGATTCGTTTTGTGTCATATAATACTTGAGAAGTCATTCTTGGTATACTCGAGTATTCATGTAGAATCACGGGCGTAAGAACGTTCTTCGCTAATACTTGCATGGCCCAATTTCTATACCCGAGTACCTCGTGTGTTTAGTTATATCAAGTCATCATCTCAGACCATAGTCGAGTATTAAAAGACTAATACTCGAGAATTGTCTGTTCTCCGTCAAGTAATCATACTTTGGATGAACTTTGTTAGTAATCCATACTCGGGGTTCCAATATGCCTTCTCGAGTATCACACGTGCAGAGAAGAAGTGTCATATAGGAAACTCACCATACTCGGAAGCATTCTCCAAGTACTCAAGTATCTTGTTAATACTCGGTATCAATTAACCAATACTCGCGATCATTCGGATGTGAGGAGATCAAGATTCAGGAGGAAGACTAATACTCGAGTATTCACGAACCCAATACTCGGGTATACATCAGAAGCAGTAAATGACGTTTTCTTATCTGATCAATACTCGAGAACCAACCAAGTTATACTCAAGTATTAATTCTTAATTAGTATGCTATGGTTGTCTGCTTGCTTAATACTTGGGTATTCCAAATCTGTACTCAAGTGTTGGTCTCAGAAGCACTTAAACATATATATATATATATTAGTTCTCTAATACTTGGGTATACATGAACTTGTTCAAATGCTTCTCAAGTTTTGTTATCATCAAAATACCTTGAGAACTAACAAATACATGTTGTGTTCTGTGAATTTAAATTAGATAAACCTTTGGATGATGATGAGGAAAATGTTTTTAAGAATCAATTCTTTTCAAAAAATACTCCGCGCTCTATTGAAAATTTTGAAGATGTTTTCGAACCCGATTCTCAAAACAACTTAGAAAATCCTGATCAATCTCAGCCTAGAGCTTGGAGGTTCATTATGAATCATCCCCTGGACCAAGTAATAGGTGATTTAAATCATGGTGTAAGAACTAGAAATAGTACCTTGAATGAAGTAACATTTTCTGCCTTTATATCACATATAGAACCCTCTAAAATAGATGAAGCCCTTTCAGACAATGATTGGGTGATAGCTATGTAAGAGGAGTTACATCAATTTGATAGAAATCAAGTTTGGGATTTGGTACCTAGGCCTAAGGACCATCCGGTCATTGGCACTAAATAGGTATTCCAGAACAAACGAGATGAATCAGTAATCATAGTCCGAAACAAGGCTAGACTGGTTGCCAAAGGCTATAATAAGGAAGAAGGGATTGATTATGAGGAAACATATGCTCCAATAGCTAGATTGGAAGCAATACGTGTACTCTTAGCCTTTGCGTGTATCAAAGGATTTAAGCTCTATCAAATGGATGTCAAGAGTGCTTTTCTAAATGGTTTTATTCAAGAGGAAGTCTATGTTGAACAACCTCCTGGTTTTGAAAAGGATCATCATCCAGATCATGTTTTTCGCTTGAAGAAAGCCCTATATGGTCTCAAGCAGGCCCCTAGAGCTTGGTATGAAAGATTAAGTAATTTCTTATTAGATCAAGGCTTTATCGGAGGAAAGCGATACAACTTTGTTTATTAAGACCAACAAACTTAATGAGACTTTAATTGTGCAAATATATGTGGATGATATTAGTTTTGGTGCTACTAAAGATTCTCTTTGTGAGGAATTTTCCAAGAAAATGCAGGGTGAATTCGAAATGTCTATGATGGGTGAGTTGAACTACTTCCTCGGTTTGCAAATCAAACAACGGAAGGATGGTATATTCATATCTCGCAGAAAAATATCTCCGTGATTTGCTCAAGAAATTTGGAATGAAGCATTGTAATGGAGCCGACACTCCAATGAGCTCAACTGCCTCTCTAGATGCTGATGAAGAAAAAGGGAAAGACTTCAACATAACCAAGTATAGAGGGATGAGAGGATCCTTACTATATTTGACTGCTAGCAGACCATACATTCAGTTTAGTGTGGGAATGTGCGCAAGATTCCAATCAGCTCCTAAATAATCTCATGCGGAACATGTCAAAAGAATTTTTTGATATCTTTCAGACACCAAGGAATTGGGTCTCTGGTTCCCTAAAGGTCAACAAGAATTTCTGGTTGCATATTCGCACTCGATCACGCTGGATACAAGACTCGACGAAAGAGTACCAAAGGATAGTGTGAATTTCTTGGAGGATCACTTGTATCATGGTTTAGTAAGAAACAAACCACCGTGGCCGTATCCTCAACCGAAGCCGAATATGTAGCCGCATCGAGTTGCCGTGCTCGTGTTACGTGGCTCAAGCAACAACTTCAAGACTTGGGAATTCATTTAAAAGAAATCACAATCCTCTGTGACAACACTAGTACAATAAGCTTGGCAAAGAATCCAGTCAACACACAAGAACCAAACATATTGATGTTAGACATCATTTTATCAGAGATCATGTCCAAAAGAAAGATGTAAAGGTGATGTTTATCCCTACTCACTTGCAACTTACTAATATCTTCACCAAGCCGCTGGCTAAAGAACAATTCACATTTATCAGAAGGGAATTGGGAATGGTAAACCCCAATGAACTGTAAGTAAAATGTTAGCTCAATCTCATTGATTATGTTTTGATGATGTTTGAAAACTGACTTAAGCATCGGAGTTTCCAGATGTTGTTTTTGCAGGTTCTGGTCGATTTGCAAAAGACTGACAATTCTCAAGAATGAGATTGTCATTCTCGAGAATTGATAGGTAAGGATCTCTGGTTCTCCTAATTATTCTCGAGAGTTGGAACCTACTCTCGAGTAATATTGGGACTTGGTAAGTGAAGAATCATTTCTGCACATTAACATTCTCGAGAATACAGGCTCATTCTCGAGAAATATCGGGTATTGTCTGGTGTTCTATGTCGATTACATATGTCATTCTCGAGAATGGCTAAGGCATTCCCGAGAACCGTATCGAAAAATATGTTCTCACGAATTAGAATTCCTCTTCATCGAGATAATTCTCGAGAATGAAGTGTCATTCTCGAGAATGACTCGAGAATCATTTACTGATTCCCGATAATTATAGCAAACAGTGTTCTGCTGAGTCGATCCATTTCTAAAATTCTTATTTACTGAGTTCATTCTCGAGAATGAAGTGTCATTCTCGAGAACGACTCTCGAGAATCATTTACTGATTCTCAAGAATCATCGAGTAGGAGCACCCAAGCGTCGCCAAGCTTTGTGTCATTTCATTCATTACCCTATGTCGTTTTGTCCCTCAGCTTTTAAAACCCTCGTTCGTCGCATCTGTTCTCTCATTTCACTCCTTCTAACTCCCGAGAGCTCTTTTTCGTCTCACTTCGTCTTCTCCAAACTCATCACCCATCTTTGATTCTCTGTGGAGTAACCATGACGAAATCATCATCATCTGAATCTCCTGAACAACCACTCAGGAAGAAGCCACGCACCAAATATTGCCCTAAAGTTCAAGCTTATGAGAAGACTGAGCCATCGAAGAAGAAGGCTAGATCTGTGACAATCGCGGACTCTCCTCATGTGACTCGCTTCAAAACTCACTCTTTGCCATCCGACAAGTCCAAAAGCAAAGAAAGCTCCTGCCCTAAATCGCAATCGGTCAGTTCTGAAGCAAACAAAAATTCAAAATCCAAGTCTTGCTCTCAGTCTCTGTCCAAACCTGTGAGTTCTGCAACAACCAAGTCGTCCAAGCCTTATTCCAGTTCAAAACCACATTTTTATGAAAGAAGAACTAAGGAAATTGAAGAGAGGATTCAGAGACCTCCTCACATTCATCATGAGATTCCTCTTTCAACTATTCCTTCGTTTGCTTCCAAGCTAATTGGGCAACTCAATGTCCTTGATTGTCCTCCTGGCTATTGTAAAGATCCTCTGGTAATTCCTTCTGATCCTAATTTTGTTCTTTCATATGAAGGAAGACCTTTTTGTCCTACTGTCTGGTTGAATCTAGATGACTTTAGGAGGGAGTGTAACTTGGATCTTTCACCCCCATACTCCTCGGGGTTGAAATCTTATATGCCGTTGCTAGATATCCATTTCTCGGACCCATACTCTCCTCACCTACAAAGTTGTTAAAGTTTTCTATTTTAATATGGTTGAGGAAAAGATTGAGGATTATGGCCAAGTGAGATTGTATCCAACTTTCTATCCAATTCCTTCGCTTCCAAGCCATTCCATACTTTGGTATCATGTTAGAGGCAAAACCATTAAGATCACAAGATCCTAAGCCCTCTTCATCCACTATCAATTCATTTATGGGTGTCATTGATCCTCCAGAAGATCCTCCCACATTATCTGAGCATGAATGCTTTAGACTCCTTCTACCTACAAAGCAATATGATGGTAATCCCTTGAAAGTCAAGCCATCTGACATGCCAGACACCACCAGAATCCTTTGGTACCTTTATGGAACTTGCTTGAAGCAATTTAGTAAACAAAGGTCGTAGTTTTACACACTTTGTGACCAAAGATTACCAATTGATGGGCTCCATTATGGCCAAGCAACCACGTAACAGATTCTCGAAAATGATCGTAAGCTTTAGTTATGTGCTCTCTGGTTTACAGGTGATTCTCGAGAATGAGAAAGCAATTCTCGAGAATGGTTCTCGAGAATGGGAAAACGATTATCGAGTATGCTCGACTACGTCAACTGATGTTTGCTTCTGTCTGCTAGATTCTCGAGAATGGAAATGCAATTCTCGAGAATAGTTCTCGAGAACCACTGGGTAATTCTCGAGAATGATCCAGAATTGTTCAAATCTGCAGATTGATTCTTTGTTTGATTCTCGAGTATGGCTCGCGAGAATGGTCTGACAGCAGCTACTGATTCTTGACAGCAAACATGATTTTTCTGTAATCTTACTTAGATGATCTAGTTAATTGATTTAACCTTTCAAAACATCATTCTTTATTAACTATGATATTATTAATCATCTTGCTAAGTGTTTTCAGATTTATAAATAAAGGTTTCACATTTAGAGGATGAACACACGAGTATCAGCCAAAGAACGATGTTTCTGCAAGAACACTCGAATGAATCTGTAACTCATTCTTATAATCTGATTATATCTTATTCTATTACTAATCATCTCTGTGAGTGTATTTCATACATTAATTCTCGTTTCAAAGCATGACAGCTTGGCGCACCGAAAGTATGGAGAAACAGAGCCGACATAACTCAAATGACCCATAACGAGAAAGCTCTTTAAAGTTTCTCTTCACCCAAGGTGACAGCTACAAGATGACCCAACTGAAGAGACATTTGATTATGGGCAAGCAGAAGGCGCGAGTGCTCTATTAACGGACATATTCAAATATCCCAACGGACACATTCAAACCCTTCAACGGTCTTCAACTTCAATCAGTACAAATACACGAAGGATTGAATTCGACAACAACGAACCAGTGCATACATTGATAAAGCTTTCAAATAGTTCAAATTGTATTCTGATTATATCTTCGGATATACTAAGCTTCAGTGTTCATCATTCTATTTACTCTGTGAGAGAGTACTTTACAACTTGTTTTACAGTTCGTTCAAATTCTCAAGATAGAGGTATCTTGAGTGTGGGTGTATTAATTACAACTTGTAAGGGGGAGTGAGTCCGAGAGTGAAAGGATCATCCTTCGTTTACAGAGTGTGTAATTGTATTTGTAAGATAGTGAAAATCCCATAGTGTGTCTGGGGACTGGACGTAGGTCAAAGAGTTGGACCGAACCAGGATAACTTCTCTGTGTCTGTCATCTTTACTTCCTTACTGCTTTCTTCGTTTATCTATCATACAGCGAAAAGATTTTGAGATCACCTATTCACCCCCCATCTAGGTGATATTCCACCTTCACAACATTACTTGGTATTACGGAGCATATCCCTAATTCCTAATATGGAGGAGACTCAGATTTCTTCGCGGATCGTCTGGAAGGAATCGGAGGCAGAGACGGTCTTAATTTGTAAGATCTTAGTAAGCAATTCGTATACAAGATCCACGCTATTGTCAATTCTGCAGAAAGCATGGAATCTACAGACAGGTCTGGATATAATTGAGATTACTGGGAAGGCTTTCATGTTCAAGTTTGATGATGAAGCGGAGTATAGCAAGATTCTTCGTGGTCGCCCGTGGTCGATTAACGGCAATCTGTTGAATCTAATGGAAAGGCCGAAGTATAAAGCCTGTGAGGAATTCGACTTCAGTCGGAGTCCGTTCTGGATCCAGATCCACAATGTTCCTTTGGAAGCGTTGTGTATAGAAAATGCTATTTCGATAGGCGGACATGTCGGTGAGGTGTTAATGGCTGAAGATCCGCACTACAACGGCAGATACTTCCGTAACTTTTTACGCATTCGTGCGATGATTGATCTAAGGAAGCCGTTAGCGACTGGATTCTGGTTACCTAAACCAGATGGCAAGAGTGTGTGGATCTTGGTTAGATATGAGAAACTACAGAATTTTTGTTATAGTTGTGGTAGAATCGGCTATGACAAGCGGGAGTGTAACGCAGAGAAGGAGGTGGTGGAATCTAAGCCTAACGAGTCAAGGTTTGGTGCCTGGATGGCCATCCCTGCTAGTCACAGCTGGGAGGATACTTTGGTTGTGATTCGAAACACAGGAGCTGAGGTAGATTTTATTAAAAGGAAAAAGGAGGAAATGAGTCGGAATAAGGCTTCTGAGCCTCGGCATGATCGAGATAAGGCCCCAAAGATGGATGTCGAAGAGCTGTTTTCCATCAAGCTGACATAAAAGATAACTGAGGCTAGTCGTTTTGCTCAGGGAAAAGACGGTGAGGACGCAATCCTGGAATCTTCATCTCCTGTGAAATCAAAAGTTGCTACTACTAGTATCAACAAAGTCAAGGCGTCTGTGTTTGGTAACTCTGTGGGGACTACAATTGAGTTTAACAAGAAGGATCTGAGAAGTGGCGAAGGGTTAAAATCTGATATTGCAACACAGGTTGTGGCAGGTTCTTCTAAGGTTAAAGTTGGTACCTCTTCAAAGTCTCAATCAGAGGATCAGATGGCTATAGTTCTTTACTGTGGAAGGACGATGAATGCTGTAATCAGTAGCTTGAGTTGTCTGGGTTTGAAAAGGAACTCAGCAGAGGATTGGGATTCTGTGGACCCTAAAAGAAGGCGCTTGGTAACAGAAAGTTTCGTCCCAGAGAGAGGGCATCTCGTCCTTTGTGTGTACTCTAAGGAAGAATAAAGCAAAGACTAGACGTAGTGCAAGGAAGAAAATTAAGGATGATACGGAGAACATACCGGCAGAAGAGGCATTAATTGAGGAAGCAATGGAGATACGGAAAAGGATGCTATGGTGAACTCCAATTTTACCTTTAGAGCGGGTAGCGGTAAGAGAAAGAAGATGCTTGCTAATGGGTCTAGTGGCTGGCCTCTAACAGCCACCAAGTCCCCATGAAACTCTTATCATGGAACTGTCAAGGCCTAGGAAGAGCCTTGACAGCTCAAAGGATTTGGTGAGGAAGCATCATCCTTCACTAATCTTCCTAATGGAGACAAAAATTGGCTCTTCAAGTATCATGAAATTAAGGAGAAAGTGCGGTTACAGCCAAGACCTATATGTGGAACCGGTAGGACTGTCAGGTGGATTGGCTATTTGGTGGAAGGATGGGGTCTCTGTGACGGTACTATATAAATCAAAGAATCTCATTCACACTTTGGTAGAATCGAACTGTGAAAACTCCTAGATATGTGTCATTTGTGTATGGACCTCTGAAAGAAGGGGAAAGAAGGGTGGTCTGGGATTTATTACGTAGGTTGGCCGCAGGCGATGTTTCGATTCTTGGGCTGGCCGTTGGGTGACTTTAATGACCTATTAAGGCAAGCTGAAAAAGAAGGTGGGAATCCAAGGTCACTGAGAAAAATTTTGAACTTCCAAAGTTTACTAGCAGACTGCAACCTATTAGATTTGGAGTTCAAAGGCTCTAGATTCACATGGTGTAATAAAAGAGATGGTGTGATTGTGAGAGAAAGGTTAGACCGGACGCTGGGTAATGTGGAATTTCGTGAGAGCTTCGATCATGCCTTAGTATTCCATATAGATCCCATTGGTTCGGATCATCACGTCCTTTTGGTAGACAATTGTTTTTATGAAAAAAAGATCCCAAGATCCTTCAAGTTCGAGGCTATTTGGGCTCAGCATGAGGATTTTCAATGTATTGTGGGGGAGGGCTGGCAAGAAGGTACATTGATCAGGAGTGGTAGGATGTCGGATCTGGTTAACAGACTAACAGTATGCAGGAAAAAGCTTATGGCATGGAGCAGGAATGTGTTCCCCAATTTTAGGAAATCTATTGATCTATTAAGGCAGAAATTGAACCACTGTATGATGGGCGTTTTAACCCCAAACAAGCTGTCTGAAATTGAAGATCTGACGAGAATGATAGAGGACACTTGGGCCAAAGAAGAATCGTATTGGTGGCAAAGGTCGAGGATAAGTTGGCTCAATTGTGGCGACAAAAATACTAAATTCTTCCATAATAGTGTGATCCAGAGAAGGCAAATAAATAAGATCCTAAGGCTGAATAAATGATAATGGGTCTTGGCTGGAGGACAAAGCAGAAATTAACAAGGCTTTCAGCAATTTCTATCAGCAGCTTTTCTGCTATGTTGGGCCCCGTCCAATGGACCAAGCTCTATCATATGTGAAGAAAGTCATTTCAGATGCCGATAATGTGGCTTTATTGAGGCTGACCACCAATCTGGAAATTGAAGAGGCAGTTTTCCAAATTGGCGCCAATAAGGCTCCTGGACCGGATGGATACTCAGGACTATTCTACCAGGCGGCGTGGAGGGAGGTTAACAAAGAAGTCTGCAGCATGGTTCAAGAATTTTTTGAGGGTAAATCAAATCTGGATCTGATCAACTCCACCAATATTGTGCTCATTCCTAAGATAGACAAGCCAGAGGAAGTGCATCATTTTCGACCAATTGGGCTTTGCAATGTCTCCTACAAAATCATTGCGAAGATTCTAACTAATCGAATGAGAGGCTTGATGAATAGGATAATTTTGCCAAATCGGCGTTCCTTCATTGCTGGCCGGATGATTCAAGATAACATCATTATCACTCATGAGGCTTTCCACTATTTGAGGCATAAGAAAGCTAGTAGGAAGTGGGAGTTAGCCTTGAAAATTGATATGAATAAAGCTTACGACCAGATAGAGTGGGATTTTTTGGAGGCGGTAATGCTGAAGATAGGGTTTTGTAAGGGCTGGGTGGACCGTATTATGTACTGTATCAATTCGACTGCCTTCAATCTACAAGTGGATGGATGCAGAATTGATGAATTTAAGCCAGGAAGAGGTGTGAGACAGGGAGATCCCTTATCTCCCTACATGTTTATCTTGGCTTATGAGGTTTTATCACTCATGTTACAACATCATGTTGATTGCAAGGATTTAAAAGGGATAAAATTAGCTCGGTCAGCTCCTGCTCTATCACATTGTTTTTTTTTGCAGACGATGCTATTCTCTTTACTAGCGCTGAAGAGGTGAATTGTAAGATCCTTAAGAAAATACTTGAAACTTACTGTGATCCTTCGGGGCAGCTAATTAATCTAGAGAACTCAGTGCTTACTTTTCTTCTAATACGCCTGTGAATGTTAGAAGGGAGATATCCGATTGCTTAGGAGTCCCATACACTGAGCATGCGGGGAAATACCTTGGCCTACCAGTGATTTGGGGTCGTTCTAAGGCAGCGGCCTTGGCTTTCATAAGAGACAGAATCGGCCTCGAGACTCAAAGGTTGGAAACATAAATTATTGACCTTTGCTGGTCGTGGGTCCTAATAAAGGCAGTGGCTAACGCGATACCTACCTACCCTATGTCGTGCTTTTTCTTCCCAAAGAAGTCTTGCATGGAAATTGACAGTTTAATATCTAGATTTTGGTGGGGCCAGAAAGGCGAATTGGAAAGCGCTAACTAGTCGAAAAATGGAGGGGGAATGGGGTTCCGTGATTTACTCTATTTCAACAGGGCATTATTAGCCAAAACAGCTTGGAGGCTACTTCAGCAACCTAATGACTTGTGGTGTAGGATTTTGAAAGGTTTGTACTTCCCTAAGGGGTCTTTTCTTAAAGCAAAAAAAGGGCATCACGCCTCATGGGGTTGGACAAGCCTCCTGAAGGGGCGGGACCTTTTGTTGGAGAAGGTATGTTGGAAGGTAGGCAATGGGAAAGCTATTAGTGTGTGGAATGAACCATGGATTCAGGGCATCCCGGGACTCAAGATTTGGTTGGATTCTGAAACAGAGATGGACATCAAATTGCGAGTTGTGGATCTCATTAAGAATGGATGCTGGGATTTAAGTGCTATTGAGCCCCGAATTAATCCAGCTGTGAAAACTTTGATTCTCAAAACTCATATTCCTGCCAATGGTTGTGTAGATGTGGCTATTTGGCTTGCTAATAAAGATGGCAAATACTCAGTCAAGTCGGGGTACGCTATAGCAAAGGCAGGGACGGATGTAGTCAAGCCGAAAGATCTAGGTACTTCGTTTATTATCCCTAATACGCTATGGAAAGGTATTTGGAGGGTCTTAGTGCCCCCTAAAATTCATCAATTTCTATGGAGGGTAGGTTCAGGGGCGATTGCTACTAAAAAAGCTCTGTATAAACGAAAATGTGCTGTGAATCCCTTGTGTCCTATATGTTCTGTTGAAAAAGAATCCATTGAACACCTTTTATTCCTATGTCCCTGGACAAAATTATGCTTGTTTGGTAGTCCTTTGGGCCTTCGTTTCAGTAAATGGTCCTTAAAACGTTGTGAGGAATGTCTGAATGAAATGTTAGGTGCTGAGGGTACATTAGATGAATATGGCAAATTGATTTTTGCAACAACATGTTGGTGGATTTGGAAGAAACGCTCTGACTGGGTGTTCAATGGAGTGAAACCTGATGCAACCATTGTGGTTATTTCCCAAGTTGAGGAGTTCTGGAACTCTAAGGCGAAAAAGGATATTAATGCTAAAAGGGTCTATTCGGGAGGACTGGAGAGGAATTTATCATGGGAAAAACCAAATCCTGGCTCAATTAAGATTAACTCAGATGGTGCATTTTGTGGTCCAGCTGACAGATCTGGTGTAGGTGTGGTTTGTCGAAACGCTGGAGGTGTTTTTGTGGGGGAATTGGGGAAATCTGTGATGGCTGAGTCCCCTTTCATGGCGGAGGGTATGGCTTTGAGAGAAGCTATGTGGCTTCGTGGTAAATTCCCTGAGTTTTAGGTAATTTTTGAGACTGATTGTGCAGAACTGTATAGGCTGATTAGAAATAAGAATCCTGATGGGTGTGATTGGCGCTATTGGGATCTGATTAATGAAATTCTTGGTCTTTTTTATTCTTTGGAGGGTGTCTCAATGTCTCTTGTAGCTAGGATGGGTAACAAAGCTGCAGATAAATTGGCAGCGGATGCGGTAAAGAAGATGCTCCAGCATGAGTGGCTGGACTCCCCTTCATCTTCTTTATGCAACATTTTGTTTTCTGACTCTGGAATTATGAACTGTAAGTATGATTCTGCTTTTGTAAGTAAAGACAATGAAGGAATAGGTTGATTGTTTGTGGCCTTCCAGTACCATAGTTGCTATAGTTGCTATAGATTTACTTTTGGGTAAGATGTGTGTTAGGTTGTAATCTAGGTTTTTTGAGTGTTTCTTGGCTTCGGCTATTGGTGATTGTAGTTCTTGTTTTTTGGTAATAAAATTGATCTTTTTCGGGCCAAAAAAAAAATCTATAATCCTCATTCCCACCAGAGTTCTCTTTACGTTCTCATTCTCGTTTAACCTTCCCATCAATTTACCTTAATCCGTACCCTTACATTTGGTATCAGAGCCCTAAAGATCCCATAATGGTGGCCACATGCTCCGCACAAACTCCAATACAAACCACCCATGAACAACCTCCAAATCACGATCATGCAACGCCGCCTCCAGCCACGGACCCCCTGGCCACGATCGCTGCTAGACTCGATGCCATTGAGGAATTACAGGATAAAGTCAACGCACTGGAAGCACGTTTTGCACACCATCATTGTCACAGAGGGAAGTCACACCAGTACTCCGATGACACTGGTAGCGAATCCAACTACCCATACCGTTCCTCTCACCGTCCTTATGCCAAAATTGACTTCCCTAAGTTCGACGATGGCGATCCACAAGGTTGGATACTTAAAGCTGAGAAGCAAAGCTGGGAATCAAGGCCGGCCTGTGAAGGGCCAGGGCCAGCCCTCCAGGGCCCGGGATAAGAAAAACATCTGTTTTTCAAAGCCTGAACCGAGAGCACCAGGGCCAGGGCCGGCCCTTCAGGGCCCAGAAGTTACTATTCCAAATTTTAATTATTTTTCCTCCGTTTTTTTGTTGGGATCCGTACACGCAGCAGAATTAAAATATTTACGAATCCCATCCGAGGATCGGTCAACCACGTTTAAATCAAGGTTCGTTAGAAACCATACCTATGCGAAAACTTGAGTACGTCTCGTTCTAATTTGAACACGTGGGCTACCTCCTCCGCGAACTCGTGTTCACCTCTATTTCACGTTCAGCTTGGACGAGGTCTGGTAATTCGATTATATCTCTCAAACCAGAAATCGGATTGAGGTGCAACAAATTTTGTATATAACTAGACTCCCAATGCGTCATTTTTATATAAAATTCAAGCCCAAAAGAGTTCAAATCAAGGCTCTATGAATTGTGGAAGGTGATAGTGAAATTCACGCCACTCAGCAAACCAAGCTTCGGTATTTTGGGTGTATCTCCCAATCTACACATCCAATTGTGCTGAAACTAGTGCCATTTGAAACTAGACTCAAAATTCGTTCCATCAAGCTTTGAACCAACCAAAACGAAGTTCAGACCAGGGAGATAATGCCTTCGAAAGTTGACACTCGAAATTCTAGAACTATTTCAGCATAGGCTCGGTTTTCTCGATCACCAGGAGCAGAATCTATGAATCTCCTCCCTCTACCGGTATCCACACCGAATAGCCTCGAACACGGATAGCAGCGTGCTAGCCCCTTTAGTATTCTCGCGTCTCCTCTTTTTCTCTCTAGGGTTTCTCGTGGCTTTTTCTAATTCATCCGTTGTATAATACGACTAGATCAATATCTATTATAGAGTTTCTAAAACCCTAATAAGCCGTATAAAAATATTCAAAATTAATCCAATCAATTTTGAAATTCGAATTTCAATTAAAATAATATATTAATTAAATCTATCAAATAGATCTAATCTAATATATTTATTAATCCGAATTATAAGCCTACATATTTAATTATTCTTTATAAATTAAATATAAGATATGATACCTTTTTATTTAATTAAATATGAGATACTATATCTCAATTTAATTAAATCTGAGATACTATATCTTTATTCGAAAATTGAATCGAGATACAATATCTCAATTTATTATAGTTATTTAATTTATTAAAAAATTAAATACTACATATTATAATAATATTATCTATAAATAATATCATTATTAATTTCAAATTTAATAATATATATATATATATATTCATCCTGGATTAAATATAGTATTAAT
The DNA here is from genome assembly GCA_019022615.1 of Acacia melanoxylon. Classification (NCBI taxonomy): domain Eukaryota; kingdom Viridiplantae; phylum Streptophyta; class Magnoliopsida; order Fabales; family Fabaceae; genus Acacia; species Acacia melanoxylon. The sequence goes on along the minus strand of JAFJYJ010000033.1, from coordinate 6,601,431 downwards.
TAAATCTTAGACATATCTAAGATTCAATGAATCTGGACACATTTGCTCGTGTTGGGCTATTCTTGTGTGCGACCTTGCAGGCCCACATGAGATTGGTAGCGGGCCAATACAGTACCAGCCCACAAGTCGCAAGCGGCCTCTAGCAAGACATTGCGACTACCCAATTCATATGGGGATCGATGATACGATACTACCTATCGTACAACCATGTCACGTCCCTTTTGTCACGCGATAATTTTGTCAAGGATGAGGCATGGATAATGTCAACCTCCTTTTCTTGACCATTACTTTCTTGATTCCTGAGTAGTCTAATTGTAATGGAAACTCCTTTCCATTGTAGTATGACCATACGTTTCTCAGACTCACTCATCGAGGGGCCCAGTATTATCTCTCTACAAATGTGAGGGACAAATTCCATCTTGACCATTCACATTCCTCTGCATGAGAACCACTGATCCCGATCCAAGCCTTTATCATTACCCGGTCAAAGGTGACTTTTGACTAAGTCAAAGATCAGCGACTCATCATGTAGGAATCCATGATGATCTCAGGTCAAAGGGCGTTGTGACGCGGTTATACATGAGATAAGCTTATGACTAAATCCATGCAGCTTTCTCATAGTGGGTCGGTCCAAAGACCTTGTACTCCTACAAGTGCCCATGACTTTGATTCGTATCTCCATACCTCATCAAAGTCATACTGGTCTTATTTCATCTTCGCTCCCGTGTAGATGACCGACCAGGGACATTTAGTATAATCTATAAGATATATCCAATGATCAGTTATCACTATAAACATGCAAATGAAATGATAACTAAAGGAAAATGACTTGCCCCTATGGCATAATTTCCAACAGACTCCCACTTGCACTAGGCGCAATCATTAATTACTCTAATTCCCATTGCCCTAACATGACGCTCATGTTTTGCTTGTGCAAGCGGCTTAGTAAGAGGATCAGCATTATTGTCTTCTCCTACTACTTTGCATATATATATATATATATTATATCACCTCTATCATTGATTTCTCTGATAAGATGAAATCGCCTGGGTATATGTTTGGTCCTTGATGTGACTTAGGCTCCTTGGTCTGTGCAATAGCGTGCCACTATTGTCACAGAACAAGTTTATTGGATTTGAGATGGTAGGAACCACCCCAAGTTCATTAATGAACTTTCTAATCCAAAAGGCCTCCTTAGCTACATCCGATGCTGCTATATACTCAGTTTCTATCGCAGAATCAGTTACAGTGCTCTGCTTGGAGCACTTCTAGCTTACCGCACCACCATTCAACTGGAATACATATCCTAATTGCGATCTTAGATTTATCTTGGTCAGTTTGGAAACTTGTATCTGTGTGACCAATCACACAGAGCTCATCTTCCAACCCACCATATACCAAGAATAAGTCCTTCTCAAGTACTTAAGAATATTCTTGACAGCAGTCCAGTGACCATCACCGGGATCTTGTTGATATCTGCTGGTCATACTCAAGGCAGATAACACATCCGGTCAAGTACATAACATGGCATACATGATAGATCCAATGGCGGAAGCATATGGAATCATACTCATGCGATCTCTTTGATCTTGTGTGCTAGGACACAGATCCTTACTGAGATGGATGCCATGAGACATGGGCATGTTACCCCTTTCAGAATCCTGCATACTGAATCTATGCAGTATCTTGTCTATGTATGTGCTGTGATTTAGGCCTATCAGCCTCTTGGATCTATCTCTATAGATCCTTATCCCTAGGATGTAAGTGGCTTCGCCTAAATCTTTCATTAAGAAAGACTTTCCTAACCAAGACTTGACACTCTGCAAGGTAGGAATGTCATTCCCAATGAGTAGGATGTCATCGACATAAAGCACTAGAAATACAATTGTGCTCCCACTAACCTTCTTGTAAACACAAGGTTCATCTATGTTTTGAATGAATCCAAACTCTTTGACTACTTCATCAAAATGATGATTCCAGCTTCGAGATGCTTGCTTCAATCCATAAATGGATCTTTGAAGCTTACAAACTTTACAAGAGTCCTCTGGACGCACAAAACCCACAGGTTGTGTCATGTACACATCCCCAAGGAGCTTTTCGTTAAGGAAGGCTGTTTTGACGTCCATCTGTCATATTTCATAGTCATAATATGATGCAATGGCAAGAAGGATTCTGATGGATTTGGCGATTGCAACTGGTAAAAGGTTTCATCATAGTCCGCACCATGAGTTTGAGTGAATCCTTTTACTACCAGTCGTGCCTTGAAGATATTTACTTTGCCATCCATGTCAGTTTCCTCTTTGAAAACCCACTTGCACCCAACGGTTTCTATACCTTCAGGTGGATCGACTAAGGTCTATACCTTATCATCGTACATGGATTGCATTTCAAACTTCATGGCATTTAGCCATCTTTCGGAGTTTGGTCCCACCACGGCCTCTCGATAGGTAGTTGGCTCATTCTGCTCAATGAGCAAAACATCACGACTTCCAGTAATCAGAAATCCATATCTCTGAGGCTGTAGCCATGTTCTATCGGACCTTCATGGGCCTTGTGTCACATGAGTAGGCTCATCAACTTGTTGTGAGTCTTCTCCAATTTCCATCTGTGGTTCTACATTGTCTTGTGACTCTCGAACTTCTTCGAGGTTCACCTTACTCCCACTAGTTCTTTTAGAGATAAACTCTTTTTCCAAAAAGATACCATTACGGATAACAAACACTTTGTGATCTGTGGGATTGTAGACATAGTATCCCTTAGTTTCCTTAGGATACCCCACAAAAAGGCATTTTGAGGATCTTGATGATAATTTATTAGAGGCTTGGTGTTTAACGTAAACCTCACATCCCCAAATTTTAAGAAAAGACAAACTGGGTTTCTTCCCAGTCCATATCTCATATGGTGTCTTTTCAACTGCCTTTGATGGAACACGATTTAGTGTGAACGCAGCTGTTTCTAGGTTATGGCCCCAAAAAGAAGGTGGAAGATCTGTTTGACTCATCATAGATCGAACCATATCTAATAGAGTTCGATTCCTCCGTTCAGAAACACCATTCCATTGAGGTGTTCCTAGAGGAGTAAGTTGTGAACTGATCCCACAACTCCTAAGATGGTTAATGAACTCTTGGCTCAAATATTTACCACCTCGATTGGATTGAAGGGCTTTAATTGTTTTGCCAAGTTGATTTTGCACTTCATTTTGGAATATTTTGAACGTTTCAAAAGATTCAGACTTATATTTTATTAGATAGATATAGCCATATATACTAAAATCGTCTATAAATGTAATGAAGTACAAATGACCTCCTCTGGCAGAAATACTCATTGGTCCACAGACATCAGTATGGATGAGGTCCAATAAATCAGTGGCCCTATCACTACGCCTAGTAAAAGGTGCCTTTGTCATCTTTCCCAATAAACAAGATTCATATGTATCAAATGATTCAAAATCAAATGAGTTAAGAAATCCATCTTTATAGAGTTTCAAAATGCGTTTCTCATTTATATGACCTAGATGACAGTGCCATAGGTAGGTCAGATTCAAATCATTTGACTTGATCCTTTTGGTAGTCTGTCATAGATATGTCCATTCAATTTTCTATTGTCCTTTGGACTCTGCACATTTATACAAATGTGAGAACCACATGCAGTATCTAATACCCATGTTGAGGAAGTAGATAAGTGAATATCTATGACGTAGATACCTAAATCGATAGCCCCGCTATCCTTCTTGTTCTTTTCCAGATCTTCAAGGTAGAGTTTGCAATTCCTCTTCCAATGACCAATTTCATTGCAGAAGAAGCAGACCCCATCCTTCAGAGGTTTTTCCTTTTTGGCTTCAGGCTTAGATTCGGGCATGTTTGACTCATTGAGCCATTACCCCATCTTTTGCCCTTGCCTTTATTTTCATACCCTTTCCTTTCTGAATGGACAAAACAGTGTCGGGTCTCTTCTTAAGGCTCTGCTTAGCAGTTTTGAGCATCCCATGCAATTCAGAAATTGATTCCTCCATGTTGTTCATGTTATAGTTCATGATAAACTGGTCATAACTATCCGGGAGTGAGTTCAAGATCATATCTATAGCTAACTCCTGGGAGATGGGGAATCCAAGCCTTTCAAGGTGATCAATGTAGCCTTTCATTTTCAACAAATGAGGACTAACTGATTCACCTTCAGCCATCTTGCAAGAAAATAAGGCCTTTGTGGTCTCACACCTCTCTTGCCTTGCCTGTTGCTGGAACATTTCCATTGGATGATCAATCATCTGAGAGACCTCCATATGTTCCAAATCTCCATCGAGGTCCGAAATCATAGTGGCGCATCGGGCATCCTCAGATCCGTAGAGTCATCCTTATGCTTCGTATAAGCATCAGTCTGAGCTCTTTGATCAGTAGCTGCAGGCTCATCAAGAATGAGTTGATCGATGAGATACTACTTTCTTTTGTGTTTAGGATCAATGCTTAAGTTTCCAAACAAGTCAAGAAGGTTTGTCTCATCGAGTTCGTCCTTCTCAAGGACTGATCGCATTGATGGTGTTGTGGCTTTACTATTGCTAGTCTACATGATTCTACAACTAAAAGATATACAAAGTTTAATTAGTAACCTCCCACTGAATTAATAACCCTCATTATAATTAGTGGGCTAAGATCCATATTTGGCTTAAATTTAAGTCCGCTTTGTGACGCTTAAAATCAAGTTATTTAGGTAGGCAAGCTCTTTGCCAATTACATCACATGTAACTCTTAGATCTTTATGGGATTCGATCATCATATGATTTGGCATGTTTAATCTCATCTAATGCCTTGAGATCCAAAGCCGTTTTGATAATCTCAATTAAGTCAAGACAATAATGAATGTTGAGTATCACCATTACTCACTCTTGTCGCACCAAGATAACTCAAATGCATCAACTTTGGTGGAACATACAAATGGGCGATCGAGGTTTTGACAAGTATTCATTTATTGATGGCATTATGACTTAAGATTTTATTTAGAGGGTATTATTGGTATAATCTAATTAATCCTATTAATTCTGTTGGTTATGATTAGTTTTGATGATGCCTTATATAGATGTCATTATTAAAAGCAAAAAGATTGAGTAATATAGTTATCTCCTACATTGACTAACTGCTATATTTAATGTAGATTAATCCAAGTTGAATTATAGAGATTAATCAAGAAGGAGATATTGAAGAAGATTATTCCAAGTTGAACTATAGAGATTGACCAAGAAAGGAGGCTAAAGAAATAAGAACTTGCACTATATGTTCTTATATGTGATACTGGAAATCTCCATGATCAAACTGAAGTTGGAATGTAGCTTCATCATATTTGAGCTACAGAGGAGTATACATGAATAGTGCTGATACGAAAAGTCTACACATTAAATTCAGAAACAAGTTTAGCATAGGCTCGGCTCTATGGATATAGAAGAGAAGATATTGAGGAACTAGCAAAGAATAATGAGTACAAGTTGAATGACAGAGAATGATCAAGAGAAGAGAAGAAAGAAAGAATTGAATTGTGGAAAATGATCAAGAGAAGAGAAGAAAGAAAGAATTGAATTATGGACAATGATCAAGAGAAGAAGAGAAGAGAGAAAGAGTTGAATGATGAAGAATGATCAAGTTGGGAGATGGAAAAAGGAAGAACTTGTTGAAAGGAATGAAGATATCATTATTCAAGTTCTTATATTGATGCTAGATGCCTCCAAGAGCATATGGAAGTTGGAATGACTCAATTTAGAGTTAAAAAAAGGAAAAATCAACTCCAGGATGAGAAAACTCGAGTAAAGAACTCAATACTCGAGTTTAGGAGTCAACACTCGAGTATGTTCATCAATACTCGAGTATTGAAGTGTTTTTAGCATCTCTGGGGTCTCTGGACTAGGAATACTCGAGTATCTAAGTCAATACTCGAGTATGCAGTGTCTTTAGCATTTTTGGCCTCTCTGGACTAGCAATACTTGAGTATCCAAGTCAATACTCGAGTATGCAACGGTGATCAGCTCTGTTTCACGTTCAGCACGGGCGACGTCTGGTAATTTGATGATATCTCCTAAACCAAAGATCTGATTGAGGTGAAATCAGTGGCCTATGAAACTAGACTCCCAATGCGTCATGTTGATATAAAATTCAAGCCCAAAGGAGTTCATATGAGAGAGATATGGATTGTGGAAGTTGAAAGATAAATTCACGCCACACAGCAAACCAAGCTTCAATGTTTTGAGTGTAACTCACAAACTACAAATCCGATTGAGCTGAAATTGGTGGCATATGAAAGTAGACTCACATTGCTTTCCATGAAGAGTTGAACAAACCAAAACGGAGTTCAGACCAGGGAGATATGACCCTCGAAAGTTGATGGTTAGTTCAACAAAGGTCAATACTCGAGTATGTAAGTTCAATACTCGAGTTTCCATCAGACAGAGAGCAACTTGAAGGTTGGCGAGAAGCAATACTTGAGTGAATACTCGAGTATCCAAGTAAAGTATTGAATACTCGAGTTTCCAAATGAATACTCGAGTATTCGTCGCTGGTTCAGAAAACGAGGTTCTCTAACGGCTATATTTCTTCATCCAACGGTCATATATTGATCTCTACCTATAAAAGAAGTCAGATTCAAGACAGAAGAAGAGACACAAGCCTACAACTTCAAAATGCTCATACTCGATCTTCATCTTATTTTACTCTCTTTTTCCAAATGTTTACATAGTTTATCGAGAGAGAGTGAAATTATTTGTAATGCACTTCAAAGTGTTTATTCATCTACTTCGAGAGAGAAGAGTCATTGTAAACATCCTATCATTCTATTCTGTGAGATACTCAAGATTGGGTGATCTTGAGTGGGAAACACATTGTGTTGATTACAGCTTGTAAGGGGAGTGAATCCTAGTAAGAGGATTACTTCAAGTACAGAGTGTGTAATCAAGCAAGTGTATTGATTACAATTTGAAATGGGGAGTGAATCATAGTGAGATGATTACTTCAAGTACAGAACGTGTAATCGTGTTGAAAGAAGATAGTGGATTGAAAATCTCAAGTGAAGCTTGGGGACTAGACGTAGGTCAAAGATTGGGCCGAACCAGTATAAATCTCAGTTTGCATATTCTCTTCCCTTATCTCTTATATTTCCAACATATATATATATATATATCTGAATATGCATACATGTTTTAATGATTGACTTTTGTTTTATCAATTATTACTGTCATCCAAACTGCTTTCAATAAGTTGTGAAAAGATTTTCAAAGTTCCTAAAGTTTTAATTAGACACCCAATTCACCCCCCTCTTGGGTGATAGCCAGGACTTTCAAATTCTACTTATATGAATGTAATCATTATTGTATCTCATATAATATCTAAATTAATTATGAGTGATCTAATCAAATCATAATTAAAACTCAAAATTAATCATGCAGTGATCAAATCAAGACATAATTAAAACTGTGACACAACATGGCTCATACTTAACCTAAAATCCTCTCAAGCCAATGAGGGGACTTCTCTAAATAAGAAAAGAGAAATACATAGGAGAAACCTCATTTAACATACGAGGGGAATGAGATGAGAAGAGAATGTACATCAAGAATATTTAGAGAGAGGCATGGCACGCAGGCCATATTTAAATAATACAACACTTGTAAATTCTAGAGCCATGTTGTTCACCATACCCAAACAACATTTGAAAGGTAAATCACAATATATATTAATATTATAGAGTTTAAATTCTCTAATTTAAACTATATTATATATAATATAATATAATATAACATCATGATTTAAATTCTCGCGCTACGAACAGTTAGCCGCTAAGAACAAAACCCTAATATTTTGAAAAGACATAATCTTTTCAAACCTTTCGAAGTGGTCGACCAGTGTTACCTGATCGTTCAAACTCGGGTCGTCAAATGTTACTAGAACGTCCGAGCATCATTCGACACCTGTGTGTCCAAAACATGAGAAAGATCGATGTCCGATCTGAATGCTTCAGAACATGAACGATCCGCGAGCGTTATGAATGTCCGACCCCATCACATCCAATATCCGTCCTGAACGATTCAGAACGTAACAGATCTAAATGCGCGAACGTCACATATCTGAATGTGACCACCGGTTTTGATTTGAATGTTTCAGACCCACATGAAAACTGCCGCAAATCCGATCTGAACGATTCAGAATCGGCCGCAACAACGGACTAGCTATTCATAGAAACCCTAACACGAGTTTTCAATTTAAACACATAACAGGATTCGACTTTTAACATATATATCACATACATATGATCACACGAATAAACCTAATTTAAACGCTTGGTTGACCTGGCTTTGATACCATTGTTGGGACCCGTACACGCAGCAGAATTAAAATATTTACGAATCCCATCCGAGGATCGATCAACCGCGTTTAAATCAAGGTTCGTTAGAAACCATACCTATGCGAAAACTTGAGTACGTCTCGTTCTAATTTGAACACGTGGGCTACCTCCTCCGCGAACTCGTGTTCACCTCTATTTCACGTTCAGCTTGGGCGAGGTCTGGTAATTCGATTATATCTCTCAAACCAGAAATCGGATTGAGGTGCAACCAATTTTGTATGAAACTAGACTCCCAATGCGTCATTTTGATATAAAATTCAATCAGATTTAGGTTCATTGGTAAATTGTGTGAGATTATTGGAGTCTCCTTAGAAAAAACTTGATTTTAAATGGATTTATGTCATGTGAGGTTTTTAGAGCCTCCTCAAACTCACATCGATTATTCTTCTGTGTGAGGTTTTGATAATCTCCTCATGAAGTTTAATCCAAAAGCCTTTCAAGAAGTCATCTTTACCTCAAATAAAAAAATAAAAACCAATAAAAAAATGTTTTCCCAAATAAATTAAATAATCATTTTCCTAAAAATACCAAATAAGTGACATGCCATTCTACCCTCAAACTACGTAGGCCCTAGGTCATCTTCTTAGGTCAAGTTCAATTTGTAAATAAAAATATTTTCCCTTATTTCTTTTTGTTTTCCCTTTTTTTATATAAATAAACATTCTTCTTTTCTTTAGTTTTCATTCCATTTATTTTTGTAAATATTTTGTTTTATTTCTTTTTTCTGTAATTATGAAAAAACTAAAATGCCATATTTATTTTTTTAAAAAGGTTTTCAAAATTATCATATTTTAAAATTTTGGTGACAGCTCCATATTTTCCAAATTTTGAGCAGTACGTATGGTGTACTTTTCTGCAATATGAGGTTAGGATGTTTGTTTCTACGGGAGGTTACATTGTTGACATTATGGAATAACTTGTCGGAAATAATTTGGTTACTGCACTAAAATTCATTATCCTTGCGAATCTAATTATTACTTGTATTTCTTCTTCTTCGCGTCCAACTTGTGCATTTTTGGTTTGATTCTCATTCCCAAACAAGCATGCGCTTTGTGGCTCTAATTCTTTAATGCCTATTTAGAGGATAAAATCATCAAACCAGTATATAAAGCCATAAACTCTTCTGTAGCTTAAGGCAAAATTGTTACTACCTTCAGTCCTAAATATAGAACTGAAGGAGTACTACATATCAACGCTCGCACATCTAAAGACATGATAAATATTAGTAAAAACTGTGAGGCAAAAAAAAAATTGCTTAAATGAGAAGGTGGCATGCCACCGTGCTTTTTGTTCAAAAAATAGAGATAAACAGGAATAAAACTCTATATTCCAAAAAAGAAGGAATGGATTACAACAAAGAGGTCCCACCTTTCATTTAACACTGAGTATACATCTAGGTGTCGACTTCGATTTTCCTTTTTAGGTTAAGTCTCCCCTTGGTTCTATTGTTTAATTTTGTCTATTACATGACTTTCATGCAAAGTTTCATGAGGTTGAAAACAAAAATTTTGTTTAATTGTTACGGAAACTCGTAACTTCTTACGGCCCTCATGAATTATTAACCTTAACTCATTACGTTAATTAGTTATTAATTATTAATCTGTAACTCTGTATGGTGCTCATGAGAATTCATAACGATTTATAATATTCATGAGCTTCAGAATTACTCGTTAAAACAACTATTAGGGATTAGGATAACTTAATAACACAACTATTGGAGATTAGGATTACCTTAGATCACTTGAAGACCTCAATGTTGTTGATGTCCTCTAACGTTGATCCACATGGTTATCCCTCGATTGCAACGAGAACTCCTTCTCTTGAAACCTCTCACTCCTTGGATGCTTGCTAGGTGAAGACAAAGTTGAGGTTTGGTTTCCTTGGGTTTTTCTCTTTTCAAGAAGATGGTGGTTTCTTAGGATTAGGTGAAAGATAGGAGGAGAAAGATCAATGGAATCTTGCCCTTATGGATAGCGCCCTTTTCTCTCTAAACCTTGGTGAAGATCGAAATTTAGAGAGTACAAAAGCTTCCTGTTTTTCACCTAGAAAAACGTGCAAGAGAGATGCATACATAAAATCAGCACTTTATAAGAGTCTAACCATAATTTAAGTACTTACAAGAAAGGCCCAATCCAAGCTTGAATTGGAAAATCCAAATCACAATGAATTAAATTCATATATTGATTGATTGATTGATTGAATTTAAGATGATGAATCACATTTATATTTTGATTGATTGATTGAATCAATCATTTAAGATGATGGATCACATTTATTTTTTGATTGATTGATTGAGTCAACCATTTAAGATGATGGATCACATTTATATCTTAATTGATTAATTAAATAATAATTTAAGATGATGGATCACATCCATCTCTTAAACTAAAATTTAAAACCATTTTTTAATTCAATCCTCATTTATTATTTCTCCTATCTTTATCCAATCATTCTTGGATATATATTTTTATATGTGTGTGTGTGTGTGTTAGATAATTCATAATTATCTTTTATAACCTAACCTTTTGAATTTAAATTTAAATTTAAATTTCAAACTTAAATTCAAAATTCGAATTTCAAATTCAACTTGGCCTAAGACTCTATTGAGTCTTCCAACACATTTAGGCCTTTTTGTAGAGAAACTGATTTCCCACTCGAGACCATCTATGTGACGCCATTTTCCTCTTAATTGGGCTTGAAGTCCTACTCCAAACCAATTACACCTTTACTCTTGATAAAGCCCAATAACAATTATTGGCCCAAGTTTGCTAATTTTAAGCAATCAGGAATAACCTTTGTGTGTGACTCATTAGGCCCAATTAGTCACTGACATAAATAAACTTGAACCAATTAAAACTCCTTTAACATGCCCAATTTATTTAATGACCTCATAAGACACTAGCAATGCTCTGCGGCCCCAGAACTAATTGAGTTGATCAAGTGATCTACCTTTCATATTTGTATACCGTGCAGGCATCATCCCTCACATCGTCATTCACATTTAGTCCAGAGCAAAGATAAAGTATCATCTCTCTTAATTGACTAAATATAGCTATTTCACAGAACTAAGAATCTTCTTATATTAACTCTATAATGGATAATGACTTTTCATGATCACTTGTTGTGCGCACAGACTCTCGAGTTAATTAGAAGCTATCCAAGCTCTACCGGTCTTATGAATGACTAATCCCTTGTAGGGCATTGTGAGTCCTCTCAACATATCCATCTGTACTTATGTATTCAAGTTACACCCAAGAGTACACTGTTCTCCCCATTTTCAGGTAGGCACCAACTAGCAATTTTCTCCTTTTTATGCTTCTCCAATTTTTTATGATACTATGATAAAATACATGTAAATTAATTTTAAAATAACACAATTTGAGATTTTTATATATTTATTTCATAAATTTGTTTATTCCAATAATATGAAATTTGAAAATCACCTAAGATTTTCAAATTTGAAATTTAACAAAATCATAACTTCTTAATTTATGATGGCTAGGTCAACTCATTAACCGAATCTCCAAATGATGGGAGAAAAATTTACAAATTTATCATTATTTTCATATCATTATAAAATTAAAATCAATACTAAGTAAAGATATAAATGAATAAAATGATGTAATTTATTAAAAAGGAGAAAATTAAGGAAACCCAATTATTCAAACTTTAAGATAAGAGGCTCAAAAAATTGATCCGCCATGGTACTCTAATTTTAACAATTAGGAAAGGACCAAAATAAAAATTTGCGTTAATAACTTAATATGTTGAAGAAAATTTAAATTATATTTTTTATTTAATTTTAATTACTAACGAACGATTATTATTTTCATTTAAAATTATAATAATAATTTTGTGATGAAAAATAAACTTATCTTATAGACATTCTCATTTTTTTTATCTCACTCACACTCCGGGAAGTGGTGAGACTCGGTGGCTGCAATATCCATAACCCTTTTGTGCCCCTATTTTCACCATAGAGAGTGAAGAGTCGATGTGAGGATTGGGCATTGTCAACTGGAGAGACAACCGTCGTTGCCGTTTCAGATGTGGGTTGTGGCAGAGAGTCTGTCGTTGCCATTTCAGGTGTGGGTTGTGGTAGAGAGTAGCATTCATCAATTATGTTGTTTTGCCCTAGTGTAGATTTTGGCCGTCTATTTGTGTTTGCCCTAGTGTGGTTGCATCATGAGCGTCTTCTTCTTGAAACGGAAAGATGAGATTATTTGAATTCTTGGAATTTATAGGGAAAAGTAATTCGGTTGTATCTTGATTACTAGCCGTTGTTAATCGGTTCTTTTACCTTCAAACTTTCCTCAATTTCTCTCTCTCTCTCTCATATCTTGCCTATTCTAGTTCTTTTGACTTTCAAATCTTACTAGCAGTTGCTTTAGCTCCCTTGATTTTATTCTCCATCTTGATTTTCAAACCCCCTACCAAATATTTTTCTCTCAGATCCTCCATGCTTTTATTCTATTATACTCCTCCCTTATTGATTTTGTTCGTGTTGCTTCTTTAGTACTCGATTTTCTCTCCTCCTCATCACTCATCTTTTAGTGCAACGATGGAGACTAAACTTCAACCCATGGAAAGCAGATTCCTACAGGAGGATAGCAGTGTGGGTAAGGATTCTGGATTTGCCAATGGAGTTTTGTATGGTGGAATCATTGGGTATAATAGGAAACATGATCAAGAAAATGATTAAAATAAATCGTTCAACATCAATCTATGACAAAAGAGCATTTCCACGTATTTGTGTCGAGGTTAATCTCCAACAGCCTCTGTTGCCGGTGTTTAGTGTGTTTGGTGAGGATAAACAACTAGCTTACTAGAGCTTACACCTAGTTTGTTTTGGTTATGGCATTATGGTCACGAACAGAATGGATGCCTCGAAGTGGTGGGAAGTGACGGTGTTCATGTGACGAGGATGACGCTGGCTGATCTTAGTAACTAGTAAGGAAGAAAAATAGAGTATACGAGTGCTCACATCGACGAGAATGGAGGTTGATACTCACAGGAAGGTAAAACAATGCATGAGGGTTTAAGGAAAGCAAGCGACAGGGGGTGACACTAGTGGGGGTAGACGAACGAGATTGGGGGCTTGAAAGTCGGAGTTAGTGAGGGTCTGTGGAAAACAGAGCAATGGGTTTCAAGAGTTGGGCACAGAGGCAGCGTCTGAGTTTGCAAATTACGCATATGGAGATTTCAAGAACAGAGGGGACTTGCTCGAGCAACTGCTTATGCTTGCTCGGGCAAGCTTCTCAAGAATCAATTGAATATGTTTTTCGTCACTGATGCTCGAGCAAGGGTCCTTTGCCTTCTCGAGCATGGTGCTCGAGCATGAAAATTTTCATGCTAGGGCAGCCCTTTCATTAGATAGTGGAAAAGGCTTCTAATCGCTGATGCTTGAGCATGTCATCATTCTTGCTCGAGCAAGACTTAGTCAGAGGCGAAAGTTTGGGAAACAGCGATACTGCTCGAGCATTATTTTCTCTTGCTCGAGCATGATTTTATTCATGCTCAGGCAAGGTCCATTTTGAGACGAGAAAGCAAGTTGCTCGACTTTGCTCGAGCAACTTCTTTTTGCCTGCTTGAGCATGGTACTAAAGCATGCTTTCTCGTTTATGCTCGAGTATGACTCTTAAGTGGAAGGTGCTCGAGTAGGCTGTATTTTATGTATATCATGCTCGAGCATGATGTTCTAGTCAACAAAGTTATCCCTTCGCTCGATGTTGCTCGAGCAAGCTTGTATGCTCTGCTTGAGCATGCCTTTCCTGGAACACAAGATTTTCCTTGTACCCATCATTGCTCGAGTATGACTTTATGCTCTGCTCGAGCAAGCTTACCTGAGATGCCTTATTAGTGTAGTTATGCTCGGGCATGCTCTCTTGAATACTCGAGCAAGGCTTTTCTACTTCCCTTTTTTTTGCTCCTGTCTTGATGCTGCTCGAGCAAGTCAAATATCTTGTTCGGGCATGATTACCAAAATCTGATGATGCTCGGGCAAGTGCCAACATGCTGCTCGAGCAACCTATGACTTTCTCAATTCAAAACCTTAGAACTTGTGATCATCAAAACACTGCAAACTAACAACAAGTGTGGGGCCACATAGGAAGACAAGGAGGTGCCACACATATATGTCCATTCAGGGGAGAATATCTAAAAAAGTTGAAGAAAAGTACAAAAGAAAGCACTTGGATGACTAGGCGGGACCCAGCGTGGACCGGTAGAAGATGATTGGACCGGATAAAGTGGAAAAGACAAGGGAAAAGTGAGAGGACAGATTTGGTGGGCCCAAAGTGGCGCCACCCAGACCCCATAATTATTAAAAACCTGCTTGAAGAAAAAGAAAAGCAGAATCAGTCAAAAAGTCAAGCTGTGGGTCCCACTTGCTAGATAAAAGGGGAATAAATAAGATAAATTGGAAAAATAAAATAAAAATCATGAAATCTGATTTGTGGGGTCCAGAAGGTGCCTCCCTAGCCCTAGGAAGAGTCTAGAAAACTTGGGGAAAGAGAAAAGAATAATAAAGAAGTTTCGGGACAAAATTGGTAATTTTCATTAATTTTGGGCCAAAGTAGGTAATTTTCCCCAAATGTAAAGTAAAAATCTAGATATTTTCCAAGGGGAGGCGCCACTTGGAAGATTCAGGAGCTCTATGGATTTTTCTTGAAGATAAAGTCAAAAGTCAGATGAATTCCATTAATTACTGGATAGGGTTTTACCCCAGTTATTCGGGACTGATCAGTTACCTTTACTATTATTAAATACACATACTCTCTCTCTCCTAAACCAAGGCAGCACGAAATTTTCCAGAGGAAGAGAGAGAAAGGTTCAGCCAATCTCCATATCTAGAAACAAGGTCCAAGCTCCTAAGATCATTAACCGAACTTCTGATTCAGGTAAACACCGAAAAACCCTAACCTTTGAACTTGAACTTGTGATTTTCGTTCAAGGGGTTAGGACATGGTGTTGCAATCTGATTTTGGTGTTCTTGATGGTCTAAATGTGTTTAAAACGTGATTTTTTATGGGATTAAGTTGTAGATTAGGTTTCTGAACTCAAAATCACCGAAAAACCTTAGAAAACAAGTTTGCTGTTGATTTTGGAAATCCTAGCAGCGAACCTTCAACTCGGTACTAAAAATAGTAAATGGATTCGGTTTAATCTGAAGTTTTCAGGTGGATATTAGACATCGAGGGCTTCACCGTGATGTATATTTTTGTGTCTTTTGAGTTTTTCTACTAAGAGATAAAAATTTCTAAACTTGAACCAGGAAGCAACCAGGCGAATCTGGACTAGAGAGTGATATATTGGCTACACGCCTCAGATGAAGCTTATACAATGCAATGTGTTGCCAAAAGGTGCTCCAACTCTCGGTGTAAAAGGATTATGATACGAATATACAGTGGGTAAGGAGACCTACTAGATTTTATGTTAATAAGTTTGATAAGTGTTCAATGAGAAGCCTTAAGTCCTGTGGAAACTGAGATGTCCATAGGCCGGCAGAAACCTACTAAACCATGAATATTGGGCAAAATGCCGAAGAGATTGTAAACCTAAGAGTTACGAGCAGTATCCTGGAATGGTTTGACAAATGAAATGGAATGGATTGATTGTCCTATAGATGGCTTAAGTAGCCAAGGATAGAGCCTGAGATGTAAATTGGAGTCGATGACCTTCTATGTCAGTTGTCTGGTTCCTAGTACATATTGAATTTTGAACTTGCCAATGCACCTGCTATATTATGAATTTTTGAAACCGAACTTTTCTTAATGAAATATTTTTAATGAAATGTTTTCTATGGAATTTGGAATCAATTTAAAGTGGTTGTTTTTGAACTATGTTGTCTCATAGATAGGGTCCTAACGGAGCCTAGATTTGAAATTTGAAATTGAAATTGTGAACTATGTTTATGGTGGAAGCAGTACGAAACTGGAAGAGGCTAGAAACTGTTGTAAACATACTCAGTTTGATGGATCTTGCCATATGTGTTTGAAATGTTTTGAAATCACAGGGCATTGTTGAAATTTTTAGGGGATTAGTTTTTGAGAGGCTGATACTCACACCAGCAGTGCATGCACCAAATCTGGGTAGTTTCGCCTTGTAAGGGCATGTGTTTTGCCTTGTCTGGCCAGCACTCACACAGGCATTTGGAGTAGGGCTCCGTGGACGATGGTCCTTTGTCCAGGGTATGGGATTCCAGTGGGTGTCCTGTTATTGTATGTGCCAGTGCGGACACTGGGTCCCGGGAAGGGACGAAAACTCTCCCACATTGGCCGACAAGTGCAGTGGTTCGTATATGAAAGGATTGGGATGTACCGCTATATTGAAAGATTGAAGTGGTGGTGAGATCTTTTGAATGTTGAATTTGTGAAATGAATAATCCCGCTCAATAATATATGCCGGTAGTGAATGTTTTCTGAAAATAGTCTGGCAGTGGACACCGCATATAGTGCAACCTTACCACTAACTCTTCCTCTGAGCACATCTAGCACTTTCTCCAAGCATGCCTAGCATGCCCTCCATGTTCCATTGACTTGTGGGCCAAGTTCTCCTTGCTTGTTGGCCAAGTTGTTGCTTGCCTCACCTATTATGCCCTTGACTTCTCGTATTTCCGTTCTCATCATCATTATGTTGGCCAACATGGAGAAAAAGAGGGGAGAGGCCGAACACATAAGAAGAAAGAGAGGGAGGGAGAGCAAGAAGGGAGAGAAAACCCCCCGGACGCGATTTTACCGTAATTTGACGTTTCTTATACCCGAGGCCTTCTCTAACATTGTATCTTCTTGGTACTCAGCACCATTGCTACCGTTGTGGTTTGTTGTGTTGGAAATTATGCCCTAGAGGCAAGTCACTGTACTTTAAACGTTAATGTCATTTAAAGTATTCTCCATTTAGTTATTATTTCATTTGCATGTTTATAGTGATAACTGTATCCCTGGATATATCTTAAAGATTATCCTAAATGTCCCTGGTCGGTCTTCTACGCGGGAGCGAAGATGAAATAAGACGAGTATGACTTTGATAAGGTATGGAGATACGAATCAAAGTCATAGGCACTTGTAAGAGTACAAGGTGCTAGACCGACCCATTATGAGAAAGCTGCATGGATTAAGTCATAAGCTTTTCTCATGTATAACCGCGTCACAATGCCCTTTGACCTGAATCATCATGGATTCCTACATGATGAGTCGCTGCTCTTTGACCTAGTCAAAAGTCACCTTTGACCGGGTGATGATAAAGGCTTGGATCGGGATAAGTGGTTTTCATGCAGAGGAATATGAATGGTCAATATGGAATTTGTCCCTCACATTTGTAAATATATAATACTGGGCCCCTCGATGAGTGAGTCTGAGAAATGTATGGCCATACTACGATAGAAAGAAGTTTCCATTTCAATTTTTAGACTACTCAAGAATCGAGAAAGTAATGGTCAAGAAGAGGAAGTTGACATTATCCATGCCTTATCCTTGACCAAATTATCGCGTGACAAAGGGGACGTGACATGGTTGTACGATAGGTTGTATCGTACTATCGATCCCCATATGAATTGGGTAGTCGCAATGTCTTGCTAAAGGCCACTTGCGACTTGTGGGCTGGTATAGTATTGGCCCACTGCAATCTCATGTGGGCCTGCAGGGTCACACACAAGAATAGCCCAACACGAGCAATAGTGTCCAGATTCATTGAATCTTAGATATGTCTAAGATTTAATGTATACAACTTTAATCTAGGATATATATTATATTATATTATACTATAATATAATATAAATTCGAAATTAAATAATGATGATATTATTAATATAGATTATAATATTATTATTTGTTTTGTATTTAATTTATTTGATAAATTAAATATCTAACACAAATAGAGATATTGTATCTCGATTTAATTTTCGAATAAAGATATCATATATCGATTTAATTTTAATTGAGATATAGTATCTCGATTTAATTAAATAGATAGATATCATATCTCAAACTTAATTTATAGAGATAAATTAAATCGAAGGCTTTTTAATTCGGATTAAATAAATAGATTAGATTACATCTACTAGATAGATTTAATTAATATATTATTTTAATCTAAATTCAAATTTCAAGATTAATAAGGATTAATTTTGAATATAATACGTCGATTGAGTTTTGAAAACCTACGGGACATTTTGTAAGACGTATTAGAAAAGCCGCAAGAAACCCTAGAGAAAAAGAGAGAGACACGAAAATAATGAAGGCGCTAGCACGCTGCCATCAATGTTGGAGGCTATTCGTGTGGATACTGGTAGAGGGAGTGGATTCGCAGAGTTGACTCTTGTTGATCGAGTAGGCAGCCCACGAGATCGAATCGAACGAAACGCTCACGAGTTCTCATAGGTACGGTTTCTAATGAACCTTGATTTAAACGCCGTTGATGGATCCTCTCAAGGGATCTGTAAGTTTTAATGGATGAGAATCCTTCCGCTGCATGTACGGATCCGAATATATGTGATATATATGCAATAAACTGAATCTGTGTATGCATTGAAATCGATATGTATGCTAGAACCAAATTTGTTATGCGTTTTGAAAAATAGTTTGCGCTAGGTTTTTGTTATATGTTAGGATGCTAGGGTTTGTATACGGATAGGTAGTCAGTTCTCATGGTCGTTTCATGTAGTTCTGAAGCGTTCAGATTGGACATTCTGAAAACGGCCGACGGTCACATTCAAATCCGTTAAGTTTTGAAGCATTTAGATCGACATCGATCACGCTTGTGATCTGATTATGCGGAAACGAAGGTCACGCTGGATTGATCATGTTTGGTCATGCTTGGACATTCGATCACGCTGTTATGAACAACGTCGTATCACTCTGGGTCGATCACGCTAGGTCGATCACATTCGGTCATGGTCGAAACAATCTTTCTGAAAGATTATATCCTTTCGAAAAACTCCAGGGACGTTATTTTTGAAACAACTTGTTCTTGAATTTTTTTTATGAAACAATCTTTCTAAAACAATATGATGTTTTGAAAAGCTCCGGGGGGCACTGTCCCCCATGAGTCCCCCGCAAGGGCGCTGCCCCTTGACTCCGCCCGCTAACCGGCGTGACTAACTGTTCGTAGCGCGAGAATTTAAATCATGATATGATATTATATAATATAATATAAACTTGATAATTTAATCATGATATTTTCTTTCATATTGTATGAATTAATATTTGTTGTGATTAATTATTCAAAGTTGTTTGGGTATGGTGAACAGCATGGCTTTAGTATTTACAAGTGTTGTAATATTCAAATATGGCCTGCGAGCCATGCCTTTTTCTAAATATTCTTGATGTATATTCTGTTCTCATCTCACTCCCCTCGTATGTTGAGACGAGGTTTCTCCTGATGTATTTCTCTTTTCTTATTTAGAGAAGTCCTCCCAATGTCTTGAGAGGATTTTAGGTTAGATGAGCCATGTTGTGTCACGGTTTTAATTATATTTTGATTTGATCACTGTATGATTAATTTAGAGTTTATATGAGATACAATTGTGATTGCATTCATATAAGTAGAATTAATAGGATTAATTAGATTATATCAAATATACCCTCTAAATAAAATCTTAAGTCATAATGCCGTCAATTAATGAATACTTGTCAAAACCTAGATCGCCCATTTGTATGTTCCACCAAAGTGGATACATTTGAGTTATCTTGGTGAGACAAGAGTGGGTAATGGTGATACTCAAAAATTCATTATTGACTTGACTTAATTGAGATTATCAAAACAGTTTTGGATCTCAAGGCATTAGATGGGACTAAACATGTTGTGTCATGTGATGATCGAATCCCATAAAGATCTAAGAGTTATATGTGATGTAATTGGCAAAGAAGTTGCCTACCTAAATAACTTGATTTTAAGCGTCCTGCCAAAGCGGACTTAAATTTAAGCCAAATATGGATCTTAGCCCACTAATTTTAATGAGGGTTGTTAATTCAGTGGGAGGTTATTAATTAAACTTTGCATATATTTTAGTTGTAGAATCATGTAGACTAGCAATACTACCACACCATCAATGAGATCAATCCTTGACAAGGACGAACTTGATGAGACAAACCTTCTTGACTTTTTTGGGAACTTAAGCATTGATCCCTAACACGAAAGAAAGGAATATCTCATTGATCACCCATTCCTCACGAGCTTGCAGCTACTAATCCAAGAGCTCAGACTGATGCTTATACGAAGCATAAGGATGACTCTGTGGATGCAGGATGCCTGATGCCTGCCACTATGGTTCCAGACCTCGATAGAGATCTAGAACATGTGGAGGCCTCTGAGATGATTGATCATCCCATGGAAATGTTCCAGCAACAGGCAAGGCAAGAGAGGTATGAGACCACAAAGGCCTTATTTTCCTGCGAGATGGCTGAAGGTGCATCAGTTAGTCGTCATGTGTTGAAAATGAAAGGCTACATTGATCACCTTGAGAGGATTGGATTCCCCATGTCCCAGGAGTTAGCTACAGATGTGATCTTGAACTCATTCCCAGGAAGTTATGATCAATTTGTCATGTATTACAACATGAATAACATGGAGGAATCAATTTCTGAACTGCATGGGATGCTCAAAACTGTTGAGCAGAGCCTTAAGAAGAGGCCTAGCACTGTTTTGTCCATTCAGAAAGGAAGGGGTATCAAAACCGAAAGCCAAGAAGGCAAACCTCCGAAGGATGGGGTCTGCTTCTTCTGCAATGAACTTGGTCATTGGAAGAGGAATTACAAACTCTACCTCAAAGATCTGGAAAAGAACAAGAAGGATAGCGGGGCTATCGCTTCAGGTATCTATGTCATAGATATTCATTTTTCTACTTTCTCAACATGGGTATTAGATACCGCATGTGATTCTCGCATTTGTATAAATGTGCTGGGTCCCAAGAATAGTAGAAAGTTGAATGGACATATCTATAACATAACTACTAAATGGATCAAGTCAAATGATTTGAATCCGACCTACCTATGGTATTGTCGTCTAGGCTATATAAATGAGAAACGTATTTCAAAACTCCATCACAGATGGATTTCTTGACTCATTTGATTTTGAATCATTTGATACATGTAAGTCTTGTTTATTAGAAAGATGACAAAGGCACCTTTACTAGGAGTAGTAAAAGGGCCAATGAATGCATATGTCAGAGGAGGTCATTTGTACTTCATTACATTTATAGATGATTTAGTAGATATAGGAATATCTATCTAATGAAACATAAGTCTGAATCTTTTTGAAATGTTCAAAACATTCCAAAATGAAGTGCAAAAAACAACTTGGCAAAACAATTAACGCACTTCGATCTGATCGGGGTGGTGAATATTTGAGCCAAGAGTTCTTTGACCATCTTAGGAGTTGTGGGATCATCTCACAACTTACTCCACCAGGAACACCTCAATGGAATGGTGTTTCTGAACGGAGGAATCAAACTCTATTAGATATGGTTTGATCTATGATGAGTCAAACAGATCTTCCTCCTTCCTTTTGGGGCCATGCCCTAGAAACAGTTGTATTCACACTAAATCGTGTTCCGTCAAAGGCAGTTGAAAAGACACAATATGAGTTATGGACTGGGAAGAAACCTAGTTTGTCCTTTCTTAAAATTTGGGGATGTGAGGTTTACGTTAAACACCAAGCCTATGATAAATTATCATCCAGATCCTGAAAATGCCTTTTTGTGGGGTATCCTAAGGAAACTAAAGGATATTATGTCTACAATCCTACCGATCACAAAGTGTTTGTTATCCGGAAAGTGTTTTTTTGGAGAAAGAGTTCATCTCTAAAAGAACCAGAGGGAGTAAGGTGTACCTCGAAGAAGTTCGAGAGCCACAAGACGACATAGAACCACAGATGGAAAATGAAGAAGACTCACAACAAGTTGATGAGCCTACTCAAGTAACACAAGGCCCACGAAGGTCCGATAGATCACGGTTATAGCCTTAAAGATATGGATTTTTGATTACTGGAAGTCGTGATGTTTTGCTCATTAAGTAGAATGAGCCAACTACCTATCGAGAGGCCGTGGTGGAACCAAACTCTGAAAGATGGCTTAATGCCATGAAGTCTGAAATGCATTCCATGTACCACAATAAGGTATGAACCTTAGGTGATTCACCTGAAGGTATAAAAACCATTGGGTACAAGTGGGTTTTCAAAGAGAAAACTGACATGGATGGCAAAGTAAATTTCTTCAAGGCACGACTGGTTGCAAAAGGATTCACTCAAACTCATGGTGTGGACTATGATGAAACCTTTTCCCCAGTTGCAATGGCCAAATCAATAAGAATCCTTCTTGCCATTGCATCATATTATGACTATGAAATATTGTAGATGGTACATGACACAACTTGAGGGTTTTGTCCGTCCAAAGGACTCTGGTAAAATTTGCAAGCTTCAAAGATCCATTTATGGATTGGAGGAAGCATCTCGGAGCTGGAATCATCGTTTAGATGAAGTAGTCAAAGAGTTTGCTTTCATTCAAAACATCGATGAACCTTGTGTTTACAAGAAGGTTAGTAGAAGCACAGTTGTATTTCTAGTGCTTTATGTTGATGACATCCTACTCATTGGAAATGACATTCCTACCTTCTAGAGTGTCATGTTAGGAAAGTCTTTCTCAATGAAAGATTTAGGTGAAGCCACTTACATCCTAGGGATTAGGATCTCTAGAGATAGATCCGAGAGGCTGATAGGCCTAAATCAGAGCACATACATAGACCAGATACTGCATAGATTCAGTTTGCAGGATTCTAAAAGGGGTTACATGCCCATGTCTCATGGCATTCATCTCAGTAAGGATCTGTGTCCTAGTACACAAGATCAAAGAGACCGCAAGAGTAAGATTTCATATGCCTCCGCCATTGGATCTATCATGTATGTCATCTTATGTACTCGACCGGATGTGTCATTTGCCTTAAGTATGACTAGAAGATATCAACAAGATCCCGGTGAGGGTCACTGGACTGTTGTCAAGAATATCCTAAAGTACTTGAGAAGGACTAAGGACTTATTCTTGGTATATGGTGGATTGGAAGATGAGCTCTCTGTGAATGGTTACACAGATGTGAGTTTCCAAACTGACCAAGATGATCTAAGATCATAATTTGGATATGTATTCCTTTTGAATGGTGGTACGGTAAGCTAGAAAAGCTTTAAGTAGAGCACTGTAGCTGATTTTGCAATAGAAGATGAGTATATAGCAGCATCGAATGCAGCTAAGGAGGCCTTTTGGATTAGAAAGCTCATTAATGAACTTGGGGTGGTTCCTACCATCTCAAATCCAATAAACTTGTTCTGTGACAATAGCGGCGCTATTGCACAGACCAAGGAGCCTAGGTGACATCAAAGGACCAAGCATATACTCAGACGATTTCATCTTATCAAAGAAATCAATGATAGAGGTGATATAAAGATATGCAAAGTACCAGGAGAAGACAATGATGCTGATCCTCTTATTAAGCCGCTTATACAAGCAAAACATGAGCGTCATGTTAGGGCAATGAGAATTAGAGTAATTAATGATTGTACCTAGTGCAAGTGGGAGTCTGTTGGAAATTATGCCCTAGGGGCAAGTCATTGTACTTTAAACGTTAATGTAATTTAAAGTATTCTCCATTTAGTTATTATTTCATTTGCATGTTTATATTGATAATTGTATCCCTGGATATATCTTATAGATTATCCTAAATGTCCCTGGTCGGTCATCTATGCGGGAGCGAAGATGAAATAAGACCAGTATGACTTTGATGAGGTATGGAGATATGAATCAAAGTCATAGGCACTTGTAAGAGTACAAGGTGCTAGACCGACCCACTATGAGAAAGCTGCATGGATTAAGTCATAAGCTTTTCTCATGTATAACCGCATCACAATGCCCTTTGACCTGAGATCATCATGGATTCCTACATGATGAGTCGGTGCTCTTGGACCTAGTCAAAAGTCACCTTTGACCGGGTGATGATAAAGGCTATGATCGGGATCAGTGGTTTTCATGCGGAGGAATGTGAATGGTCAAGATGGAATTTGTCCCTCACATTTGTAGAGAAATAATACTGGGCCCCTCGATGAGTGAGTCTGAGAAATGTATGGCCATACTACGACGAAAATGAGTTTCCATTTCAATTGTTAGACTACTCAAGAATGGAGAAAGTAATGGTCAAGAACAAGAAGTTGACATTATACCTGCCTCATCCTTGACCAAATTATCGCGTGACAAAGGGGACGTGACATGGTTGTACGATAGGTTGTATCGTATTATCGATCCCCATATGAATTAGGTAGTCGCAATGTCTTGCTAGAGGCCGCTTACGACTTGTGTGGTATAAGAAGAGGATCTATGTGCCATTAAAGGAGGAATTGGGATGGAAGATATTAGATGAGGCACATAAAAGTAAGAAACACTATTAATCCAGGAGCGGTGAAAATGTATCAGAATTTGAAAACAGAATTTTAATGGCCAGGTATAAAGAAAGACGTAGCAAGGTATGTTTCCGAATGTGTAACTTGCTAGAAAGTTGGGATCGAACATCAGCGACCGGGAGGTTTATTGTAAGGAATCGGGATTCCCGAATGGAAATGGGAAGATGTCACCATGGATCTAGTAGTAGGCCTTCCTAAGATAAGGCACTATGATGCTATTTGGGTAATTGTTGATCAACTCACAAAATCGACACACGTTATCCTATCAAGTATAAATTATCCCCCAGAGAAGTTGGCGGAGATTTATATCAAAGAGATTATACGACTACTCCAAAAAGCATAATTTCTGACCAAGATCCCCGATTCACCTCCCGATTCTGGCAAGCGTTACATGGGGTAATAGGAACAAAGCGAAAGTTCAATACAGCTTATCACCCCCAGACCGACTGACAGTCAAAGAGGACTATTTAGACATTAGAAGATACGTTGCGAGCTTGCGTTTTGGATTTCAAAGGCTGTTGGGATCAGTATCTGCCTTTGGTGAAATTCGCCTATAATAATAGCTACCATTCCAGTATACAGATGGCTCCTTGCGAGGCATTGTATGGGGAGAAACGTAGATCACCCGTTGGATGGACAAAGTTATTAGAAAGGAAGCTGTTCGGACCTGAAATGGTTGATGAAATGTCCGAGCAGATTAGTTTGATTCGGGAGAGGCTCCTTGTAGCGCAGAGCAGATAGAAGAGTTATGCGAGATAAGAGAAAGAGACCTCTGGAGTTTGAAGTGGGTGATTATGTATTTCTGAAGATTTCTCCCGTCACTGGAATCGGTAGAGCGATAAAGCGGAGAAAACTAAGTCCTTGTTATGTTGGTCCTTTTGAGATACTAGCGAAATGGGGATCAGTGGCATATCAGTTGGCATTGCCACCAAACCTCAGCAGGTTTCATGATGCCTTTCACGTTTCCCAACTGAAGAAGTATCAGTCGGCCCCAGAGCATGTTTTGGAGTACGAGGATGTCGATGTCCAAGACAATCACACCTTTGTGGTAGAACCTGAACAGATTATTGGTCATGAAGAGAAACAGCTTCGGCAGAAGAGCATTCCTTCTGTCAATTTTGTTTGGAAGGGATTATCTCCAAGGGAAGCGACATGGGAGATAGTTGAGGACATGAGAAAGCATTATCCGGATTTTATGGCCAAGAGTATGATTGATGTATAGCTAAATTTCGAGGACAAAATTTATTTTTACCTGGGAAGAAATGTAACACCCCAACTTCTGTAATATGTGTACAGACATGTATTAAAATAGTAATGAGGTCTTTTGATTCGTATTTGAAGCATTTATCTTCCAGAAATTATGGTCTAAATTATTTAAGGACCCTAGGATGAAAAACCCTTGGTTATAATTGAATGGAAAATCTACTAAGTTTAAATAAGAAGAAACCATGACCAATTGTGTAGTAACTTGCGCATGAAGTAAACTCAAGGGAGTATTGAAAGTGGAGCTTAATCACCAAGAGGGGGGGTGAATTGGGGATTTTAAAATTCTTTTCTAATTGCTCTATTTTTCAACACTAAAACAGAGGTAAGCAGAGTGTAGGGAAGAAGAGCAAGACACAAGGAATTTATACTGGTTCGGTCCAACCTCTTGACCTACGTCCAGTCCCTAGACTCTCTGGGATTTTCACTATCTCAATTGATTACACATTCTGTAAATCAAGAGTAATTCTCTCACTAGAACTTACTCCCCCTTACAAGTTGCAATCAATATCCCAATCTCCAAGTCCCCTGACTTGAGATTCTTACAATGAAATGATTCACAATAAATGAACTCTCTCTAAGAGTGGATAAATATAAACACTAAAGATCAATGTATCAAAAGATACTTTACAAGTGAAAACTAAAAGAGTAGTTGGTAAACTTGAATTGCATTCGTTTTCAGCAGATGTGTTGTTGAGAAGAATTGAATGCAACTCTATTTATATTAAGAGAGCATTAAATAACCGTTGCAATCTTCATTATAACCGTTGGTGCATTAATCTAGCTGTTGGAGGCACTTTGGTGTCTTCTCTCTCTATTCTTCAGTTAATTCCTTTTGTCCAGAGGATTAGTGTTGACTTTCCTTGTAATAGATCCATTGGAAGAGCAGCTACTGCTTAGGGAAAGCATACATTAATCCCTTTGCAACGTGTGGAGAATGATGGTACAAAAGGATACAAGTTTTCTGGACTTTGCATTTAATGTTCTGACATCACCTTTTGCTCTTGTTCAAATCTTCATTTAATATCTTCTAAACCTTCTGAAACTGACTAACAAACTGATTAAACATAGTTATGAATAGTAGTGAATGTTGATAAGAAGTATTAAAATCAAATGGGAAGATTTCAGAAATTCGAGCAAGTTGATTTTCAAAACCAGTGACGCAAACTCGAGTTTTGTTTATCCAAACTCGAGTTTTGGACTTTTATATTGAAACCATGTTTAAGTCCAAAATATCAAAACTGGAGTTTCTAATTGCAAACTGGAGTTTCCAAAATGATAAAATGAGCAAAGCTCTCTCAGAAGCCTTAAACTCGAGTTTCCAAAACTAAACTCGAGTTTCCTCTTAAAATTGGAAACCTTTGAAAAACTTTCTCAAGTGAAAAATGGATTTTTCAAATGTAAACTGGAGCTTCCAAAGTTGATGAAAAGAGCAAAGCTCTCTGGTTGCCCAAAACTCGAGTTTCCCAAACTAAACTCGAGTTTTCATTTAAGTATGAAAACTCAGAAATTTATCCCAAAGTCAAAACTGGAGTTTTCAAAAACTGAGTAAAACTTGAAAAACTTAGTTTTCTCACAATTTTGAAAATAAAACTCGAGTTTTCTCACAATTTTGAAAAACTTAGAAAACTCATGCAAATTGAAAACTGGAGTTTCCATATCAAAACCGGAGTTTGCATAAGCCCAAAATGTTGGAGACTCTCTGTATGACCAAAACTCGAGCTTCCATTTGGAAACTGGAGTTTTGTCTTTTTCAGAAAATGTTGAAGAGTCTCTGTATTATGAAAACTGGTCTTTTCTATGAAAACTGGAGTTTTGTCTAGGTGTGAAAACTTGGATAGCTCTCTGTAAGTCCAAAACTCGAGTTTCTAAATGGAAACTGAAGTTTTGCTTAGTTCATTAAAATTAAGCTATTCTTTGTCAAGTCAAAACTCGAGTTTGCCTTTGACAGTAAGTTTTTCAACTTACCAAAGACAAACTTCAACTTGTGTTTACAATTGCCAGTTATCATCAAAACACACAGAGAACTAACAAGTATAAGTCGGAGTAATGTGCAAGTGACAAATGTCATTAGTAGGACGGGAACACTGACCCTATGGGGGTAGGGAATGTGTGTTGAACCAAGGAGGAGAGAGAGAACATGTGTCTGGATCAAGTATAGAAGGAAGAGTCAGTAATAGCAGTGCTACGTCGGACACGTGGCATTTCGGGGTCAGAAGTCAGATTATCGGGTAGCACGCAGTACGAGGTGGTTGTGAGATACTGAAGTATGGGTCTCTTGCTCCCCAAGGCACTATATTCCATCCACCTGTGGTCAAGGAAAAGAGATTGTTGATTCGGGCCCACACAAGTCCAGTTGAAGGGCAAGAGTTACGAGGAAAAGTGTAACCGGCAAAAAGGAGCTAAGCGGGACCGATTAGGGTTTCCCGGAGTCGGGCCCAGACCTAGACACAGAGGGAGGACGAAATTGGTGGGCCCATAAGAGAGAGAAAGTGGCTTGGAGGGCAAGAAAAAGGTCATATCAGGTAATAATAAGGAGAGAGAAAATAAAATAATCAGAATTAATCTGGACCACACAATTTGAATCTGACATGACCAGTTGAAAGACAAGTAATTATGACCCCACATGGATCATAAATGGCGCAAATCTAGGGAAGATTTTTGGGTTCCACTGGGTTGGAGAGAAAGCAATGCAAAATGACCGTTATACCCCTGCAGTGTTATTTTAATTACTGGACGAAAACCTACCCCTAAAGTCACCATCAAGGGCAATCTTGGAATTTGAATTTTAAGGGCTAAGATGGCGCCACATGTCCTGGACCAAAAGACTCTAGAATTCTTTGGATAAGAAGACTCTGGAATGTCTTGGAGAAAAAGCCAGCGAAAATGACCATTTTACCCCTTGAGGTGTCATTTAACCATTGGACAACTTCTTTAACCCTGTAGGCTATATAAGGACACCTCCTACCCATTTTTAGCTGCCCTAGAACATGTTCAAGAGGGAGAGAAGAGAGGGAACAACCAAGTCTTGGTTCAGGAAGAAGAGAAGGTCATACGCAACCGAAGATTTAAGGTAAGTGCTTCACCGACAACTTTGTGTTCCTTGTTTGAAGTTTCTGCCCTCTGGTGTTTTTCATGGAGTTGAAGTATGATTCTCATATTTTTTAGGTTTCCATTGAGTCCAAATTGAGATCTTGAGTGGGGGTAAGTAAGGTCACCTTTTTCCAAACCCAAAAAGCTTGAGTCTTTAATATACGAAAATCTGCCAACTCTTACGGTTTTTTAGCAGAGAAGGAAAATCAATGTTTTGGAAGTGGTAAATGAAGTCCGAATTCTTTGAAATGTTACATGGTAAACTTATACATCCTGAGGATGATTTTGATATACTATTTTGTGTCATTTTGATTTTCCAACCGAGAGTTATTTAAGATTGAAAATGACCTAAAAACATAGACTTTGTCTCGGACCAGTGGCCAAAGTTTGGAAACCAGAAAAGGGTTCGAACACATTTGACTTTGGGAACTATTTTTCCTATAAAACAGACATACTAAGGGTTCTAAGGCCACTTATTTCATGTCAACAATATGTTTCTAGAATTTTTTAACAATCAGCGAAGTTGGGTCAAAGATTCTGGAAATTCTGTTGACTAGGCGAATTTTATGGAACTTGAAGCTAAGTTTGAATATGTGATTGAAAGTGTGATATTTTGTTGTAACTAGGGTGTTAGCATGTGTGGACCATAATTCCAATACCAAGGGAAGAGTTTACTATTTTCGAGGTGTGCCAGGTAGTAACTGTTGACTTGTATAGTCTATGTTGCTCTCGCATGTGTGTATTATCATGAGGTAGGAGTTGGACTGTAGCACCTAGTGGACTATGTGTCTCTGGGTTGCGTCTGAAGTCCAAGGAATACTTATCGGGCTATAAGGCCTATTGGACTGTGTGTCCTTAGGTTTCCGTTACAGTACCGAGTGCATGTATATCGGGCTGTAGTGTCTATAGGACTGCGTGTTCTTAGGTTTCTACTACAGTACCCAGGTATATGAGGTAGGTAGGGCCAGTGTGACTGTGTATTCATAGGTGGCTACTGAGACCTCAGGAGGGGTCGGTAGGGGACTACAGCCCTGACTATCGAGGCCCTTAGCGCTATGGTACCGGGGGCTTGTCTTGACCAGGCGGTTCTGCGGTTTGTTGTGCCAGAGGCAGATGTGATTTACCATTATTATACCAGAGGCAAATTCATACATGCCAGTATTGTGCCTGAGGCAGATTTATTTCCTGATTGTGATTTGCATTGCATGCATTGTATACATAATGTATATGAGTCTAACAGTTACTCTGGGGTTCAATTTTGAACTCCAGACTGGTTTGAAAGAAACGGGTGTAAGGCGGTAGGCCGGTTGGACTGCGGAAAATGTAAGGGAATGGTGCGAAACATTGAAGAAATAGGTGATCCCCTATCGATTGTTGTACTTTTATACTTGGGGCGATTGTATGATTTATGCTCATTGTCCAGTATTTGTTATGGATGATTGTACCCTTAACCCTACGAGGAGTACTTTATGTATTTGTTGTACCTTTACCAGTATATTGTAGTTGTCCAAATCGATCATATGCTCTGCCGCGCACACTCTGATATATGGTTAAAATGACTATTTGCAAAGGAAGGGTGATAAGAGAAAAGGATCCCTTTAACCTGCCACCCGAAAGAGAGAGACCGGTGAGGGTGTAACAGTTTGGTATCAAAGCATGATTTGTGATAGGGCAAAACTTTAAGCCTAAAACTCCGCAAGTATACGGGCCGTACCAAGTAATAAAGTGATAAGAAAAGTATCGTTCCCACGAGGACTTTGTACCCACAACTTCAGTTAAACATTAATTTTACAATTTCGTTTAAGTTAAGCAAATCAGAATTTAATTTAATTAAAATAAAATAAAATAAAATCAAAACAAACAAACTACCACAATAATAAAATGAGCAACCCAGAGTCACTAATCCCTTATTAGTTTCATAAACCTTGTTTCCACTAATTTAATTAGCCTCAATATCAATTTTGTTAATCTCGAGTACAATTAGTTATAAGTGCCTGTCGGTGCACTTACAACCATCTCTTGAGTATAATTAGTTATGTCTAACATAATTACTCAAGAGGCAATAAATCTCGAACACACTCCTCAACAATTATATGGGGCCATTAGGTATATGTCTATCCTAATCGCAAATTAAATTAAAATCTAATCCCATAATACTTAATCTCAGAGCTTAATTAAAATTCCCTTCGTCAAGGTAAATCTTAATTCTCAAATTCATATTCAGTGATGATCAGACACTAAATAGACAAAGCTAAACAAGATTAGGTAATCAAAATTAATATTAATTATAACTAAATAATAAAAACAAAGTCTAATCCACACCTATAAGATCATAGCTACTCTAGGTTGCAAAGAGGAATTAGCCAAACATGGCTTTAACACAAATCCAAAACATCACAGAAAATTCCAAAGTCAAATTCGAATTTAAAAGGCAAACCAAACAAAAGGACCAAGGAACAAATCTGCTGATGAAGTTGGATTGTGGGCGTGAATACTGGCTCGCCGGCGACCGTGGTGGAGAGGAAGCCGTCGGCGAGGGAGGTAGAATGGACAAATTGGAGAAGGATGAAGATGCTTCCCCCACAGCGCCGATGCTCGCTCCACGAAAATATCACTCTGCTCTCACGCTCCCTTGAGTGATCTCTGTTCCCAGCGAGAATGATCCAAAAATAATGCTGCCTCTGTTCCTTTTCAATTTTTTCATTCGTCTAGGTCCGCCTCCCAATTCGTAGTCCCCCCTGTGCGTCTATTGCTTTTTTTAGGTCTTCAATGATCAATTGCTCACGGGGCCCACATCCATTTCAATTTGCAATTCAATTGCCGAATCACCTCCTGGTCCTTTGATTATGAAAAAAATAATAATAATAATAATAAAACTAAATTTTTATTTCTTCTTTTCTTTTTCTTTTTGAAAGTTTCTCATTATTATTATTTATTTCCTAAACTCAAAAGCCTTTATTTTTAATTGAAATCCCTCAAATAATGTATCCAAATTAATATCTCTTAAAATCTTAATAAAATCTCTTTGAATTAGTAATAATGACTTCTCAAATATATGAAAATATATCTCAAATCTATTAAAAATGAGAAGTCATGAATTTGGACGGTACTGGAAAAAGGTACATGGATAAGGGTACTGATATAATGGAGCAGAAAGGATATATACTCTAAGGAAGAGGGTTGTGCTCCAGTAAGATAAGACCCTGGTGATAGAGGAGGAAGCACAAAACTCTGATATGGAAATTAGGGACTGATTCCCACAACAAAATTATAAGGGAAGTGTATGGAGAAGCTGATACCCGGTGTTTCTGGGAAGGCAGATGAGTTGTACTAGGATCAATATTGTCGTTAACTAGCAATAATGGTTGTATTAGTATGAGTACCCTCCAGAACAAGATTGGCACCCGGAAGTTAAGCGTGCTTAGACAAAAGAAATCTCAGGATGGGTGACCTCCTGGGAAGTATCAAGAATTTGAGGTTCCTTTGATTTAAGGCTTGCATGCCTTGAGGAAAGATATATAGTGATCCATAGGGATGCTATGAGGATGTTATGATATGATTGAGACTAGGCTTGAATATGATCCTAAATGTGGATGAGGTTGAACTAAGGTTCTAGTACCTGAGAGTAGGAACCCTGTGAATATTGATCGATACTGAATTGTCTGGGTATGATTGAGGATTAACCTTTAGGTAATAAAATGACACTAGGATATACCCCTACGACATTAAGGATTGAAATGGAAATTAGAACCTTGTGAATAGTGTTGATATTGATTGAATGTTTTAAGGTTTAGACTTGGAAGATGAATTATGATCTTAGTTTCTATTTTGGGTATTATTGAGGTAATATGATTCCTTAGCCTAAATGACGTTGAGGTTCCAGGAGTCAATCGGGAATCTGACGATTATCGATTTGAGGTTATTTAAGGATAGTGACTGAATGTTATAGGTTATGAATCATGATGATCGTAGCATGTTTATTGGGTATGTTCGAAGTTTTAGAATTAGGTTGATGAACCTAATGATCTGATTTGATAACGAGAGATTCTGTAGGCATTTGATTAATCTGAATGCTTTGAGGTGCTAGAGTATAGTACCAATATGCATGAGATATTTGGAGGTTACTAGTTGCTAGGGAATGATTTTAATCTCATGATATTCCCTTAGAAAGAACGATTAAGAGTAGAACCCTTGATAATATTGATTGATATTGTGTTATTTGAGCTATGTTTGAGGATAGTACCTATATTATATGGGGTATTTTGAGGTTGATAGTTGCTGTAGCAGCATAGGGAAACGTCTTGAATACCGAATGTTCCTTGAGGAAGTGTGATTGAGAATTAGTGTCTCGATGGAATTGATTGATAGCTAGGGCCTCGGTAGCCACAGGTTTCGGTCTCATGATTAGAATCAATAGCTGTAGATATGATAGTGGCTAGTGGGTCCCCGGAAAGATGTGGATTAGATACCTGTTAGGGGAAGTTGAATCTATGACTATGCCTGGAGCTGGTTCATTATCGGAAGATCATATACAGAATGACCCCAAATGAGGATTATTTGATGTGGTATCAAGGTATTGCCATGAGGTGCTCCAGCACTAGGTAGGAAATCGAGATACAAGCATACAGTGGGCAATGAGATTGGTATGACTTCAGGTCATTAAATTGGGTATATGGTCAATGAGAAACCCTAAGTCTTATGTGACTGGTATGATCATAGGTTGGTAGAAGCCCACAACTATTAGACCATGAATACCAGGTAGAGTGCCAAAGAGGTTGTAAGCTTGGGGATTGTAGGCATTATATCTGGAGTGATCAGACAAATGAAATACAATGGACTAAGTATCCTATGCATGGCTCGAGTAGCCAAAGATAGAGCCTGAGTTATAATTGGAGTCAATGACCCTCTATATCAGTTGTCTTGTTCCTGGTATGTTTGAAAATTGAATTTTGAACTTACCAATGCACCTGCTGTATTTGTGAAT
Source organism: Acacia melanoxylon (assembly GCA_019022615.1). NCBI lineage: Eukaryota > Viridiplantae > Streptophyta > Magnoliopsida > Fabales > Fabaceae > Acacia > Acacia melanoxylon. The sequence continues at coordinate 6,567,281 of JAFJYJ010000033.1, read as the reverse complement.
CGTTTGAAAATTGAATTTCTTGAACTAAATTTTCACCTGAAATGTTTTCAGCAGAATTTGAAACTGGTTTGAAATGATGTTGTCTCATAGAAAGGGGTTGGGTAGAACACAGAATTTGAAATTGAATTTGAACCATGTTTGTGGTGAAAGCAGTACGGAACCATGTTTTGAAACTGTTTTGAAATCGCTAGCCATTATTGAAAGTTCTTTTGAGGGGATTAGTTTTGAGAAGCTAATAATCGCACCAGCAGTGTATGCACCCAATCTAAGTAGTTTCGCCTTGAAGGGGCGTGTGTTTGCCTTTTCTGGCCGGTACCCATGCAGGCAGTTAGAGTAGGGCTCCTGGACAGAGGTCCTTTGTCCCGGGTATGGGATTCCGGTGGGTTTCCTGTTATTGTATGTGCTAGTGCGGACACTGGGTCCTGGAAGGGACGGAAACTCTACCACATTGGCCGACAAATGGTTGCCACTTCGATGGTTGGTCTTGAAAGGATTAGGGTGCGCCATTGTACCGAGAGGTTGAAGTGGTGGCGAGAGCTTTCGAATGTGGAATTTTTGAAATGAATAATCCCGCTTAGGAAGGTGTGCCGGTAGTAAATGTTTTCTGAAAACAGTCTGGCAGTGATTTGTTCTCAGGAAGGTGTGCCACGATTTGGTGTTTCTTATACCCGAAGCCGTCTCTAACGTTGTTTCTTCTCGTTATGAGCACCATTGCTACTATTGTGGTTCTTGATCATACAAATTTAGCGTCATTTCTAAGGTAGAGGTGCAGCCAAAATCAAGAACCGATTGTGGAATCAAATGAGGTTCGTAGGGTGTGGACACCACATAGAGTGCAACCTTTCCTCTAACTCTTCCTCCTAGCACATATAGCCCTTTTGGAAAGCATGCAAAGCATGCCCTCCATGTTCTCTTGACTTATGGGCCAAGTTCTCTTTGCTTGTTGGCCAAGTTGTTCCTTGCCTCACCCAGCAAGCCCTTGAATTCTCCTATATCCTGTCTCATCATCATTATGTTGGCCAACATGGATAAAAAGAGGGGAGAGGCCGAACAGATAAAAAGAAAGAGAGGGAGGGAGAGCAAGAAGGGAGAAAAAACACTTGGAGCGTGGTTTTGCCGCGACTTGGCGTTTCTTATACCCGAGGTCCACCTTAACGTTGCTTCTTCTCAGTATGAGCACCATTGCTACGGTTGTGGTTTCTTGATCTTACAAATCTAGCGTCATTTCCAAGGTAGATCTGATGCCGAAATCAAGAATAGACTATGGAATCAAATGAGGACACCACATTTTAAATGCAAAAAGAAGCTAAAAACTCTGTCATTATCATGCTTTAATGGATCAATTAGTTAAATATATGATTTCATCTTCATAATGAGTTTTTAGACTTTATTTGCATTAATCTTGATCACATCTTGAGTTTGGATTCAAAATTGAACTTGAGTCATATTCTTACTACAATTGGGTAGTGAACACTGTTCGGTATTTTGGGTATAACTTGAGATTTAGAGATCCAATGGCTCTGAAATTTATATTTTCAGAAAGCTAAAATGAATATCTACAAACCATATGAAGAGCCCAAAAGCTAAATCAAATGTTTAAAGGACCAAATTGGGCCTGGAATACGGAACAGGGGCGCTGAACTGGGCTCCGGAACAACGTTCGGTGTTTGATCCATATCTGGCGCTAAAGAACTCCAAATGAGGTCCGGTTTAAACGAATGGAAAGCTGACATCCATAGCAACATTTCATATGAAGACCACGTGGTCCAGATCCGCCGCTTCCGTGGTGTAATCCAGCTTGCAAAAGGACGCGTTTTGGAGGTGTAAAGTGGTTCAATGATTCTTCCATGTTGACAACTAAGTAAAGTGACTAAATGAGTTGTAAAATGGATGAATGAGATGCCCAATTTTCCTATAAATAGATTGAGAGGCTGAAGAGAAAGACACACCTTGAAGAGACCAAGATCTCTCTCATTCTAAGTTCCTTCTTTTATTTCTTGCCTCCTACTTGGGATGGCTTAGTTTTGCTTTATTAGTTTCATGTATTGTCTTTAATTCTTGTCTTTAATTTCTTGCCTCCTACTTGGTATGGCTTAGTTTTAATCTTTCCTTTTAATTATTTTATTTTGATTTTATGTTCTTCATCTTTTTCCTTTATTCGTTCATTATGTTTTTGATATTTACTTTTATATTGGAATAGAAGCTTTCATTTTCTTTAATTGTTCTTTGTGTTCTTCATGTTCATGATGAACTTGTTCATGTTCTTCGTGGTCATGATGAACATCTTTATTTCTACATTTTCATCTTACATAGCCATGCTTGGCTAAGTTTTTGTGATCGACCCATGAGTTGAGGATTCCATGGTGTCATCCGGAGGACTTATGCTTCAATCGATAACGACTTGTTTCGTTTACTTTAATCGGATTCGAGTTTAGAAATAGATTGGATGTTAGATTTAATATCCAGATTGAAATCCCAAGGACTTAGGTCGGACCAGGTTACGAGAGAACGTTGTACGATTGCACAATGAGCTCGCCACATGTTCGATCATATGCTAGGCGATTGTCTAGTCGAGGGAGCTTCTGGACAAATGCAGAGATTTCGGTTTGTTTAGAATCAATCACAGGTTCTGTTATTCTATTTCTTTGTCCAGTGATGGAAGGTCTTGGAATCCCAATTCTGAGTTGATCGTTTTTTTTCATTTGATTAATCTCTCCTTTTCATTCTGTCTTCAATTTCTATTCGAATTCCATCAAAACCCAATCCCCCTTGTTTTTATTTCATTTGCATGACATCTAGATTACTTAGGATTCAATAAAAAGCTCCTCGAAAAGAGAGAACGATCCTAGGTTTGCCTATACGCAATCCTTGGTTAATTGTTGATTGTGGACCCCAAGGCTAATGATAAAACGGTCTTCATCACATCCTTACCTCTAACACTTCCTCCGAGCACATCTAGCCCTTTCTCCAAGAATGCCTAGCATGCCCTCCACGTTCCATTGACTTGTCGGCCAAGTTCTCCTTGCTTGTTGGCCAAGTTGTTCCTTGCCTCACCCAGCAAGCAGTAGACTTCTCTTATTTCCTTTCTAATCATCATTATGTCGGCCAGCATGGAGAAAAAGAGGGGAGAGGACGAACACATAAAAAGAAAGAAAGTGAGGGAGAGCAAGAAGGGAGAGAAAAAACTCTAGCCGCGATTTGGCGTTTCTTATACCCGAGGCCCACTCTAACGTTGTTTCTTCTCGGTATGAGCACCAATTATATGTTTGTGGTTTCTTGATCATAGAAATCTAGCGTCATTTCCAAGGTGGATCTGATGCCGAAATCAAGAAACGACTATGGAATCAAATGGGGTTCGTAGGGTGTGGACACCGCATAGAGTGCAGCCGTACCTCTAACTCTTCCTCCGAGCACATCTAGCCCTCTCTCCAAGCATGCCTAGCATGCCCTCCATGTTCCATTGACTTGTGGGCCAAGTTCTGCTTGCTTGTTGGCTAAGTTGTTCCTTGCCTCGCCCAGCAAGCACTTGCCTTCTCTTATTTCCTTTCTCATCATCATTATGTCGGCCGACATGGAGAAAAAGAGGGAAGAGGCCGAACACGAAAAAAGAAAGAGAGGGAGGGAGAGAAAACCCTCTGGAGACGATTTTGCCGCGATTTGGCGTTTCTTACACCCGAGGCCTTCTCTATCGATGTTTCTTCTCGGTATGAGCACCATTGCTACGGTTGTGGTTGCTGAGCATACAAATGTAGCGTCATTTTCAACATGGAAGTGCAGGCAAAATCAAGAGCTGATTATGGAACCAAATGAGGTTTGTAGGGTGTGGACACCGCATAGAGTACAACCTTTCCTGTTACTCTTCCTCCGAGCACATCTAGCCCTTTCGCGAAGCATGCCTAGCATGCCCTCCATTTTCTCTTGACTTGTGGGCCTAGTTCTCTTTACTTGTTGTCCAAGTTGTTCCGTGGCTCGTCGACCAACCCCTTGACTTCTCTTAGTTCCTTTCGCATCATCGTTAAGTTGGGCAACATGGGGAAAAAGAGAGAGAGAGAGGTTGGCTGAGAGAGCAAGTGACAAAAACACTTCGGAGCAGATTTTTGGTCGATCTGGCATTTCTTTGACCTAAGGCCTTCTGTGACGTTGTTTCCTCTCGGTGAGAGTGAAATTTCTACGGTTTCGGATTTCTTACAGAAGAGTTTAACAACGTCTACAAGGTGGATCTGATGCCGAAATCAAGAATAAACTATGTAATCAAATGAGGTTCGTTCAGTGTGGACACCGCATAGAGTGCATCCTTACCTCTAACGCTTCCTTCGAGCACATCTAGCCCTTTCTCCAAGCATGCCTAGCATGCCCTCCATGTTCCATTGACTTATGGGCCAAGTTCTCCTTGCTTGTTGGCAAAGTTGTTCCTTGCCTTACCCATCAAGCACTTGACTTCTCTTATTTCCTTTCTCATCATGATTATGTCGGCCAACATGGAGAAAAAGAGGAAAAAGGCCGAACACATAAAAAGAAAGAGTGGGAGCGAGAGCAAGAAGGGAAAGAAAACCCTCTGGACGCGATTTTTCCGCAATTTGACGATTCTTATACTCGAGGCCCACACTAACATTGTTTGTTCTCGGTATGAGCACCATTGCTATGGTTGTGGTTTCTTGATCATACAAATCTAGCGTCATTTCCAAGGTGGAGCTGATGCCGAAATCAAGAAACAACTTTGGAATCAAATGAGGTTCGTAGGGTGAGGACACCGCATAGAGTGTAGCCTTACCTCTAAGTCTTCCTCCGAGCACATATAGCCCTTTCTCCAAGCATGCCTAGCGTGCCATCCATGTTCCATTGACTTGTGGGCGAAGTTCTCCTTGCTTGTTGGCCAAGTTCTTCTTGGCCTCGCCTAGCAAGCACTTAACTTCTCTTATTTCCTTTCTAATCATCATTATGTCGTCCAACATGGAGAAAAAGAGGGAAGAGGCTGAACACAAAAAAAGAAAGAGAGGGAAGGAGAGAAAACCCTCTGGAGGCGATTTTGTCGCGATTTGGCGTTTCTTACACCTGAGGCCTTCTCTAACATGGTTTATTCTCGGTATGAGCACCATTGCTACGGTTGTGGTTGTTGATCATACAAATGTAGCGTCATTTTCAAGGTGGAGGTGCAGGAAAAATAAAGAGCCGATTATGGAATGAAATGAGGTTTGTAGGGTGTGGACACCGCATAGTGTGCAACCTTTCCTGTAACTCTTCCTCCAAGCACATCTAGCCCTTGACTTTGGAGAAGAAGAGAACGAGAGAGGTCGGCTGAGAGAGCAAGTGAGAAAAACACTCCGGAGCTGATTTTTCCTCGATCTAGCTTTTCTTGGACCTAAGGCCTTCTGTGACGTTGTTTCCTCTCGGTGAGAGCAAAATTTATAAGGTTTAGGATTTATTATCGAGGAGTTTAACGACGTCTACAAGGTGGATCTGATGCCGAAATCAAGAATCGACTATGGAATCAAATGAGGTCCGTAGGGTGTGGACATCACATAGAGTGCATCCTTACCTCTAACGCTTCCTCTAAGTAAATCTAGCCCTTTCTCCAAGCATTCCTAGCATGCCCTCCATGTCCCATTGTCTTGTCGGCCAAGTTCTCCTTGCTTGTTGGCCAAGTTGTTCCTTGCCTCTCCCAGCAAGCAGTTGACTTCTCTTATTTCCTTTCTAATCATCATTATGTCGGCCAGCATGGAGAAAAAGAGGGGAGAGGCCGAACACATAAAAAGAAAGAGAGGGAGGGAGAGCAAGAAGGGAGAGAAAACCCTCTAGACGCAATTTTGCCGAGATTTGGCGTTTCTTATACCCGAGGCCCACTCTAACGTTGTTACTTCTCGGTATGACCACCATTGATATGGTTGTGGTTTCTTGATCATACAAATCTAGCGTCATTTCCAAGTTGGATCTGATGCCGAAATCAAGAAACTACTATGGAATCAAATGAGGATCGTAGGGTGTGGACACCGCATAGAGTGTAGCCTTACCTCTAACTCTTCCTCCGAGCACATCTAGCCTTTTCCCCAAGCATGCCTAGCATGCCCTCCATGTTCCACTAACTTGTGGGCCAAGTTCTCCTTGCTTGTTGGCCAAGTTGTTCCTTGCCTCGCCCAGCAAGAACATGACTTCTCTTTTTCCTTTCTCATTATCATTATGTCGGCCAACATGGAGAAAAAGAGGTAAGAGGCCGAACACAAAAAGAGAAAGAGAGGGAGGGAGAGAAAACCCTCTGGAGGCGATTTTGTCGCGATTTGGCGTTTCTTACACACGAGGCCTTCTCTATCGTTGTTTCTTCTCGGTATGAGCACTATTGCTACGGTTGTGGTTCTTGAGCATACAAATGCAGCGTCATTTTCAAGATGGAAGTGCAGGCATAATAAAGAGCCGATTATGGAACAAAATGAGGTTCATTGGGTGTGGACACCGCATAATGTGCAACCTTTCCTGTAACTCTTCCTCCGAGCACATCTAGCCCTTTCGCGAAGCATGCCTAGCATGCCCTCCATGTTCTCTTGACTTGTGGGCCAAGTTCTCATTACTTGTTGGCCAAGTTCTTCCTTGCCTCACCGAGCAACCCCTTTACTTCTCTTAGTTCCCTTCGCATCATCATTATGTTGGGCAACATGGAGAAAAAGAAAGCGAGAGAGGTCGGCTAAGAGAGCAAGTGAGAAATACACTCCGAAGCTGATTTTTCCTCCATCTGGCGTTTCTTGGACGTAAGGCCTTCTGTTATGTTGTTTGCTCTCGGTGAGAGCAAAGTTTCAACGGTTTCGGATTTGTTATCAGAGGAGTTTAATGACGTCTACAAGTTGGATTTCATGCCGAAATCATGAATCGACTATGGAATCAAATGAGCTTCGTATGGTGTGGACAACGCATAGAGTGCATCCTTACCTCTAACGCTTACTCCGAGCACATCTAGCCCTTTCTCCAAGCATGCCTAGCATGCCCTTAATGTTACATTGACTTGTGGGTCAAGTTCTCCTTGCTTGTTGACCAAGTTGTTCCTTGCCTCACCTAGGAAGCAGTTGACTTCTCTCATTTCCTTTCTCAACATCATCATTATGTCGGCCAACATGGAGAAAAAGAAGGGAGAGGCCGAACGCATAAAAAGAAAGAGAGGGAGTTAGATCAAGAAGGGAGAGAAAACCCTATGGACGTGATTTTTTCACGATTTGGTGTATCTTATACCCGAGGCCCAATCTAACATTGTTTCTTCTCGGTATAAGCACCATTACAATGGTTGTGGTTTCTTGATCATACAAATCTAGGGTCATTTCCAAGGTGGATCTGATGCCGAAATCAAGAAACGACTATGGAATCAAATGAGGTTCGTAGGGTGTGGACACCGCATAGAGTGCAGCCCTACCTCTAACTCTTCCTCCGAGCTCATCTAGCCCTTTCTCCAAGCATGCCTAGCATGCCCTTCATGTTCCATTGACTTGTGGGCCAAGTTCTCCTTGATTGTTGGCCAAGTTGTTCCTTGCCTCGCCCAGCAAGTAGATGACTTCTCTTATTTCCTTTCTCATCATCATTATGTCGGCTAAAGTGGAGGAAAAGAGGGGAGAGGCCGAATACAAACTAAGAAAGAGAGGGAGGGAGAGAAAACCCTGTGGAGGCGATTTTGCTACGATTTGGCGTTTCTTACACCTATGGCCTTCTCTCACGTTGTTTCTTCTCGGTACGAGGACCATTGCTACGGCTGTGGTTCTTGATCATACAAATGTAGCGTCATTTCCAAGGTGAAGGAGCAGCAAAAATCAAGAACTGACTATGGAATCAAATGAGGTTCCTAGGGTGTGGACACCTCATAGAGTGCAAGCTTTCCTCTAACTCTTCCTCCGAGCACATCTAGCCCTTTCGCGAAGCATGCCTAGCATGCCCTCCATGTTCCATTGACTTGTGGGCCAAGTTCTCCTTGCTTGTTGGCCAAGTTGTTCCTTGCCTCGCCCAGCAAGCACATGACTTCTCTTATTTCCTTTCTCATCATCATTATGTCGGCTAAAGTGGAGAAAAAGAGGGGAGAGGCCGAATACAAACTAAGAAAGAGAGGGAGGGAGAGAAAACCCTCTGGAGGCGATTTTGCTGCGATTTGGCGTTTCTTACACCTGTGGCCTTCTCTCACGTTGTTTCTTCTCGGTACGAGGAACATTGCTACGGTTGTGGTTCTTGATCATACAAATGTAGCGTCATTTCCAAGGTGAAGGAACTGCAAAAATCAAGAACCGACTATGGAATCAAATGAGGTCCGTAGAGTGTGGACACCGCATAGAGTGCAAGCTTTCCTCTAAATCTTCCTCCGAGCACATCTAGCCCTTTCGCGAAGCATGCCTAGCATGCCTTCCATGTTCCACTAACTTGTGGGCCAAGTTCTCCTTGCTTGTTGGTCAAGTTGTTCCTTGCCTCGCCCAGCAAGCACATGACTTCTCTTATTTCCTTTCACATCATCATTATGTCGGGCAACATGGAGAAAAAGAGGGGAGAGGCCGAACACCAAAAAAAAAGAGAGGGAAGGAGAGAAAACCCTCTAGAGGTGATTTTGCCGCGATTTGGCGTTTCTTACACCCGAGGCCTTCTCTAACGTTGTTTCTTCTTGGTATGAGCACCATTGCTACGGTTTTGGTTCTTGATCATGCAAATGTAGCGTCATTTCCAAGGTGGAGAAGCAGCCAAAATCAAGAACCGACTATGGAATCAAATGAGGTCCGTAGGGTGAGGACACCACTTAGAGTGCACCCTTTCCTCTAACTCTTCCTCCGAGCACATCTAGCCCTTTCGCGAAGCATGCCTAGCATGCCCTCCATGTTTCATTGACTTGTGGGCCAAGTTCTCCTTGCTTGTTGGCCAAGTTGTTCCTTGTCTCGCCCAGCAAGCACATGACTTCTCTTATTTCCTTTCTCATCATCATTATGTCGGCCAACATGGAGAAAAAGAGGTGAGAGGTCGAACACAAAAAAAGAAAGAGATGGAGGGAGAGAAAACCCTCCAGAGGCGATTTTGCCGCGATTTGGCGTTTCTTACACCCCGAGTCCTTTGAAAGTGGAGCTTAATCACCAAGGGGGGTGAATTGGGGATTTTAAAAATTCTTTCGAAATTGGTCTGTGTTCGAACACTAAAATAGAGTTGGACAGAGGATAGGGAAGAATAGCAAGACACAATAGACTTATACTGGTTCGGTCCAATTTCTTTACCTACGTCCTGTCCCCAGACACTTTGGGATTTCACTGTCACGATTGATTACACACTCTGTAACTCAAGAGTAATTCTATCACTAGAACTTACTCCCCCTTACAAGTTGCAATCAATATCCCAATATCCAAGTCCCCAGACTTGAGATTCTTTACAATAAATGATTTACAGTCTATGAACTCTCTCTAAGAGTAGATAATGATAAACACTTAGGCTTAATGTATCAAAAGATACTTTACAAGTGAAAACTCAAAGAGTAGTTGTAAAACTTGAATGTAATTCGTTTTCAGCAGGTGTGTTAGTTGAGAAGACTTGAATGCTGCTCTATTTAAACTAAGAGAGCATTAAAGATCCGTTACTAACTCCATTATGACCGTTGGTGCACTAATCTAGCTGTTGGAGGCACTTTGGTGTCTTCTCTCTCTACTCTTCAGTTAATTCCTTTTGTCCAAAGGATTAGTGTTGACTTTCCTTGTAATAGATCCATTGGAAGAGCAAGTACTGCTTAGGGAAAGCAGACATTAATCATTTTGCAAACGTGTAGAGAACGATGTCTCAAAAGGATGCAAGTTTCTGGACTTTGCATTTAATGTTCTGACATTGCTTTTTTGCTTTTGTTCAAATCTTCATTTAATGTCCTCTAAACAATCTGAAACTCACTAAAAAACTCATTAACCAAAGTTAAGAATAGTAGAGGATGCAGAGGAGAAGTATTGAGATTAAACAGGAAGATTTCACACATTCGTCAGATTTAATTTTCAAACCATGCGACCTATACTCAAGTATGTTCTTCAATACTCGAGTTTAGCACTGTGCACCTATAAATACTTGAGTATCCAAGATGATACTCGAGTATTCCTCTTCCAGAGAGGAATGTCGTGATTTGAGCTTTGGACTATATCTTTGAAATAGGAGCAATACTTGTGTATGCAAATCCATACTCGAGTTTTGAACTTTTGATATGAAAATAAGTTTAAGTCCAAAACCTCAACACTGGAGTTTCCATTTCAATACTTGAGTATTCAAATTATCGAAAAAGAGCAAAGCTATCTATATGCCCAATACTCGAGTTTCGGACTCAATACTCTAGTATGCAAATCAATTGAAAAACTTCGTGAAATCTTATCCCAAGTCAATACTTGAGTTTTCAAACAATGCATAAAACTTTAAAACTCTCTGTCAGTCAGATACTCGAGTGTGTAACCCCATACTCGAGTATTCAGAGAATTTGAAAACTTTGAGAAATCTATGTCAAGTCAATACTTGAGTTTTCAAAGACATGTGTAAGGTTTGAAAACTTTCTGTTAATTCCATACTCGAGTATTCAAAACCATACTCGAGTATTCACAAGTTGAAAACTTTGGAGACTTTCTGTATGATCAATACTTGAGTATCTAAATGGATACTTGAGTTTTGAAAACTTTAGCCAATATTGAAATAGTCTCTATACGACGCATACTCGAGTATTCTAACCAATACACGAGTTAGGCTCAGGGTGAAAAACTTGGAGTGCTCTATGTAACTTCAATATTTGAGTTTCCAAATGGATACTTGAGTATTGCTTTGTTTAATAAAAACTGAGCTACTCACTGTCAAGTCAATACTCGAGTATTGAGACCAATACTCGAGTTTGCCTATGACAGTAAGTTATTCAACTTACCAAAGACAAACTTTGACTTGTGTTTACAATTGTTAGTTATCATCAAAACACAGAGAGAACTAACAGCCTTCTTTAACATTGTTTCTTCTTGGATCGAGCACCATTGCTACGGTTGTGGTTCTTGATCATACAAATGTAGCGTCATTTCCAAGGGGGTGCAGCCAAAATAAAGAACCGACAATGGAATCAAATGAGGTCCGTAGGGTGTGGAAATCGCATAGTGTGCAACCTTTCCTCTAACTCTTCCTCCGAGCACAGCTAGCCCTTTCGCGAAGCATGCTTAGCATGCCCTCCATGTTCTCTTGACTTGTGGGCCAAGTTCTCTTTACTTGTTGGCCAAGTTGTTCCTTGGCTCGCCGAGCAACCCCTTGACTTCTCTTAGTTCCCTTCGCATCATCATTAAGTTGGGAAACATGGAGAAAAAGAGAGCAAGAGAGGTCAGCTGAGAGAGCAAGTGAGAAAAACACTCCGAAGCTGATTTTTCCTCGGTCTGGCGTTTCTTGGACGTAAGGCATTCTGTGATGTTGTTTGCCCTCGGTGAGAGTGAAATTTCTACGGTTTCGGATTTCTTATCATAGGAGTTTAACGACGTCTACAAGGTGGAGTTGATGCCAAAATCAAGAATAATTCATTGAATCTAGGAAAAGTGTCCGGATTCATTGAATCTCGCAAAAGTGTCCAGATTCATTGAATCTTAGATACGTCTAAGATTTAATGAATATTGTATTTATCTGGGGTGAATATTATGTATATTAATATTATATATATTAATATAATATAATATAAATTATATTATATTAATTCGAAATTAAATAATGTAATAATATTAAATAAAGATTATAATATTATTATATAATATTTGTTTAGTATTTAATTTATTTGATAAATTAAATATCTAAGACAAATAGAGATATTGTATCTCATGTTTTAATTTTCGAATAAAGATATCATATATCTATTTAATTTAAATTGAGATATAGTATCTCGATTTAATTAAATAGATGGATATCATTTCTCGGATTTAATTTATAGAGATAAATTAAATTAGAAGGCTTTTTGATTCAGATTAAATAAATATATTAGATTAGATCTATTAGATAGATTTAATTAATATATATTTAATCAAAGATTCAAAACTCGAATTTCAGATCTGGCTTTTAATTCGGATTAAATAAATAAATTACATTAGATCTATTAGATACATTTAATTAAAATATTTTAATCCAGATTTGAAATTTGAAATTCAAAATTAATGAGGATTAATTTTGAATATAATACGCTGATCGGGTTTGAGAAAACCTACGGGACTTTTTGTCGAGCGTATTACAGAAAGCCGCGAGAAACCCTAGAGTGAAATTGAGAGAGACGTAAAACTCAAAAGGCGCTAGCACGCTGCCGCAATCGGGTTCGAGGATTATTTGTGTGGATACCGGTAGAGGGAGGGGATTCCCAGAGTCCGCTCCTGTTGATCGGAGAAGGTAGCCCACGTGTTCAGATCGAAAGAAACGCTGAGAATTTCGTATAAGGTAGCCCACGTGTTCAGATCGAAAGAAACGCTGAGAATTTCGTATAAGGTATGATTCGGAATCTTTAACCTTGATTTAAACGCAGTTGAACGATCCTCTTCTTGGGATTCGTACAAATTTTAAACTCCGCTGCGTGTACGGATCCTAACAGTTGGTACACAACTCCTTCAGAAACTTGGCATATTTAGGAATTTGTTTGACTGCATCTAAGAGAGGAATGTTGATCTCTACTCTTCTGAATGTCTTAAGTATATCCTTCTCTTATGCTTTGTCTCCAACTTCTTGGATTGAGGGGCTCTCTGAGGGAAAGGAAGAGGAATGAGAATGTCTTCCTCTTCACCTTGTTGCATTGCCTTTTTATTTTTAGAGTCAATCTTCACATTTTCTGACTCTTTTTCTTATGTGGAAGTCACATCCACAGCTTGTTTAGGTTCCTCCAATTGCTTGTCAGGCCGTAAGGTAATCGCACTCACATTCCCTTTAAGATTGGGAATTGTCTGTGAAGGAAGAGTATTGGATCCCTGAGGTTGAAGCTGATTCAGTGATGTTGCCAATTGGCCAATCTGTGTTTACAAACTCTGAATAGAAGTTTCAGTTTGCTGTTGGAACTGTATAGAGTTTGTGGCAAATTGCTTCATCATATCTTCAAGTGAGGAACGACTACTACTACTACCCGGCTTCTTTGTTGTCTTTGCTGTGGAGGTGTACATATGGCTGGTCGAGGAGGTGGTGCTGGCAAAGGAGGTGTAGATTGTTGCTGGAAATTCTGGGGTCTGTACTGTCTCTGCTAGTAATTCCCAGAATTCTGTTGATATTGGTTACTCTGGTTCTGATTCTGGTTACAACGGAAATTGGGGTGATTTCTCCATCCTGGATTGTAAGTATTAGAATAAGCACTATTCTGCTGGTATTGTGGCTTTCCCGGAAAAACACCCACTGCAGCTACTGACTGGTCTTGATAAGTAGGATAATGCAAGGTGGAACAAGAGTCAGTAGAATGATAAGGGTCAGAAAAGAACCCACATGAGTATCCAATCTGAGGAGGGGAAGACTGTATTGTTTGTGTCACCGCCAACTGCCTCACTAGGGAGGTCAGATCATCAAGTCTAGTCTCTAATCTCTGAGAATCATATTGGACTGGAGGTGTTTGAATATAGTAAACAGGAGTACTATTGGCTCTGGTGCCAAACTGCTGCGAGTTAGCTGCCATTGTGCATATCAAGTCTCGGGCATCTTCAGGTGTCTTGTTACTCAGAGCCCCACCACTAGAAGCATCCACCAAACCTCTATCTACAGATAGCAAACCCTCATAGAAATAGGTAATCAAGAGTTGCTCAGTGATCTGGTGGTGTGGACAGCTTGCACATAACCATTTGAACCTTTCCCAATACTCATGCATAGTCTCCCCATTAGCTTCTTTAATGCCACTAATTTCCTTCTTGATCGAAGTGGCTCTTGAGGCAGGGAAAAATTTCTCTAGAAATAATCTCTGAATAGTAGTCCAACTCCTAATAGACGAGGGTTGAAGGTAGAACAACCAATCCTTAGCTCCACCTTCCAATGAGAAATGAAAAGCTCTCAACTTGATATGATCTTCATCAATGGCCTGTGGTTTAATTGTGTTGCATACTACATGGAATTCCTTCAAATGCTTAATGGGGCACTCACCTGCAAGACCATCAAACTTTGGCAACAAGTGTATTAGACCAGATTTAAGCTCAAAGTTAGCAGCAATGTCAAGATATTGGATGCACAAAGGTTGATAATTAACATCAAGTGCAGCCAATTCCTTTAAAGTAGGATGATTTCCTTGTTCTTCTGCCATAATTTCTGAGTTAGCAAAATTGCTACTAGAATCAGTGAAAACAACAAGACTATCAGAAGTACTATCAGAAACACAATCAGAAAGATCAACAGAATGGACACAATCAGAATGGTCACAATCAAACTCAAGTTCAATGTCTAATTCAGTATTAATCCCACGACTTAGCCTAACAACTCTTCTAGCAGTAAGAATTGTTCTTTCTATTTCAGGATCAAATGGCAACAAGTCTTCTGGGTTAGTAGTACTCCTGGTACTCATGCAGCATAACCACAAGGCAGAATTGGCAAATACTCAGAATTACGAAAATGGCACTAGACACTCAGAATTATGAAAATGCCACTAGACACTTAGAATTACGAAAATGCCACTAAAAGTGGTAAAAATTAGAAAAACACTAAGATGACACAAACAATAACACAAAAAGCAAAAACCTATGCTGGAAATTGACCAAAACAAGTCCAAAACACTATCAAACGATTTTTAAAATTTATGGGACTTGGACAGGGCAACTTCTACACTATTGGGGAACCGAAAAATGGAATAAAAAAACTTTTAAAAAATTTGAAAAAGTGGTCTAAACGATGTAATTTGGCTTAAATCTCAAGACCACAGGCACAAGCGTTGTGTCACAATTTAGGTCATTTTCTATCAACCCACAAAATTTCAGCCCATTCAGAGATACGTTGAAAAAAAACTTACTAGTAGAAATCATGAAACCGAAAATTAAAACAGCGAAAAAGTGGTCTAAACGTTGGAATTTGGGCAAAATAGAGCAGACCTCACTTCCATTTTGGAAGTGATTCTTGTTTAGAATGCCAAATTCCTTGTGAATAAGACCTGGTTCAAGTGATCTGGGTCAGAAAAATTTCTGTCCAGCTACCCGAACCACCGAAACGACACTATTTACACTACTATTACTAATCAAACCGATGCAAATTCCTAGGCAGCGGTGCCATATTTTGACAGAGATTTGCCGTATCTCCCAAAATAACCAAGTTCAAAAATGATTTGTAGAAATAGGGAACCTGGGTCGTTTCCCCAACGAATTCACAGTAGATTTGAATGGACAGTAACAACGAAACATAACAGTAAAAATGGGGAGTTTTTGGTTCAAACAATAAAAACGCAATAAACAAAAACAGAGTGAAATAAACAGATTAAACAGATAAACAGAAGATCAACCCAGGATTTTGAATTCCACCACGTTCCTTCCTCGGATGAAAACAAATTTTGAAATGAATTCGCGATTGATTCTGGAAGAATCGAAATCACGAGGCATGCCTATCATGCCCTCGATGTTCTCTTGATTTGCGGGAAAAGTTCTCTTTACTTGTTGGCCAAGTTGTCACTTGGCTCGCCCTGCAAGCCCTTGGCTTCTATTATTACCTTTCTCATCATCCTTAATTCGGCCAACATGGAGAAAAAGAAGGGAGAAGCCGAAGGAAGAAGAAGAAAGTGAGAGCGAGAGCGGTCGGTTAAGAGATCAAGAGAGAAAAACACTCTGGAGCTGATTTTTCCTCAATTTGGCGCTTCTTGCTCCTAAGGCCTTCTCTAACGTTGTTTCCTATCGGTGAGAGTGAAATTTCTACGATTTCAGATTTCTTATCAGAGGAGTTTAACGACGTCTACAAGGTTGATCTGATGCCGAAATAAAGAATTGACTATGGAATCAAATGAGGTTCGTAGGGTGTGGACACCGCATAGAGTGCAACCTTACCTCTAACTCTTCCTCCGAGCACATCTAGCCCTTTCACGAGGCATGCCTATCATGCCTAGGGGTGGAATCAGGCCAGGCCAGGCCAGGCTTCACCCTTAACAGGCCTGGCCTGTTATGCAACGAAGTGGCCTGAGCCTGGCCTGTGGCCTGTTATAGGCTTATTTTTTGGCCTGAGCCTGGCTTGTATACAGGCCTGGCCTAGCCTGTGGCCTGTTAAGAGGCCTGTAGTTTTTAAAATCTTGTACTTAGGCAAACAGGCCAACCTTAAACAGGCCTTATATAAATCATTCCTAATTAAATGGAGGAATATTATAAAAAAACTTAACTAGGCATTGGTATAGAATTCAGATTGAACACTTTCTAAATTAATAATATCAATAAGAAAAAATGAAAAGGCAAGAGACATATCAGTTAAGAAGAGTTTTGCACAAAATCTGAAATTATGTAATTAATGTATTTAAACCTAGCGGTTCGTGACAAAGTAAAATGCTTTAGAGTTGCAAAACAAGAAACCAAGAGGGTAAGAATGTAAATGAAAAGCGACACCTTAAAGGCAAAAAGGAAAAATAATTCTGGACCCTGGACAAATCATTGACTAATCCACATAATTACTTGTCTAATAATACCAAATGGAGCAAAGAGCAAGCAAAACAAAATGCTAGTCATAAATAAATATAAGGGGAAATAGACTGGAATATTTGGCATGCTATTTACTTCCTTCCCATCGGGATTTCGATAACAATGCCATCAACAACGGAGACTTCCAGATCAAAAATATATCATTTTAACAGCCAATGAAATTAAATCAATACGAGATATTCGGTGTTGACAAGACACCTATCTTTCTAATCATTAATCATCAATGACTAGTTCATCATATTAAAGAGGTTAAAGAATGTGGATTAGGAAAGGGAGGAAAAACACTTGAAAATCAAAAATACAAAGTTGGTTATCTGCAATGTACTAGTTTACCCAGGACCATAATTCTATCTCTTTTTGCTTCAAAGATGCCAACACCGTGTTAAAGTAAATTGACAAGAAAGGCATTCTTGGCTAAGTGATGACATGAATAATGAGCACATGATTGTAATAACTGAAGAAACCTTAACGCGTTTCCGTGTTAACCTTGTAACACAAATATTGGAACACATCAACTCAAACAAACAGTAAAAAAATAGTTGTAACAAGTTCCCTACAGCTCAAGAAAGAGACCTCAAATAGCATGACCATAACCTTCACATCAATAATTTCTCATCGCAATAAAATCATGTTATTACTTGTTACCACTATCCAACTACCACAATGACACGCCTGTTTCCCCAAGCTATCAATTTCACACCCTTTAGACAAAGTAACTCGAGAGGAGGTGCAAAATCCATCCTTGATCAACTAAGATTGGCAAAACATACACAAATAATGATTAAGATCCACTTTATCTATAAAGTTTCGCTGTGGGTGAAGTACAAAAAATTTAGCTTCTGAAACATAAAAATTGATTGTGATGCTATGAGCGTGATTTCAATAAAGTGGGATAAAGATTTCACCTATTCGACCCAGATAATAAAAATGAACACTTTTCGCTAGGGAAGCCACATTATAATCACCACCCTAGATCCAGATGTGCAAAACACCTCCGAAGTCTCACTTTCCGATTTACATAATCAGTGCATCATAAAATAACCTAAATCTCACCTACTGTTCCGATCCTCCTTCAGATGCCATAACACAATCACAGACAAGCGAGAGTGACGAGCGGTGTGAGAAACCGTGTTACTCCAGCAGGAAGGCTGGTGGAGTCGAGGCTGAGAGTGAGATCGACGACTCGACGCTGAGACGTGCAATGGCCGACGGTGAGAAGCCCTGACGAGCGGTGTGAGGGATTTTTTGACTACCTTGGACCGACCTTGGTTTGAAAGGATGAAGGTGAGGGCGTGAGGTGATTTAATGTTCTTGGCGAGTGGTGTGAGACAATGTGTGAAGAACGGGAGGGACCAGTCTGAGTGAGGGAGGGGCGGAGGGTATTCAGTTATTAATTAATATCCTTTATATAAAAAAAATACTCTTAACAGGCCGGCCTGACAGGCCTAACAAGCCTGTGTGGAGGCCTATGCATGGCCTGTTAAGACAAACATGCTTTAAAATTGGCCTTGGCCTGGCCTTTTAGCCTGACAGGCCAGGCCTGACCATGCTTTTAACAGGCCAGGCCATAGGCCCCTGGCCTATTTCCACCCCTAATCATGCCCTCGATGTTCTCTTGATTTGCAGGCAAAGTTCTCTTTACTTGTTGGCCAAGTTGTTCCTTTGCTCGCACAGCAAGCCCTTGGCTTCTCTTAGTACCTTTCTCATCATCATTAAGTCAGCCAACATGGAGAAAAAGAAGGGAGAAGCTGAAGGAAGAAGAAGAAAGTGAGAGCGAGAGAGGTCGGTTGAGAAATCAAGAGAGAGAAAAACACTTTGGAGCTGATTTTTCGTTGATTTGGCGTTTCTTGCTCCTAAAGCCTTCTCTGACGTGGTTTCCTATCAGTGAGAACAAAATTTCTACAATTTCGGATTTCTTATCCGAGGAGTTTTACGACGTCAACAAGGTGGATCTAATGCTGAAATCACAAATCGACTATGGATTCAAATGAGGTTCGTAGGGTGCGGACACCGCATAGAGTGCAACCTTACCTCTAACTCTTCCTCCAAGAACATCTAGCCCTTTCACGAGGCATGCCTATCATTCCCTCGATGTTCTCTTGAGTTGCGGACAATGTTCTCTTTACTTGTTGGCCATGTTGTTCCTTGGCTCACCCAGCAAGCCCTTGGCTACTCTTAGTACATTTCCCATCATCATTAAGTCGGCCATCAAGGAGAAAAAGAAGGGAGAAGCCGAAGGCAGAAGAAGAAAGTCAGAGCGAGAGAGTTCGGTTGAGAGATCAAGAAAGAAAAACACTCCAGAGCTGATTTTTCCTCGATTTGGCGTTTATTGTTTCTAAGGCCATCTCTGACGTTGTTTCCTATCGGTGAGAGTGAAATTTCTACAATTTTGGACTTCTTATCAGAGGAATTTTAAGACGTCTACAAGGTGGATCTGATGCCGAAATCAAGAATTGACTATTAAATCAAATGAGCTTCATAGGGTATAGAGGGCAACCTTACCTCTAACTCTTCCTCCGAGCACATCTAACCATTTCGTGAAGCTTGCCTAGCATACCCTCCATGTTCTCTTGACTTGTGGGCAAAGTTCTTTTTAATTGTTGCCCAAGTTTTTCCTTGGCTCGCCCAGCAAGCCCTTGGCTTCTCTTAGTACCTTTCTCATCATCATTAAGTCGGCCAACATGGAGAAAAAGAAGCGAGAAGCCGAAGGTAGAAGAAGAAAGTGAGAGCGAGAGAGGTTGGTTGAGAAATCAAGAGAGAAAAACACTTTGGAGCTGATTTTTCCTTCAATTGGCGTTTCTTGCTCCTAAGGCCTTCTCTGACGTTGTTTGTTGTCGGTGAGAGCGAAATTTCTACAATTTTGGGTTTCTTATCAGAGGAGTTTTACGAAATCAAGAATCGACTATGGAATCAAATGACGTTCGTCGGGTGCGAACACGGCATAGCGTGCAACCTTACCTCTAACTCTTCCTCCGAGCACATCTAGCCCTTTCACTAGGCATGCCTATCATTCCCTCGATGTTCTCTTGATTTGCGGGCAAAGTTCTCTTTACTTGTTGGCCAAGTTGCTCCTTGGCTCCCCCAGCAAGCCCTTGGCTTTGCATAGTACCTTTCTCATCATCATTAAGTCGGCCAACAAGAAGAAAAAGATGGGAGAAGCCGAAGGTAGAAGAAGAAAGTGAGAGCGAGAGAGGTCAGTTGAGACAACAAGAGAGAAAAACACTCTGGAGCTAATTTTTCCTCGATTTGGTGTTTCTTGCTCCGAAGGCCTTCTCTCACGTTGTTTCCTCTCGGCGACAACGAAATTTCTACGATTTCTGATTTGTTATCAGAGGAGTTTAACGACATCTACAAGGTGGATCTGATGCCGAAATCAAGAATAGACTATTGAATCAAATGAGGTTCGTAGGGTATAGAGTGCAACCTTACCTCTAACTATTCCTCCGAGCACATCTAACCCTTTCGCGAAGCTTGCCTAGCATGCCCTCCATATTCTCTTGACTTGTGGGCAAAGATCTCATTACTTGTTGGCCAAGTTTTTCCTTGGCTCGCCCAACAAGCCCTTGGCTTCTCTTAGTACATTTCTCATCATCATTAAGTCAGCCAACACAGATAAAAAGAGGGGAGAAGCCGAAGGTGTTAGTTCTCATGTTTTTGATGTTTGGATGATAACAATTATAATGTAATTAATCCTTGATATTCTATGAAAATTCGAAGCTTCAAATATTACCTTGAGTTAATCGATTATGTGCCTCTAGTCATAAAGTTCATTTTATGAATTGAAAAATGATTTCCATTGATTGCCTCAAGTTAAATTGTTTTTTGAATGGAAGTTATTTAGTTTTGATATGTTTACCTTGAGTCGATTTAATTTACCTCAAGTTAAGCTTTCAAATTGTCTATTCTTTTGAAACTATCGTCTTTGACTTTCACCCATATCAAGTTAACTTTCAAATGGATATCAAGTTAACTTTCAAGTTATATCAAGTTAAGCTTTCAATTCTCTATTCTATCGACTTTGACTTTCACCCATATCAAGTTCACTTTCAAATGGATATCAAGTTAACTTCTTATATCAAGTTAACTTTCAAGTGTATATCAACTTAAGCTTTCAATTCTCTATTCTATCGACTTTGACTTTCACCCATATCAAGTTAACTTTCAAATGGAAATCAAGTCAACTTTCAAACCCATATCAAGTTAACTGTCAAATTTCAAGTTAACTTTGTGGAGTTATCGTTTTTAACTTGCAAAGTTAACTTTCAAACCCATATCAAGTTAACTTCTTATATCAAGTTAACTTTCAAATTTCAAGTTAACTTTGTGGAGTCATCATTTTTAACTTGCAAGCTTAACTTCTTATATCAAGTTAACTTTGTGGATTTATTGTTTTCAACTTGCAAGCTTAACTTCTTATATCAAGTTAATTTTCACACCCATATCAAGTTAAATGCTTTCCTTTACACTTATCGGGATTGAATTCCTCAAACATCAAGTTAACTTTCAAACCCCATATCAAGTTAACTTTTTATATCAAGTCAACATTACCTTAACTTGAAGTTAAACATTGTTCTCTTCTTATAGCTATCGTGTTTGACTCTCAAAACAGCAAGTTAACTTTCAAGCCCATATAAAGTTAACTTCTTATATCAACTTAACTTTAGTTTAACTTGAAGTTAACACCTTTAGTTTTCAAAATCACCGTCTCCGGAAAATCTAAATCAACTAGTTATGATTTTATTTCTCCAAATCATTACTCATTACTATTCATAATTGCATTTAATCAATTTGTTAATGAGTTACAGATTATTGGAATGAGGATCAACACAGGATGTTGAGTAAAGCAATATGGCATTTATTAAACTTACCTATTCGAGAAACTCGACCAAAAGACATACCTCTACGACGTTCTGGGCAAGAATATTTCATTTCCTTTGCTGGGTCTCAACGGTCATAATCACAATTACGGGAATAATGACGGCGATTATTCCGACCCTTCTGCTTCATCTCTAACGGTCATTTTCAAGTTTCTCAACGGATATTTTCTTCAGGCTTCTCAACGATCATGAGATCAACTATATATACCTGAAGTTTTGAATTCACCAGAATCACTGAAAAACATTGTGCACTCTATTCTTATTGTATTCAACTGTTTTATCTATTCCATTAATATCTTCGGATATTGTGTACCTTAGTGTTTATCCTTATTTACTCGTGAGGAGTTTCAAAAACTTATTTGATTATTGTGTTGTAAAATCTTAAGGTTGTGGAACCTTAAGTGGGTATACAATTACAGCTTGTAAGGGGGAGTGAGTCCTAGTGAGAGGATCATCCGAGTACAATGTAATTGTCCTTGAAAGATAGTGAAAATCCCAGGTGTTCTAGGGACTGGACGTAGGTCGAACTATTAGACTGAACCAGTATAAATTGCTATGTGTCTGTTTGCTTTTCTTGTCTCTCTTTTATTTGTGCTCGTGTGATTCGAGAAAAGAATTTGAGATCACCTATTCACCCCCCCTCTAGGTGATGTTCCACCTTCATTTGGTATCAGAGCCTGGTTTCTCTGTTGGGCTTAACATCCCGAGATAGATCATGGAAGGAATATTGCCTGACGGTGCTTCAATCAATTGACCTCATGGATTTAATGGTTAGCACTATTCATTTTGGAAAGCAAAATTCAGAGTGTTTGTGCTAGCTTCCGAGTATGGTCTTTGGCGAGTGATAGAAACTGGAGACTATGCTCCTACAAAGATTGAAGGCGGAATCACAGTTCGAAAAACAGAAGCTGAGTTCGATGAAAATAACAAGAAAAACATCACTTTCAACAGGAAAGCTATCTTAATGCTGCAAAGTGCTCTAAGTAAAAAAGAATACTTTCGGATATGCAACTTGTCAACCGCGAAGGAGATGTGTAAGGCTTTGGAAATAGGATATGAAGGAACTACCGGCATTAAGGAGAATCGCATCAATACCCTGACCACTGAGTTCGATTTACTGTGAATGAAGTCTGGAGAAACTATTTCCGAATTTCAACTTCGCTACACACATCTGACTAATCAATTATCGGCTCTGGGAAAAACATTTGAACAAGGTCCCCAGGTTAGAAAGATTCTCAATGTTCTGACAAAAGTTTGGGAAGCCAAAGTAACAGCAATAGAAGAGGCCCGTGGAGAATCAATGGGCTCAGTTGCTACTCTATTTGGAAGCCTATCTGAATATGAGAGCAAACTGAAATTCAAGAAGGACTTGGACGAAGTCAACAACTAGTAGGAGCAAAGGCATCGATCTTAACGCTATGAAGGAAAAGGAAGATAAAGACGAAGATGATGAGGATGATGATGAGATGGGCATGTTCGTGCGAAGATTCAAGAAGTTCTATAAAAGAGATCAAGGCTTCAGAAATAGATTCCAGAAAGGAAGCTCAAGTAACAGACTCAAATTCAAAGATAAAGATCAAGTTGTCTGTTATGAATGTGAAAAGCCAGGTCATTACAAATCAGAATGTCCTCAGCTGAAAGATAATGAAAAGGAGAGAAGAAGAAGAAATTCAATCACTTTAAAACGAAAGCTTACGTATCTTCCATATGGGGAGATTGTTCCTCAAATGAAGAAAGTGAGGAAGAAAAAGAACTGCAAATATTTGCCTAGTCGCAGAAGAAGAGGAACCTGAAAATGACAATGAGGTATATAACTCACAACCTACATATGATGAACTATTTGATGAGTACAATGAGTTACAATATGAATTTGAAACAGTTGTTGAAAAATATATTGCTTTGAAAAAGAAAAATATAACTCTTAAACAACAAGTTGAGAATTTGTCTTCCAAAACCATTGTTTGTGAAGAATGTCTTGTTTTAGAGAAAAAGAATGTATATCTCACAAAAACGCTTGAGAAGTTCACTAAAGGTAGTGAGATGCTAAATGTAATTTTAAAAGCTCAAAGATTTACAAATGATCGATCAGGCATTGGTTACAATCCCATCCTTGACAAAAAGAAAGGGAAAAATAAAACCGGAGGAAAATCTTACTTGAACTATTTTCAAAAATCAATTCACACTTCAAACCCTTTTGCTTATTGTAATTACTACAACCGAAAAGGACACAATACTTCATCTTGTTCATAAGAAAGAAAGAAGAGATAGACCTGTTGGAAACTATCAATGGGTACCTAAGGGAACCTACATTCCTAAGGCCCGAACTAACCCCAAAGGACCCAAGAAAAGGTGGGTACCTAAAACTTAATCTTGTCTAAATTGCAGGTTTGTCTGAGAGTATCAAGAATCAACAAATGTTATATTGACAGTGGATGCTCTAGACACATGACGGGGGATCGAGACAAATTTGTTGCAATGAGATCAAAAGATGGTGGCAAAGTCACTTTCGGAGGTAATCAATCCGGGAAAATCACTGGGATTAGTGAGATTGGTGCAAAGGATGGACCTCAAATCAAAGATGTATATCTTGTAGAAGGTCTCTGTCTCAACCTTCTAAGTGTAAGTCAAAGTGCTGACAAGAACAACTGGATCATCTTTGATTCAGAAGAATATCTCATTGTCAACAAAGATGATCTCCCAATCGACAAAGGTAAACTTAAGGTATTATTCAAAGCCCCTCGTGAAGGAAATTGTTACACTTTAGATGTGCCTAAAATTAACTCTGAAAAATGTTTTGTTAGCAACTTAAATGAGAGTTGGTGGTGGCATAAGCATTTGGCTCATGTCAACATGTTCCAACTGGATAAGTTGTTGAGAAAAGATTTAGTTCTTGGCTTACCTAAACTTCATTTTAAAAATGACATGATCTGTGATTCCTGTCAAAGAGGTAAACAAACTAAATCATCCTTTAAGAACAAATCTGAAATCTCGACCAATCGACCTCTTCAACTACTTGATATGGATTTAGTTGGACCGGCAAGAGTCAAGAGCCTAGGCGGTAATCTATATACTCTAGTCATTGTCGATGATTTCTCTCGTTTCACTTGGACTATTTTTTTATCCTCTAAGGATGAAACATTTGATCTGTTTGTTGTATTTGCCAAGAAGGTGCAAAATGAGAAAGGTATTTGCATTTCAGCTATTCGAACAGATCATGGAGGAGAATTCTAGAATCAAGCTTTCGGAAAATTTTGTGATGCTCACGGCATTAATCACAATTTCTCGGTTCCAAGGACACCACAACAGAATGGTGTGGTTGAAAGAAAGAATCGTGTGCTCACTGAAATGGCTCGGGCAATGTTGAACGAAAATCAGACTTCACAAGTCTTATGGGCAGATGCAATGAGCACGGCTAGTTATATCTCAAATCGAGCCTATCTCCGAAAGAAGCTCAACAAAACTCCATATGAGCTTTACAAAGGAAGGAAACCAAACTTAGCTCACCTTCATATCTTTGGCTGCAAGTGCTTCATTCACAATAATGGTAAGGATAATTTGGGAAAGTTTGATCCCAAATCCGATGAAGGTATATTTCTTGGTTATTCTAATAGGAGTAAAGCATATAGAATTTTCAATAAGCGTACTCGTGTAGTCGAAGAGTCAATTCATGTTGTATTCTGTGAATCAAAATCTGATGAGCCCCTGGATGATGATGAGGAAACTTCTTACAAAAACCAATTCTTTTAAAAAAAACAACTCATGCCTCTCTCGAAAATCCAAAAAATGTTTTTGAAAAGAATTCTCAAAACTCTTGTGAAAACCCTGATCAATCTCAACCTAAAGCTTGGAAATTCATTAGGAATCATCCTTTGGATCAAGTGATAGGGGATATAAATCAAGGTGTAAGAACTAGAAAAAGCACCTTGAATAAGGTTACATTTTTCTGCCTTCATATTTGAGATTGAACCCTGTAAGATTGACGAAGCCCTCTCAGACAATGATTGGGTGATAGCAATGCAAGAGGAATTACATCAATTTGATAGAAATCAAGTTTGGGACTTGGTACCTAGGCCCAAAGACCACCCGGTCATTGGCACTAAATGGGTATTCAAGAACAAACGTGATGAATCCACAATCATAGTTCGTAACAAGGCTAGATTGGTTGCCAAAGGCTATAATCAGGAAGAAGGTATTGATTATGAGGAAACATATGCTCCAGTGGCTAGATTGGAAGCAATACAAGTACTCTTAGCCTTTGCATGTATCAAAGGATTTAAACTCTATCAAATGGATGTTAAGAGTGCTTTTCTAAATGGATTTATTCAGGAAGAGGTTTATGTTGAACAACCTCCTGGTTTTGTGAATGATCATCATCCAGATCACGTGTTCCGTCTCAAGAAAGCCTTATATGGTCTCAAACAGGCTCCTAGAGCTTGGTATGAGCGATTGAGTAAATTTCTTTTAGATCAAGAATTTGTTAGAGGAAAAGCAGACACAACACTCTTCATTAAAACTAATAAGCTTAATGAAATCTTAATTGTGCAAATATATGTGGACGACATAATATTTGGTGCTACTAATGATTCTCTCTATGAGAAATTTTCCAAGAAAATGCAGGGTGAATTCGAGATGTCTATGATGGGCGAATTGAACTACTTCCTCGGCTTGCAAATCAAACAGCGGAAGGATGGTATCTTCATCTCTCAAACGAAGTATCTCCGTGATTTGCTCAAGAAGTTTTGAATTGAACATTGCAATGGAGCCGACACTCCAATGAGTTCAACTGCTTCTCTGGATGCGGATGAAGAAAAGGCAAAGATTTCAACATAGCCAAGCATAGAAGAATGATTGGATCATTACTATACCTGACTGCAAGTAGACCTGACATCCAATTCAGTGTGGGTATGTGGGGAAGATTTCAAGCTGCTCCAAAGGAATCACATGCTGAGCATGTGAAGAGAATTTTCCGTTATCTTGCCGACACAAAGGAGCTTGGACTCTGGTTTCCAAAAGGTCAACAAGAATTCTTGGTCGCATATTCAGACTCTGATCACGCTAGATACAAAACTGATAGAAAAAGCACTAGTGGACAATGTGAGTTTCTCGGAGGCTCACTTGTATCGTGGTTCAGTAAGAAACAAACCACTGTGGCTGTATCCTCCACTGAAGCTAAATATGTTGCTGCCTCTAGTTGTTGTGCCCAAGTCCTTTGGCTAAAGCAACAATTATCTGACTTGGGAGTCCATCTGAAATAAATTCCAATCCTTTGTGACAACACAAGCACAATCAGCTTGGCGAAAAATCAGGTTCAACATACAAGAACCAAACACATTGATGTGAGACATCATTTTATCAGAGATCATGTTAAAAAGAAAGATGTTAAAGTGATGTTCATACCTACCCACTTGCAACTTGCTGACATTTTCACCAAGCCGTTGGCAAAAGAACAATTCACATTTATTCGAAGGCAATTGGGAATGGTAAATCCCAATGAATTGTAATTAAAATTAAAATGTTAGTTTTGATGAATTTTTAAAATGTTAGTTGTTATTAAATTCTGTTTTGATGACAATTATGGAAATGAGAAACAGAGGTTAACAGAGTAGAGACTAGACTTGACTCATGGATGGATACCTCGAGTTACATCAGTTCCTATATTAGAAGTTCAAAAATGCCTCAAAACAGATTTCAAGAGTTTAACTTGATTCTTCAAGTTATCAATCCAAGCTAAAGGTAAAATGATTCCAAGTTAGAATGAATCATGAACTAATACTTGTTTATTTTGTGTAGAAAGAAATTCATTCGCTGGAAGTCAAGTTTGGGTACCTCCAGTTAATACCTCAAGTTAAGGAGACGCAGAGAGCAACTATATGTATTCTAACTTATTGCCTCGAATTAACCTAAAGTTACCTCGAGTTGACATCAGATAAGTATTCTTTTTACCTTGAGTCAATTAGTGAAATGCCTCGAGTCAATCTTTGCAATTCTCTGAATACAAGTTTTTCGTGTCTACCTTGAGTCTGCCTTGTTTGCTGATGACAAAGGGGGAGAGAGCTTGTGAAGAAGTTTTGAAATATGCTTTTAACTTACTTTGACAGTTATATGCCTTATTTGGTTTAATGGAGCCTTAAATATGCTTATATGAACATATCCTATTTGCTCCTGGAATTATTTTGATTGTCATTCGGTTCATGTTATCTATTTTCATTTAGATAAATCTTTAGAAAAATATCCTCAAATCTTCAAAACATTATAAGTGTTGTCATCATCAAAAAGGGGGAGAATGTTGGTTCTCATGTTTTTGATGTTTGGATGATAACAATTATAATGTAATTAATCCTTGATATTCTATGAAAATTCGAAGCTTCAAATATTACCTTGAGTTAATTGATTATGTGCCTCTAGTCATAAAGTTCATTTTATGAATTGAAAAATGATTTCCATTGATTGCCTCAAGTTAAATTGTTTTTTGAATGGAAGTTATTTAGTTTTGATATGTTTACCTTGAGTCAGATTTAATTTACCTCAAGTTAAGCTTTCAAATTGTCTATTCTTTTGAAACTATCGTCTTTGACTTTCACCCATATCAAGTTAACTTTCAAATGGATATCAAGTTAACTTTCAAGTTTATATCAAGTTAAACTTTCAATTCTCTATTCTATCGACTTTGACTTTCACCCATATCAAGTTAACTTTCAAATGGATATCAAGTTAACTTCTTATATCAAGTTAACTTTCAAGTGTATATCAACTTAAGCTTTCAATTCTCTATTCTATCGACTTTGACTTTCACCCATATCAAGTCAACTTTCAAATGGATATCAAGTTAACTTTCAAACCCATATCAAGTTAACTTCTTATATCAAGTTAACTTTCAAATTTCAAGTTAACTTTGTGGAGTTATCGTTTTTAACTTGCAAGCTTAACTTCTTATATCAAGTTAACTTTCAAATTTCAAGTTAACTTTGAGGAGTCATCATTTTTAACTTGCAAGCTTAACTTCTTATATCAAGTTAACTTTCAAATTTCAAGTTAACTTTGTGGAGTTATCGTTTTCAACTTGCAAGCTTAACTTCTTATATCAAGTTAATTTTCAAACCTATATCAAGTTAAATGCTTTCCTTTACACTTATCGGGATTGAATTCCTCAAACATCAAGTTAACTTTCAAACCCATATCAAGTTAACTTTTTATATCAACTCAACATTACCTTAACTTGAAGTTAAACATTGTTCTCTTCTTATAGCTATCGTGTTTGACTCTCAAAACAGCAAGTTAACTTTCAAGCCCATATAAAGTTAACTTCTTATATCAACTTAACGTTAGTTTAACTTGAAGTTAACACCTTTAGTTTTCAAAATCACCGTCTCCGGAAAATCTAAATCAACTAGTTATGATTTTATTTCTCCAAATCATTACTCATTACTATTCATAATTTAATCAATTTGTTAATGAGTTACAGATTATTGGAATGAGGATCAACACAGGATGTTGAGTAAAGCAATCCGGCATTTATTAAACTTACCTATTCGAGAAACTCGACCAAAAGACATACCTCTACGACGTTCTGGGCAAGAATATTTCATTTCCTTTGCTGGGTCTCAACGGTCATAATCACAATTACGGGAATAATGACGGCGATTATTCTGACCCTTCTGCTTCATCTCTAACGGTCATTTTCAAGTTTCTCAACGGATATTTTCTTCAGGCTTCTCAACGATCATGAGATCAACTATATATACCTGAAGTTTTGAATTCACCGTAAATCACCGAAAAACATTGTGCACTCTATTCTTATTGTATTCAACTGTTTTATCTATTCCATTAATATCTTCGGATATTGTGTACCTTAGTGTTTATCCTTATTTACTCGTGAGGAGTTTCAAAAACTTATTTGATTATTGTGTTGTAAAATCTTAAGGTTGTGGAACCTTAAGTGGGTATACAATTACAGCTTGTAAGGGGGAGTGAGTCCTAGTGAGAGGATCATCCGAGTACAATGTAATTGTCCTTGAAAGATAGTGAAAATTCCAGGTGTTCTGGGGACTGGACGTAGGTCGAACTATTAGACCGAACCAGTATAAATTGTTCTGTGTCTGTTTGCTTTTCTTGTCTCTCTTTTATTTGTGCTCGTGTGATTCGAGAAAAGAATTTGAGATCACCCATTCACCCCCCCCTCTAGGTGATATTCCACCTTCAGAAGGTAGAAGAAGAAAGTGAGAGCGAGAGAGGTCAGTTGGGAGTGCAAGAGAGAAAAACACTGTGGAGCTGATTTTTACTCGATTTGGCATTTCTTACTCCTAAGGCCTTCTCTCACGTTGTTTCCACTCGCTGAGAGCGAAATTTCTACATTTTCTGATTTGTTATCAGAGGAGTTTAACGATGTCTACAAGGTAGATCTGATGCCGAAATCAAGAATCGACTATGTAATCAAATGAGATTCGTAGGGTGTGGACACCACATAGAGTGCAACCTTACTTCTAACTCTTCCTCCGAGCACATCTAGCCCTTCCACAAGGCATGCCTATCATTCCCTCGATGTTCTCTTGAGTTGCAGGCAAAGTTCTCTTTACTTGTTGGCCAGGTTGTTCCTTGGCTCACCCAGCAAGCCCTTGGCTTCTCTTAGTACCTTTCTCATCATCATTAATTCGGCCAACAAGGAAAAAATGAAGGGAGAATCCAAGGTAGAAGAAGAAAGTGAGAGAGAGGGAGGTCGGTTGAGAGATCATGAGAGAAAAACACTTCGGAGCTGATTTTTCCTCGATTTGGTGTTTCTTGCTCCTAAGGCCTTCTCTCACGTTGTTTCCGCTCGGTGAGAGCGAAATTTCTACTACTTCGGATTTCTTATCGAAGCAGTTTAACGACGTCTACAACATGGATCTGATGCTGAAATCAAGAATCAACTATGGAATCAAAGGAGGTTCGTAGGGTATAGAGTGCAACCTTACCTCTAACTCTTCCTCCGAGCACATCTAACCCTTTCGCGAAGCATGCCTAGCATGCCCTCCATGTTCCCTTGAGTTGTGGGCAAAGATCTCTTTACTTGTTGGCCAAGTTTTTCCTTGACTCGCCCAGCAAGCCCTTGGCTTCTCTTAATACATTTCTCATCATCATTAAGTCAGCCAACACAGAGAAAAAGAGGGGAGAAGCCGAAGGTAGAAGAAGAAAGTGAGAACAAGAGAGGTCGGTTGAGAGTGCAAGAGAGAAAAACACTATGGAGCTGATTTTTCCTCGATTTGGCGTTTCTTGCTCCTAAAGCCAACTCTGACGTTGTTTCCACTCGGTGAGAGCGAGATTTCTCTGGTTTCTGATTTGTTATCAGAGGAGTTTAACGACGTCTACAAGGTGGATCTGATGCCGAAATCAAGAATCGACTAAGGAATCAAATGAGGTTCGTAGGGTGTGGAAACCGCATAGAGTGCAACCTTACCTCTAACTCTTCCTCTGAGCACATCTAGCCCTTTCATGAGGCATGCCTATCATTCCCTCGATGTTCTCTTGAGTTGCGGGCAAAGTTCTCTTTTCTTGTTGGCCAAGTTGTTCCTTGGCTCACCCAGCAAGCCCGTGGCTTCGCTTAGTACCTTTCTCATCATCATTAAGTCGGCCAACAAGGAGAAAAATAAGGGAGAAGCTGAAGGTAGACGAACCAAGTGAGAGCGAGAGAGGTTGGTTGAGAGAGGAAGAGAGATAAACACTCTAGAGCTGATTTTTCCTCGATTTTGCGTTTCTTGCTCTTAAGGCCTTGTCTCATGTTGTTTCCTCTCGGTGAGAGTGAAATTTCCACGGTTTCTGATTTGTTATCAGAGGAGTTTAACGACGTCTACAAGGTAGATCTGATGTCGAAATCAAGAATCGACTATGGAATCAAATAAGGTTCGTAGGATATAGAGTGCAACGTTACCTATAACTCTTCCTCCGAGCACATCTAGATCTTTCACGAGGCATTCCTATCATACCCTCGATATTCTCTTCTGTTGCGGGCAAAGTTCTCTTTACTTGTTGGCCAAGTTTTTCCTTGGCTCGCCCAGCAAGCCTTGGGCTTCTCTTAGTACCTTTCTCATCATCATTAAGTAGTCCAACAAGGAGAAAGGGAAGGGAGAATCCATGGCAGAAGAAGGAAGTGAGAGCGAGGGAGGTCGGTTGAGAGAGCATGAGAGAAAAACACTCCGGAGCTGAGAGCATGAGAGAAAAACACTCGGTGAGAGCGAAATTTCTACGATTTCGAATTTCTTATCGGAGGAGTTTAAGGACGTCTACATGGTGGACCTGATACTGAAATCAAGAACTGACTATGGAATCAAATGAGGTTCATAGGGTGTGGACACCGTATAGAGTGCAACCTTACCTCTAACTCTTCCTCCGAGCACATCTAGCCCTTTCATGAGGCATGCCTATTATTCCCTCAATGTTCTCTTGAGTTGCGGGCGAAGTTCTCTTTACTTGTTGGCCTAGTTGTTCCTTGGCTCGCCCAGCAAGCCATTGGCTTCTCTTAGTACGTTTCTCATCATCATTAAGTCGGCCAACAAGGAGAAAAAGAACGAAGAATCCGAAGGTAGAAGAAGAAAGTGAGAGCGAGGGAGGTCAGTTGAGAGTGTAAGAGAGAAAAATACTCTGGAGCTGATTTTTCCTCGATTTGGCGTTTCTTGCTCCTAAAGCCTTCTCTCACGTTGTTTCCACTTGGTGAGAGCGAAATTTCTACGGTTTCTGATTTGTTATCGGAGGAGTTTAACGACATCTTCAAGGTGGATCTGATGCTAAAGTCAAGAATCGACTATGGAATCAAATGAGGTTCGTAGGGTGTGGACACCACACAGAGTGCAACCTTACCTCTAACTCTTCCTCCAAGCACATCTAGCCCTTTCACGAGGCATGCCTATCAATCCCTCGATGTTCTCTTGAGATGCGGGCAAAGTTCTCTTTACTTGTTGAACAAGTTGTTCCTTGGCTCGCCCAGCAAGCCCGTGGCTTCTCTTAGTACCTTTCTCATCATCATGAAGTCGGCCAACACGGAGAAAAAGAAGGAAGAATCCAAGGCAGAAGAAGAAAGTGAGAGTGAGGGAGGTCGTTTGAGAAATCAAGAGAGAAAAACACTCTGGAGCTGGTTTTTCCTCGATTTGGTGTTTCTTGCTCTTAAGGCCTTCTCTCACGTTGTTTCCTCTCGGTGAGGGTGAAATATATACGATTTCGGATTTCTTATCGGAGGAGTTTAACGACGTCTACAGCGTGGATCTGATGCTGAAATCAAGAATCAACTGTGCAATCAAATGAGGTTTGTAGGGTATAGACTGCAACCTTACCTCTAACTCTTCCTCCGAGCACATCTAACCCTTTCGCGAAGCATGCGTAGCAAGCCCTCCATGTTCTCTAGACTTGTGGGCAAAGAGCTCTTTACGTGTTGGCCAAGCTGTTCCTTGGCTCGCCTAGCAAGCCCTTGGCTTCTCTTAATTCCTTTCTCATCATTACTACGTCAGCCAACATCGAGAAAAAGAAAGGAGAAGCCAAGGTAGAAGAAGAAAGTGAGAGTGAGAGAGGTCTTTTGAGAGTGCATGAGAGAAAAACACTATGGAGCTGATTTTTCCTCGATATGGCATTTCTTGCTCCTAAGGCCTTCTCTCACGTTGTTTCCACTCGATGAGAGCGAAATTTCTACGGTTTCTGATTTGTTATCAGAGGAGTTTAACGACCTCTACAAGGTGGATCTGAGTCCGAAATCAAGAATCGACTATGGAATCAAAGGAGGCTCGTAGGGTATACAGTGCAACCTTACCTCTAACTCTTCCTCCGAGCACATCTAACCCTTTCGTGAAGCATGCCTAGCATGCCCTCCATGTTCTCTTTACTTGTGGGCTAAGATCTCTTTACTTGTTGGCCAAGTTGTTCCTTGGCTCGCCCAGCAACCCTTTGGCTTCTCTTAATACCTTTCTCATCATCATTATGTCGGCTAACACGGAGAAAAAGAAGGGAGAAGCTGAAGGTAGAAGAAGAAAGTGAGAGCGAGAGAGGTCGGTTGAGAGTGCAAGAGAGAAAAACACTCTGGAGCTGATTTTTCCTCGTGTTTTCGTTTCTTGCTATTAAGGCCTTCTCTCATGTTGTTTCCTCTCGGTGAGAGTGAAATTTGCACGGTTTCTGATTTGTTATCAGAGGAGTTTAACGACGTCCACAATGTGGATTTGATGACGAAATCAAGAATCGACTATGGAACCAAATGAGGTTCGTAGGGTGTGGACACCGCATAGAGTGCAATCTTACCTCTAACTCTTCCACCGAGCACATCTTTCCCTTTCACGAGGCATGCATGTCATGCCCTCGATGTTCTCTTGAGTTGCGGGCAAAGTTCTCTTTACTTGTTGGCCAAGTTGCTCCTTGGCTCGCCCAGTAAGCCCTTGGCTTCGCTTAGCACCTTTCTCATCATCATTAAGTCGGCCAACAAGGAGAAAAGAAGGGAAAAGCCGAAGGTAGACAAAGCAAGTGAGAGCGAGAGAGGTCGGTTGAGAGAGCAAGAGAGAAAAACACTCTAGAGCTGATTTTTCCTCGATTTTGCATTTTTTGCTCCTAAGGCCTTGTCTCACGTTGTTTCCTCTCGGTGAGAGCGAAATTTCCATGGTTCCTGATTTGTTATCAAAGGAGTTTAACGACGTCTACTAGATGGATCTGATGTCGAAATCAAGAATCGACTATGGAATCAAATCAGGTTCTTAGGGTATAGAGTGCAACGTTACCTCTAACTCTTCCTCCGAGCACATCTAGCCCGTTCACGAGTCAACCCTATCATGCCCTCGATGTAGGCAAAGTTCTCTTTACTTGTTGGCCAAGTTGGTCCTTGGCTCGCCCAGCAAGCCCTTGGCTTCTCTTAGTACCTTTCTCATCATCATTAAGTCGGCCAACAAGGAGAAAAAAAGGGAGAATCCAAGACAGAAGAAGAAAGTGAGAGCGAGGGAGGTCGGTTTAGAGATCATGAGAGAAAAACACTCCAGAGCTGATTTTTCCTCGATTTGGCGTTTCTTTCTCCTAAGGCTTTCTCTCACGTTGTTTCCTCTCGGTGAGAGCGATATTTCTACGATTTCGGATTTCTTATCGGAGGAGTTTAACGACATCTACAATGTGGATCTGATGCTGAAATCAAGAATCCACTATGGAATCAAATGAGGTTCGTAGGGTATAGAGTGAAACCTTACCTCTAACTCTTCCTCCGAGCATATCTAACCCTTTCGCGAAGCATGCCTAGAATGCCCTCCATGTTCTCTTGACTTGTGGGCAAAGATCTCTTTACTTGTTGGCCAAGTATTTCCTTGGCTAGCCCAGCAAGCCCTTGGCTTCTCTTAATACCTTTCTCATCATCATTACGTCGGCCAACATGGAGAAAAAGAAGAGAGAAGCCAAAGGTAGAAGAAGAAAGTGAGAGCGAGAGAGGTCGGTTGAGAGTGCAAGAGAGAAAAACACTCTGGAGCTGATTTTTCCTCGATTTGGCGTTTCTGCTCCTAAGGCCTTCTCTCACGTTGTTTCCACTCGGTGAGAGCGAAATTTCTATGGTTTATGATTTGTTTTCAGAGGAGTTTAACGACGTCTATAAGGTGGGTCTGATGCCGAAATCAACAATCGACTATGGAATCAAATAAGGTTCGTATGGTGTGGGCACCGCATAGAGTGCAACCTTACCTCTAACTCTTCCTCCAAGCACATCTAGCCCTTTCACGCGGGATGCCTATCATTCCCTCGATGTTCTCTTGAGTTGCAGGCAAAGTTCTCTTTACTTGTTGGCCAGGTTGTTCCTTGGCTCGCCCAGCAAGCCCTTGGCTTCTCTTAGTACCTTTCTCATCATCATTAAGTCGGCCAACAAGGTGAAAAAGAAGGGAGAATTCAAGGCAGAAGAAGAAAGTGAGAGCGAGGGAGGTCGGTTGAGAGATCATGAGAGAAAAACACTTCAGAGCTGATTTTTCCTCGATTTGGCGTTTCTTGCTCCTAAAGCCTTCTCTCAAGTTGTTTCCTCACGGTGAGAGCGAAATTTCTAATATTTCGGATTTCTTATCGGAGGAGTTTAACGACGTCTACAACGTGGATCTGATGCTGAAATCAAGAATCAACTATGGAATCATAGGAGGTTCGTAGGGTATACAGTGCAACCTTACCTCTAACTCTTCCTCCGAGCACATCTAACCCTTTCGTAAAGCATGCCTAGCATGCCTTCCATGTTCTCTTGACTTGCGGGCAAAGATCTCTTTACTTGTTGGCCAAGTTGTTCCTTGGCTCGCCCAGCAAGCCCTTGGCTTCTCTTAGTACCTTTCTCATCATCATTATGTCGGCCAACATGGAGAAAAACAAGGGAGAAGCCGAAGGTAGAAGAAGAAAGTGAGAGAGAGACAGGTCGGTTGAGAGAGCAAGAGAGAAAAACATTGTGGAGCTGCTTTTTCCTCGATTTTTTGTTTCTTGCTCTTAAGGCCTTCTCTCATTTTGTTTCCTCTTGGTGAGAGCGAAATTTCCATGGTTTCTGATTTGTTATCAGAGTAATTTAACGACGTCTACAAGGTGGGTTTGATGCCGAAATCAAGAATCGACTGTGGAATCAAATTAGGTTCGTAGGGTCTGGACACCGCATAGAATGTAACCTTACCTCTAACTCTTCCTCCAAGCACATCTAGCCCTTTCACGAGGCATGCCTATCATGTTGGAAATTATGTCCTTGGGGCAAGTCATTATCCATTTAGTTATCACTTCATTTGCATGTTTATAGTGACAGCTGATCCCTGGATATATCTTATAGATTATCCTAAATGTCCCTGGTCAGTCAACTACGCGGGAACGAAGATGAAATAAGACCAGTATGACTTTGATGAGTGTGGAGATACGAGTCAAAGTCATGGGCACTTGTAAGAGTACCATGTGCTGGACCTACCCACTATGAGAAAGCTGCATAGACTAAGTCATAAGCTTTTCTCATGTATAACCGCGTCACAATGCCCTATGACCTGAGATCATCATGGATTCCTACATGATGAGTCACTGTTCTTTGACCTAATCAAAAGTCACCTTTGACCGGGTGATGATAAAGGCTTGGATCGGGATCAGTGGTTCTCATGGAGAGGAATGTGAATGGTCAAGATGGAATTTGTCCCTCACATTTGTATAGAGATAATACTGGGCCCCTCGATGAGTGAGTCTAAGAAATGTATGGCCGTACTATGATGGAAAGGAGTTTCCATTTCACTTATTAGAATAATCGAGAATCGAGAAAGTAGTGGTCAAGAAAAGGAAGTTGACATTATCCATGCATCATCCTTGACCAAATTATCGCGTGACAAAAGGGACGGGACATGGTTGTACGATAGGTAGTATCGTATCATCGATCCCCATATGAATTGGGTAGTCGCAATGTCTTGCTAGAGGCTGTTAGACCTGGCTATCACCCAAGAGGGGGGGTGAATTGGGTGTCCGATAAAACTTTAGATAACTTTGAAAATCTTTTCGCAACTTACTGAAATCAATTCATATGACAGAAATACTGTATAAAGCAATAGTCAGTCATTCAAACATATATGCTGGAAATATAAGAGTTTAGGGAAGAGAATATGCAAACTATGATTTATCCTGGTTCGGCCCAATCCTTGACCTACGTCCAGTCCCCAAGCTCCGCTTGAGATTTTCAAACCACTATCTCCTTGTTTAACCGGGCACAAGAGAAAGCCTTTACAACTTCACAAGTTTAGTCGGGCACTTGTGCAGCCTTCACAATCTCTTACCAAGATACTTCCCCTTACACATGTAAGGATACAATTACACACTCTGTAAACGAAGGATGATCCTCTCTCACTCCCCCTTACAAGTTGTAATTGATACACCCACTCTCAAGGGTTCCACAACCTTGAGATTTGATCACTAAACAGATAGTCAAGTGTTTAGACTCTCTCACAGAGCAGATGAATAATAATCACTGAGGTACATAATCGATTCACACTCTCTACTGAAAACTATATAGACATTGTGAAACAGAGAGTATATGAGATAGATGTTGGATTCAGAATCTCAGCATTTCGACAGTGCAAGCTCGTATCATTCTTTTTCCATTTTGAATCCTTCTCCTTTTATAGTTGATCGTCCTTAATAACCGTTGAGAAGCTTTGTAAACTAGCCGTTGTGAGTAATAAACATATCCGTTGAAATTATGTTGCTCTTGTTTCTTCGTTCGCTTCTAACATTCGACCATTGTTCCCGATTGACATTCTATATTCAAATTGTCCGTTGAGACTCAGTGAGAATTTTGTCTGGGAAATAGCCGAAATGCTTTTTGTTTGTCCGAGAAGTTCATTTCTTCTTTCGGCTTCGATATACGGAACAACATTTAATGCTTCCGACAGAAAAGTTGCTTTTCGTAATTCCATGTTTTAAAACATGTTAAACATATCTGAAATACACTAGCAAACTGATTAAACTTGGTTAGAAGTAGTAATAATTAATAATATCGAGTACCCAAGCATTAATCAATAAATCTCATATGTCGAAGACGATGATTCAAAAACTGACATAAATAACTCGAGTTTTATATAGTAACTCGAGTCGTCCAACTTGAGTTGAAGTCCTTAACTCGAGTTCCTTTTGAGCGAATTAATGAAGAGAAGGATTGAGCATTTAACTAACTCGAGTTATAACTGTTAACTCGAGTTACACGAGTATACAGAAAGATTTGTAAAGAAAGATAACTGGATTTACGAAGAGAACTTGAGTTGCCTAACTCGAGTTGCACTATTCAACTCGAGTTGTCTTAGAATGTTTTTAAACAGAAGATTTTCGTTGAACACACAACTTAAGTTATGAAGGCTAACTTGAGTTACTATTTTACTAAATCATCTTGCAATGAGTTCAAGTGTAATTTGACTGAACTTAAGGCTTTCTTTCCAATGCAAGAAGAATCAGCTCCAAACTCTTTTGTAGTTAGTCCGTTAATGAATGGAGGTTGTTCTTGACCAGCATTTTTGCAACGTCCTGAACTGATTGTCAACTTTCGAAGGCCATATCTCCTTGGTCGTAACTCCGTTTTGGTCCATTCACGTCTTGATGGAAAGCCCTTTGAGTCTAATTTCATATGCCACCAATTTCAGCTCAATCGGGTTTGTATTTTGTGAGATACACTCAAAACATCAAAGCTTGGTCTGCTGAATGACGTTAATTGATGTGCCAACTTGTGAAATTCATAGCTCTCTCATATGAACTCTTTTGGACTTGACTTTTATATCACAATGACGCATTGGGAGTCTAGTTTCATTTTCCACTGGTTTCATCACAATCTGATCTCTGGTTTGAGAGATATCATCGAAATACCAGACCTCGCTCAGCTGCAACATGAAACAGAGGTGAACAGAGTTGCTGAAATACACTGTAACTCGAGTTACTAGTGATAACTCGAGTTACACAACTCGAGTTACTTAGTGATAACTCGAGTTATATCAGTCTAGAAACCCAGAAACGCTGTAACAAAGTGGTTAACTCGAGTTGCAACCTCATGACTCGAGTTAGATCATCCTGAAGCTCCCTTTTACTTATTTTAACTCCGACTTGACCCATTCCAACTCCCATTTGATCGTGGAGACTTCTAGAATCAATCTTGGAACTTGTATAATGATATTCTCATTCCATTTATCAAGTTCTTCCTTCTTCCATCTCTCTTCTTCTTCTTGAACTTGTCATTTTCTCCAATTTCTTCTTTCTGTAATCTCTTATCTCCTTCTTGATCTATAATTCAACTTGGACTAATCTACATTAAATACAGCAGTTAGTCAATGTAGGAGATAACTATGTTACTCAATCTTTTTACTTTTAATAATGGCATCTATATAAGACATCATCAAAACTAATCATATCTAACAGAGGCCGCTTGCGACTTGTGGGCTAGTACAGTATTGGCCCACTGCCAATCTCATGTGGGCCTGCAGGGTCGCACACAAGAATAGCCCAACACGAGCAAAAGTATCCAGATTCATTGAATCTAGGAAAAGTGTCCAGATTCATTGAATCATAGATACGTCTAAGATTTAATGAATACTGTATTTATCTGGGGGTGAATATTATGTATATTAATATAATATATATTAATATAATATATATTATATTATATTAATTCGAAATTAAATAATATAATAATATTAAATAATGATTATAATATTATTATATAATATTTGTTTAGTATTTAATTTATTTGGTAATTTAAATATCTAAGACAAATAGAGATATTGTATCTCATGTTTTAATTTTTGAATAAAGATATCATATATCTATTTAATTTAAATTGAGATATAGTATCTCGATTTAATTAAATAGATGGATATCATTTCTCGGATTTTAATTTATAGA
Organism: Acacia melanoxylon; assembly: GCA_019022615.1. Lineage (NCBI taxonomy): Eukaryota > Viridiplantae > Streptophyta > Magnoliopsida > Fabales > Fabaceae > Acacia > Acacia melanoxylon. Next base: position 6,527,488 of record JAFJYJ010000033.1, on the reverse strand, counting down.
GATAAATTAAATTAGAAGGCTTTTTGATTCGGATTAAATAAATATATTAGATTAGATCTATTAGATAGATTTAATTAATATATATTTAATCAAAGATTCAAAACTTCGAATTTCAGATCTGGCTTTTAATTCCGATTAAATAAATAAATTACATTAGATCTATTAGATAGATTTAATTAAAATATTTTAATCCAGATTTGAAATTTGAAATTCAAAATTAATGAGGATTGATTTCGAATATAATACGCTGATCGGGTTTGAGAAAACCTACGGTATTTTTGTTGAGCGTATTACAGAAAGCCACGAGAAACCCTAGAGTGAAAATAAAAAGGAGACGTAAAATTCAAAAGGCGCTAGCACGCTACTTGAATCGTGTTCGGGGATTATTCGTGTGGATACCCGAGAGGAAGCCGATTCGTAGAGTCGACTTACTGCGATCGAAAGAAGTAGCCCACCAGTTAAAAAGAGAACAAGACGCAGAACATTTCAGCCGTAGGTAATATTCGGTTCCTTAGCTTTGATTTAGACGATGGTTGAGCGATCCTCAGGATGGGATTCGTAGAATGTTTTAATCCGCTGCGTGTACGGATCCCAACAGTGGTATCATAGCCAACTCAACCGATCGTTTAAATTGGGTTTCTTTACATGCTATTATATAAGAAACATGTACGTTTTAACCGAATCTATTTAGGGTTTTGAAAAACCTAGTTCACGTTAGAGGTTCTACGGATAGCCAGTTGGTGATGACGGCTGATTCTGAAATGTTCAGATCAATGACTATACACGGTCATTGTAATTCTAGATTGCAATATCGAATTGCAATTCGAGATTGCAATTCCTAATTGCAATTCGGAATCGCAATAATTGCAATTTCGAATTGCAATAATTGATTGCAATTTGAGATTGCAATTCGAATTGCAATAATTGCAATTTCGAATGAAATTGCAATTCCAAAAAAAAATGGATTATGTATATAATATAATCATGATATTATATTATTATATTATAATATAATAAAAATTCAAAAATTATAATGATATTATTTATAGATAATATTATTATTATATATAGTATTTAATTTATTTGATAAATTAAATAACTATCATAAATTCAAAAATAATAATGATATTATTTATAGATAATAATATTATTATATATAGTATTTAATTTATTTGATAAATTAAATAACTATCATAAATTCGAGAAATAAAATCATGATATATTATATAATTATATAATATAATTTAAATTGGAGAATTTAATATATTATATGTATTATATAATATAGTATAAATTAGAAAATTTTAATCATGAATTAAAATATGTTCTAATTTACCTTTCAAAGTGTTGTTTGGGTATTGTGAACAACATGGCTCTAGATTTTACAATTATTGTAAATTTAAATATGGCCTGCGAGCCATGCCTCTCTCTCTAAATAATCTTCATGTACATTCTCTTCTCATCTCACTCCCCTCGAATGTTTAACGAGGTTTCTCATTATGTGTTTTCTTTTATTATTTAGAGAAGTCCCCTCATTGGCTTGAGAGGACTCTAGGTTAGGTGAGCCATGTTGTGTCACGAATTTTAATTATGTTTTTGATATGATCAGTGCATAATTAAGTTAGACACTATATGAGATACAATAATGATTGCATTCATATATGTACAATTAATAGGATTAATTAGATAATATCAAATAATACCCTCTAAATAAAATCTTAAGTCACAATGCCGTCAATTAATGAATACTTGTCAAAACCTAGATCACCCATTTGTATGTTCCACCAAAGTGGATGCATCTGAGTAATCCTGGTGAGACAAGAGAGAGTAATGGTGATACTCTATATTCATTATTGACTTGACTTAATTGAGATCATCAAAACGGTTTTGGATCTCAAGGCATTGGATGGGATTAAACATGCTAGATCATATGATGATCGAATCCCATAAAAATCTAAGAATTACATGTGATGTAATTGGCAAAGTAGTTGCCTACCTAAATAACTTAATTTTAAGCGTCCTGCCAAAGCGGACTTAAATTTAAGCCAAATATGGATCTTAGCCCACTAATTAGAATGAGGGTTGTTAATTCAGTGGGAGGTTATTAATTAAACTTTGCATATCGTTTTACGGTAGAAACATGTCAAATAGTAACACCGCAACACCGTCAATGCGATCAGTCCTTGAGAAGGACGAACTCGATGAGACAAACTTTCTTAACATGTCAGGGAACTTAAGCGTTGATTCTCAACATGAAAGAAAGGAGTATCTCATCGATCAATCCATTCCCGACGAGCACACGCCATTGATCCAAGAGCTCGGGATCAAAGCTTATACGAAGCATAAGGATGACTCTATGGATCCAAGATGTTTGATGCACTGCTACTATGGTTCCAGACCTCGATAGAGATCTAGAACTTATGGAGGCCTCTGGGATGATTGATCATCCTATGGAAATGTTCCAGCAACAGACAAGGCAAGAGAGGTATGAGACCACAAAGGCCTTATTTTCTTGCAAGATGGTTGAAGGTGTATCAGTTAGCCCTCATGTTTTGAACATGAAAGGCTACATTGATCACCTTGAGAGGCTTGGATTCCCCATGTCCCAAGAGTTAGCTACAGATGTGATCTTGAACTCACTCCCAGGAAGTTATGAACACTTTATCATGGATTACAACATGAACAACATGGAGGAATCAATTTCCGAACTGCATGGGATGCTCAAAACTGTTGAGCAGAGCCTTAAGAAGAGGCCTGGCACTGTTTTGTCCGTTCAGAAAGGAAAAGGTATGAAACGGAAAGCCAAGAAGGCAAAACCTCCGAAGGATGGGGTCTGCTTCCTCTGCAATGAAATCGGTCATTGGAAGAGGAATTGCAAACTCTACCTTGAAGATCTGGAAAATAACAAGAAGGATAGCGGGGCTATCACTTCAGGTATCTATGCCATATATATTCACTTTTCTACTTCCTCTACATGGGTATTCGATACTGCATGTGGTTCTCACATTTGTATAAATGTGTGGGACTCAAGGACAGTAAAAAAATTGAATGGACAAATCTATGACATAACTACTAAAAGGATCAAGTCAAATGATTTGAATCCGACCTACCTATGACATTGTCGTTTGGGCCATATAAATGAGAAATGCATTTCGAAACTCCATCAACATGGATTTCTGAACTCATTTGATTTTGAATCATTTGATACATGTGAATCTTGTTTATTGGAAAGATGACAAAGGCTCCTTTTACTGGACACAGTGATAGGGCCACCGATTTATTGGGCCTCATACATACTAAAGTGTGTGGACAAATAAATACTTCTTCCAGAGGAGGTCACTTGTACTTCATTACACTTACAGACGATTTTAGTGGATATCGATATATCTGTCTAATGAAACATAAGTCTGATTTTTTTTTTTGAAATGTTCAAAATATTCCAAAATGAAGTGTAAAACCAGCTTGGCAAAATAATTAAGGTACTTCGATCTGATCGGGGTGGTGAATATTTAAGCCAAGAGTTCGTTGACCATCTTAGGAGTTGTAGGATCATCTCACAACTTACTCCTCTAGGAACACCTCAATGGAATGGTGTTTCTGAGCGGAGGAATCGAACTCTATTAGATATGGTTCGATCTATGATGAGTCAAACAGATCTTCAACCTTCCTTTTAGGGGACATGCCCTAGAAACAGCTGCGTTCACACTAAGTCACGTTCCATCAAAGGCAGTTGAAAAGACACCATATAAGATATGGACTGGGAAGAAACCCAGTTTGTCCTTTCTTAAAAAATTTTGGGATGTGAGGTTTACGTTAAACCGCAAGCCTCCGATGAATTATCATCGAGATCCTCAAAATGCCTTTTGTGGGGTATCCTAAGGAAACTAAAGGATACTATGTCTAAAATCCCACCGATCACAAAGTGTTTGTCATTCGGAATGGTATCTTTTTGGAAAAAAAGTTTATCTCTAAAAGAACCAGTGGGAGTAAAGTGAACCTCGAAGAAGCTCGAGAGTCACAGGACAATGTAGAATCACATATGGAAACTAGAGAAGACTCACAACAAGTTGTTGAGCCTACTCCAGTAACACAGGGCCCACGAAGGTCTGATAGATCACGGCTACAGCCTCAGAGATATGGATTTTTGATCACTGAAAGTCGTGACGTTTTGCTCATTGAGCAGAATGAGCCAACTACCTATCGAGAGGCCGTGGTGGGACCAAACTCCGAATGATGGCTTAATGCCATGAAGCCTGAAATGCAATCCATGTGCGACAATAAGGTTTGGACCTTAGTCGATCGACCTGAAGGTGTAAAAACCATTGGGTGTAAGTAGGTTTTCAAAGAGAAAACTGACATGGATGGCAAAGTAAATATCTTCAAGGCACGACTGGTTGAAAAATGATTCACTCAAACTCATGGTGTGGACTATGATGAAACCTTTTCCCCAGTTGCAATGGACAAATCAATCAGAATCCTTCTTGCCGTTGCATCATATTATGACTGAGATATGGCAGATGGACGTCAAAACTGCATTCCTTAACGGAAAGCTGCTTGAGGATGTGTACATAACACCACCTGAGGGTTTTGTGCATCCAGAGGACTCTGGTAAAGTATGTAAGCTTCAAAGATCCATTTAAGGATTGAAGCAGGCATCTCAGAGCTGGAATCGTCGTTTTGATGAAGTAGTCAAAGAGTTTGGATTCATTCAAAACATCGATAAACCTTGTGTTTACAAGAAAGTTAGTGGGAGAACAGTTGTATTTCTAGTGCTTTACGTTGATGACATCCTACTCATTGGGAATGACATTCCTACCTTGAAGAGTGTCAAGTCTTGGTTAGGAAAGTCTTTCTCAATGAAAGATTTAGGCGAAGCCTCTTATATCCTAGGGATCGGGATCTATAGAGATAGATCCAAGAGGGCCGATAGGCCTAAGTCGAGCACATACATAGACGAGATCTTGCATAGGTTCGGTATGCGGGATTCTAAAAGGGTAACATGCCCATGTCTCATGGCATCCATCTCAGTAAGGATCTGTGTCCTAGTACACAAGATCAAAGAGATCGCATGAGTAAGATTCCATATGCCTCAGCCATTGGATCTATCATGTATGTCATGTTATTTACTCAATCGGATGTGTCAATTTGCCTTGAGTATGACTAGCAGATATCAACAAGATCCCGGTAAAGGTCATTGGACTGCTGTCAAGAATATCCTTAAGTACTTAAGAAGCACTAAGGGATTATTCTTGGAATTTGGTGGTTTGGGAGATGAGCTCTGTATAACTGGTTACACAGATGCGAGTTTCCAAACTGACCAAGATGATTCAAGATCGCAATCAGGATAAGTATTCCTGTTGAATGGTGGTGGGTAAGCTGGAAGTGCTCTAAGCAGAGCACTATAGCTGATTCTACAACAAAAGCTGAGTATATAGCAGCATTGGATGCAGCTAAGGAGGCCTTTTGGATTGGAGAGTTCATGAATGAACTAGGAGTGTTTCCTACCATCTCAAATCCAATAGACTTATTCTATGACAATAGCGCTATTGCGCAGACTTGTGACAATAGTATCGTATCATCGATCCCCATATGAATTGGGTAGTCGCAATGTCTTGCTAGAGGCCGCTTGTGACTTGTGGGCTAGTACAGTATTGGCCCACTGCCAATCTCATGTGGGCCTGCAGGGTCGCACACAAGAATAGCCCAACACGAGCAAAAGTATCCAGATTCATTGAATCTAGGAAAAGTGTCCAGATTCATTGAATCTAGCAAAAGTGTCCAGATTCATTGAATCTTAGATACGTCTAAGATTTAATGAATACTGTATTTATCTGGGATGAATATTATGTATATTAATATTATATATATTAATATAATATAATATAATATAATATAATAATATTAAATAATGATTATAATATTATTATATAATATTTGTTTAGTATTTAATTTATTTGATAAATTAAATATCTAAGACAAATAGAGATATTGTATCTCATGTTTTAATTTTTGAATAAAGATATCATATATCTATTTAATTTAAATTGAGATATAGTATCTCGATTTAATTAAATAGATGGATATCATTTCTCGATTTAATTTATAGAGATAAATTAAATTAGAAGGCTTTTGATTCGGATTAAATAAATATATTAGATTAGATCTATTAGATAGTTTGATTAATATATATTTAATCAAAGATTCAAAACTCGAATTTCAGATCTGGCTTTTAATTCCGATTAAATAAATAAATTACATTAGATCTATTAGATAGATTTAATTAAAATATTTTAATCCAGATTTGAAATTTGAAATTTGAAATTCAAAATTAATGAGGATTAATTTCGAATATAATACGCTGATCGGGTTTGAGAAAGCCTACGGGACTTTTGTTGAGCGTATTACAGAAAGCCGCGAGAAACCCTAGAGTGAAAATAAAAAGGAGACGAAAAATTCAAAAGGCGCTAGCACGCTGCCGCAATCGTGTTCGGGGATTATTCGTGTGGATACCAGTAGAGGAAGCTGATTCGTAGAGTCGACTTCTGCTGATCGAGAAGGTAGCCCACCAGTTAAAAAGAGAACAAGACGCAAAACGTTTCAGCCGTAGGTAATATTTGGTTCCTTAGCTTTGATTTAGACGATGGTTGAGCGATCCTCAGGATGGGATTCGTAGAATGTTTTAATCCGCTGCATGTACGGATCCCAACATATCATGCCCTCGATGTTCTCTTGAGTTGCGGGCAAAGTTCTCTTTACTTGTTGGCCAAGTTGCTCCTTGGCTCGCCCAGCAAGCCCTTGGCTTTGCTTAGTACCTTTCTCATCATCATTAAGTCAGCCAACAAGGATAAAAAGAAGGGAGAAGCCGAAGGTAGACGAAGCAAGTGAGAGCGAGAGAGGTCGGTTGAGAGAGCAAGAGAGAAAAACTTTCTAGAGCTGATTTTTCCTCGATTTTGCGTTTCTTGCTCTTAAGGCCTTTTCTCACGTTGTTTCCTCTTGGTGAGAGCGAAATTTCCACGGTTTTTGATTTGTTATCAAAGGAGTTTAACGCTTCTACAAGGTGGATTTGATGCCGAAATCAAGAATCGACTATGGAATCAAATGAGGTTTGTAGGGTATAGAGTGCAACGTTACTTCTAACTCTTCCTCCGAGCACATCTAGCCCTTTCACGAGGCATGCCTATCATGCCCTCGATGTTCTCTTGTGTTGCGGGCAAAGTTCTCTTTACTTGTTGGCCAAGTTGTTCCTTGGCTCGCCTAGCAAGCCGTTGGCTTCTCTTAGTACCTTTCTCATCATCATTAAGTCGGACAACAAGGAGAGAAAGAAGGGAGAATCCATGGCAGAAGAAGAAAGTGAGAGTGAGGGAGGTCGGTTGAGACATCATGAGAGAAAAACACTCAGGAGCTGATTTTTCCTTGATTTGGCGTTTCTTGCTCCAAAGGCCTTCTCTCACATTGTTTCCTCTCGGTGAGAGCGAAATTTCTACGATTTCAGATTTCTTATCGGAGGAGTTCAACGATGTCTACAACATGGATCTGATGCTGAAATCAAGAATCATTTATGGAATCAAATGAGGTTCGTAGTCTGTGGACACCGCATAGAGTGCAACCTTACCTTTAACTCTTCCTCCGAGCACATCTAGCCCTTTCACGAGGCATGCCTATCATGCTCGCGATGTTCTCTTGAGTTGCGGGCAATGTTCTCTTTACTTTATTAGTTCTCTATGTGTTTTGATGATAACTGACAATTGTAAACAAAACATGAAGTTTTCTTTTGGTAAGTTGAAAAACTTACTGTCAAAGGAAAACTCGAGTTTTGGTTCAAAACTCGAGTTTTGATCTTAATGAGAAAAATCCTAAACAAAGCAAAACCGCTGGTTTTCAGATAAAACTCCAGTTTTCACCATACAGAGACTTCTCAATGTTTTCTGGAAAAGACAAAACTCCCATTTTCATTGAAAACTTGAGTTTTGGTCATACAAAAAGTCTCCAAAACTTTAAGATTGTGAAAACTCCAGTTTTGGTACAAAACCGCCAGTTTTCAGATTGGCATGAGTTTTCCAAGTTTTACTAAGATTTGTGAAAACTCGAGTTTTGATTGAAAACTCAAGTTTTGATTGAAAACTCGAGTTTTGACTTGGCAGAGAACTCTCAAAGTTTACACAGTTTTGAAAACCGCCAGTTTTGATGAAAACCTCCAGTTTTGACTTAACACAGTTTTTCTCAAAGTTTTCATGATTAAATGAAAACTCGAGTTTTGATTGAAAACTCGAGTTTTGTCCTGGCAGAGAACATTCATATTTTACCCATTTTTAAAAACCGCCGGTTTTCATGAAACCTCCAGTTTCGAGTTTGGCAAGGTTTTCTCAAAGTTTTCACGAAAAGTGAAAACTCGAGTTTTGATTTCAAAACTTTAGTTTTTCTCGAGCGAAAGTCTTCATGTTTTTTAGAACGCCAGTTTTCTCCAAAACCTCCAGTTTTGTCTTGGCGCGGTTTCCTCAAGTTTTCATACTTAAATGAAAACTCAAGTTTTGATGTGAAAACTCGAGTTTTGGCCAAGCCGAGAGTTTAATGTTTTTCAATGATTTGAAAACCTCCAGTTTTGGAAGAAAACCTCCAGTTTTGATGTTTTGGACTTAAATCGATTTTACACACCAAAATCCAAAACTCGAGTTTTGAGAAACAAAACTCGAGTTTTCATCGCTGGATTTGAAATTCAAATTTGACGAATTTGTGAAACCTTCTTGTTTGATCTTAATATTTCCTACTATTATTCTCTGATATTCCCAGCTATGTTTAACAACTTTGTTAGTGAGTTTCAGATGAATTAGAGAATATTTATTGAAGGTTTAAAGCAAAAGCAAAAAGCATGTCAGAACATTAAATGCTAAACCCAGAAAGTTGCATACTTTTGGGTAATCCTTCTGCACACGCTTAACAAAGAGTTAAAGAATGTTTCTACATCCAGCAGCTGCCACTCCAACGGATTTATTGTCAGGAAGGCAACTCTGAACTTCTACACAGCTGGATTAAGAGAAGTTTAGTGAGAGAAGAAGACCTAAGCTTAAGCTAATCCTTGTCTAATGAAGGCAACGGCTACATTAGGAATTACAACGTTTATCTAATGCACTCTTAGTATAGATAGAGCTGCATTCAATTCTTATCAACAGCCAAGACTACAGAAAACGAAAATCATTCAAGTTTCCAACTACTCTTGAGTTTTCTTGTATAAAGTATCTGTTGATACATTAAGCTTAAGTGTTTATCATTATCTACTCTTAGAGAGAGTTTATTGATTGTAAATCATTTATTGTAAAGCATCACAAGTCAGGGGACTTGGTGATTGGGTTCATTGATTGCAACTTGTAAGGGGGAGTAAGTTCTAGTGAGAGAATTACTCTTGAGTACAGAGTGTGTAATCAATTGAGTTAGTGAAAATCCCAGAGAGTCTGGGGACTGGACGTAGGTCAAGAGATTAGACCGAACCAGTATAAATCCTTGTGTCTTGCTCTTCTACCCTCTACTTTGTTCATCTATGTTTTTAGTGTACAAAAACAGAGTAAGCTGAAAAGTTTTTAAAATCCCCAATTCACCCCCCTCTTGGTGATTTAGCTCCACCTTTCATACTTGTTGGCCAAGTTGTTCCTTGGCTCGTCCAGCAAGCCCTTGGCTTCTCTTAGTACCTTTCTCATCATCATTAAGTAGGCCAACAGGGAGAAAAAGAAGGGAGACGCCAAAGGTAGAAGAAGAAAGTGAGAGCGAGGATTGTCAGTTGAGACATCAAGAGAGAAAAACGTTTCGGCGCTGATTTTTTTCGATTTGGCGTTTCTTGCTCCTAAAGCCTTCTCTCCCGTTGTTTCCTCTCGGTGAGAGCGAAATTTCTATGATTTCGGATTTCTTATTGGAGGAGTTTAACGACCTCTACTACGTGGATCTGATGTAGAAATCAAGAATCAACTATGGAGTCAAATGAGGTTCGTAGGGTATAGAGTGCAACCTTACCTCTAACTCTTCCTCCGAGCACATCTAACCCTTTCACGAAGCATGCCTAGCATGCCCTCCATCTTCTCTTGTGGGCAAAGATCTCTTTACTTGTTGGCCAAGTTTTTCCTTGGCTCGCCCAGCAAGCCCTTGGCTTCTCTTAGTACATTTCTCATCAACACGGAGAAAAACAAGGGAGAAGCCGAAGGTAGAAGAAGAAAGTGAGAGAGAGAAAGGCGGTTGAGAGTGCAAGAAAGAAAAACACTCTGGAGCTGATTTTTCCTTGATTCGGCGTTTCTTGCTCCTAAGGCCTTCTCTCACGTTGTTTCCACTCGGTGAGAGCGAAATTTCTACGGTTTCTGATTTGTTATCAGAGGAGTTTAACGATGTCTATAAGGTGGATCTGTTGCCGAAATCAATAATCGACTATGGAATCAAATGAGGTTCTTAGGGTATAGAGTGCAACCTTACCTCTAACTCTTCCTCCGAGCACATTTAACCCTTTCACGAAGGATGCCTAGCATGCCCTCCATGTTCTCTTGACTTGTGGGCAAAGATCTCTTTACTTGTTGGCCAAGTTATTCCTTGGTTCGCCCAGCAAGCCCTTTGCTTCTCTTAGTACCTTTCTCATCATCATTAAGTCGGCCAACATGGAGAAAAAGAAGGGAGAAGCCGAAGGTAGAAGAAGAAAGTGAGAGAGAAAGAGGTCGACTGAGAGAGATAGAGAGAAAAACACTCTAGAGCTGATTTTTCCTCGATTTTGCATTTCTTGCTCTTAAAGCCTTCTCTCACATTGTTTCCTCTCGGTGAGAGCGAAATTTCCACGATATCTGATTTGTTATCAGAGGAGTTTAACGACGTCTACAAGGTGGATTTGATACCGTAACCAAGAATCGACTATGGAATCAAATGAGGTTCGTAGGGTGTGGACACCGCATAGAGTGCAACCTTACCTCTAACTCTTTCTCCGAACGCATCTAGCCCTTTCACGAGGCATGCCTAACGTTCCTCGATGTTCACTTGAATAGCGGGCTAAGTTCTCTTTAATTGTTGGCCAAGTTATTCCTTGGCTCGCCCAGCAAGATCTTGGCTTCGCTTAGTACCTTTCTCATCATCATTAAGTTGGCCAACGAAAAGAAAAAGAAGGGAGAAGCCGAAGGTAGACGAAGCAAGTGAGAGCGAGAGAGGTCGGTTGAGAGAGCAAGAGAGAAAAATACTCTGGAGCTGATTTTTCCTCGATTTTGCGTTTCTTGCTCTTAAGGCCTTCTCTCATGTTGTTTCCTCTCGGTGAGAGAAAAATTTCCACAGTTTCTGATTTGTTATCAGAGGAGTTTAACGACGTCTACAAGGTGGATCTGTTACCGAAATCAAGAATCGACTATGGAATGAAATGAGGTTCGTAGGGTATAGATTGCAACCTTACCTTTAACTCTTCCTCCGAGCACATGTAACCCTTTCGCGAAGCATGCCTAACATGCCCTCCATGTTCTCTTGACTTGTGGGCAAAGATCTCTTTACTTGATGGCCAAGTTGTTCCTTGGCTCGCCCAGCAAGCGCTTGGCTTCTCTTAGCACCTTTATCATCATCATTAATTCGGCCAACACGGAGAAAAAGAAGGGAGGAGGCGAAGGTAGAAGAAGAAAGTGAGAGCGAGAGAGGTCGGTTGAGAGAGCAAGAGAGAAAAACACACTAGAGCTGTTTTTTCCTCGATTTAGCGTTCTTGCTCCTAAGGCCTTCTGTCACGTTGTTTCCTCTCGGTGAGAGCGAAATTTCTACGATTTCTGATTTGTTATCAGATGAGTTTAACGACTTCTACAAGGTAGATCCGATGCCGAAATCAAGAATCGACTATGGAATCAAATGAGGTTCGTAGGGTGTGGACACCACATAGAGTGCAACCTTACCTCTAACTCTTCCTCCTAGCACATCTAGCCCTTTCACGACGCATGCCTATCATTCCCTCAATGTTCCCTTGAGTTGCGGGCAAAATTCTCTTTACTTGTTGGCCAAGTTGTTCCCAGGCTTGCCCAGAAGCCCTTGGCTTCTCTTAGTACCTTTCTCATCATCATTAAGTCCGCTAACACGGAGAAAAGGAAGGGAGAAGCCAAAGTCAGAAGAAGAAAGTGAGAGCGAGAGTGGTCGGGTGAGATATCAAGAGAGAAAAACACTCTGGAGCTCATTTTTCCTCGATTTGACGTTTCTTGCTCTTAAGGCCTTCTCTTACGTTGCTTCCTCTCGGTGAGAGCGAAATTTCTACGATTTCATATTTCTTATCAGAGGAGTTTAACGACGTCTACAACGTGGATCTGATGCCGAAGTCAAGAATCTACTATTGAATCAAATGAGGTTCTTAGGGTATATAGTGCAACCTTTTTTAAACTAATCTTTAAATTCATATTATTTTAAATGCAAAAAGAAGTTAAAACTCGTCATTGTCATGATTTAATAGACCAATTAGTTAAATATATGGTTACACTTCAAATGAGTTTTTAAACTTTATTTGATTAATCTTGAGAGTTTGGATTCAAAATTGATTCATATTCTTACTACAATTGGGTAGTGAACACTGTTCGGTATTTTGGGTATAACTTGAGTTTTAGAGATCCAATGGCTCTGCAATTTATATTTTCAGAAAGCTAAAATGAAGATCTACAAACCATATGAAGAGCCCAAAGGCTAAATCAAATGTTTAAAGGACCAAATTGGGCCTGGAATACGGAACAGGGGCGCTGAACTGGGCTCCGGAACAACGTTCGGTGTTTGATCCATAACTTGAGCTACAGAACTCCAAATGAGGCCCGGTTTGAACGACTGGAAAGCTGACACAAACGGCCAAATTTCATATGAAGACAAGAAGGCCCAGTTCCACCGAATTTGTGGTGTAATACAGCTTGCAAGATGGAACACGGTTTTGGAGGTGCAAAAGTCAAAAAAGTATGGCTAAATAGTTCTTCCATGATTTCTATAAATAGATGGATTTTGAGAAGAGCAAGACACACCTTTGGAGAAGACCAAGATCCCTCTAATTCTCCCATTCTAAATTCTTTCTTGTAGTTCTTGTCTTTAATTTCTTGCCTCCTTCTTGGTATGGCAATATCTTGCTTTATTATTTCCATGTATTGTCTTTAATTCTTGTCTTTAATTTCTTGCCTCCTTCTTGGTATGGCAATATCTTGCTTTATTATTTTCATGTATTGTCTTTAATTTCTTGCCTCCTTCTTGGTATGGCATTTTAATATTTTCTTTTAATTATTTATGTTGATTTTATGTTCTTCATCTTTTTCTTTTATGGATTCATTATGTTTGTGAGATTTACTTTCATTTTTCTTAAGTTGTTCTTTGTGTTCTTCGTGTTCATGTTGAACTAGTTCATGTTCTTCGTGGTCATGATGAATATCCTTATTTCTTCATTTTTATCTTACATAGCAATGCTTGGCTAAGTTTATGTGATCGACCCATGAGTTGAGGATTCCATGGTGTCATCCGGAGGACTTGTGTTTTAATCGATAACTGACTTGTTTCTGTTTACTTTAATCGGATTCGAATTTAGAAATAGATTGGATGTTAGATTTAATATCCAGATTGATATCCCAAGGACATAGTTCGGACCGGGTTATAAAGAGCGTTGTACGTTCGTATAGCAAGCTCGCCACGTGTTCGAATAAATGCTAGGCGATCGTCTAGTCGAGGGAGCTTCTAGACTAATGCGAGATTTCGGTTTCTCTAGAATCAATCACAAGGTCAGTTATTCTATTTTTGTCCGATGATGGAAGATTTTGGATCCCAATGGGTTGATCGTTTTAATCTACTTAATTTCATTTATCCTTCCACTCTATCCTTAGTTCTTTCTTTAATTTTAACTAAACCTTAAACCCCCCATTTCATTCACTTGTTTTTACCAATTGATTTAAACCAACTGCGAATTCCTTGGGAGACGATCCAGTTGTCCCTATACCGCAAATATTTGGTAACTTGGTTATTTTGTGAGAGCTCGACAACTCGCATCAAAATTTGGCGCCGTTGCTTAGGAAACTCGCATCGGTTTAAATCTAGTGGTTTTGGTGATTGGGCAGATTTCTATCTCACCCAAATCACTTTTGCAAGTTTTGATTTTTTTATTATTATTTCATTTTAGGTTCCTAAATTGTGTAGAACTTGTTACGTCCAAAAAAAAAAAAAAAAAAAAAAAAAATCATTTCATTGTGTTTCTTAATTTCTAGCATTTCTTTCTTCTTATGTTGTATGAATACTAGGAGTACTACTATTCCTGAATCTTTGTTTGGATTCGACCCTGAAATAGAAAGAACAATTCTTGCTGCTAGAAGAGCTGTTAGGATAAGTCTTGATTCTGACCATTCTGATTCTGATCATTCTGATTCTCTTCATTCTGTTGATCTTTCTAGTTCCTCTGATAACATTGTTGTTTTCACTTTGATTCTAACTCCAAAATTATGGCTGAACAAAGAATTCGTCCTACTTTAAAGGAATTGGCTGCACTGATGTTAATTATCGGCCTTTGTGCATTACTTATCCCGAACTTGGTGCTAACTTTGAACTTAAATCTGGTCTTATCCATTTGTTGCCCAAGTTTCACGGTCTTGCGGTGAATGTCCACATAAACATCTCAAAGAGTTCCACGTGGTTTGTAGCACAATGAAACCACAAGCAATTGATGAGGACCACATTAAGCCGAGAGCTTTCCCATTTTCTCTTGATGGAGTTGCTAAGGATTGGTTATATTATCTTGACCATCCTCCATTCGAAGCCGGATTGACATGCAAAAATTATTCCTAGAGAGATTCTTCCCGCCTCAAGAGCTACTGCTATTCGAAAAGAGATCAGTGGAATAAAACAAGTCAATGGGGAGAACATGTATGAATATTGGGAGAGGTTCAAGCGATTGTGTGCCAGCTGTCCGCATCACCAAATCACTGAGCAACTACTAATCACTTATTTCTATGAAGGTTTATTGCCGATGGATAGAAGCTTGGTGGATGCATCAAGTGGTGGGACTTTAGATAGCAAGACTCCCGAAGAGGCCGGGAGACTTAATATCCACTATGGCTGCTAATTCTCGCGGTTTGGCACCGAGCAAATAGCACCTGCGGTTACGATTCAAGCGCCACCGGTCAACTTAATTCCCGAAATCGGGTTCCTCAAGTGCGATCAACAAAGGTTAGAGAATAGACTTGATAATCCGACTTCTCTTGTGAGGCAACTAAAGGTGACACGAGCCAGTGCAATCTTCTACTCCTTCTATTGGGTATTCCCGTGGATTACGTTGAGACCCTTCTCATCCCACGATTCTTGCCCCACTTTGCAAGATACCACTTCCCCCGCATCTGTCCAGCCTGCAGTTAGAGTCTTTCCCGGAAGCCACAATACCAACAAGAACATAATGCATTTTCCAACACTTACAATCCGGATGGAGAAATCACCCAAACTTTCGGTGGAATCGAATCGAGTCAAAACCCGAGTAACCGGTTTCAACAAAATTCTGCAAATTACCAACGAGACGGTTTCCACGGAATAGACAGAATTTTCAGCAATGCGCACCTCCACGAGATTTCACAACGAGACCAGTAGTAATGGTTCTTCACTGGAAGAAATGATGAAGCAATTTGCTGCAAACAATATGCAATTCCAACAGCAAACTGAGACTTCTATTCAGACTTTGCAAACACAAATTGGGCAATTAGCAACATCATTGAACCAACTACAACCTCGGGGATCCAACACTCTTCCTTCACAAACAATTCCCAATCCAAAAGGGAACGTTAGTGCTATAACCCTACGGTACGGCAAGAAATTGGAGGAGCCTAAACAAGCTGCGGAGATGTAAGAATCCACATCGGGAAAAGAGTCGGGAAAATATGAAGATTGACTCTAGTAATAAAAGGCCAATGCATCAAAGCCAAGAAGAACTTGACATTCCCATTCCTCTTCCTTTCCCTCAAAGAACAATTCAACCCAAGAAGTTGGGTGAAAAAGCACAAGAAAAGGACATCCTTGAGACATTCAGAAAGGTCGAGATCAATATTCCTCTCTTGGATGCAATCAAGCAAATCCTTCAGAAAACTGTTAACTCTACTCGGAAGGATTGGAGCAAGAGACTTGACGATGCTTTGTGGGCATATCGAACTGCTTATAAGACTCCGATTGGGATGTCTCCTTATCGGCTTGTCTTTGGTAAAGCATGTCATCTTCCAGTTGAGTTGGAGCATCGAGCATATTGGGCTATTAAGCGGTGTAACATGGACTTGGGGAAGTCGGGATGGAGCGGAAGTTGCGAGTTACAAGAGTTGGATGAGCTTAGATTGGATGCCTATGAGAGTTCACGGTTATACAAGGAAAAGACAAAGACATTCCATGATAAGCGAGATCCCGAGGAGAGAGTTTGTTGTGGGCCAAAAAGTCCTTCTATTCAATTCCCGTCTCAAATTTATGCACAGTAAACTTCGATCTAGATGGGATGGCCCTTTTGTGATTACTAATGTATTCCCTTTGGTGCTTTGTTGAGTTGTGTGATCCGTCTACGGGGAAAACCTTTAAAGTGAATGGACATCGCCTCAAACCATTTTATGAGGGATCCCGAGGAGCAGCCTATGGAAGCGAGATCCTACTCACGAGATGCCACTTACCCTCCATGAGAACCTTGGGGAGTATTTTTCTTTTCTTTCTCTATTTCTTTTTCTTTTATTATTTCCATTTTCCCACTTTTCATTTTAAAAAAAAAAAAAACAAAACAATACATTCTCTCCTTCTATGATTGCAACATATTATGAACTTGGACATTTTGGTTTTAATGGATCATTCTAATTGGGCTATATTTCTTAATTCTTGGATTACTTGCCCCAGTGGTTAATTCTATGATGCTAATTGCATGATTTGGTATTTTCCTTTGTGAGATCTTGGGCCTACATGAATGGAACTCATCTTTTACCATTCTTTCTTTCTTGTGTGCATCTACTCATGATTTATGTTCTCTAGAACTTGCTCTCATTCTTTTCAAAACTACATTTTTCATTTGCATGCATAAATATGATGGAGGCTTGTTTTCTTTCTTTTATTTCCTCACTCGACCAAATAGCCTTTCCCTTGCATTATATCTCCTTTGTTAGCCCTTTGTGCCTTTTTGACTCATTCCTTTCGAAGCCACATTACTAGCCTAAATGTCACACCATTTTATTCCGCACCTTGGAAATTAATTGCGCATTGGTTTTGTGGTTAAGTGTGGGGGTTGCCCGAGAGTGCAACATTTTAAATGTGGGAGGAAGTATTTGTTCAAAGTATTATTTGAAGTATTTGTTCAAAGTATTTGATTATGTGCCATTCATTGTTTGGCATTTATTGTAAAAAAAAAAAGCAAAAAAAAAAAATTGAAAAGAAAAAAAAAAAGAGTGACTTTATATTATGTACTAACGCTCTTTTAAATTTCTCGGGTATTTAGCCTCTCATTTCCATACCATTACCATAGCCCCATTACAACCTTAATAACAAGTCCTCTTGATTTTTGCAAGCATGTGTTATAAGTAGTGGAGAAGTAGAACTTGAGCAAGCTTATGGTAGAACAATTTCCTTGAGTAGAATTTGAGCGATACACTTATTAACCATATACACTTAAGAGATTGATTGAGGGCATCCCTTGAGAGACTATCTTGTGTGATTAGCATCATTGAATGATATTGCCATGATTTGTAATTTGAGATGAAGAGATTTCTGTCTTGATTGGTTGATCTTTTGAAACTTTTGTGATCCTTGTTAAGTTTTGAAATTTCAGCAATTGTTAGAAAAGAGAATCGTTTTTATCTTTATTTTTGCTCGGAGTGCAAAAGGATAAGTGTGGGGAGTTTGATAATCTTTAAATTCATATTATTTTAAATGCAAAAAGAAGTTAAAAACTCTGTCATTGTCATGATTTAATAGACCAATTAGTTAAATATATGGTTACACTTCATAATGAGTTTTTAAACTTTATTTGCATTAATCTTGGTCACATCTTGAGTTTGGATTCAAAATTGAACTTGAGTCATATTCTTACTACAATTGGGTAGTGAACACTGTTCGGTATTTTGGGTATAACTTGAGTTTTAGAGATCCAATGGCTCTGCAATTTATATTTTCAGAAAGCTAAAATGAAGATCTACAAACCATATGAAGAGCCCAAAGGCTAAATCAAATGTTTAAAGGACCAAATTGGGCCTGGAATACGGAACAGGGGCGCTGAACTGGGCTCCGGAACAACGTTCGGTGTTTGATCCATAACTTGAGCTACAGAACTCCAAATGAGGCCCGGTTTGAACGACTGGAAAGCTGACACAAACGGCCAAATTTCATATGAAGACAAGAAGGCCCAGTTCCACCGAATTTGTGGTGTAATACAGCTTGCAAGATGGAACACGGTTTTGGAGGTGCAAAAGTCAAAAAAGTATGGCTAAATAGTTCTTCCATGATTTCTATAAATAGATGGATTTTGAGAAGAGCAAGACACACCTTTGGAAAGACCAAGATCCCTCTAATTCTCCCATTCTAAATTCTTTCTTGTAGTTCTTGTCTTTAATTTCTTGCCTCCTTCTTGGTATGGCAATATCTTGCTTTATTATTTCCATGTATTGTCTTTAATTCTTGTCTTTAATTTCTTGCCTCCTTCTTGGTATGGCAATATCTTGCTTTATTATTTTCATGTATTGTCTTTAATTTCTTGCCTCCTTCTTGGTATGGCATTTTAATATTTTCTTTTAATTATTTATGTTGATTTTATGTTCTTCATCTTTTTCTTTTATGGATTCATTATGTTTGTGAGATTTACTTTCATTTTTCTTAAGTTGTTCTTTGTGTTCTTCGTGTTCATGTTGAACTAGTTCATGTTCTTCTCCTTATTTCTTCATTTTTATCTTACATAGCAATGCTTGGCTAAGTTTATGTGATCCCCATGAGTTGAGGATTCCATGGTGTTCCTTTGTTTCTTTTTACTTTAATCGGATTCGAATTTAGAAATAGATTGGATGTTAGATTTAATATCCAGTTGATATCCCAAGGACATAGTTCGGACCGGGTTATAAAGAGCGTTGTACGTTCGTATAGCAAGCTCCCACGTGTTGAATAAATGCTAGGCATCTCTTAGACTAATGCTTTCGGTTTCTCTAGAATCAATCACAAGGTTAGTTATTCTATTTTTGTCCGATGATGGAAGATTTTGGATCCCAATTCTGGGTTGATCGTTTTAATCTACTTAATTTCATTTATCCTTCCACTCTATCCTTAGTTCTTTCTTTAATTTTAACTAAACCTTAAACCCCCCATTTCATTCACTTTGGATTGAAAAAAAGGGAGATCCAGGTTGTCCCTATACCGAAATATTTGGTAACTTGGTTATTTTGTGAGAGCTCGACAACTCGCATCACTTGCCTCTAACTCTTCCTTCGAAGCACATCTAACCCTGAGCATGCGAGATTCTCTTGACTTGTGGGTAAAGATCTCTTTACTTGTTGCCCAAGTTGTTCCTTGGCGCGTTCAGCAAGCCCTTGGCATCTCTTAGTACCTTTCTCATCATCATTTAGTCGGCCAACATGGAGAAAAAGAAGGGAGAAGCCGAAGGTAGAAGAAGAAAGTGAGAGCGAGAGAGGTCGGTTGAGAGAGCAAGAGAGAAAAACACTTAGGAGCTGATGTTACCTTGATTTGGCGTTTTTTGCTCCTAAGGCCTTCTTTCACGTTGTTTCCTCTCGGTGAGAGCAAAATTTCTACGGCTTCTGATTTGTTATCAGAGGAGTTTAACGATGTCTACAAGGTGGATCTGATGCCGAAATGAAGAATCGACTATGGAATCAAATGAGATTCGTAGGGAGTGGACTCCGCATAGAGTGCAACCTTAATTCTAACTCTTCCTCCGAGCACATCTAGCCCTTTAACGAGGCATGCCTATCATGCCCATGACATTCTCTTGAGTTGCGGGCAAAGCGCTCTTTACTTGTTGGCCAAGTTGTTCCTTGGCTCGCTTAGCAAGCCCTTGGCTTCTCTTAGTTCCTTTCTCGGTTGGAAATTATGCCATAGGGGCAAGTCATTGTACTTTAAACGTTTATGTTATTTAAAGTATTCTTCTTTGGTTATCATTTAATTTTCTTGTTTGTAGTGATAATTGATCCTTGGATATATCTTATAGATTATCCTAAATGTCCCTGATCAGTCATCTACGCGGGAGCGAAGATGAAATAAGACCAGTATGACTTTGATGAGTATGGAGATACGAATCAAAGTCATGGGTACTTGTAAGAGTACAAGGTGCTGGACCGACCCACTATGAGAAAGCTGCATGGATTTAGTCATAAGCTTTTCTCATGTATAACTGTGTCACAACGCACTTTGACCTGAGATCATCATGGATTCCTACATGAAAGTTGCTAGTCTTTGACCTCGTCAAAAGTCACCTTTGACCGGGTGATGATAAAGGCTTGGATCGGGATCAATGGTTTTCATACAGAGGAATGTGAATGGTAAAGATGAAATTTGTGTAGGAATTCTTACAACGCAGCGGATTAAAATTTTAAGAATCTCGTCCCGAGGATCACTCAGGTGCGTATAAATCAATACTAAGGGAATCTGAAATTACCTTTGGTGAATCCGTTCGCGTCTCGTTTCCTTTGAACTGGTGGGCTACCTCCTCGATCAATAGAAGACGACTTGTTGAATCGGCTTCCTCTACTGGTATCCACACGAACAATTTCCCGAACACGGCTACGGCAGTGTGCTAGCGCTTCTTGTGTCTCTCTAGGTTCTTTTTCACCAAATAAGTTTGTTTCTCGTTTTCAGGCTTATACACACACAACCATCAAAAGCCTTAAAAGCCTCTGTACGTTTTTTGTGCATCAATCCGCATTAATACGTGTTAATACGTATTAATGTACAATTAATCCGTATTAATATGTATTAATGTACAATTAATCTGCATTAATGTACAATCAATACGCATTAAGTTTGAATTTCGAATTTCAAAAACTGATTTTTGAAATCTGAATTTCGAATTCTTGAATTAAAAAATATTAATTAAATCTATCTCGATAGATCTAATCTAATGTATTTATTTAATGCAAACTAAAAGTCTTCTGATTTAATTTATCTCTATAAATCAAATCCGAGAAATAATACCCATCTATTTAATTAATTATGAGATACCATATCTCAATTTAATCTAAACAGATATCTCGATATTCTTATTCGAATATTAAACGAGATACATTATCTCTATTTGTTTTAGATATTTAATTTATCAAATAAATTAAATACAAAACAAACATTATATATAATAATATTATAATCTCCATTAATAATATTAATATATATATATATATATTAATTTCAAATTTTAATAATAAATATATATTTATCCTAGGTTAAATTTAGTATTCATTAATTCCAGATTAATCTGAGATTCAATGAACCTGGACACAAATGCTCGTGTTGGGTTATTCTTGTGTGCGACCCTACAGGCCCATATGAGATTGGCAGTGGGCCAAAACGTATCGACCCACAAGTCGCAAGTGGCCTCTAGCAAGACATTGCGACTACCCAACTCACATGGGGATCGATATCACGATACAACCTTATCATACAACCATGTCACGTCCCTTTTGTCACGCGATAATTTGGTCAAGGATGAAGCATGGACAATGTCAACTTCCTATTCTTGTCCATTACTTTCTCGATTCTCGAGTAGTCTAATAAGTGAAATGGAAACTCCTTTCCAACATAGTATGGCCATACATTTCTTAGACTCACTCATCGAGGGGCCCAGTATTATCTCTCTACAAATGTGAGGGACAAATTCCATCTTGACCATTCACATTCCTCCGCATGAAAACCACTAATCCCGATCCCAGCCTTTATCATCACCCGGTCAAAGGTGACTTTTGACTAGGTCAAAGATTAATGATTCATCATGTAGGAATCCATGATGATCTCAGGTCATAGGGCGTTGTGACGCGGTTATACATGAGACAAGCTAATGACTAGATCCATGCAGCTTTCTCATAGTGGGTCGGTCCAGCACCTTGTACTCTTGCAAGTGCCCATGACTCTGATTGTATCTCCATATCTCATCAAAGTCATACTGGTCTTAACTCAACTTCGCTCCCGCGTAGATGACCGACCAGGGACATTTAGGATAATCTATAAGATATATCCAGGGATGCAGTTATCAATACAAACATGCAAACGAAAATGATAACAAAAGGAGAATACTATAAATATCCTAAACGTTCATTGTACAATGACTTGCCCCTAGGGCATAATTTCCAACAATTTGTCCCTCACATTTGTAGAGAGATAATACTGGGCCCCTTGATGAGTGAGTCTGAGAAATGTATGGCCATACTATGATGGAAAGGAGTTTCCATTTCAATTGTTAGACTACTCAAGAATCGAGAAAGTAGTGGTCAAGAACAAGAAGTTGACATTATCCATGCCTCATCCTTGACCAAATTATCGCGTGACAAAAGGGACGGGACATGGTTATACGATAGGTTGTATCGTATCATCGATCCCTATATGAATTGGTTAGTTGCAATGTCTTGCTAGAGGCCTCTTGTGACTTGTGGGCTGGTATAGTATTGCCCACTGCCAATCTCATGTGGGCCTGCAGGGTCGCACACAAGAATAGCCCAACACGAGCAAAAGTGTCCAGATTCATTGAATCTTAGATATGTCTAAGATTTAATGAATATTATATTTGATCTAGGATAAATATATATATATATATTATTAAATTTGAAATTAATAATGATATTATTTATAGATAATAATAATATTACATATAGTATTTAATTTATTTGATAAATTAAATAACTATAATAAATTGAGATATTGTATCTCGATTTAATTTTCGAATAAAGATATAGTATCTCATATTTAATTGAATTGAGAATAGTGTCTCTTATTTAATAAAATAAAAGTATATCATATCTCATATTTAATTTATAAAGATAAATTAAATATGTAGGCTTATAATTCAGATTAAATAAATATATTATATTAGATCTATTTGATTGATTGATTTAATATATTATTTTAATTGAAATTCGAATTTCAAAATTGATTGGATTAATTTTGAATATTTTAATACGGCTTATTAGGGTTTTAGAAACCCTATAAAAGAGATTGATCTAGTCGTATTAAGACGTCAGATGAATTAGAAAAGCCGCGAGAAACCCTAGAGAGAAAAGAGAGAGACGCGAAAATACTGAAGGCGCTATAACGTTGCCGTCGGTGTTGGAGGCCATTCGTATGGATACCGGTAGAGGGGGCAGATTCGAGAAGTCAGCTCTTTTTGATCAAACGAGATGGCACCACGTTCCAGACGTACGACGTCCGAGACGCATGAGGTTCGAGACGCACACGAGATCGGACTGGACGAAACGCTCACGAGTCCACATAGGTACGATCTTTAACGAACCTTGATCTAAACGCGGTTGAGGGATCCTCGAATGGGATTCGTAAAAGTTTTTTTAAAATTCCGCTGAGTATACAGATCCCAGTAGTGGTATCAGAGCCAGGTCAACTGAGCGTTTAGATTGCGTTTTTCTATATGCGAATACATGTGATGTATATTTGGATAAAATCGAATCGTTTATGCGTATGTATGTTAAAAACCAAACCTGTTATGTCTTTAAATCAAAAACTCGCGTTAGGGTTTCTATGGATTGCTAATCAGACATTGCGGCCGTTTCTGAATTGTTCAAATCCGACATCGATCAGGGTCGCGCAGGGGTCGGCTGATTTGATCACGCACGAACTTGATCATGTTTGGAATAGTCAGACATGTTCGAACGACGGACATGTTGTGGATGACACTGTTCGTTCGTGCGTTGATCATGCTTAGGCGTTAATTGGGTTCGGACACGCTAGGGTCATTAGGGTTTCATTCTTGAACTTTGTTTTTCTGAGCTGTCCAGATTTGATGACGGTTATGTTCTGACTTGACCACGTTTGGACGTTCAGATCAACATGTTAAGGACGACCTAGTTTTCCTTCGCGTGACCATTCTCGGTCAACGCCTCTTTGGGGCTTGAATTTTTTTTTTATGAAACAATATTTTTAAAACAATATAACATTTTCAAAAGCTCCGGGGGCGCTGCCCCCCGCACTCCCCGCAAGGACCACCGTAAGGACCGACTGATTGTTCGTAGCACGAGAATCTAAATCATGATATTATATTATATATATAATATATAATATAATATAAATTAGAGAATTTTTAATCATGGATAATATTTTATTTCATAATTGTATGAATTAATATATGTTGTAATTTACCTTTCAAATGTTGTTTGGGTATGGTGAACAACATGGCTCTAGAGTTTTACAAGTGTTGTAAATTTTTAAATATGGCCTGCGAGCCATCCCTCTCTCTAAATATTCTTGATGTACAGTCTCTTCTCATCCCACTCCCCTCGTATGTTGAAACGATGTTTCTCCTATGTATTTCTCTTTTCTTATTTAGAGAAGTCCCCTCATTGGCTTGAGAGGATTCTAGGTTAGGAGAGCCATGTTGTGTCACGTTTATTTTTAATTATGTTTTGATTTGATCACTACATGATTAGTTTAGAGATTATATGAGATACAATCGCGATTGCATTCATATAAGAAGAATTAATAGGATTAATTAGATCATATCAAATATACCCTCTAAATAAAATCTTAAGTTGTAATGCCGTCAATTAATGAATAGTTGTCAAAACCTAGATCGTCCATTTGTATGTTCCACCAAAGTGGATGCATTTGAGTTATCTTGGTGAGACAAGAGTGGATAATGGTGATACTCAACATTCATTATTGTCTTGACTTAATTGAGATTATCAAAACGGTTTTGGATCTCAAGTCATTAGATGGGATTAAGCTTGCTAGGTCATATGATGATCGAATCCCATAAAGATCTAAGAGTTACATGTGATGTAATTGGCAAAGGGGTTGCCTACCTAAATAACTTGATTTTAAGTGTCCTGCCAAAGCGGACTTAAATTTAAGCCAAATATGGATCTTAGCCCACTAATTATAATGAGGGTTATTAATTCAGTGGGAGATTACTAATTAACTTTGCATATCTTTTAATTGTAGAATCATCTCGACTAGTAACACCGCTACACTATCACTGCGATCAGCCCTTGAGAAGGACAAACTGGATGGGACAAACTTTCTTGACTGGTTTAGAAACTTGAGAATTGTTCTCAAGCAGGAAAGAAAGGCTTATGTCCTAGATCAACCCATTCCTGACGAGCACAGCGGTGATGCTCCAAGAGCTCGAAAGATGCTTACGTGAAGCATCGAATGACTCGTGGATGTAGGATGCTTAATGCTTGCCACTATGGTTCCAGAGCTCCAAAGAGATTTGGAACATATGGAGTCTTTTGAGATGCTTGCTTATCTCAAGGAAATGTTCCAGCAACAGGCAAGGCTAGAGAGGTATGAGACCACAAAGGCCTTACATTCCTGCAAGATGGCTGAAGGTGCATCAGTTAGTCCTCATGTTTTGAAGATGAAAGGCTACATTGATCACCTTGAAAGGCTTGGATTTCCCATGAGCCAGAAGTTAGCTATAGATATGATCTTGAACTCACTCCCGGATACTTATGACCAGTTTGTCATGAACTATAACATGAACAACATGGAGAAATCAATTTCTGAATTGCATGGGATGCTCAAAACAGCTAAGCAGAGCATTAAAAAGAAGCCCAGCACTGTTTTGATGGTTCAGAGAGGAAAGGGTATGAAAAAGAAAGGCAAGGGCAAAAGATGGGGTAAAAGCTCAGCCGGTAATACTAATGAGTCAAACAGGCCTGAATCTAGGCCTGCAACCAAGAAGGCAAAGCCTCCGAAGGATGGGGTCTGCTACTTCTGCAATGAACCGGGTCATTGGAAGAGGAATTTCTAACTCTATCAAGAAGATCTGAAAAAGAACAAGAAGGATAGCAAGGCTATCGCTTCAGGTATCTATGTCATTGATATTCATTTTTCTACTTCCTCTACATGGGTATTAGATATTGCATGTGGATCTCAAATTTGTATAAATGTGCAGGGTCTCAAGGACAGTAGAAAATTGAAGAAGGGCGAAGTTGACCTACGAGTTGGAAACCGAGCAAGAGTTGCTGCTTTAGCCGTAGGCACTTATGTATTAGTTATGCCCAGTGGGCTTTTGTTAATTTTGAACAATTGCTTTTATGTTCTTGCTTTGAGTAGTAACATTATTTCGCTTTCTTATTTGAACAAGAAAGGTTATACTTCCATTACTAGGAATCGTAAATGTTCAATTTATCATAATTATATTTTTTATGCTCATGGTGATTTGCATTCTGGTCATTATGTACTTAATTTAGAACATCCTAATAATGGACATATCTATGAAATAACTACTGAAAGGATCAAGTCAAATGATTTGAATCCGACCTACCTATGCCATTGTCGTCTAGGCCATATAAATGAGAAACACATTTCAAAACTCCATCAAGATGGATTTCTTAACTCATTTGATTTTGAATCATTTGATACATGTGAGTCTTGTTTATTGGGAAATATGACAAAGGCGCCTTTTACTGGGCATAATGAGAAAGCCACCGATTTATTGGGCCTCATACATACTGATGTATGTGGACCAATGAATACATTTGACAGAGGAGGTCATTTGTACTTCATTACATTTATAGATGATTTTAGTAGATATGGGTATATCTATCTAATGAAACATAAGTCTAAATCTTTTGAAATGTTCAAAATATTCCAAAATGAAGTGCATAACCAACTTGGCAAAACAATTAAAGCACTTCGATCCGATCGGGGTGGTGAATATTTGAGCCAAGAGTTATTGACCATCTTAGGAGTTGTGGGATCATCTGACAACTTACTCCTCCAGGAACACCTCAATGGAATGGTGTTTCTAAGCGGAGGAATCGAACTCTATTAGATATGGTTCGATCTATGATGAGTCAAACAGATCTTCCACCTTCTTTTTGGGGCCATGCCCTAGAAACAGCTGCGTTCACACTAAATCGTGTTCCTTCAAAGGCAATTGAAAAGACACCATATGAGATATGGACTGGGAAGAAACCCAGTTTGTCCTTTCTTAAAATTTGGGGATGTGAGGTTTACATTAAACACCAAGCCTCTAATAAATTATCATCCAGATCCTCAAAATGACTTTTTGTGGGGTATCCTAAGGAAACTAAAGGATACTATGTCTACAATCCTACCAATCACAAAGTGTTTGTTATCTGGAATGGTGTCTTTTTGGAGAAAGAGTTCATCTCTAAAAGAACCAGTGGGAGTAAGGTGTACCTCGAAGAAGTTCGAGAGCCACAAGACAACATAGAACCACAGATGGAAAACGGAGAAGACTCACAACAAGTTGATGAGCCTACTCTAGTAACACAAGGCCCATGAAGGTCCGATAGAACATGGCTACAGCCTTAGAGATATGGATTTCTGATTACTGGAAGTCGTGATGTTTTGCTCATTGAGAAGAATGAGCCAACTACCTATCGAGAAGCCGTGGTGGGACCAAACTCTGAAAGATGGATTGATGCCATGAAGTCTAAAATGCAATCCATGTATGACAATAAGGTATGGACTATTAGACCTAGCTATCACCCAAGAAGGGGGTGAATTGGGTGTCTGATAAAACTTTTGGGAACTTTGAAAATCTTTTCGCAACTTACTGAAATCAATTCGTATGAGAGAAATACTTTATAAAGCAATAGTCAGTCATTCAAACATATATGCTGGAAATATAAGAGTTTAGGGAAGAGAATATGCAAACTATGATTTATCCTGGTTCGGCCCAATCCTTGACCTACGTCCAGTCCCAAGCTCCACTTGAGATTTTCAATCCACTATCTCCTTGTTTAACCGGGCACAAGAGAAAAGCTTTTACAACCTAACAAGTTTAGTCGGGCACTTGTGCAGCCTTTACAATCTCTTACCGAGATACTCCTCCTTACACACTGTAAGGATACAATTACGCACTCTGTAAACAAATGATGATCCTTTCACTCTCGGACTCACTCCCCCTTACAAGTTGTAATTGCAAACTCACACTCAAAGGTTCCACAACCTTGAGATTTGATCACTAAACAGAAAATCAAATAAGTGTTTAGACTCTCTCACAAAGAGATGAATAATAATCACTGAGGTACATTATCGATTATCACACTCTCTACTGAAAACTATATAAACATTGTGAAACAGATAGTATATGAGATAAGTGTTGGATTCAGAATATCATCATTTCGACAGTGCAAGCTCGTATGTCTATCTTGTCCATTTTGAATCCTTCTCCTTTATAGTTGATCGTCATTATTGTGTTGGGATCCGTACACGCAGCGGAATTATAAAACTTTATGAATCCCTTCTGAGGATCGATCAACCACGTTTAAATCAAGGTTATAAGAATCCGGGTCATACCTACGGCAAACTGGTCCGCGCCTCGTTCTATTTGAACTGGTGGGCTACCTTCGCGATCAACCAAGAGCAGACTCTACGAATCTTCTCCCTCTACCGGTATCCACACGAACAACCTTCGAACACGGGTGGCAGCGTGCTAGCGCCTTCAGTATTGCTTCTCTACTTTTTCTCTCTAGGGTTTCTCGCGGCTTTTCTAATTCATCCGTCTACCTAATATGACTAGATCAATATCTATTTATAGGGTTTCTAAAACCCTAATAAGCCATATTAAAATATTCAAAATTAATCCAATCAGTTTTGAAATTTGAATTTCAATTAAAATAATATATTAATTAAATCTATCAAATAGATCTAATCTAATATATTTATTTAATCCGAATTATAAGCCTACATATTTAATTTATCTTTATAAATTAAATATGAGATATGATACCTTTTTATTTAATTAAATATGAGATACTATATCTCAATTTAATTAAATCTAAGATACTATATTTTTATTCGAAAATTAAATCGAGATACAATATCTCTATTTGTTTTAGATATTTAATTTATCAAATAAATTAAATACAAAACAAATATTATATAATAATATTATAATCTCTATTAAATAATATTATTATATTTAATTTTGAATTTAATAATATATATATATATATCCATCTTAGATTAAATGTTTTATTCATTAAATCTTAGACATATCTAAGATTCAATGAATCTGGACACTTTTGCTCGTGTTGGGCTATTCTTGTGTGCGACCCTGTAGGCCCACATGAGATTGGCAGCGGGCCAATATTGTACCAGCCCACAAGTCGCAAGCGGCCTCTAGCAAGACATTGCGACTACCCAATTCATATGGGGATCGATGATACGATACAACCTTTCGTACAACCATGTCACATCCCTTTTGTCACGCGATAATTTGGTCAAGGATGAGGCATGGATAATGTCAACTTCTTGTTCTTGACTATTACTTTCTCGATTCTTGAGTAGTCTAATAACTAGAATGGAAACTCCTTTCCATCGTAGTATGGCCATACATTTCTTAGACTCACTCATCGAGGGCCGAGTATTATCTTTCTACAAATGTGAGGGACAAATTCCATCTTGACCATTCACATTCCTCTACATGAAAAGCATTGATCCCGATCAAAGCCTTTATCATCACCCGATCAAAGGTGACTTTTGACTAGGTCAAAGATCAAAGACTCTCAAGTAGGAATCCATGATGATCTCAGGTCAAAGGGCGTTGTGACGCGGTTATACATCAGATAAGCTTATGACTAAATCCATGCAGCTTTCTCATAGTGGGTCAGTCTAGCACCTTGTACTCTTACAAGTGCCCATGACTTTGATTCGTATCTCCATACCTCATCAAAGTCATACTTGTCTTATTTCATCTTCGCTCCCGCGTAATGACCAACCAGGGACATTTAGGATAATCTATAAGATATATCCAGGGATACAGTTATCACTATAAACATGCTAATTAAATGATAACTAAATGGAGATGACTTGCCCCTAGGGCATAATTTCCAACAGACTCCCACTTGCACTAAGTGCAATCATTAATTACTCTAATTCTCATTGCCCTAACATGACGCTCATGTTTTGCTTGTGCAAGCGGCTTAGTAAGAGGATCAGCATCATTGTTTTCTCCTGGTATTTTGCATATTTTTATATCACCACTATCATTGATTTCTCTGCTGAGATGAAATCGCCTGAGTATGTGCTTGGTCCTTTGATGTGACCTAGGCTCCTTTGTCTGCGCAATAACGCCGTTATTGTCACAGAACAAGACTATTGGATCTGAGATGGTAGGAACCACCCCTAGTTCATTGATGAACTTTCTAATCCAAAAGGCCTCCTTAGCTTCATTCGATGCTGCTATATACTCAGCTTCTATTGCAGAATCAGCTACAGTGCTCTGCATAGAGCACTTCCAGCTTACCGCACCACCATTTAATAGGAATACATATCCTGATTGCGACCTTGAATCATCTTGGTCAGTTTGGAAACTCACATCTGTGTAACCATTCACACAGAACTTATCTTCCAATCCACTATATACCAAGAATAAGTCCTTAGTCCTTCTTAAGTACTTAAGGATATTCTTGACAGCAGTCCAGTGACCCTGACCGGGATCTTGTTGATATCTGTTGGTCATACTTAAGGAAAATGACACATCCGGTCGAGTACATAACATGGCATACATGAAAGATCCAATGGCGGAGGCATATGGAATCTTACTCATGCGGTCTCTTTGATCTTGTGTACTAGGACACAGATCCTTACTGAGATTGATGCAATGAGACATGGGCATGCAACCCCTTTCAGAGTCCTGCATACTGAACCTTTGCAGTATCTTGTCTATGTATGTGCTTTGACTTAGGCCTATCAGCCTCTTGGATCTATCTCTATAGATCCTAATCCCTAAGATGTAAGTGGCTTTACCTAAATCTTTCATTAAGAAAGACTTTCCTAACCAAGACTTGACACTCTGCAAGATAGGAATGTCATTCCCAAAGAGTAGGATGTCATTAATATAAAGCACTAGAAATACAACTGTGCTCCCACTAACCTTCTTGTAAACACAAGGTTCATCGATGTTTTGAATGAATCCAAACTCTTTGACTACTTCATCAAAATGATGATTCCAGCTCCGGGATGCTTGCTTCAATCCATAAATGAATCTTTGAAGCTTGCAAACTTTACCAGATTCCTCAGGACGCACAAAGCCTTCAGGTTGTGTCATGTACACATCCTCAAGGAGCTTTCCGTTAAGGAAGGTAGTTTTGACGTCCATCTGCCATATTTCATAGTCATAATATGATGCAATGGCAAGCCGGATTTTGATTGACTTGGCCATTGCAACTGGGGAAAAGGTTTCATCATAGTCTACACCATGAGTTTGAGTGAATCCTTTTGCAACCAGTCGTGCCTTGAAGACATTTACTTTGCCATCCATGTCAGTTTTCTCCTTGAAAACCCACTTGCACCCAACGGTCTTTACACCTTCAGGTGGATCTACTAAAGTCCATACCTCATTGTCATACATGGATTGCATTTCAGACTTCATGGCATTAAGCCATCTTTCGGAGTTTGGTCCCACCACGGCCTCTCGATAGTTAGTTGGCTCATTATGCTCAATGAGCAGAACATCACGACTTCTAGTAATCAGAAATCCATATCTCCGAGGTTGTAGCCGTGATCTATCGAACCTTCATGGGCCTTGTGTTACTTCTGTAGGCTCAACAACTTGTTGTGAGTCTTCTCAATTTTCCATCTGTGGTTCTATGTGGTCTTGTGGCTCTCGAACTTCTTCGAGGTTCACCTTACTCTCACTGGCTCTTTTAGAGATAACCTATTTTTCCAAAAAGATACCATTCCGAATAACAAACACTTTGTGATCGGTAGGATTGTAGACATAGTATCCTTAATTTCCTTAGGATACCCCACAAAAAGGCATTTTGAGGATCTGGGTGATAATTTATCATAGGCTTGTTGTTTAACATAAACCTCACATCCCCAAATTTTAACAAATGACAAACTGAGTTTCTTCCCAGTCCATATCTCATATGGTGTCTTTTCAACTGCCTTCAATGGAACACGATTCAGTGTGAACGCAGTTGTTTCTAGGGCATGGCCACAAAAGGATGTGGAAGATCTGTTTGACTCATCATAGATCGAACCATATCTAATAGAGTTCGATTCCTCCGTTCAGAAACACCATTCCACTGAGGTGTTCCTGGACGAGTAAGTTGTGAGATGATCCCACAACTCCTAAGATGGTCAATGAACTCTTAGCTCAAATATTCACCACCTCGATCAGATCGAAGTGCCTTAATTGTTTTGCCAAGTTGGTTTTGCACTTCATTTTGGAATATTTTGAACATTTCAAAATATTCAGACTTATGTTTCGTTAGATAGATATACCCATATCTATTAAAATCGTCTATAAATGTAATGAAGTACAAATGACCTCTTCTGGCAGATGTATTCATTGGTCCACAGACATCTGTATGTATGAGGCCCAATAAATTGGTGGCCCTTTTACTACTCCTAGTAAAGGTGCCTTTTTTATCTTTCCCAATAAACAAGACTCACATGTATCAAATGATTCAAAATCAAATGAGTCAAGAAATCCATTTTGATGGAGTTTCGAAATGCGTTTCTCATTTATATGGCCTAGACGACAGTGCCATAGGTAAGTCGGATTCAAATCATTTGACTTGATCCTTTTGGTAGTTTATGTCACAGATATGTCCATTTAATTATCTACTATCCTTGGGACCATGCACATTTATACAAATATGAGAACCAACTGCAGTATCTAATACCTATGATGAGGAAGTAGAAAGGTAAATATCTACGACATAGATACCTGAAGCGATAGCCCCGCTATCCTTCTTGTTCTTTTCCAAATCTTCGAGGTAGAGTTTGCAATTCCTCTTCCAATGACCGATTTCATTTCAGAAGAAGCAGACCCCATCCTTCGGAGGCTTTGCCTTCTTGGCTACAGGCTTAGATTCGGGCCTGTTTGAATCATTGGTCTTACCAGCTGAGCCATTACCCTTTCTTTTTCCCTTGCCTTTCTTTTTCATACCCTTCCCTTTCTGAACCATCAAAACAGTGTTGGGCCTGTTTTTAAGGCTCTACTCAGCAGTTTTTAGCATCTTATGCAGTTCAGAAATTGATTTCTCCATGTTGAGCATGTTATAGATCATGACAAACTGGTCATAACTATTCGGGAGTGTGTTCAAGATCATATCTGTAGCTAACTCCTGGCTCATGGGAAATCCAAGCCTCTCAAGGTGATCAATGTAGCCTTTCATTTTCAAAATGAGGACTAACTGATGCACCTTCAGCCAACTTGCAGGAATGTAAGGCCTTAGTGGTCTCATACCTCTCTTGCCTTGCCTGTTGCTGGAACATTTCCTTACGATGAACAATCATCTCAAAGGCCTCCACATGTTCTAGATCTCTATCGAGGTCTGGAACCATTGTGGCAGGCATCAGGCATCCTGCACCCACAGAGTCATCCTTATGCTTCGTACAAGCATTAATCTGAGCTCTTGGATCATTAGCTGCAAGCTCGTCAGGAATAGGTTGATTGATGAGATACTTCTTTCTTTCGTGTTTAGGATCAACGCTTGAGTTCCCAAACAAGTCAAGAATGTTTGTCTCATCGAGTTCGTCCTTCTCAAGGACTGATCGCATTGATGGTTTTGCAGTATTACTAGACGATATGATTCTACACTAAAAGGATATGCAAAATTTAATTAATAACCTCCCACTGAATTAAGAACCCTCATTATCATTAGTGGGCTAAGATCCATATTTGGCTTAAATTTAAGTCTGCTTTGGCAGGACGCTTAAAATCAAGTTATTTAGGTAGGCAACCTCTTTGCCAATTACATCACATGTAACTCTTAGATCTTTATGAGATTCAATCATCATATGATCTGGCACGTTTAATCCCATCTAATGCCTTGAGATCCAAAACCATTTTGATGATCTCAATTAAGTCAAGACAACAATGAATGTTGAGTATCACCATTACGCACTCTTGTCTCACCAAGATAACTCAAATGCATCCACTTTGGTGGAACATACAAATGGGCGATCTAGGTTTTTACAAGTATTCATTAATTGACGGCATTACGACTTTAAGATTTTATTTAGAGGGTATTTGTTTAGTATGATCTAATTAATCCTATTAATTCTAGTTATATGAATGCAATCGCGATTGTATCTCATATAACCTATAAACTAATCATGCAATGATCAAATCAGAACATAATTAAAACTATGACACAACATGGCTCATCTAACCTAAAGTCCTCTCTAGCTAATGAGGGGACTTCTCTAAATAATAAAAGAAAATACATAAGGAGAAACGTCGTTTCACATACGAGGGGAGTGGATGAGAAGAGAATGTACATCAAGAATATTTAGAGAGAGAGAGGCATGGCTCGCAGACCAT
Source organism: Acacia melanoxylon (assembly GCA_019022615.1). Classification (NCBI taxonomy): domain Eukaryota; kingdom Viridiplantae; phylum Streptophyta; class Magnoliopsida; order Fabales; family Fabaceae; genus Acacia; species Acacia melanoxylon. The sequence continues at coordinate 6,493,083 of JAFJYJ010000033.1, read as the reverse complement.
AATTAAATAATACAACAGTTGTAAATTCTAGAGCCATGTTGTTCACCATACCCAAACAAATTTGAATAATTAATCACAACAAATATTAATTCATACAATATGAAAGAAAATATCATGATTAAATTATCGAGTTTATTAAATCTACATGTTGATTGATTGATTGAATTTAATACAATGAATCATATTCATTACTTGATTGTTGGAGTCCATTACTTGTCAACCAAGTCATATTAAATTCACATCTTGATTGATTGATTGAATTTAATACAATGAATCATATTCATTACTTGATTGTTGGAGTCCATTACTTGTCAAACAAGTCATATTAAATTCACATCTTGATTGATTGAATTTAATACAATGAATAATATTCATTACTTGATTGATTGGAATCCATTACTTGTCAACCAAGTCATATTAAATTCAAGTCATTGACAGAGATTTGCCGTCATCTCACAAAATAACCAGATTAGAAAGGATTTGCAGTATAATGTAACCTGGGTCGTTTCTCTCAAGGAATTTGCGATCGGGTTTAAATCAACAACAAGAAAAACAAACAACAATAAGATTGGGGGTTTTTGATTTGAAACAGATTAAAACGAAATCAAACCAAACAGATCTGAAATATGCGTAAAACAGATAAAAACGATATTGAAATAGATTAAAACGATCAACCCAACGTTTAGATTCCGAAACTTCCTTCATTGAACGAAATATAAACGAACTCGCGTTTGGCTCGACGAACCGAAATCTCTGCGTTCGTCCGAAATCCCTCAACTAGACGATCGTCTAGAATCTGTCCGAACAATGGCGTCTCACCGTGCAATCGCACAAAGAACACTCTAACCTAGTTCGAACTCGTCCTTGGGATGAACCAAACCGAATATTAAATCTAATATTCGAACTATTTCCGAAATCGGATCCGATAAGATGAAAACGAAACGAGTAAAGTTACCGATTAAGTACGAGTTCTCTGGATGAATCATGGAATCCTCAACGTTGGGTTAACCACGTAAGGTTTAGCCGAACATGGCTGGGAAAATCGAAGAATGACGAAGAACACGAAGAACACGAAGAACATTTCGAGAGAATCTGAAAAACTCTATTTTGATCCACCAAAAAGAATAAAAATGTGAATGCAATCTGTTTGTGGCTGCTGCCTTACTTAACCTAAGATGAAAAATGAAATGGGGCTCCAATCAATAATCCAGGCCCAAAACAGAAAATAATACAGAATGGGCTTTAGTCACAAATTCGAGCCCAAATAAAACATCTGACTTTGGCTTCAAAATCGACCATCTTCTTGTTCGAATTTTCCCTTCATGTATTCATAACAATCGTAGATCTCTGAATCATCTGAAATATGAAACAAAAATGAAGCAAATCCGATGTCTGGTTCAAGCGTTATGGTAAGATTAGTGAAGCAATGTAAAACTGGAATTTTATTAATAAAAATGGCTAAAATATAATCAAAGGCCCAAAGCCCAAATAAGTATAAAAGCCATTATTTATTAACTAAAAAGTCCTAAATTTTTAATCAAGAGATAAAAAGAAGTGTATAAAATATTCAATTATCAGTCATGATATTATATTACATTAATATAATATCATGATTTAAATTCTCGCGCTACGAACAATCTGCCGGGGTCCCTACGGCGGTCCCGCTAGCATGAATGGCAATCAAGTCCGAACATGCCTGAATGGGATCGACTAGCGTGATCGACCCAGTGTAATATGACGCTGTTCATAACAGCATGATCGCACATCCAAGCATGACCGAATGTGATCTCTGACGCCAGCGTGATCGTGCGACTTCGGTGTGATCTCCGATCTGAACAATTCAAATCCACACAAAATCGAACCTAACCCTAGCGTGAACATCCGATCTGAATAATTTAGAACATGGCTGTCGTTCGAGCGTGAGTGACGTCTGAACTATTCAGAACATAACTGACATGCGAACGTGATCTCTGATCTGAATGATTCAGATACTCATGAACAAGCCATAAAATCTGATTAGCTATCGTGGAAACCCTAACACGAATTACCATTTAAATGCATACAGGATTCAATTAATCATATATCGATTTAAACACATACATGGATTTGGTTTTACTTATATATCACATGTAGGAAAACCCAATCTAAACTCTCGGTTAACCTGGCTCTGATACCACTGTTGGGATCCGTAAACGCAGCGGAATTATAAAACTTTACTAATCCCTTCGAGTACAGAGTGTGTATCTGATTTGAGTGATAATAGAAAAACCCAGAGAGTATGGGGACTGGACGTAGGTCAAGAGTTGAGACCGAACCAGTATAAATCTTTTGTGTCAAGCTCTTCTTCCCTATCTCCATTTAGCTTCTGTTGTGTGAGTGTTTTACAAAGAATTTTTAAAATCCCCAATTCACCCCCTCTTGGTGATTTCCTTCACTTTCATTTGGTATCAGAGCCAGGTTATCTACTTGAAGGATTAACATCCTAGATCAAAAGATCCAATGGAAGGAATTCTACCCGATGGAGCCTCAATCAACAGACCTCCAGGTTTCAATGGAGAACATTACTCTTTCTGGAAGGCTAAATTCAGAGTCTACGTAATGGCAACTGAGTATGGCCTATGGAAGGTGTTCGAGAAAGGAGACTATGTTCCAGCCTTAACTAAAGATGGTGTCGGTACTCTAAACCGGAAAGAAGTGTATGATGAGAATGACAGAAAGCAAGTCACTTTCAACATGAAGGCAATCCACATGTTACAAAGTGCTCTAAGCCAAAAGGAGTATTTTCGAATTTGCACTTTGACATCTGCCAAAGTTATGTGGGAAGCTCTTGAGATAGCCCATGAAGGGACAGCTGGAATCAAGGAGAATCGAGTAAACACTCTCATGACTGAATATGATTTATTTCGTATGAAGTCTGGAGAATCCATTGGTGAATTCCAGCTTAGATTCACTCATCTGATCAACAAACTTGCTGCATTGAGCAAAGTTTATGATCAATCTGTCCAAGTGAGGAAAATACTAAATATCCTCAGCAAGGAATGGGAAGCCAAGGTCACTGCAATCAAAGAAGCTCGTGGTGAATCGATGGCTTCAGTAGCAGCATTATTTGGCAACTTATCTGAATATGAAGGTAAGATCAAGTTCAGAAAAGGACTTGATGAGATTGATGTCAAGAACAAAGGAATTGCCCTCAAAACTGTCAAAAGACACAAAATCAGATGATGAGGAAGATGAAGATGCTGAGCTAGGCATGATGGTCCGAAGATTTAAGAAATTTTACAAGAAGGACCAAGCTTTCAGAAAGTTTCACAAGAATAGTTCTAGCACAGAAACAAAGAAACCTATCATATGCTATGAATGTGAAAAGCCTGGCCACATCAAGTCTAAATGTCCACACACAAGAACAAAGAAAAGAAATTCAAGTAAGTTCAATAGAAGAGCTTATGTTTCAGCTATATGGGGCGGCGACACTCTTCCGATGAAGATGAAGTCAAAGAAGAAGATAGAGCTAACATCCTGTCTTGTAGCTCAAGAAGATTCGGAAAATAAAGAGGTTTGTCCTAGAGCATCAAAATCCAACAAATGGTTTATTGACAAAGTGGATGCTCAAGACATATGACGGAGACGAATCAAAATTTGCTACAATCAAACCTAAGGATGGTGGCAAGGTGACATTTGGTGGAAATCAATCCGGAAGGATTCTTTGGGATTGAGAAGTTGGAAACAACAAAGGACCACAAATCAAAGATGTCTACCTTGTGGAAGGCTTATGTCACAACCTCCTTAGTGTGAGTCAAAGCACAGATTAAGGTAACTTAGTTATCTTTGATTCTGAAGAATGTTTGATTGTGAGCAAAGATGTTCTCTCCTTAGACAATATCAGAACTAAACCTTTATTTAGAGCTCCTAGAGAAGGTAACTGCTATTCTCTTAATCTCTCTAGTAATTCAGTTTAAAGAAAATTGTTTTATTGGTAACTTGGATGAAAGTTGGCTATGGCATAAAAGATTGGCTCATGTTAATATGCTTCAACTTGACAAGTTGCGAGAAAAGGATTTGGTCATTGGTTTACCAAAGTTACCTTTTAAAAATAACATGATTTGTGATGCATGTCAAATGGGTAAACAAACCAAATCTTCTTTCAAATCTAAAAATGAAATTTCAACTAATAGACCTCTTCAACTAATTCATATGGATCTAGTTGGACCAGCTAGAGTAAAAAGCCTTGGTGGCAATCTTTATACCTTGGTCATAGTTGATGATTTCTCTAGATATGCTTGGACCATATTCTTATCTTCAAAAATGAAACATTTGATCGGTTTGCTATTTTTGCCAGGAAGGTCCAAAACGAGAAAGGATTCTCTATTTCATCTTCGCTCCCACGTAGATGACCAACCAGGGACATTTCAGATAATCTATAAGATATATCTATGGATACAGTTATCAATATAAACATGCTAATTAAATGATAACTAAATGGAGATGACTTGCCCCTAGGGCATAATTTCCAACATATTGACCGTTGGAAGCTTCGCAAACTAGCCGTTGAGTTTCTTCGTAGTTCTGTTAGGCACAGTTGACTGCAAAAGAAATGTGGAAGGCTCTGGAGGTAACATATGAAGGAACCACCGGCATTAAGGAAAACCGTATTAGTACTCTGACCACTAAGTATGACCTTCTTCCAATGAAGACCGGAGAAACTATTGCTGAGTTTCAACTTCGCTACACTCTTCTTATCTATCAACTGGTGGCCTTAGGAAAAACATATGATCAACGGCCTCAAGTCAGAAAAATTATCAATGTTCTAACAAAAGATTGGGAAGCAAAAGTCACAGCAATAGAGGAGACTCGTGGAGAATCAATGGCATCAGTTGCTGCCTTATTTGGAAGTTTATCTGAATATGAAAGCAAGCTGAAATTCAAGAAGGATCTGGATGAAGTCAATCCAACTCGGAGTAAAGGTATTGCTCTTAATGCTGTAAAAGAAAAGGAAGACAAAGACGAAGATGATGATGATGATGAGATGGGTTTGTTCGTGAGAAGATTCAAGAAGTTCTACAGAAAGGATCAAGGATTCAGGAATAGGTTTCAGAAAGGTGGTTCCAGTAACAGACGAGAATTCAAAGATAAAGATCAAGTCATCTGTTACAAATGTGAGAAGCCAGGACACTACAAGTCGAAATGTCCCCAGCTAAAAGATAATGATAAAGAAAAGAAGAAAAGGTTCAACCACTTCAAGAAGAAGGCCTATGTATCAGCCATATGGGGTGATAGTTCATCAGAAGAAGAAAGTGAAGAGGAAAAAGAAACCGCAAATGTTTGCCTGGTAGCAGAGGAAGAACAACCGGATAATGACAAAGAGGTATATGGATCACAACCTACTTACGATGAATTATTTGATTAGTACAATGAAATACAAGCTGAATTTGAAAAAGTAGTTGAGGAATGTATAACCTTGAAAAGGGGAAACATGACTCTTAAACTACAAGTTGACAAATTTTCTTGTGGAAAGTTAATCTGTGATGATTGACTGGTTTTGGAGAAAATAAATTTAACTCTTACGAAAACACTTGAGAAATTCACTAAAGGAAGTGAAATGCTCAAAGTTATTTTGAAAGCACAAAAATTTACGAACGATCGATCAGGCATTGGCTACAATCCCATTTTTGACAAAAAGAAAGGGAGAAAGAAAACAGGAGGAAAGTCTTATTTAAACTATTTTCAAAAAACCGTTCATTCTTCAAATCCCTTCGCTCATTGTAGCTATTGTAATCGAAAGGGACATAATACCTCATCATGTTTTCACAAGAAAGATAGAAGAGATAAACCAGTTGGCAACTACCAGTGGGTGCCTAAGGGAACTTATGTTCGAAAGACTCAAAATAACCCCAAAGGACCCAAGAAAAGATGGGTACCAAAAACTTAGTCTCTTCTGTCAATGCATGTATGTTTAAGAGCATCAAGAATCAACAAGTGCTATATTGACAGTGGATGCTCCAGACATATTACGGGAGATGCAGACAAATTTGTTGCAATGAGATCAAAAGATGGTGGTGTTGGAAATTATGCCCTAGGGGCAAGTCATTGTACAATGAATGTTTAGGATATTTATAGTATTCTCCTTTTGTTATCATTTTCGTTTGCATATTTGTATTGATAATCGCATCCCTGGATATATCTTATAGATTATCCTAAATGTCCGGTCGGTCATCTACGCGGGAGCGAAGATGAGTTAAGACCAGTATGACTTTGATGAGATATGGAGATACAATCAGAGTCATGGGCACTTGTAAGAGTATAAGGTGCTGGACCGACCCACTATGAAAAAGCTGCATGGATCTAGTCATTAGCTTGTCTCATGTATAACCGCGTCACAACGCCCTATGACCTGAGATCATCATGGATTCCTACATGATGAATCATTAATCTTTGACCTAGTCAAAAGTCACCTTTGACCGGGTGATGATAAAGGCTGGGATCGGGATCGAGTGGTTTTCATGCGGAGGAATGTGAATGGTCAAGATGGAATTTGTCCCTCACATTTGTAGAGAGATAATACTGGGCCCCTCGATGAGTGAGTCTAAGAAATGTATGGCCATACTATGTTGGAAAGGAGTTTCCATTTCACTTATTATACTACTCGAGAATCGATAAAGTAATGGACAAGAATAGGAAGTTGACATTGTCCATGCTTCATCCTTGACCAAATTATCGCGTGACAAAAGGGACGTGAGATGGTTGTATGATAAGGTTGTATCGTGATATCGATCCCCATGTGAGTTGGGTAGTCGCAATGTCTTGCTAGAGGCCGCTTGCGACTTGTGGGCTGATACGCTTTTGGCCCACCGCCAATCTCATATGGGCTGCAGGTCGTACACAAGAATAACCCAACACGAGCATTTGTGTCCGTGGTTCATTGAATCTCGATTAATCTGGAATTAATGAATACTAAATTTAATCTAGGATAAATATATATTTATATATATTTATTAAAATTAAAATTAATATTATTAATGGAGATTATAATATTATTATATATAATATTTTTTTTGTATTTAATTTATTTGATAAATTAAATATCTAAAACAAATAGAGATATTGTATCTCGTTTAATATTCGAATAAGAATATCGATATCTATTTAGATTAAATTGAGATATGGTATCTCATAATTAATTAAATAGATGGATATTATTTCTCGGATTTGATTTATAGAGATAAATTAAATCGAAGGCTTTTAGTTTGCATTAAATAAATACATTAGATTAGATCTATCATATAGATTTAATTAATATTTTTTAATTCAAGAATTCGAAATTCAGATTTCAAAAATCAGTTTTTGAAATTCGAAATTCAAACTTAATGCGTATTGATTGTACATTAATGCAGATTAATTGTACATTAATACGTATTGATGCACAAAAAACGTACAGAAGCTTTTGAGGCTTTTGATGGTTGTGTGTGTGCATAAGCCAAAAACGAGAAACAAACTGATCTGGGGGTGAAGAACCAAGAGTGACACATAAGAAGCGCTAGCACACTGTCGTAGCCGTGTTCGGGAAATTGTTCGTGTGGATACTAGTAGAGGAAGCCGATTCAACGAGTCGTCTTCTATTGATCGAGGAGGTAGCCCACCAGTTCAAAGGAAACGAGACGCGAACGGGTTCACCTAAGGTAATTTCAGATTCCCTTAGTCTTGATTTAAACGCACCTGAGTGATCCTCGGGACGGGATTCTTAAAATTTTAATCCGCTGCGTTGTAAGAATTCCCACAGGTGGTAAAGTCACCTTTGGAGGAAATCAATCCGGGAAAATTACTGGCATTGGTGAAATTGGGGCAAAGGATGGACCTCAAATTAAAGATGTTTATCTTGTGGAAGGTCTCTGCCACAATCTTCTGAGTGTTAGCCAGAATGCTGATAAGAACAACTAGATTATCTTTGACTCAGAAGAATGTCTCATTCTCAACAAGGATGATCTCCCAATCGATAAAGGTAAACTGAAGGTATTATTCAAAGCTCCTCGCGAAGGAAATTGTTATACCATTGATTTGCCTAAAATAAACTCTGAAAAATGCTTTGTTAGCAACTTAGACGAAAGTTGGCTATGGCATAAGCGTTTGGCTCATGTTAACATGCATCAACTAGATAAGTTGTTAAGAAAAGATTTGGTGAACGGTTTACCCAAGCTTCGATTTAAAAACGACATGATTTGTGATTCATGCCAACGGGGTAAACAAACTAAATCATCTTTCAAAAACAAACCAGAAGTTTCGACAAACCGGCCTCTTCAACTACTTCACATGGATTTAGTTGGAGCCTTGGTGGTAACTTATACACTCTGGTAATTGTAGATGATTTTTCTCGTTTCACCTGGACTATCTTTTTATCTTCTAAGGATGAAACATTTGATCTGTTTGTTGTGTTTGCCAATAAGGTGCAAAATGAGAAAGGTATTTGTATTACAGCCATTCGAACAGGTCATGGAGGTGAATTCGAAAATCATGCCTTTAGCAAATTCTGTGATGCTTATGGAATTGATTGTTGGGATCCGTACACGCAGCGGAATTAAAAAAAACTGTACGAATCCCAAGAAGAGGATCTATCAACTACGTTTAAATCAAGGTTCGTTAGTAAATCGTACCTATGCGAGGGATTGAGAGTTTCGTTCGATCCGGTCTGGTGCGCATCTCCTTGTTCATGCGCCTCAACCGTCGTACGTCTTGAACGTGGTGCCATCTTGTTTGATCAAACAGAAGCAGCCTTTTTGAGTCTCCTCCCTCTATCGGTATCCACACCGAACAGCTCTCCAACACGTACGGCAGCGTGGTAGCGCCTTCTCTTGGTGTCTCATGTTTTTCTCTCTAGGATTTCTTTTTGCGGGTTGTCTCAATTCGTTTTCAACTATCTAATACGACTGGATCATCATCCTTTTATAGAGTTTCTAAAACCCTAATGAGCCGTATTAAAATATTCAAAATTAATCTTAATTAATTGTTGAATTCGAATTTGGATTAAGTAATATATCAATTAAATCTGTCCAACAGATCTAATATAATCTATTCATTGAATCTTTTGACGCAAGCAAAGGCTAGAATAACTCTTATGGCTTCCAATCTTGCCACTGGAGCATAAGTTTCTTCATAATCAATTCCTTCTTCTTGATTATAGCCTTTAGCAACCAATCTTGCCTTGTTACGGACAATGATTGCTGATTCATCTCGTTTGTTCTTGAATACCCATTTGGTGCAAATGACCGGATGATCTTTAGGTCTAGGTACCAAATCCCAAACTTGATTTCTATCAAATTGATGTAACTCCTCTTGCATAGCTATCACCCAATCATTGTCTGAAAGGGCTTCATCTATCTTAGAGGGTTCAATATGAGATATAAATGCAGAAAAGATTACTTCATTCAAAGTGCTGTTTTTGGTTCTTACTCCTTGATTTACATCACCTATTACTTGGTCCAAAGGATGATTCCTTATGAACTTCCAAGCTCTAGGCTAAGACTGATCAGTATTTTCAATATTATTTTGGGGATCAGCCTCAAAAACATTTTCAGGGTTTTCAATATATGCAGGAGTAGTTTTTGAAAATAATTGATTTTTGAAAACATTTTCCTCATCATCATCCAAGGATTTATTAGTTTTGGATTCACAGAAAACAACATGCATAGACTCTTCTACAATTTGAGTACGAGTATTAAAAACTCTATAAGCTTTACTCCTATTTGAATATCCTAAAAATATACCTTCATCCGCTTTGGGATCGAACTTTCCCAAATTGTCCTTACCATTATTGTGGATGAAGCACTTACATCCGAAAACATACAGATGAGCCAAGTTTGGCTTTCTTCCCTTGTACAACTCATAGGGAGTTTTGCTCAACTTCTTCCGGAGATATGCCCGATTTGAGATGTAGCAAGCCGTACTCATTGCGTCAGTCCAGAACACTTGAGAAGTGTTGTTCTCATTTAGCATTGCTTTTGCCATCTCGGTGAGGACTCGATTTTTCCTTTCTACAACACCATTCTGTTGAGGAGTCCTTGGGGCTGAGAAGTTGTGATCTATGTTGTCACAGAACTCGGCAAATGCATGGTTTTCGAATTCTCCTCCATGATCAGTTTGAATTCCTGAAATTGAGAACCCTTTCTCGTTTTGGACCTTCTTGGAAAAACACACAAATTGATCAAATGTTTCATCTTTAGAAGATAAGAAAATGGTCCAAGCAAATCTAGAGAAATCATCAACTATGACCAAAGTATAAAGATTGCCACCAAGGCTTTTTACTCTAGCTGGTCCAACTAGATCCATATGAAGTAGTTGAAGAGATCTATTAGTTGAAATCTCATTTTTAGATTTGAAAGAAGATTTGGTTTGTTTTCCTTTTTGACAAGCATCACAAATCATGTCGTTTTTAAATCGTAGTTTTGGAATACCAATAACCAAATCCTTTTTTAGTAATCTGTCAAGTTGGATCATATTGACATGAGCTAATTGCTTGTGCCATAACCAACTATCATCTAGATTACTAACAAAACATTTTTCAGAAGCAGAGCCATTTCTAGAAAGATTAAGTGTATAACAATTCCCATCTTTAGGAGCTCTGAATAAAGCTTTTGATTTAATATTTTCCAAAGGGAGATTATCTTTACACACAATCAAGCACTCCTCATAATCAAAGATAACTAGATTACCTTTATCAGTGCTTTGGCTTACACTGAGGAGATTGTGGCAAAGTCCTTCCACAAGGTAGACATCTTTGATTTGTGGTCCTTCATTGTTTCCAATTTCACCAATGCCAAAGAATCTTTCCGATTGATTTCCACCAAAGGTCACCTTGCCACCGTCCTTGGGCTTGATTGAGACAAATTTGGATTGGTCTCCCGTCATATGTCTTGAGCATCCACTATGATGTACCACTTGTTGGGATTTGATGCTCTTAGACAAACCTGCAAAACATAACCAATCAGGTCTTAGGTACCCATCTTTTCTTGGGTCCTTTGGGGTTAGTTTGTGTCTTAGGAATCTTGTAAGATCCCTTTGGCACCCATTGATAATTTCCTGAAGGTTTGTTCTTTCTCTCCTTTTTATGAAAATAGGAAGAAGTAGCATGACCTTTCCTATTGCAATAATTGCAATGTACAAAAGGATTTGAAGAATGAACATATTTTCTAAAGTAGTTCATATAATTCTTTTCTCCAAATTTCTTTTTCCCTTTTCTCTTATCAAAAATTGGTTTGTAGCCAATTCCTGATCTGTCATTTGTAAATCTCTGTTGTTTTAAAATGACATTGAGCATTTCACTACCTCTAGTGAATTTCTCAAGTGCCTTTGTAAGATGCAAGTTCTTTTTCTTCAGATCAGGACAATCTTCACAAACATCATTTTCAAGGGTGGAAAGCTTTTCAACTTGCATTTCAAGAGTTATGTTTTTCTTTTTAAAAAGCAAGATATTTTTCAGCAAGTTTTTCAAATTCTGTTTGAACAACAATTTATTCAGCAAACAATTCATCATAAGTTGGTTTTGAATCGTATACCTCATCATTGTTGTCATGTTGCTCTTCTTCCTCAGCAACTAAGCAAATGTTTGCTTTGTCTTCCTCATCAGCTTCATCTTCATCAGATGAGCTATCTCCCCAAATAACTGAGACATAGGCTTTCTTTTTGAATTGGTTGAACTTCTTCTTTTCTTTGTCCTTGTTGTTCAGCTGGGGGCACTCAGACTTGATATGACCAGGCTTTTCACATTCATAGCAGATAATTGGCTTCTTTACCTCAGTGCTGGAGCTACCTTTGTGAAATTTCTTGTATCCTTGATCCTTCCGATAGAATCGCTTGAATCTTCGAACAATCATGCCAAGCTCTGTTTCTTCGTCTTCATCATCATCATCATCATCATCATCATTGGTCTCTTTAGCTTCCTTGATGGTCTTGAGAGCTATCCCTTTGCTCTTTTTATTGATTTCATCAAGGCCCTTTCTGAACTTCATTTTTCCTTCATATTCAGATAGGCTGCCAAACAAGGCTGCTACAGATGCCGTTGATGCGCCATGGGCTTCTTCGATGGCAGTGACCTTGGCTTCCCATTCCTTGCTGAGAATGTTCAAGATTTTTCTGACTTGAATTGGTTGCTCATAGACTTTTCCCAATGCAGCAAGTTGATTGATGAGATGAGTGAATCTGAGTCGGAACTCACCAATTGATTCCCCTGACTTCATACGAAGAAGATCGTACTCAGTCATGAGAATGTTGACTCTATTCTCTTTGACTCTGATGGTTCCTTCATGAGCTAGTTTCAAGGCGTCCTACATAGCTTTTGCAGAAGTTAAAGTACATACTCGAAAGTATTCACTTTGACTTAAAGCACTCTGGAGCATAAGAATGGCCTTGCTGTTGAGAGTGACTAGTTTCTTGTCATTCTCATCATATTCTTCTTCAAGCTTTGGAGTTCTTACTCCATCTTCAGTAGTTGATGGGACATAATCTCATCTTTCGAATACTCTCCAAAGACCATACTCTGAAGCCATTACAAAGATTCTGAATTTGCCTTTCCAGAATGAGTAGTGCTCTCCAGTAAAACCCGGTGGTCGGTTGATCGAAGCTCCATCAGGTGGAATACCTTCCATAGTGATCCTTCTCAAGGTGTTAATCTCTTCAGAGAAGACCTGGCTCTGATACCAAATGAAAATGGAGCAAAATACCCAAGAGGGGGGGTGAATTGGGTATGTTTAAAAATCTTTTTGAAACTTGCTATGTTTTTGTTAAATAAAAACAGGGATAGACAGAGAGGAGATTAGAAGAGCTAGACACAAAGATTTATACTGGTTCGGTCCAACCACTGACCTACGTCCAGTCCCCAGCCACACTGGGATTTCCACTATATCAAAAGATTACACACTTTGTACTCAAGAGTAATTCTCTCACTAGAACTTACTCCCCTTACAAGTTGTAATCAATGAACCCAATCACCAAGTCCCCTGACTTGTGATTCTTTACAATAAATGATTTTCAAGTAAGAAACTCTCTCTAAGAGTGGATAAGAATGAACACTAAAGCTTAATGTATCAACAGATACTTTACACAGAAAAACTCAAGAGTAGTTGGAAACTTTAATGATTTTCGTTTTCTGTAGTCTTAGTTGTTGAGAGAAATTGAATGCTACTCTATTTATACCAAGAGAGCATTAAAGATCCGTTGCAAACTCCATTATGACCATTGGTGCATTAATCTAGTCATGTTGGAGGCATTTTGGAGTCTTCTCTCTCTCTTCACTTAATCCAGGTTGTACAGTTCATAGTTGACTTCTTGAGAATTAATCCGTTGGAATAGCAACTACTTGGATGTGGTAGGTAGACATTAATCCTTTGTAAGCGTGTGCAGAGGGATTACCCAAAAGTATGCAACTTTCTGGGTTTAGCATTTAATGTTTTGACATGCTTTTTGCTTTTGCTTTAAATCTTCATTTAATCTCCTCTAAACAAGCTGAAACTCACTAACAAAGTGGTTAAACATAGCCGGGAATATCGAGAAATAAAATGACAAGTATTGAGATCAAGCAAAGAGGTTTTCACAAATTCGTTCAACTTGATTTTCAAAACTCGCGACCAATACTTGAGTATGTTCTTCAATACTTGAGTATGTCACTGTGCACTAATGTGAATACTTGAGTATTCATGTCAATACTCAAGTATTCCTCTTCCAGAGAAGAACTTCAAGTTTTGAGCTTTGGACAATGTCTTTGAATAATGTCAATACTCGAGTATTCAAACCAATACTCGAGTTTTGAACTTTTTATGTGAAAATAAGTTTAAGTCCAAAACCTCAATACTTGAGTATTCAAATCAATACTTGAGTTTTCAAAACATTTGAAAAAGAGCCAAGCTCTCTGTATGCCCAATACTCGAGTATTCAACTCAATACTTGAGCATTCAATTTGTTTGAAAAACTTTGTGAAATCGTTTCCAAGTCAATACTTGAGTATTCACTTTAATACTTGAGTATTCAAATCACTTGGAAATAGCAAACCTTTCTGTATGGCCAATACTTGAGTATTCAACTCAATACTTGTGTATTGAACTGTTTTCAATACTTGTGAAGTCTCTGTCATTTCAATACTTGAGTTTTCATTCCAATACTTGAGTATTCATAAACATGTGTAAAGTTTGAAAACTTTCTGTTAGCCCAATACTTGAGTATTCAAACCAATACTCGAGTATTCACATGTTGGAATACTTTGGTGACTTTTTGTATAACCAATACTTGAGTATCCAAATGGATACTTGAGTATTGACTATTTTGCCTTTTAGTAAAAGAGTCTCTGTATGATCAATACTCGAGTATTCAAACCAATACTTGAGTATTGACTCATTGTGAAAAACTTGGAATGCTCTCTCGTAACTTCAATACTTGAGTATTCATGGGAATACTTGAGTATTGCTCATCTTTGTGACAAAGCCATTTTCTCGTCAACTCAATACTTGAGTATTGAAACCAATACTCGAGTATTCACTTGACAGCAAGTTTCTCAACTTACCAAAACACATTTTAATTTGCGTTTACAATTGTCAATTATCATCAAAACACATAGGGAACTAACATAACCCTTTTACGAAGCATGCCTAGCATGCCCTGCATGTTCTCTTGACTTGAGGGCAAAGTTCTCTTTACTTGTTGGCCAAGTTGTTCCTTGCCTCGCCCAGCAAGCCGTTGGCTTCTCTTGGTACCTTTCTAATCATCATTAAGTCGGCCAACGTAGAGAAATAGAAGGGAGAAGCCGAAGGTAGAAGAAGAAAGTAAGAGCGAGAGAGATCAGGAGAGAGAAACACTCCGGAGCTAATTTTTCCTCGATTTGGCGTTTCTTGCTCCTAAGGCCTTCTCTAATGTTGTTTCCTCTCGGTGAGAGCGAAATTTCAACATTTTTGGATTTCTTATCTGACGAGTTTAACGACGTCTACAACGTGGATCTAATGCCAAAATCACATTCAAATGAGGTTCGTAGGGTATAGAGTGCAACCTTACCTCTAACTATTCCTCCGAGCACATCTAACCATTTCGCGAAGCATGCCTAGCATGCCCTCCATGTTCTCTTGACTTGTGGGCAAAGTTCTCCTTACTTGTTGGCCAAATTATTCCTAGGCTCGCCCAGCAAGCCCTTAGCATCTCTTAGTTCCTTTTGTTGGAAATTATGCCCTAGGGGTAGATCATTGTACTTTAACGTTATTATGAATTAAAGTATTTCTCCGTTTAGTTATCATTTTATTTGCATGTTTATAGTGATAACTGTATCCCTGGATATATCTTATAGATTATCCTAAATGTTCCTGGTCGTTCATCTACGTGGGAGCGAGGATGAAATAAGACTGGTATGACTTTGATGAGTATGGAGATACAATCAAAGTCATAGGCACTTGTAGGAGTACAAGGTGCTAGACCGACCCACTATGAGAAAGCTGCATGGATTTAGTCATAAGCTTATCTCATGTATAACCGCGTCACAACGTCCTTTGACCTGAGATCATCATGGATTCCTACATGAGAGTCGTTGATCTTTGATCTAGCCAAAAGTCACCTTTGACCGGGTGATGTTAAAGGATTTGATCGGGATCAGTGCTTTTCATGAGAGGAATGTGAATGGTCAAGATGGAATTTATCGCTCACATTTGTAGAGAGATAATATTGGGCCCCTCGATGAGTGAGTCTGAGAAATATATGGCCATACTACGATGGAAAGGAGTTTCCATTCCAGCTATTAAACTACTCAAGAATAGAGAAAGTAATGGTCAAGAACAAGAAGTTGGCATTATCCCTGCCTCATCCTTGACAAAATTATCGCATGACAAAAGGGACGTGACTTGGTTGCATGATAGCGTGTATCGTATCATCGATCCCCATATGGATTGGGTAGTCGCAATGTCTTGCTAGAGGGCGCTTGCGACTTGTGGGCTGGAACAATATTGGCCCACTGCCAATCTCATGTGTGTTAGTTCTCTAAAGGTTTTGATGATTACCAACAAGTTGTAAGCAAAGGATAAAGTTTTGCTTTGTAAATTAAAAAACTTACTGTCAAAGCAAAACTCGAGTTTTGGATTCAAAACTCGAGTTTTGACCTTACGAGAGAAGAAACCAATTCTCGATCAAAGCAAAACCGCCAGTTTTCTTTCAAAACTCAAGTTTTAACTACACAGAGACTTCTCAATATTTTTGAGAAAGTCAAAACTCCGATTTTCATTTAAAACTCGAGTTTTGGACTCACGAAAGTCTCCTACATTTTGAGATTTTGAAAACCTCCAGTTTTGGCTAAAACCTTCGTTTTCAAATTAACTTGAAATATTCCAAGTTTTCACCAACAAGTGAAAACTCGAGTTTTGAGGCAAAAATCGAGTTTTGAGTTGGCGTAAAGCTTTCGGTCTTTGGCACATTTTCAAAACCTCCGAGTTTCTCAAGAAAACTCCAGTTTTGGTTTTGGACAATGTTTTCACAAGAGTGAAAACTTGAGTTTTGATTTCAAAACTCGAGTTTTGAAAAAGTTCTTGGATTTTCTCGGCTTCCAAAACCTCCAATTTTCCATGAAAACTCCGAGTTTTGGTTTTTAACAATGTTTTCACAAAAGTGAAAACTCGAGTTTTGATTTCAAAACTCGAGTTTTGATTTGACAAAAGTCTTTGAATTTTCGAGTCTTGAAAACTGCCAGTTTCTTCTAAAACCTCCGCTTTTGTCTTGGCGCAAATTTACCCAAGTTTTCATGTTTAAATGAAAACTCGAGTTTTGAAATCAAAACTCGAGTTTTGGGCATTTTTTGATACACTTCAACATTTTGAAAATTCAAATAAACCTCCAGCGATGTTTTGACTTAAATCAATTTTACTTCCAAAACTCGATTTTGAAATCAAAACTTTTTATTATTTAAAATTCAAATTCTTGCATATTAATACTTTCTATTATCATTCTTGCATATTCCCCGTTGTTTAACCACTTTGTTAGTAAGTTTCAGCTTGCTTAAACAAGATTAAATGAAGATTTAGTGGAAAAGCAAAAAGCATGTCGAACATTAAATGCTTCAACCGGAAAAGTTGCATACTTCGGTAATCCATCTGTACATGCTTGCAAAGCATTAAAGAATGTTCTCCACTTCCAAACACGCTACACCAACGGATTGATTTGTCTCGAAATCAACTCGACCTCCTACACACTTGGATTAAATGAAGACTAGTGAGAGAAAGCCCAGAATTGCCTCCAACAGCTAGAATAATCCCTCAACGGATATATGAAGTTGGCAACGGTCATTAAATGATCTCTGAGCATAAATAGAGCAGCATTCAAGTTTCCCAAAAAAAAACACATCTGCTGAAAAACGAAAATCATTCAAAGCTCTCAACTACTCTCTAGTTCTTCTGTGTGAAAGTGACTTTTGATACAAAGCTTCAGTGTTTATCATAATACACTCTTAGAGAGAGTTTCATTCTTGTAAAGCATTTATTGTAAGGAATCACAAGTCCGGGGACTTGGTGATTGGGTTCATTGATTACAACTTGTAAGGGGGAGTAAGTTCTAGTGAGAGAATTACTCTTGAGTACGAGTGTGTAATCTTTTGAAATAGTGAAAAACCCGAGAGTCCGGGACTGACGTAGGTCAAGAGATTGGACCGAACCGGTATAAATCCTTGTGTCTTGCTCTTCTACTCTCATCTTAGCTCATCTCTGTTTTAGTGTTCAAAAACAGAGCTATTCCGAAAAAGATTTTTAAAATCCCCAATTCACCCCCTCTTGGTGATTTAGCTCCACTTTCATTTGGTATCAGAGCCTGGTTTTCTCTGAAGAGATTAACATCTCGAGAAGGATCACTATGGAAGGTATTCTACATGATGGAGCTTCGATCAACCGACCACCGGATTCACCGGAGAGCATTACTCATTCTGGAAAAACAAATTCAAAGTCTTCGTAATGGCTTCTGAATATGGTCTCTGGAGAGTGTTTGAAAAAGGAGACTATGTTCCTTCAACTACTAAAGATGGAGTAAAAACTCCAAAGCGAGAAGAAGAATACGATGAGAATGACCATAAGCAGATTGTTCTTAACAGCAAAGCCATTCTCATGCTCCAAAGTGCCTTAAGTTAGAGTGAATACTTTCGAATATGCTCCAAGACTTCTGCTAAAGCAATGTGGGATGCATTGGAGTTGGCTCACGAAGGAACCACTGGAGTCAAGGAGAATAGAGTTAACACCCTTATGACCGAGTACGACCTTCTTCGTATGAAGTCGGGGAATCTATTGATGTGTTCCGGCTTAGATTCACTCATCTCGATCAATCAACTTGCTGCATTGGGAAAAATCTATGATGAACCGCTTCAAGTCGAGAAAATTTTGAACATTCTCGGCAAGGAATGGGAAGCCAAGGTTACTTGCCATTGAAGAAGCTCATGGCGTATCAATGCAATCAGAAGCTTTATTTGGTAGCCTATCGAATATGAAGGCAAGATCAAGTTCGAAAGGGACTTGATGAAATCCATAGTAAGAGCAAAGGCATAGCTCTTAAGTCTATCAAAGAAGCTAAAGAGACAGATGATGAAGAGGAAGACGAAGAAAAAGAAGCTGGGCATGATTGTTCGAAGATTCAAGCGATTCTATCGAAAGGATCAAGGATACAAGAAGTTTCACAAAGGTAGCTCCAAAGACTTTGAGACAAAGAATCCAATTATCTCTACGAGTGTGAAAAGCCTGGTCATATCAAATCGAGTGCCCCTGACTAAACAACAAGGACAAAGAAAAGAAGAAGTTCAACCGATTCAAAAAGAAAGCCTATGTCTCGGCTATTTGGGGAGATAGCTCATCGATGAAGATGAAGGCGATGAGGAAGACAAAGCAAACATTTGCTTAGTTGCTTTGAAGAAGAAGAGCAACATGACAACAATGATGAGGTATACGGTTCAAAACTATCCTACGATGAATTGTTTATCGAATACATTGTTGTTCAAACAGAATTTGAAAAACTTGTAGAAAAATATCTTGCCTTGAAAAAGAAGAATGTAACTCTTGAACTGCAAGTTGAAAAGCTTTCCCATCTTGAAAATGTTGTTTGTGAAGATTGTCCTGATCTAAAGAAAAAGAATTTACATCTTACAAAGGCACTTGAGAAATTCACTAGAGGAAGTGAAATGCTCAATGTCATCTTGAAAGAACAAAGATTTACAAATGACAGATCGGGAATTGGTTACAAACCAAGTTTTGATAAAAGGAAAGGGAAAAAGAATTTGGAGAAAGGAATTATATGAAATATTTCAAAAAAATCTGTTTATTCTTCAAATCCTTTTGCACATTGCAATTATTGTAATCGAAAGGGTCATACCACTTCTTCCTGTTTTCATAAGAAGGAAAGAAAGAGTAAGCCCATGGAAACTATCAATGGGTGCCTAAGGGATCCTACAAGGTTCCTAAGACACATACTAACCCCAAAGGACCCAAGAAAAGATGGGTACCTAAGACTTGATCTGTTTTGTCTTGCGGTTTGTCTAAGAGCATCAAATCCCAACAAGTGGTACATTGATAGTGGATGCTCAAGACATATGACGGAGACCAATCTAAGTTTGCTTCAATCAAGCCCAAAGATGGTGGCAAGGTGACCTTTGGTGGCAACCAATCTGGAAAGATTCTTTGGAATTGGTGAAATTGGCAACAATGAAGGACCACAAATCAAAGATGTCTACCTTGTTGAAGGACTTTGCCACAATCTCCTCAAAGGTAAGCCAAAGCACCGATAAAGGTAACTTAGTTATCTTTGATTCGAGGAATGCTTGATAGTAAGCAAGGATGTTCTCTCTTTAGAAAATATTAAATCAAAAGCCTTATTCAGAGCTCCTAGAGATGGAAATTGTTATACACTTAATCTCTCTAGAAATGGTTCTGGTTCTGAAAAATGTTTTGTTAGTAATCTAGATGATAGTTGGCTATGACACAAGCGATTAGCTCATGTCAATATGATCCAACTTGACAGATTACTCAAAAAGGATTTGGTTATTGGTATTCCAAAACTTCATTTTAAAAACGACATGGTTTGTGATGCCTGTCAAAAAGGAAAACAAACCAAATCTTCCTTCAAATCTAAAAATGAAATTTCAACTAATAGACCTCTTCAACTACTTCATATGGATCTAGTTGGACCAAATAGAGTAAAAAGCCTTGGTGGCAATCTATATACTTTGGTCATAGTTGATGACTTTTCTAGATTTGCTTGGACTATATTTCTATCTTCAAAAGATGAAACATTTGATCGCTTTGTCATTTTTGCCAAGAAGGTTCAAAACGAGAAAGGTCTTTCTATTTCGTGAATTCGAACGATCATGGAGGAGAATTCGAGAACCATGCATTTGCTGAGTTTTGCGATAACATGGGAATTGATCATAACTTCTCGGCCCAGAGAGGACTCCTCAACAAAATGGAGTTGTGGAGAGAAAGAACCGAGTTCTTACCGAGATGGCAAGAGCTATGTTGAACGAAAACAACACTTCTCAAGTGTTACGGGCTGATGCAATGAGCACCGCTTGCTACATCTCAAATCGGGCATATCTCCGGAAGAAGTTGGGCAAAACCTCCTATGAATTGTACAAGGGAAGAAAGCCAAATCTAGCTCATCTGCATGTGTTTGGATGCAAGTGTTTCATCCACAACAATGGTAAGGATAACTTGGGAAAATTCGATCCCAAGGCAGATGAAGGTATATTTTTAGGCTATTCAAATAGGAGTAAAGCTTATAGAGTTTTTAATACTCATACTCGAATTGTTGAAGAATCAATGCATGTTGTTTTCTGTGAATCCAAAACTGATAAATCCTTGGATGATGAAGAAGGAAATGTTTTCAAAAATCAATTCTTTTCGAAAACCACTCCTGCATCTATTGAAAATCTTGAAAATATTTTTGAGGCTGATCCCCAAAACAATCTCAAAAATCCTGATCAGTCTCAGCCTAGAGCTTGGAAGTTCATAAAGGATC
The DNA here is from genome assembly GCA_019022615.1 of Acacia melanoxylon. Classification (NCBI taxonomy): domain Eukaryota; kingdom Viridiplantae; phylum Streptophyta; class Magnoliopsida; order Fabales; family Fabaceae; genus Acacia; species Acacia melanoxylon. The sequence goes on along the minus strand of JAFJYJ010000033.1, from coordinate 6,472,098 downwards.
ATCCTTTGGACCAAGTAATAGGTGATGCAAGTCAAGGGGTAAGAACCAGAAACAACACTTTAAATGAAGTAATTTTCTCTGCATTCATATCTCATATTGAACTCTCTAAAATAGATGAAGCCCTTTCAGACAATGATTGGGTAATAGCTATGCAAGAGGAGTTACATCAATTTGATAGAAATCAAGTTTGGGATTTGGTACCTAGGCCCAAGGACCATCCGGTCATTGGCACCAAATGGGTATTCAAAAACAAACGAGATGAATCAGCAATCATTGTCCGTAACAAGGCAAGATTGGTTGCTAAAGGCTATAATCAAGAAGAAGGAATTGATTATGAAGAAACTTATGCTCCAAAGTGGCAAGGTTGGAAGCCATAAGAGTTCTTCTAGCCTTTGCTTGTGTCAAAAGATTCAAGCTCTATCAAATGGATGTAAAAAGTGCTTTTCTAAATGGTTTTATTCAAGAGGAAGTTTATGTAGAACAACCTCCTGGTTTTCAAGATGATCATCATCCAGATCATGTTTATCGTCTCAAAAAGGCATTATATGGTCTTAAGCAAGCTCCTAGAGCTTGGTATGAGCGATTAAGCAAGTTCCTTCTTGATCAAGGATTTATTAGAGGAAAAGCGATACAACTCTCTTCATAAAGAGTAATAAGCTTAGTGAAATTTTAATTGTCCAGATATATGTTGATGACATTATATTTGGTGCTTCTAATGATGATTTGTGTGAAGATTTTGCTAAGAGTATGCGGGGAGAGTTTGAGATGTCCATGATGGGAGAACTCAACTATTTCCTTGGTCTGCAAATCAAGCAAAGAAAAGATGGAATCTTCATATCTCGGACCAAGTACCTCAATGATCTCTGAAGAAGTTTGGGATGGATCATTGCAATGGAGCCGACACACCAATGAGTTCCACCGCCTCACCGGATGCGATGAAGAGGGCAAGGACTTCAACATAACGAAATATAGAGGAATGATAGGATCATTGCTCTATCTCACAAAGAAGTCGCCCGACATCCAATTTAGTGTGGGTATGTGTGCAAGGTTTCAATCAGCTCCCAAGGAATCTCATGCGAGAATGTGAAGAGGATCTTCGGATACCTTGCCGACACAAAGACTCTTGGCTTATGGTTTCCCAAAGGTCAACCTGAACATTTGGTGGCATATTCGATTCAGACCATGCTGGCTATAAGACAGATAGGAAGAGCACAAGTGGCCAATGCAAATTTTTCGGTGGGTCACTTGTTTCCTGGTTCAGCAAGAAGCAAACAAGTGTGGCTGTATCATCCACTGAAGCTGAATATGTTGCTGCCTCTAGTTGCTGTGCTCAAGTCTTATGGCTCAAGCAACAACTATCAGACTTGGGAATCACTCTGAAGGAGATCCCAATACTATGTGATAATACTAGCACGATTAGTTTGGCGAAAAATCCAGTTCAACATACAAGGACCAAACATATTGATGTGAGGCATCATTTCATAAGGGATCATGTTCGGAAGAGATGTCAAAGTTATGTTCATCCCAACACATCTTCAACTTGCCGACATCTTCACAAAGCCTCTAGCTAAAGAACAATTCAATTTCATTAGAAGAGAATTGGGAATGGTCAATCCCAATGAGTTGTGAGTATTTCTCTCTATCTAAATGTTAGCTATATTTTTTTTTTTTATGATAAAGAACTAACTTGAGCATCGGAGTGTCTAGACATGTTGTATGCAGGATAATTCAAAATCTGAGTTTCACTGTCGAAGAGTGAAAACTCGAGTTTTGATATCAAAACTCGAGTTTTGATTTTGGTAAGTCAGGATCAAAAAAAAAATTGAAAACTCGAGTTTTGAAGTGAAAACTCGAGTTTTGGCCATGGAAACTCAAAGGGTCACATAACACCTGTCATCCAGATTAACTGCTAAGTGACTATCAAAACTCGAGTTTTGAATTGAAAACTCGAGTTTTGTCAAGGTTATATATATATATATAGGTCACTGTTTTAAGTTCTTCAAAACTCGACCTAAAACTCAAGTTTTATCTAGGGTTTCTCTCATATTGCTGATTCTCTCATCTCTCAACCTAAACCCTTACTCAAAAATCTCTCATGGCCTCGAAATCACATTCTCTTGGGGATTCCGACACTGATTCGAGCAACGAAGGTTCAAAATCATGGTCTCCACCTCCACCTCCTCCACCTCAGCGACCCGTGAGGGCGAAGGCGGTACCCAAGCGACTTCATCAAGGGGTAGATCGCTCAATCAGAGGAATTAGCCTGGAAATTCCTTCCTCTGATTCGCCTCTCTCAAAAGGGAAAAAGAAAGCTCCCACTGGTTCCTCCAAGTCCAAAGGCGTGTCATTTCAGGACCCTGTATCGTCGCAAGCAACGAAGAGAAAGGAACCTGAACCAAAGGGCAAAGGAAAGAAGATTTCTGAAGATTCTCAGCCCGTAAAGAAAAAGGCTGCGACGTCTGCAAGAACAAAGAGAGCTTCTGTATCACAACCTGGTCAATCTTCATCCAAAGCTCCTTCATCGTCTTCTAATCACCAAGAAGCAGCGGCCTCTCCAATCATGGCCAATGCCATATCGATATTTATCTTCATCCTTCCCCACCTCCCGGGTTTTAGAATCATCTCGATGGTCTTTCTGTTGAACAAAACAACAAATTCAAGGAACAATATATGAAAAGAGAATTTTGTCCCGTAGTAGCATCATTCTTGCGGACTTTCTCAAGGAATGTCATTTGGACTTATCTCCTTGGCTAAAACCCTATGAGTCTTTCATTTCTATATCTGCTCCTTTTGCTACCAATCTTGTCAGATTATTTTACTTTAATATGGAATATGACAATGAATTGGATTCCAAAGTGGTGACATAGTTGAGGAATGAATCACTACTACTTTGTTAGTTAGGGGTGTCAAATTCACTTTGTCTCCTACCATTCTCAACAATATCTTAAAGATTGACAATCCACCTCCTATTCCCGACATTTCCTATAGCAATCGGAAATATTTGGGACCCTCGGACCAATGAGCCCTTTCCTCAAGATCAGCTTCACTTGCTCACTTTCAACCCTGGGTCAATGTCCAATACAAATCGAGTCTTGTGGTATATCTATTCACGAAATTTCATCCAGAAAGGTGGAAATTATACCCACTTTGCTCAAAAAGATTACCCTCTCTTCGCTGCCTTTGTCAATAAAGTGCCTTTCAATCTCGGTCCACCGGATCTTCCAAGAAATGACCAAGTTCAAGTTTGCTCGTCGGAGGCTTTCTCACATACCTTTTCCTTCATTAATCTCGGTCATTATGTTCTATCACAAGATTTGGTATGTAGGTGCTTGCCAAAGACTCTCAAGTACCCTCCATTCTTTGGGAAAGCTCAACTGAATTTAATGCACATCACCTTTGAAGCCGAGGATCTGGGCAATCTCGTGCACCTTCAAGGTCTCAACCTAGAGCATCACAAGCTAGAGCACACTCCCAAGCTCAGGAAGCTCAATATGCTCCTCCAGGCTTCTCGATCATCATTGCCTGCAGATTTTGATTCCGAATCCAAAATATTGTGGACAAGGCACTTGCTTCCTTGTCAATCGATTAGAGTTCGAAATTGGTAAGCTGGTGGCTGAAGTCAGAAGTGGGAACCACGAAATGGTGGATGCTCAGGAAGAAATGAAGACTCAGATTGAAGGGGTTGCTGAACAGTTTGCTGAAATCAAGAGCAAGGCTGAGGATCTTGATGCCAAATTCTCTACTCAGCTTGTCTCCAACTTGGATCTCGGTGAAAAAGTGGATAAGATTTTAAAGCATCTCCATATTGGTACCTCTCCGCTGGTCCAAGCACTTCAGCCCCGCTTCGGTTCCTCATCCCCTTCCTTCACTTTCACCACCCTCGATTCCCACCTCTTCACCCGTTCCCTCCACTCCAATCTTTTCTTCACCTGTTCTCGCATCTACCCCAAATGCACGAGATTCTTCCTTCTCCATCTCCCACTACCCCAAAGAACTGAACCCTTTCATCCCGAACCATCACCAACCACCCCATCTACGAGGTTCTTCACCCCGCCTCACCTCCTCCTACTCCCATACTCACTCTCCATGAATCCTCTCTCTCGCTCCACTCTCTTTTGAAGATGACAAAGGGGAGAAAGTGACAGAGCCAAGACCAAAGTTAAAAGCAATTGAGAGATTAAGTTATAGCTATGATGTTTGATCTTTGGTATTTTGCAAATTTTAATGTTAACCATGCTTCCGTCCTTATGTTTGTTAGTTGTATTTCAGTGCAATTTATGATTGAACTTTGGGTATGAGATACAACTTGTGATTTCTGTGCTTCTGTTGCTCATCTCTGTCATTTTTGTGTAAATTCATTCTCTGGCTTTACAATTCTGAATTTCAAAATGCAATCTACGATATTCGCAAACTTAACCTCAAAATCAAATTACGCTTGTTTACATTTGTTGTCATCATCAAAAAGGGGAGAATGTTAGTTCTCTAAAGGTTTTGATGATTACCAACAAGTTGTAAGCAAAGGATAAAGTTTTGCTTTGTAAATTAAAAAACTTATCTTGTCAAAGCAAAACTCGAGTTTTGGATTCAAAACTCGAGTTTTGACCTTACGAGAGAAGAAACCAATTCTCGATCAAAGCAAAACCGCCAGTTTTCTTTCAAAACTCAAGTTTTAACTACACAGAGACTTCTCAATATTTTTGAGAAAGTCAAAACTCCGATTTTTCATTTAAAACTCGAGTTTTGGACTCACGAAAGTCTCCTACATTTTGAGATTTTGAAAACCTCCAGTTTTGGCTAAAACCTTCAGTTTTCACCAACAAGTGAAAACTCGAGTTTTGAGGCAAAAATCGAGTTTTGAGTTGGCAGAAAGCTTTCAGTCTTTGGCACATTTTCAAAACCTCCAGTTTCTCAAGAAAACTCCAGTTTTGGTTTTGGACAATGTTTTCACAGTAGAGTGAAAACTCGAGTTTTGATTTCAAAACTCGAGTTTTGATCAGACAGAAAGTTCTTGGATTTTCTCAGCTTCCAAAACCTCCAGTTTTCCATGAAAACTCCAGTTTTGGTTTTTAACAATGTTTTCACAGTAAAGTGAAAACTCGAGTTTTGATTTCAAAACTCGAGTTTTGATTTGACAAAGTCTTTGAATTTTCGAGTCTTGAAAACTGCTAGTTTCTTCTAAAACCTCCGAGTTTTGTCTTGGCGCAAATTTACCCAAGTTTTCATGTTTAAATGAAAACTCGAGTTTTGATATCAAAACTCGAGTTTTGGAAAGTTTGATACACTTCAAAGTTTGAAAACTTCAACATTTTGAAAACCTCCAGTTTTGATGTTTTGGACTTAAATCAATTTTACTCATCAAAGTCCAAAACTCGAGTTTTGAAATCAAAACTCGAGTTTTCATTACGAGTTTAAAATTCAAATATGGCGAATCTATGAATCCTTCTTGATTGATCCTAATACTTTCTATTATCATTCTTGCATATTCCCCGCTATGTTTAACCACTTTGTTAGTAAGTTTCAGCTTGCTTAAACAAGATTAAATGAAGATTTAGTGGAAAAGCAAAAAGCATGTCAGAACATTAAATGCTTCAACCAGAAAAGTTGCATACTTCTGGTAATCCATCTGTACATGCTTGCAAAGCATTAAAGAATGTTCTCCACTTCCAGCTTCTACTACACCAACGGATTGATTTTTCTGAAATCAACTCTGACCTCCTACACAGCTGGATTAAATGAAGACTAGTGAGAGAAAGCCCAGAATTGCCTCCAACAGCTAGAATAATCCCTCAACGGATATATGAAGTTGGCAACGGTCATTAAATGATCTCTGAGCATAAATAGAGCAGCATTCAAGTTTCCCAAAAAAAAAAACACATCTAAAAAAACGAAAATCATTCAAAGCTCTCAACTACTCTCTAGTTCTTACGTGTGAAAGTGACTTTTGATACAAAGCTTCGGTGTTTATCATAATACACTCTTAGAGAGAGTTTCATTCTTGTAAAGCATTTATTGTAAGGAATCACAAGTCCGGGGACTTGGTGATTGGGTTCATTGATTACAACTTGTAAGGGGGAGTAAGTTCTAGTGAGAGAATTACTCTTGAGTACGAGAGTGTGTAATCTTTTGAAATAGTGAAAAACCCGGAGAGTCCGGGGACGGACGTAGGTCAAGAGATTGGACCGAACCGTATAAATCCTTGTGTCTTGCTCTTCTACTCTCATCTTAGCTCATCTCTGTTTTAGTGTTCAAAAACAGAGCTATTCTGAAAAGATTTTTAAAATCCCCAATTCACCCCCCCTCTTGGTGATTTAGCTCCACTTTCAATGTGGGCCTGCAGGGTCGCACACAAGAATAGCCCAACACGAGCAATAGTGTCCAGATTCATTGAATCTTAAATACATCTATGATTTAATGAATACTGTGTTTATTCTAGGAAGAATATATATATATATAAATATATTCAAATGAGAATCATAGGTTATAAAGTGCATCCTTACCTCTAACTCTTCCTCCGAGGACATCTAACCCTTTCGCGAAGCATGCCTAGCATTCCCTCCATGTTCTCTTGACTTGTGGGCAAAGTTCTCCTTACTTGTTGGCCAAGTTATTCCTTGGCTCGCCCAGTAAGCCCTTGGCTTCTCTTAGTACCTTTGAAATCATCATTAAGTTGGCCAAAATGGAGAACCATTAGGGAGAAGCCGAAGGTAGAAGAAGAAAGCGAGAGTGAGATAGGTCAATTGAGAGAGCAAGAGAGAAAAACACTCCAGAGCTGATTTTTCCTCGACTTGGCATTTCTTGCTCCTAAGGCCTTCTTTGACGTTGTTTCCTCTCGGTGGAAGCGAAGTTTCTACGATTTTGGATTTCTTATCAGAGGAGTTTAACGACGTCTACAACGTGGATCTGATGCCGAAATCAAGAATCAACTATGGAATCAAATGACGTTTGTAGGGTATCGAGTGCAACCTTACCTCTAACTCTTCCTCTGAGCACATCTAACGCTTTCGTGAAGCAAGCCAAGCATGCCCTCCATGTTCTCTTGACTTGTGGGTAAATTTCTCCTTACTTGTTGGCCAAGTTGTTCCTTGGCTCGCCCAGCAAGCCCTTAGCATCTCTTAGTACCTTTCAAATCATCATCAAGTTGGCCAAAATGGAGAAAAAGAAGGGAGAAGCCGAAGGTAGAAGAAGAAAGTGAGAGTGAGAGAGGTCGGTTGAGAGAGTAAGAGAGAAAAATACTATGGAGCAGATTTTCCCTTGATTTGACGTTTCTTGCTCCTAAGGCCTTCTCTGACGTTGTTTCCTCTCGGTGAGAGTGAAATTTCTACGATTTTGGATTTCTTATCAGAGGAGTGTATAGATGTCTACAAGGAGGATCTGATGCCAAAATCAAGAATCAACTATGGAATCAAACGAGATTCATAGGGTATAAAGTGCATCCTTACCTCTAACTCTTCCTCCGAGGACATCTAACCCTTTCGCAAAGCATGCCTAGCATTCCCTCCATGTTCTCTTGACTTGTGGCCAAAGTTTTCCTTACTGGTTGGCAGAGTTGTTCCTTGGCTCACCCAGTAAGCCCTTGGCTTCTCTTAGTACCTTTGAAATCATCATTAAGTTGGCCAAAATGGAGAAACATTAGGGAGAAGCCGAAGGTAGAAGAAGAAAGGGAGAGTGAGAGAGGTCAATTGAGAGAGCAAGAGAGAAAAACACTCCGGAGCTGATCTTTCCTCGATTTGGCATTTCTTGCTCCTAAGGCCTTCTTTGACGTTGTTTCCTCTCGGTGCAAGCAAAATTTCTATGATTTTTGATTTCTTATCAGAGGAGTTTAACGACGTCTACAACGTGGATCTGATGCCGAAATCAAGAATCAACTATGGAATCAAATGACGTTTGTAGGGTATCGAGTGCAACCTTACCTCTAACTCTTCCTCCAAGCACATCTAACCCTTTCGCGAAGCAAGTCAAGCATTCCCTCCATGTTCTCTTGACTTGTGGGCAAAGTTCTCCTTAATTGTTGGCCAAGTTGTTCCTTGGCTCGCCCAGCAAGCCCTTGGCTTCTCTTAGTACCTTTCAAATCATCATCAAGTTGGCCAAAACAGAGAAAAAGAAGGGAGAAACCGAAGGTAGAAGAAGAAAGTGAGAGTGAGAGAGGTCGGTTGAGAGAGTAAGAGAGAAAAATACTCCAGAGCTGATTTTTCCTCGATTTGACGTTTCTTGCTCCTAAGGCCTTCTCTGACGTTGTTTCCTCTCGGTGAGGGTGAAATTTCTACGATTTTGGATTTCTTATCAGAGGAGTGTATAGACATCTACAAGGAGGATCTGATGCCGAAATCAAGAATCAACTATGGAATCAAACGAGATTCATAGGGTATAAAGTGCATCCTTACCTCTAACTCCTCCTCCGAGGACATCTAACCCTTTCGCGAAGCATGCCTGGCATTCCCTCCATGTTCTCTTGACTTGTGGCTAAAGTTTTCCTTACTCTTTGGCCAAGTTGTTCCTTGGCTAGCCCAGTAAGCCCTTGGCTTCTCTTAGTACCTTTGAAATCATCATTAAGTTGGCCAAAATGGAGAAACATTAGGGAGAGCCGAAGGTAGAAGAAGAACGGGAGAGCGAGAGAGGTCGGTTGAGAGATCAGGAGAGAAAAACACTCCGGAGCTGATGTTTCCTCGATTTGCGATTTCTTGCTCCTAAGGCCTTCTTTGACGTTGTTTCCTCTCGGTGCAAGCAAAATTTCTACGATTTTTGATTTCTTATCAGAGGAGTTTAACGACGTCTACAACGTGGATCTGATGCCGAAATCAAGAATCAACTATGGAATCAAATGAGGTTTGTAGGGTATCGAGTACAACCTTACCTCTAACTTTTCCTCCGAGCACATCTAACCCTTTCGCGAAGCAAGCCAAGCATGCCCTCCATGTTCTCTTGACTTGTGGGCAAAGTTCTCCTTACTTGTTGGCCAAGTTGTTCCTTGGCTCGCCCAGCAAGCCCTTGGCTTCTCTTAGTACCTTTCAAATCATCATCATCAAGTTGGCCAAAACAGAGAAAAAGAAGGGAGAAGCCGAAGGTAGAAGAAGAAAGTGAGAGTGAGAGTGGTCGGTTGAGAGAGTAAGAGAAAAATACTCCGGAGCTGATTTTCCCTCGATTTGGCATTTCTCTGACCTAATTCCTTCTCTGACGCTGTTTCCTCTCGGTGAGAGTGAAATTTCTATGATTTTGGATTTCTTATCAGAGGAGTGTATAGACGTCTACAAGGAGGATCTGATGCCGAAATCAAGAGTCAACTATGGAATCAAACGAGATTCATAGGGTATAAAGTGCATCCTTACCTCTAACTCTTCCTCCGAGGACATCTAACCCTTTCGCGAAGCATGCCTAGCATTCCCTCCATGTTCTCTTGACTTGTGGCCAAAGTTTTCCTTACTTGTTGGCCAAGTTGTTCCTTGGCTCGCCCAGTAAGCCCTTGGCTTCTCTTAGTACCTTTGAAATCATCATTAAGTTGGCCAAAATGGAGAAACATTAGGGAGAAGCCGATGGAAGAAGAAGAAAGGAGAGTGAGAGAGGTCAATTGAGATAGCAAGAGAGAAAAACACTCCGGAGCTGATTTTCCCTCGATTTGGCATTTCTCTGACCTAATGCCTTCTCTGACGTTGTCTCCTCTAGGTGAGAGCAAAATTTCTACGGTTTCGGATTTCTTATCAGAGGAGTTGAACGACGTCTACAACGTGGTTGTGATGCCGAAATCAAGAATCGACTACGGAATCAAATGAGGTTCGTAGGATGTGGACACCGCATAGAGTGCAACCTTACTTTTAACTCTTCCTCCAAGCACATCTAGTCCTTTTTACGAAGCACGCCTTCTATGTTCTGTTGACTTGGCAAAGTTCTCTTTACTTGTTGGCCAAGTTGTTCCTTAGCTCGCCGAGCAACCCCTTGATTTCTCTTAGTTCCTTTCTCATCATCATTAAGTTGGCCAACATGGAGAAAAAGAAGGGAGAAGCCAAAGGTAGAAGAAGAAAGAGAGAGCGATAGAGGTCGGTTGAGAGAGCAAGAGAGAAAAACCTCAGGAGCTGATTTTTCCTCGATTTGGCATTTCTTGGACTTAAGGCCTTCTCTGACGTTGTCTCCTCTAGGTGAGAGAAAAATTTCTATAGTTTCAGATTTCTTATCAGAGGAGTTTAAAGACGTCTACAACATGGATCTGATGCCGAAATCAAGAATCGACTATGGAATCAAATGAGGTTCTTAAGGTGTGGACACCGCATAGAGTGCAACCTTACCTTTAACTCTTCCTCTGAGCACATCTAGCCCTCTCGCAAAGCATGCCTAGCATGCCCTCCTTGTTCTCTTGACTTGTGGGCCATGTTCTCTTTACTTGTTGGCCAAGTTGTTCCTTGGCTCGCCGAGCAACCCCTTGACTTCTTTTTGTTCATTTCTTATCTTCATTAAGTTGGCCAACATGGAGAAACATAAGGGAGAAGGCGAAGGTAAAAGAAGAAAGAGAGAGCGAGAGAGGTCGGTTGAGAGAGCAAGAGAGAAAAACCTCAGGAGCTGATTTTTCCTCTATTTGGCGTTTCTTGGACTTAAGGCCTTCTCTGACATTGTCTCCTCTAGGTGAGAGAAAAATTTCTACGGTTTCAGATTTCTTATCAGAGGAGTTTAAAGACGTCTACAACGTGGATTTGATGCCGAAATCAAGTATATATACAGTCGTACTATGGTTCAATATGGTCAGAGCTTCACTCACTTCTGTTAGTTCTCTATGAGTTTTGATGATTACTAACAATTGTAAACACAAGTGAAGTTTGTCTTTGGTAAGTTGAAAAACTTATCGTCAAAGGCAAACTCGAGTTTTGAAAGGAAAACTTGAGTTTGCACTTGACAGAGAGTGGCTCAATTTTAATGAAATGAGAAAACTCCAGTTTGAATAGGCAAACTCGAGTTTGTGACATACAGAGATCACTCCAAGTTTTTCACATTAAGACAAACTCGAGTTTGGATTTACAAACTCGAGTTTGAGACATACAGAGACTCTTCAATATTTTCCAAAGTAAACAAAACTCCTGTTTGCGAGAGTAAACTCGAGTTTTGGACATACGAGAGCTCCCAAAGTTTTGAACTCAAGCAAACTCTAGTTTTCATATGGAAACTCCAGTTTGCGCCAAATGAAGAGGTTTGTCAAGCTTTGTGAACTTGACCAAACTCGAGTTAATGTTTTCAAAACTCGAGTTTGGGCTTGGCCAAGAGTCTTAAAGCTTTTTATCCCGAGCAAACTCCGGTTTGTCATGACAAACTCTAGTTTGCATTTGGCCAAGGATTTTCCAAGTTTTCCAAAGTCTTGAGAAACTCGAGTTTGTCTATAAACTCGAGTTTGGATCTAACAGAAAGTTTTCATGTTTTACCCACTTTGAGAAAACTCCGCTTTATTTAGAAAACTACAGTTTTCACTTGGCAAAGATTTTCACAAGTTTTCAAATTTAAAAGGAAACTCGAGTTTGGATTAGTTAACTCGAGTTTGTGCCAAACAGAGAGTTTTGCTCTTTTAAGTGATTTTGAAAACTCCAGTTAAGATTTGAAAACTCCAGTTTTAGCTTTTGGACTTAAACATGTTTTCACTATAAAAGTTCAAAACTTGAGTTAGTCACTAATGAACTCGAGTTTGGCTCAATGCTCAAAATGAACTTCCAAAACTCAATTCACGACAATCTTCTCTCGGAAGAAGGAAACTCGAGTTAGTATTTGGAAACTCGAGTTTGCCCTCTAAAGTAAAGTTACAAACTCCAGTTTGGATGAACAAACTCGAGTTTGTCACTGAGTTTGAAAATCAAATTACACGAATTTGTGAAATCTTCATGTTTGATCTTAATACTTCTTATCATCACTCATTACTATTCCTAACTATGTTTAATCATTTTGTAAGTGAGTTTCAGATGATTTAGTGGATGTTAAATGAAGATTTGAACAGAAGCAAAAAGTGATGTCATCACATTAAATGCAATATCCAGAAAGCTTGCACCCTTTTGGACAATCATTCTACACACGTTGCAAAGGGATTAATGTTTCCTTTCCTCATCCAAAGAGTGCTCTTCCAACGGATTAATATTCAAGAAGTCAACCATAAACTTCGTGCAAACGGATTAACCAAAGAGTAGAGAGAGAAGAAGACCAAAGCTTAACCTAATCCTTCCTTAATGCTGGCAACGGTCACATTGAAGATTACAACGGTCATTTAATGCTCTCTCCATATAATAGAGCTGCATTCAATTCTTCTCCACAACCAATCTGCAGAAAACGAAAATTATTCAAGTTTCCAACTACTCTTTGAGTTTTCTTGTGTAAAGTATCTTTTGATACATTTGTCCTTCAGTGATTATCATTATCCACTCTTAGAGAGAGTATCATTTATTGATATCATTCATTGTAAGAATCTCAAGTCGTGGGACTTGGATATTGGGCTATTTGATTACAACTTGTAAGGGGGGGTAAGTTCTAATGAGTGAATTACTTTGAGAGTTACAAAGTGTGTAATCATTTGAGTTAGTGAAATCCCAGAGTGTCTGGGGACTGGACGTAGGTCAAGAGGTTGGACCGAACCAGTATAAATTCCTTGTGTCTTGCTCTTTCTCCCACTGCTATGTTATACTCTGTTTTAATATTTAAAAATAGAGTTCTTTGAAAAGAATTTTAAAATCCCCAATTCACCCCCCCTCTTGGTGATTTTCTCTACTTTCAACTTCATCCCTAGAGAATATAATATTTTTGTTTCCATAACTTCTCAGGAGCCCCGGGATTCAAGAGCATGGATTATGGCTGAGATGCGTCAGTTTCGATTTCATTCTACTAACCTATCCACCATTCCTTTTCCCAATTTGGTTTCCCATATCTTATCCTTCACAATATTTGGTACATTATACCGGATGAGAAACCTGTGAGGCCCCAGAGATTTGGAAAGAATCATCTGATCTGGATGAGGATCTCATTCACAGAGGCTTCTGGGAAGCCTAATTCAGTCAAGAAGCCTATACCTTCATCATCCAGAGTAGATGAGGCTCAATCATCTCAGGATGGTTCACTTGCTGCTTTTGCTCCAGCTCCCTCATTCTTTGGAGCTATTGTTCATGAGGCCATATGGTCTGCTCTCACACCCTTGATCCAATCCAATACTGCATTTTAGGCCTCAGTCGAGCAGAAGATGACAGCCTTGGCTTAGACCAATATATCTCTGATCACCACCTTGGAAGCCAAACTGAGTCACTTGGTTACTGAGATGAATAACAATTTCAAGGCACTATTTGATCAGAAATCTGAGCATAATAGGAAGATACTGCATATTTAACCAACTTTGAGTAATGTGGGATTCAATTTCTCTGATCCTAATCTTGATCTCTCTGTATCTTTCAGCACCACACTTGTGCCTGAGACCACTCTTGTGACTGATGTTACTGCCCTACCGGCCTCACCTTTTCGGGTGGCAGGTTAGAGGGATTCCTTTCATTTAATTTCCTTTCCTTTATTACTTATGCCTTTTAACTTGTATCAAAGTAGGCACAACAAGGCACAATGCCGGTTCGGACGAGTGCAATGTACCAGTAAGCATACAATAATCAAAAGTAAATATACCCCCAGTGGGGTTACAAGTACAGTGTAATGCAACAGTTATCTGATGAGTGCAGATTATGCCATGTTTTCCCTATGTTTCATGACTGAATGGTATGGCAAATAAGAGCGTAAACTACAAATAACCCAAGCAAAAAGGCATGTATTCATGATATAAGGAACTGAGGGATGGAAACCATTTACATCCTAAACATGTGCTAAGGAAAGAGCAAGTTACATCGTTTTTAGGGAAGAACGTATAGCAAAGACGATACTATGCTATAGCATTCCTACAGCAACTCGAAGTGCACTAAAAGGCATAAAGAAAGCTATAGAAAAGTAAAGGACGCAATGTTATGCGACATATTTTCTGACCTTTTTATCTAACTGATTTCAGGGATAGAAATAAAAGATCGAGATCAACAGGTAGATTGCTGACATAATAAAAATAGAAGATGTGGAGGATCGAAACGGAAAGAATTGAAGAATCCCACAGTATTAGCATAATCAATCTACAAACAGAAGATATGATAGATCTCGACAGATTTAGAAAGCCCAGCTAGCCTAACTGTTGGAAATTATGCCCTAGAGGCAAGTCATTCTCTATTTAGTTATGATTTCATTTGCATGTTTATAGTGATAGCTGATCCTTGGATATATCTTATAGATTATCCTAATTGTCCCTTGTCGATCATCTACGCAGGAGCGAAGACGAAATAAGACCAGTATGACTTTGATGAGTATGGAGATACGAGTCAAAGTCATAGGCACTTGTAAGAGTATAAGGTGCTGGACCGACCCACTATGAGAAAGCTACATGGATTTTGTCATAAGCTTATCTCATGTATAACCGCGTCACAACGCCCTATGACCTGAGATCATCATGGATTCCTACATGATGAATCGCTGGTCTTTGACCTAGTCAAAAGTCACCTTTGACCGGGTGATGATAAAGGCTATGATCGGGATCAGTGGTTTTCATGCAGAGGAATGTGAATGGTCAAGATGGAATTTGTCCCTCACATTTGTAGAGAGATAATCTTTGGGCCCCTCGATGAGTGAGTCTAAGAAATGTATGGCCATACTACGATGGAAAGGAGTTTCCATTTCAATTATTAGACTACTCGAGAATCGAGAAAGTAATGGTCAAGAACAGAAGTTGACTTTATCTATGCCTCATCCTTGACCAAATTATCGCGTGACAAAAGGGACGTGACATGGTTGTACAATAGGTTGCATCGTATCATCGATCCCCATATGAATTGGGTAGTCGCAATGTCTTGCTAGAGGCCGCTTGCGACTTGTGGGCTGGTACGAGATTGGCCCACCGCCAATCTCATGGGGCTTGCGGTGGTCACACACAAGAATAGTCCAACACGAGTATTAGTGTCTAGATTCATTGAATCTTAGATATGTCTAAGATTTAATGAATGCAACGTTTAATCTAGGAAGGATATATATATATATAATTCGAAATTAAATGTTATTTGTTTTGTATTTAATTTATTTGATAAATTAAATACCTAAAATGAATAGAGATATAGTATCTCACATTTAATTTTCGAAGAGAGATATTATATCTTAGATTTAATTTAATTGAGATACAAGATCTCGATTTAATTAAATGATATATATCATATCTTAGATTTAATTTATAATGATAAATTAAATCACAAGGCTTTTAATTCGAATTAAATGAATAGATTAGATTAGATCTGTTGGAAAGATTTAATTGATATATTACTTAATCCAAATTCAAATTCAACAATTAATTAAGATTAATTTTGAATATTTTAATACGGCTCATTAGGGTTTTAGAAACTCTATAAAAGGATGATGATCTAGTCGTATTAAGGAGCTGAAAAATGAATTGAGACAAGCCGCAAAAATAAATCCTAGAGAGAAAAACGTGAGACACAAAGAGAAGGCACTAGCACGCTGCCGTACGTGTTGGAGAGCTGTTCGGTGTGGATACCGATAGAGGGAGGAGACTAGAAAAGGCTGCTTCTGTTTGATTGAACGAGATGGCACCACGTTCAAGACGTACGACGGTTGAGGCGCACGGACAAGGAGAAGCGCACCAGACCAGATCGAACGAAACTATCAATCCCTCGCATAGGTACGGTTTACTAACGAACCTTGATTTAAACGTAGTTGATAGATCCTCTTCTTGGGATTCGTAAAGTTTTTTTTAAATTCCGCTGCATGTACGGATCCCAACACTAACGTGCGTCACACAGAAGTCTGAATATAAAAGAAAACAGCGAGTCAACCCTAAGAGTCGTCGCAGAGAGCCAACACGAGACTTCATATTCGGCCGACTCAAAAGAAGAGTGAAAGACTTCACTAGCACGAGAAATCCAGGATAACCCAGCATCCTTCCTCACAATAAGACGGAGGGAAGAAGACGTGGAGTGGTGACGTGACAGGGCTTCATCCACGACGTCGGAATGCCATCAAGCTTTCTATTTTCAATTGTTTAATTTCAGTAGTAGATCATGGGTCATTCTGTTATTATGTGTTTTGTGTTTCCTTCGTCAGTCATGAACTAACTTTCTGATGGCTGAACGAGGATGAATCCTTAAGCGTATATGAACCCAGTTGCAAGTTCTTAATTTAATAGATTCGATTTGCTTATCAGTAAATTAACTACTAGTCGATTATAGGAATCTAAGGGCTAGATATGTGGTCTCGGCTTCGGGCAAGGAGTCGAGGCTAGACCTCGAGAAACTTGATGTTTGCTAGGCAAAATGTGCAAGGCTTGACCTATTTATTGTAGGCTTCAGGAATGGGTCTACCTCTCATAACCAGTACACCCTGAGTATAATGCAGATAAAAACTAGAAAGTTGCCATAGGAATATGGAATGAGTATATTTAATATCATATGTATCGGATGCGGAAGCTTCGATAGATTATAGTGGTGGGTTAATCGAATAGCTTTGTAGCTAGTACTTATGCTGTAGCAATTGCGTGTTGCACAAGATAGATGTCGTTTGTACAGTATAGATGCTATAGCAATGAGTAGAGCAACTGGGGGAATGATGTACTTAAGGAGGAGTCCGAGTTCATCCTAATTCCTCACTGATATCTTCTTCGATTTCCTTTGTTTATTTCTGTTATTAGCGTAATCACCCAAAACCTTCCAACCAACTACATTTACTTTCTGATTGCAACTATCATAGCAATTGAGCGTCGCTCTTTGGTATCTCAGTCTCTATGGGACGATACTCTATTTCACTTTATTACTTGTTCGACTGGTTCACTTGCTATCAAGGAAATCGACCAACATTATCCAATATATAAAAGTACAAAAATAGATAGGGCATCCCCTATTTCTTCATCTCTCCTCGTCCAGCCCTGCCTGTTCCAAGTTCCTCCCGCCTACCTCCTCATACATGTATCTTCAACATGATCTAGAGTTCAAGGTTGAACCCCAGAGTAACTGTTAAACTCAAGTATAATATGTACACAGTGCACGTAAGTAAACAACAACCAGGAAACAAGTCACATATCATAAATGCATTCAGAATCACATCACAACCACAACGACGTACTATCGAGCTACCTTACCAAGGAAAGCCCCGGACGCCCGCGTATCGTCGAGTTACTTTACCAAGGTAAGCCCCGGACGCTCGCGTGCTGTCGAGTTGCCTCACAAGGCAAACCCCGAACACCTACGTACCGTCGAGTCGTCACTTAAGACTGACCCCGGACGCACACATCCTAAGCTCTAGGATCAACACAGTAGCTAGGGAGTTTAACCCCAACTACCCCGAATGCATCTCAGGCTCGGTAGTGACCTAAGGACACACAGTCCACTAGGCCCCACAGCCTCGCATCCTCAATCATGGAAAACATACATACAACAACAACATAGAATACGTGAGTTAACAGTTACTACCTGGTACTTCTTGAAAGCAGTAAACTCCTCTCCGGCGTTTGAAATATGTCCTACACGTGTTACGGCCCTAGATTCAGAAAAATATCACACTTTCAATCACATATATAAACTTTACTTCTAGTTCCAAAAATTTTGCCTAACACCAGAATTTTCCAGAATCTTTGACCCAACTTCGGCGATTTTTAATAAATTCTAGAAAACTCATATTGATGTAAAATCAGAGGAAATGGAACCCTTAGGATGTCTAGTTTATAGGAAAAATAATTTCAAAGGTAATATGGGTTCTAATCCTTCCCTTATTCCCAAACTTAAGCCACTGGTCCCAGACAAAGTTCATGTTTTTGGGTCATTTTCAACATTAAAGAACTCTCGGTAGGAAAATCAAAATGACACGAAATATTTTACCAAAATCATCCTTAGAATGTATAAGTTTACCATGTAAAATTTAAAATCATTTTAACTTGGTTTACTATTTTTTAACCACCGATTTCCATTCGCTGCCCAAAAACCGCAAAAGTTGGCAGATTTACCTAGTTTGGAAACTTAGGCTTTTTGGGTTTGGAAAAATGTGATCGTACTTGTCCCCACTCAAAATCACATTTTGGATTCAATGGAAACCTAAAAAATACCAAATTCCCATGGCATCCCCACGTTCATCCTCATAGGGCAGAATCTTAAAAGATTTACCAAGTTGTCGGTTAGGGGCTTACCTTAAATCTTCGGTTGCGTATGTCTTCCTCTTCCCTTGGATCAAGACCTTCAGCTGAACTCTCATTCTTCTCCCTCCTTGAACATGTCCTAGGCAGCAGAAAATGGGTGCAGAAATGTCTTTAAATAGACTCCAAGGGTTAGGGCTATTATCCAAGTTAGGGCTATTATCCAGTAGTCGTAAGAATGCTTCGGATATTTAAATAATTCCTTGACTTGTTCCCCAAGAAATTCTTGAGAATTCTTGGCAGAAAAGTGGCGCCTTCCATGCCCTAAAAATCATATTCCAAGACTGCCCTTGATGATGGTTTTTGGAGTTACTAGGTGTAGGTTTTTGTCCAATGGTTAAAATAACACTTCAGGGGTAAAATGGTAATTTTCACTTGCTTTTCCTCCAAGTCAGTGGGACCCACCTTGGCTGCCCATAAATGGTGCCATTATGACCATGTGGGGTCATTATTACATGTCATCCTCTTGTCATGTCAGATTCAGATTGTGTGGTCCAGATTAATCCTGATTATTTTATTTTCTCTCTCCTCATTATTACTTGATGTGACCTTCTTCTTGCTCTCCAAGTCACATTTCTCTCTCTTCTGGCCCACTAAGTGGCGCCCTTTCCCTATATCTGGGGGTGTGGGCCCGTCTCTAGAAAACCCCAAACCGGTCCCACTCAGCTACTTTTTTCCGGTTACACTTTCCTTGGGACTTGTGCCACTCAGTTGGACTCGTATAGGGCCGAATCATCAGTCCCTTCTCCCTGACCATGAGGGGCCGAAACACATTACCTTAGGGAGCAAGAAATTCATTTTTTTAGTATCTCATAATGTTACACCCTTACCGGCCACGCCCTTTCGGGTGGCGGGTTAGAGGGATCCTTTTCGCTTATTACCTTCCCTTTGTTAATTAGTCACTTTAATCATATATCAGAGTGTGCGCGACAAAGCATATGATCGGTTTGGACAGCTACAATATACTGGTAAAGGCGTACAACATTAATATAAAGTATTCCCCGTAGGGTTAAGGGTACAATCATCCAAAAACATATACAAACAAAATGAGATAAGGCATTCCATTCGTCTTCAGTCATCAGATTCATTGCTCTTACCCTTATCTTCTTGAACAGCTCAACGTAAACCACCTGTATCTTTTGAACCAGACTGGAGTTCAAAATTGAACCCCAGAGTAACTGTTAAACTCATATAAAATATGTATGCAATGCATGTAATGCAAATCACAATTGGGAAATAAACCTGGCATGTACTTCGCAGGACCGCCTGGTCAAGACAAGCCCTAGAACCATTGCGCTAAGGGGCCTCAGTAGTCAGGGCGGCCAACCCTAACCACCTAGCCCCAAGAGGCCTCAGTGAACACCTATAAACAAACAGTCACATAGGCTCCACCTACCTCATATACCTTGGGCCTCAGTAGACACCTATGAACACACAGTCACATAGGCTCCACCTACCCTACATGCCATTGGCCTTAGTAGCACCCCAAAAGAGATACTACCTACCCATTATGCCTCGGGCCTCAGTAGCACCCATATAGGTACTACCTACCCTGCATATACCTCGGGCCTCAATAGCAACCATAGAATATGAAGTCCCATAGCTACAACCTACCCTACATCCACAATCATGATAAAACACACATACAAGAGCAACATAGAGTATGCAAGTTTACAGTTACTACCTGGCACTTCTCGAAAGCGGTGAACTCTTCCCTTAGTGTCGGGGATGCGTCCTACACATGATAACACCCTAGATACAGTCAAACATCATGCTTTTAATCATATGAACAAACTTTGCTTCAAGTTCCATGAAATTCGCCTAGTACCATAATTTTCCAAAATTTATGACCCAACTTTGATGATTTTTAATAAATTCTAGAAAAAATTTATTGACAAGAAATCAGTGGACTTAGAACCCTTAGGATGTCTATTTTATAGGAAAAATATTTCCCAAGGTCAGATGGGTTCAAACCCTTTTCTGGTTTCCAAACTTTGGCCACTGGTCAGAGAGAAAAACCCTATTTTTAGGTCATTTGTAGCTTTAAATAACTCTCGGTTGGAAAATCAAAATCACACAAAATATTATACCAAAATCATCCTCAGGAGGTCTAATTTTACCATGTAAAATTTCAAAGCATTTGAACTTCATTTACTACTTCAAACCCATCGATTTGTCTTCGCTTCCCAAAAACCGTAAGAGTTGGCAGATTTTCGTATATTAAAGACTTAAGCTTTTTGAGTTTGGAAAAAGGTGATCCCACTTGTCTCCATACAAAAACATATTCTGGACCGATTGAGAACCTTAAAAACATGAAAATCCTACTGCAATCTCACGAAAACACCATAGGGCAGAAGCATGAATTTCTAAGTCGTCGATTAGGGACTTACCTTGGGATTTCGGTTGCGTATAGTCTTCTTCACCTCTTGAAACAGTAGCTTCAGCTGGAGACTCTCCCTCCTCACCTTAATTTCATGCATGGATGGTGGAAAATGGAGGGGGAAGTGCCATTTATATAGGCTCCAAGGGTTAGGGCTTTTTATCCAACTTTGGTTATTATCCACGGATGAAAGAATGTCTCGGATTTAAATATGATTTTCTTGAATTAATTCTCAAGAATTCTTTAGAACTCTTGGAAGATGGGTTGCACATTCCAAACCCAAAAATAAGATTCCAAAATTGCCCCTGATGGTGGTTTCTGGAATTGCTAGGTGTAGGTTTTAGGTTCAGGGGTAAAACGATCATTTTGCACTGTTCTTCTTCCAAGCCAGTGGGTCCCATGAAATCTGCCCTTGGATATGCCATTAATGCCCTTTTAGTGTCATAATTACTTGTCTTTCATTGGTCATGTCAGATTCAAATTGAGTGGTCTGATTAATCATGATTATTGTATTTTCTCTCTCTTCATAATTACATGATGTGACATTTTCTTTCTCTCCAAGTCACTTTCTCTCTCCTCTAGGCCCACCCAAATTTGTCCTCCCTCTGTGTCTGGGCCCAACTCCGGGAGGTCCCGCTTCGCTCCTTTTTTCCAGTTACACCTTTCCTCGTAATTTGTGCCCTTCCGCTGGACTTGTGTGAGCCCGGATCAACAGTCTCTTCTCCCTGATCACAGGTGGACGGATTGTAGTGCCTTGGGGAGCAAGAAACCCATATTTTAGTATCTCAAAACCGCCTCGTACTACGTGCTACTTGATAATCCAACTTCTGACCCCGAAATGCCACGTGTCGGACGTAGCACTACTATTACTGATTTTTCCTTTTATCCTTGGTCCAGACACATAGTCTCTCTCTCTTCCTTGGTTGAACACGCATACCCTGTCCCACATGGTCAGTGTTCTCGTCCTACTAATGTCTTTTGTCACTTATACATTATACCGGCTTACTTCTTCGAGCTTACTTCGTGCACAAGTTACTTCGTAACTTGTCATAGTTTCCTTCTCATCTTGACTTAGTAATTCTTTATTTAATTATAAACAATGGATTTCCATCTTAGGGTCCTTAAAATAATTTACGCCATAATTATAGAAAATAAATACTTCGAAATTGACTAAAGGGTTCCCATTACTATACAAACTCATGCTTGTACATGTGTTACAGAAGTAGGGGTGTTACACATAATTACCTCATACTACATGGTACCCAAAAATCCAACTTCTGACCCCGTAACGCCACGTGTCCAACGAATCATCACTACTACTGACTTTTTCTTCTACACATGGTCCAGATACTCATTCTCTCTCTCTTCCCTGGTTGGACACGCATACCATGTCTAACAGGGTCGGAGTTCGCGTACCACTTATGTCTTTGTCACTTATACCTCATGCCACTATACACCTCTTCGAGCTTACTTCATCCACAAGTTACTATGTAACTATCACTTTGACTTCTATGGTCCTTGAACTCTTGGTCAAAATTACTCATGCAAACAGGAGTACAAAACGTCTTAAAATATGTCAAGAAGGTACTTAAAAATCCCCCAAATCAATTGACCAAAGTGCCATTGCAAAATATCCTCTTAACTTGGCTTATTTTGCAAGTTTTGTTGACTTTTCTCTCTCCTCCTTGTTTTGCACAAATTTGAAGCTTATTTAAGAAGCTTTTGAGTCATCATTTCATATTAATTGCTTATACATGTGTCCCTTATAGTAATTGACCAAAATGCCCTCAAAATATCTTCTTTCACATAGCTTCTTCCACAAGCTTTTTGATGTTTGCACCTGTAATTATGAAGGGACACTTGTCACCATTCTATTTGGCCAACACAAAAGTAGCTCTTTCCCTTGTAATGATGAGGGGACACGTGTCATGATTTTATTAGTCCAACATAAAAGTATGTCATCATTACCTTTGACTTTTGTTTGGCTTCTTCAATACTCTTCCCTTCTTATTTCCTCCAAAAACGCAGGACATCCATGACTGCCCTAAAAATGCCCTATACTTACTTATACCGGTATATGTTCGCTCAACTAATTGTCCTATACCTCATGACATAGTTAGGTGGCATCTTTTCCACTGGATTTACACTATATAGGTCTTTTGTGCCCCTTTTTCATTGGCACTTTAATTCCACGGCTTATACATACTAGGTCCACTGACCCGTATAGCCGAATTACTTAGTCCCAGAGAGGCTTCCTAACTCTTGACATTCTTGGGACTCTTCCCGTACAGGGCTTAGTCGTCCTCCTACTTTAGGCTTATTCTCAATTCTCAGGGTCCAAAATTCGGGATATTACAACTAAGCCTACTCCTGTCCTTATACCTACCACCATCCCCAAGACTACCACCCCTTCGCATCTGTGGCTCCTGCATCTGTGGCTCCTGCCCCTTCTTCTATACCTCCCTCACTACTCCTATATTGCCTACTACCTCAGTTGACCCTACCTTGAATCCTCATTTGGACTTATCCTCCACCTCTTCCTCTACTGCCACACCACCACCTTCTCCTCCAACTCCTCCTTCTGATCTCGCCTTTCCCTCCCTTTCGCCCAATGACAAAGGGGGAGAGAATTGAGACTGAGACTGATATTTGCTTATGTTCTATTTTATGTTTTCATACTTTCATTTGCCTCTGTATTTGGTTATGACACTTCAATTGTACTAACTTCTTTATTATCTTTACAAGTGGTTATTTATGCAATATTGTGCCTATTATATTTTATAATGTTTCATTGCATAACATATTCTTTCTTGGTGATCTCAAACATTTTTTCAAAATAATTTCAAAAACTTGACAAGTGTTGTCATCAAAAAGGGGTAGAATGTTGGTTCTCAGCTTTGTGTATTGATGATAGCAAACTTGGAAAAGTAAAAAGGATTTAATTCAGCGACATCTAGGGTGAGCATACCCGAGTATTGGAAACAATACTTAAGTATGATAGCTCAGATACTCGAGTATTCAAGTGCATACTTGAGTATGTCAAAAGCCTCAAGATTCCCTCACATTATTGTTATAAACATATTCTGATAAGTACTCGAGTATCCAAGTATGTACACAAGTATTGTGTTTTTACTCGTAGGAATGAAGCTTTTACTTGCTATCTCTGGTGTCAATAACTGAACAATACTCGAGTATGCACAGCGTTACTCGAGTATGATACTTTAGTAAGGAAGTCAATACTCAAGTATGTCCAATTGATCGCGAGGCACTGATATACTTTTTGAAGGTTACTCGTTTATATAGTAGCTGTACTTGAGTACAATACTAGAGTAGGGGATCCTAGTACTAGAGTATTATCCTTTGTTAGTAGGAACACTCGCAAGCTTTCTGGGAAATTCTTGAAGGTTACTCGAGTATGTTTTAGGTTACCCGAGTATTAAGTTAATACTCAAGTATCCAAATGAGTACTCGAGCATTATCGAAGCACAACAATAGATTGCCAGAATCTGATGTGTAAATTCTTGAAGATATTCGAGTATGTTTTAGGTTACTCGAGTATTAAGTTAATACTCGAGTATTGGTTCAACTGTTTTTGCAATCTTCATCTTCGTAAAATCAATTTTTTTGGCTATCATTCCATAACTTCTGATTATTACTCATTATTGTTCTCAATGCTTCTAAACATGTTTGTTAATGAGTTTCAGATGATTAGTGAAGGAGATTACATGCAAATCCTCAAAAAGTAAGATCTGTGTCAAAACATTAAATGCCGTAGAAAAACACAGCACACATGGAATGGAATTCAGAGCAGGTCAACTGATAATCTTTTGAGATACCCCATTCCAACGAAAGCGAAAGTGACTCATCCTCAATCAATTACAGAGACCAAAGGGATGTCTTATGAAGATTTTCAAAAGCGGTACCAAAGCGACATATCCTCAAATCTTCTAACGACTCCGGATTGTGTCTAACAGAATGCTTCTAGGTCTAGCGGAAAGTTTGAAATCTCATAACGAATAGTTTAAAGTTTCTCTAATGATCATTAATGAAGTTCATCTTTAAAGGGTGAACATTCAATATAGAGCTACCAACCAACGACGATAACATTCATTTCTAAGTTATTGCTTATTAATACTCTTTGAAATATCTTGTGATATTCATATTCTATAGTGTTCATATATATACTGTGTAAGAGAATCTTTATTACTCAACTGATTGTTGTAAAATCTCAAGGTAGTGGAACCTTGAGTGTGGTTGTCTGATTATATTTGTAGGGGGAGTGAGTCCAGGTAAGGATTACTTGTAAAAGCTCCTGTAATCATTGAAAGATAGTGGAAACCTTAGAGACATTCTGAAGACTGGAAGTAGGTCAAAACATTAAGACGAACTAGTCTAAATCTATATGCACACTTCAGTTATATCTTTCTAACCCTTCCTTACGGATTTAATTATCTGTTAAGATTGTTTTAATTTTTATATTTCACCCCCCTCTTGAGTGATACACTGATTCTAACAGATTATGCCCAACAAAACTATATATCAGTAAAAAAACATGCATTTAGGGATCTCTTCTTTGATAGGCTCAATTAGAACGTTTATCACTGAGTGAAACAAGTAAGGGCTCAATAATGAAAACAAATGGTTTTTAATGGAGGGACTCAAGCTTATTGTCTTACTAAGTGAAAGAAAATAAATTATTTAAGGGTATGTTTGGCGCAAAAAAAAAAATGAAAGGGGAGAGGGGAGTGAAAAATTAATTAAAAGCCTTTAACCCCACTTCATTTATTTCTAAAATCAAACTTACTAAAATTTGCCCTCCCCTCCATTTCCCTCATACTACCTCCGGCCCTAATTATAAGAGCTAGTTGACTTTTTTTGGAAAGACTAAGGAAGCTAAATAAGTTACTTAATCATTTCATATGTTGTGTTTTCTTATATTATATATTAGTTTATTGGTCAAACTATTTAGTTTCAAGAAAAAAATAAAAATACTCTAAGCTAATTTAATTAGCTTCCTTAATCTCTCCAAAAAAGTCAACTAGCTCTTATAATTAGGATCGGAGGGAGTACCAAACAAACACCCCAAGTGTTCATTTTCTACACGAAATGTAATCAAATAAAATATAAAATATATAAAATCATGTCTATTTCTTATAATAAAAGATCATTAGAATAATCAATTATCACCAAATACCATGTAATTTTATAAGAAACCAATGACTTGTATAGAGCTAGGTTTTGATTAATGAAACATGTTTTGGGTTATGCTGCTTATTTGTCTGTTCTAATTTCTTAAAATATTTATTTAAACAATATAGGCTTATAGGATTTCACAAACCAGAATCTAGGAAACACCCATAAAAACATAAGCCATCTAAGATACTATGAGCAACGCACGTCAAGATGACAATTTTCGTGCAATAGCATACTACTTGTCCTTGGTTTGCTAGCAAATGGGACCTAGAGACACAGAACATGTGGAGACCGGTACTGCAGAGAAGCTGATGAGCAAATAAAGGAATCCTCAGACGCCTTTACTCCGGTTGATTCATCTGTCAGTGTCATCTAGAATGTGGTAATGAGTTGGCCATCTAGCACTTCATCACGTCCTTGACGGCATGTACAAGAATTTCAATAAAAACCTGCATATAATTGATATTCGGAAGATAACAAAACGACAACTAGCCAGTGTGTGGTACCGGCGGTTTCAAGTTGGGATGGGATATCATTCTTCTTGCATCACCAAATCTATCGAATTAAGCAAATGATGAATTGTATCATAATACATAGGACGAGCAAAAATTAGCTCATCGACTCAACGACAAATCATTCCATGTGTCACTGGTTCTAGAAAATCGTTTTTACAATCACTAGCATTATTATACAATTCCTGATGGAGATATTTTTCAGCCACAAAACATCATTGTACATTGTGATTAAACAAGGGCAGCTAAACTAAAATCCAATTTTCCTTCTACTGGTTAATTGCTAATGATTTTTTTACTTCAGTTTGACGGCCAACTTGATTGAGATTTTTGTTTTGGCCGAATTTGATTGAGACTTGTACAGTTGCAATTTATGCATATGAACACCCCCTCCCCCCCCCAAAAAAAAAAAAAAAAAAAAACCGACATTTAAAGGGGGGAAATGGGAAGAATGCATATTGGAATGAATTATATTACAGAATGGATATAACTTTACAAAAAAATTTGGCCGTTCTGGTGAATAATAACATGGCCCAAATTTGGTAAGTCAGTATGACGATGACGCTTAGATGCCTGGCCACTTCATCAAGTTTGTATCTTGAATATTTTCTGTTTCCACTACAGAGTAGTTTGGGACGCAGGCATCATGTGAAGCGCTTTTTCAATTGAACAAGTATATACGGTATTACTCAACTTCCTCTGCACTCTCAGCCTTTAACTCCATTAGGTTAACGCCAAAAAATGAATTTCATCTGGGTTGTGTTTCATTCAAGTATCATGAATCATGAGGGCCTTGAACTATCAAAGTAATACGCTTACCACTGTCTGAACGGAAGCTATCCCCTTTATATGCAATCTGGGAGGCCAATCATATTAAAAATCCTTGATGAATTAAGACACACACACACACACAAAAATCTTTTTAAGGTTAGTTACCTCAATTGGATTATCAGGAGGGAACCATCGCAACAAGACTCCAAGATGCACAACGGCAGGAATGAGCTTGAAAAGCAATGGTGTAGTCACCTGCACAGTTTTTATCTTTGCATAAGCTTCAAATATCCACAAACCAACTAGCTATAGGTAACTCGAAAAATTAATAGTCAATCACATCAAGATTGCACATAATTGGCCACATCAAAAACCATTGCTTGCCAATCTTGCTATATCACAGCATTGTTGTGTATGGAATTTTCACAATCAAATTGATATATGCACAAGAACTTTGAATATATGCACAAGAGCTTTGAATATCTACTAATGCGCAAAGATATGTTTCAAAGATCCAAATATCAAGAGTCGTATCATATGGATAAAACTATTGACGCATATAGTGCAAGCAAACATACCAGACTGAGAGCTGTTGTTCCAAGGAGCAATAGATATAATTTTCCCTGCAGTATAATTCAGCCCATCAGCTTTAGCTTGAGTATTTAGAAGGTAACACAGACAGAAGTCAATATTTACAGATTTCATATCCAGTGTTAGAAATAGCAATTAAAAAAGTGACAAAAATCAGCAATCTACTCGAGTAGCAATTGTACACAGCAACATAGGAAATTTTTTTATTGAACCTCCGCAACAAAAAAATACATCTAGCTGAATAAGAACTGAGGAGGTCAGTAATTAAGGGGATAAAATAGAGGAAAGCCGATAAATTATTGGGTAGACAGGCAGACAGCCTTCTATTTTCAAATTGATTCATCGAATCCAAAACATTCACTTCTAAATTAAGCTCACTCACCTCAACTAAATGGAGGTTTGAGGCACGACTGAGAAGAACAAAGGCAAACTCCCCAATTTGCGCCAATGACATCCCAACCTACGCATGTGGAATAACCTAAGCTTCCTCTGTTAATGAAACGTATGATGTAATCAACAAGCAGATATTACCGAGGGAACAGTTATTGTTGAATCTTACAAGTATTGAAGTCTTGTTACTGTATCCAAATCCTTTAACAACAGAAGCAGCTACTATAGTTTTTACAATGATCACCAATATAACAGCTGCGAGTAAAATATCAACATGATTCCAAAGGAAATGGACATGTATAAGCATCCCAATGCTGGCCAAGAACAGAGCAGCAAAAAAATTGCGAATTGGCTCAACCTAAAAATCAACAAACTCACAAGGTTTTAAATAAGCACAAAATATACACTCATTTTTCTTCCAGATCTTCATAATAAAATTTCATAATAAAATATACACTCACATTTTGTTAACCAAAAAACAGTTGGCAGATTAAAAAAAAAAAAAAAAAAAAAAAAAAAAAAAAAAACTTTACATAGAAAAGGAAGACCAGATGCCCTTGGCTTGGAGTGACACAATGGCATCTATGGTCAATATAGACCAGCCGGTGCAAAGAAAATAAACTATCCCTAAACATCTATCACATGCTCAGGACAACCATTGTGGAATATTGATATTCCCCCAACCCACCCAGAAAGCTACAAATATTATGATCATCAAGGGGGAAAAAGAAGAATTTAAATTTAATTAAGATAAAATAGCTTCTTCATGATCTCCCAGAAACATCCAACTCCAGAAATTAAAACACACTAGATAAATATGCTACCTGTTCAAGAGTGTGTTGACCAAGATCTGTCGTTGATATCATAACTCCCGCAGCAAAGGAACCCAGTTCAAGACTCAAACCCAACTTATCACTACACTGAAATGAAACAACAGATTATATGACAGAAGTGGTTAGGTTTGCTACTTATATGTGGAAGCGTGTGTGTGTGTGGATGCATGGTTGCATTTAAGCAAACTCTCAGATTTAAAACAGCAACTAGGGAGTATAGAATCTTGAAAACAGTAGTAGATATAGGGGAGAGAGGGAGAGAGAAAGTAGAGAAGAGGAGGAACTATAGAACCAGAATCTCTAATCCTAGAGGTTATATGAGTAGGGAGTTAGAAGAGAAGGGAGGGGAGGGGAGGGGAGGGGAGGCGGGAAGTGATATGTAAAGCGTAGAAAATATTAGGAGGAGGCCTAATTAGGTAGTTAGAATGTAATGGTTAATTAGTTAGATGATTAGAAAAAAGACCGTTATAAATGTTTGAGGCCTATATAAGGGAGATAAGCCTTCTCATTGTTCCTATATGCTTTTATGATGAATGAATAAGAGCATCACCAGATTTTCTCTTCCCAACCCCTCTATTCCCTCTTCTCTTCACTCTCCTCTGTTCTGTTCTCTTCCTCTCAATTCTTCTGTTCTCATCTTCTTCCTCTCTTCTCTTCACAAATCCTCTAATTTCTACAAATAATCTAATAGTGGTATTAGAGTGCATCGTTCCTCGGCCATTCTTCTACTATCACAGTTCAGAATCACTTCCAAGAACAGTCACTGTCCTCGGCCACTCTCTCATTTTCTGAGTTTGACTAGCCTAAAGAAAGGGACATAAATGACTCTCTGGCCATTGCGACGCAAGCCATCTATGGTAATCTGCAAGAATCTTTTCTGACGCTATCCACACCTTTTCAAAGCTGAGATATCTAAGAACAGTTCTTGGGTCGTCAACTGATTATGGGATTTGCGTCGCATGATTCTAGGATGTGTCGAATGATTCTGCGATTCGCGTCATCGAATTCTGGTTCTGTTTGACTGGGTCAACGTTTCTGGTTCTTCATCTCCAATTGCATCGTCGGTTTATGGGTTCCTCATTCGTCGGGTTGGATATTGTCTTGCTGCGGAATTTTGGTTTGTCGATTCTGTCTCGTTAGGTTCTAGTTCATTACCTTGCCTCAACGGAATGGTGGATAAGTGTTCGGCTCGTCGATTCTGGGTCAATGCTATGTATCATCGGATTTAGGGCATAGCTCTGCGTTATTGCATTGTTCGTTGGATTTCCGTCAATTGATTCTGAGTTCTTGGTGACAGAGAACAATCAGATTGGTGATCTGAGGTTCTGAGGTTAAAAAAAAAATGGAAAAGAAAGAAAAAGAAAAAGAAAAGTGGGAAAAAAAACGACACTACTTCGATTGGAAGTTGTATACAATAAGAACCAAGATTACTCTTCTTGTTGCTATGGGACGACGTCATGCTGAAGGGAAAGCAAGAAAGACTCCATCAATAGTGTTTTCATTGAGAGACGGCTGACTGGAGAGGGCTACCTACGAAGGGTTCTGATCGGAAGGGCTGACCGACAAGTGGCGGGATGAAGCACCGCATAAAGTATCATAGAGTGGAGCCGTTAGGGCGTCGGCTCTCGAGGGAGGTGGATTGTAAAGAGTCCCACAATTGATTGTAATGCTCTTTGGAAGGCATATGCAGCGGCTCCAGTACCAATATTTCAAGTTTCAATTCTATGTTCTTGTTAATTTCAGATTTGTATTTTGTTGTCAATCAACCTTGAGGGCAAGGATGTTTTTGGGAAGGGGGTATTGATATGTAAAGCGTAGAAAATATTAGAAGGAGGCTTAGTTAGGTAGTTAGAATGTAACGGTTAGTTAGTTAGATGATTAGAGAATAGACCATTATAAATGTTTGAGGCCTATATAAGGGAGATAAGCCTTCTCATTGTTCCTCTATGCTTTTATGGTGAATGAATAAGAGCATCACCAGATTTTCTCTTCCCAACCCCCTCTATTCTCTCCTCTTCACTCTCCTCTGTTCTGTTCTCTTCTTCTTGATTCTTCTGTTCTCATCTTCTTCCTCTCTTCTCTTCCCAAATCCTCTAATTTCTACAAATAATCTAACAGGAAGAAAGAAGGGCGATGCTAGAACTAGAATCTAAGTGCATGACTGTTATTTATAGCTTAATACACTAACTGCAAATAACTACTCTTTCCTAAACCCATAAAACTAACGTTAACTATAGCATTATCTTAAAATAACTGACATAGACACTTATAAAACTGACATTAACTTAAAATAACTAACATGAGATGCTTCTAATGGCTAATATATAGTCACATTATAGACATTAAACATAAAACAATTATAATGTCTCATTGCAGCGGCTCTTCCTAGAATGAACAAGTAAGCACAAAGTAAGGCAGCGCTCACACCTCCTACTACAGTGCAACCACTTCCCCATGGGCTTTCGGAGGAACTCAAATTATTAGTCAAGCCCGAAGCAAGGCGCGAGATGACACCCTGCAATTTTTGATCAAGTGGAAGGGATTAGTAGAGCACGAGGATACTTGGGAAGATGCTGTTGATATTCAGATGCAATTTCCCAACTTCCACCTTGAAGACAAGGTGATTCTTGTAGAGGAGGGAAATGTTGGGCTTGATAAGTTTTGGAACTTAGTTTACCACAGGAGGGCCAAACCCAATGGATCAGGCCCAAGATTTGAGACACCCAGGGGGCCTCATTTAGAGGGGCAGAATGGGACAAAGGCCGACGCTGATTCTCTGACAGGGCAGAGTAGTGGGAGTGCGTAAAAAGGAGGCTGGGAGAGAATGTGGAGAGCAGAGAGAGTAGACAGCAGTAAAGGAGAAGGCCTGGTCTCTCAAACACTAGGCAGAGTGAATTGGTTACTGTTTCATTGTATTTTCATTTTCTTTCCATGAAGCTTCCCAACTAGAAAGGGGTGTATTCTCTCATTTTCCCTATCAGTAAAGAGGATACTTCATTAGGATTTCTAGTCTAAATTATCAGTCCTAACACTTTCTCCAAACAAGTGACAGTTGTCATCAATTCACTCCAAGCTATAAATACCCGAGCGTTGAAGACAAAGGCACCAACATTCTGCAAGCTTTCACTGTTTCATTTATTGCCAAGTATTGTGCTCTGTTCTTGAGAAAAATTTTGTACTTCAATGTTCATTCATTTACTTTGAGAGAGATTACTTTGAATCATTTATTAAAGTTAGTAACTCAAGGTAGTAGGATTTTGATTGTGCACATTAATTGCAAAATGTAAGGGGGAGCGAGTGTTCCTTGAGAAGGAACTTGCTTGTACTCAGAAGAACTTCTAAGGACTGAACGTAGGTCAAATGGTTAGACCAAACCAGTATAAATCTCATGTGTCTATCTCTTCTGTGATATCTCCGTTAAGTTTTGATTTAAGCTAAAAAAATTTAAGATCACTGAATGCCACCCACCCCCCGGGGGGGTGTGGAAGGCTTGAACTACACACATTACATGTATAGAAAAGCTTGAAATCATCACATTCCCAAGATTGTTCTCCAACAGATTTAGTTTCCTGAAGGCATAAGATAATCTTTCTCTTTTCTATAATTCCAATTACCTCTCTGGTTCTACCATATAGGGTCCAACGTTCCAAGTGTCAAATCTGATCTTGCTTGCATGAACAAGCTTCCTTAGCCACCTCCATTCAGAAGACCGCAGTAGCCCTTGCTCATTTAACACTACACCCAGGCGACGGTGCAAAAACACTCGCTCATTTCTCACTATCCTCGAGCCATACAAAGCGTTACTTACAGATAACAGCCTAGCATTAGCACAATTTTTTCTTTGATCCATGTTCATAAAGATTCGACAGAGTTTTATGTTGGCTGTTGAAGGTCTAACACAACCCTTCTCCTTTATCCAGGCTTAGGACCGGCTATAAAAACATATAATTTCTAATTGCAGCGTCTCTTTCTAGAACGATTAGGCCACTAGTTCTTATCAAAGTGTACACATCAGGCTGCACACCAAAAAGGAACAGCACAAGACATCCCTTTCACCAAGAATAGAGAAACTTTTCAGCGCAAGAGAAAGGACTAACAATCACTACTATGTAATGAGAAAATGATTGTTACCAATACCAAGTAATTGAAAAAACAAAACGAAACTAAACTAAAAAAAGTTGTGAATAGACAAACCGAAGCAACAAGAAGGCAGAATGCCACTGATGCCAATTGATAGAGTTCATTGGTCTGTACATAGAAAAACCCAAGTTAATGAGTGCATAACCAAAGCCCAACACATTACAACATAGCAAAAGGTCTTTCTTCACCTGAGATGATAAACTTATCATAAGCTTGAGGAACCATGGTACACAAGTGCGCGATAACACTGATAAAAGGGCCAAAAATAGTACTAAAACCACCAACCTGAAACAAGATCAGTTAGTAAGAAGACATAAAGGAAAGGTGCAAATGGATGGATGGTATGCCTATATAAAGGACAGTTCACTGTATTGGTTACTTACGATTTAGTCATGGATATTACTCCCTGAAGAATGCCTGATGTACCACCCAGGACTGGAAGCAGTGCAAAAAGCAGACCAACAGCACAATCCTGGAGGAGCCAACAGATTTGAATATGCATTACAAGATATATGGGAAAGAAAAATCCCAATACTGAAAATCATTGCCATGACTAATCAGACTTCACTCTTTTCTGCACAATAACTGACGGTAATAGTTCATTCGTTATACTTAGGCTATGCATGGTTTGGGGGGAGGGGAGGGGAGGGGAGGGGAGAAAATGGAGGGAGAGAAAAGTTATTTGTAGTGGGGCCCACAAGAATTTTCCTCTCCTTTAAATTTTTTCCCTCCATTTTCCCTCCCCCTCCCCTCCCCCTCCCCTCCCTTCCCCCAAACCAAACAAAGCCTTAATGTATCCTAATAATAGAACATACCTGCAGAATTAGAGTTCCAATTGTAACCTGGCCATGAAGGGCATTGACACTATTTCTTTCCATTAAGAATTTCAAGACCTATAGATCAAACCAGAAAACACAAGCTATAGTATTACATTTTTATAACATGTCATTCATGTAATTAATATGAACAAACATAAATTAGAAGAAATAATAACAAGAATAAATATGATTTAAAAAACAGCTTAAAAAGTTTATGTTATGAACAAGAAAACTTCACTCAACTGCACCAAACCAATTACTAGAGGATATGACGTGGCTTTCCTCCTCCATCAAGCAGTATTTAGTAGTACATCCCCCACCACTTTCTAAATACTTTATATGTTCTAGTTATCATAAAAGCGATGAAGGGAAATTGAAGATGTTTTCTAGGCGTACAATATTTTGGAATTTCACTAAATGAATTCGTGTTTTAGTAATTGTTTTATTCAAAAAAGTTACATTTCATGCAGTGTAATTTTAAATTAGGCTTTAGTTTATAATATTTTGT
The DNA here is from genome assembly GCA_019022615.1 of Acacia melanoxylon. NCBI lineage: Eukaryota > Viridiplantae > Streptophyta > Magnoliopsida > Fabales > Fabaceae > Acacia > Acacia melanoxylon. The sequence goes on along the minus strand of JAFJYJ010000033.1, from coordinate 6,437,754 downwards.
TTTAGGTTATTATTATTTTGAATATTGTACTCGGGGCTCTATAAACATCTCAAGGGTTAATTGCATAGAGTAGACCTCATTGATTATTAAATTTCCATGGACGATTTTACAGTCAAACACACCACTTTCACTTTCAGTGAATCTCTTTTTCTCCGAGGATCTTTCTTGTTCTCTCACTCTCACACCCCCCCCCCCCCAACAAAAAAAACTCTCTTGTCCTACCTCAAATAGTCTTCAGAGTTGAATTTTCTCAATCTTATTTTATGCCTCATTTCTCATTTATTCCATGGTCCACCAAACTAAGCCAAGACAAAGAGATGGCTCAATATGAATAAACATCATCTCTGTTTTAAGCACCACCAGCAATGATTCCAGTAGTATATCACATTTATTATAAGCGTAGGTTATAATACTAATGTGTGTGCAGTAATATTGCAAAAAAGAATCTGTCCAATTTCATTTATAATGTTAAAAGAAAAAAGCAGAAACTACGCAGTAATGAGGTCTGGACTCTGAAAGTTACCACCGCTGTTGAAGACATAGAAAGAAATGCGCCAACAAATATTCCCTCAGAAGATTTACCACCGCAAAACTGCAGGAAGGTAGCTGCATGTATCAGAAATTCACTTCTGCTAAAGTGGAGAAGCTTTGTAATGAACAAGTAATAAATTCACGTATTGTTTCATTCAATTTGCAGCCTCAGCTTCAACACATAACCAACTAGACTATTGTAAAAGGCAAGTGTTGGAAATTATGCCCTAGAGGCAAATCATTGTATTTTAAATATTAATGTTATTTAAAGTATTTCTCCATTTTGTTATCATATCATTTGCATGTTTATTATGATAACTGTATCCTTGGATGTATCATAAAAAACATCCTAAATGTCCCTGGTCGGTAATCTATGCGGGAGCAAAGATGAAATAAGACCAGTATGACCTTGATAAGGTATGGAGATACGAATCAAAGTCTTAGGCACTTGTAAAAGTACAAGGTGCTGACCGACCCACTATGAGAAAGTTGCATAGATTAAGTCATAAGCTTATCTTAGGTATAACCATGTCACAATGCCCTTTGACCTGAGATCATCATAAATTCCTACATGAGAGTCGCTGATCTTTGACCTAGTCAAAAGTCATGTTTGACCGGGTGATGATAAAGGCTTCGATCGAGATTAGTGGTTCTCATGCAGAGGAATGTGAATGGTCAAGATGGGATTTGTCCCTCACATTTGTAAAGAGATATTACTGAGCCCCTTGATGAGTAAGTCTGAGAAATGTATGGTCATACTACGATGGAAAGGAGTTTCCATTTCAATTGTTAGACTACTCAAGAATTGAGAAAGTAATGGTCAAGAACAGGAGGATGACACTATCCATGCTTCATCCTTGACCAAATTATCGCATGACCAAAGGGATGTGGCATGGTTGTATGATAGGTTGCATCATATCATCGATCCTCATATGAATTGGGTAGTCGTAATGTCTTGCTAGAAGCCGCTTGCGACTTGTGGGCTGGTACAGTATTGGCCCGCTGCCAATCTCATATGGGCCTACAAGGTCGCACACAAGAATAGCCCAACATGAGCAATAATGTCCAGATTCATTGAATCTTAGACATGTCTAAGATTTAATGAATACAACGTTTTAATCTAGGGTAGTTATATATATATATATATATAATATAAATTTGAAAATAATAATAATATTATCCATATGATAATAATATTATTATGTAGTATTTGTTTTGTATTTAATTTATTTGATAAATTAAATAACTAAAACAAATAGAGATATCGTATCTCAGATTTAATTTGAATTGAGATATAGTATATTAGATTTAATTAAATAGATAGATATCATATTTCAGATTTAATTTATAAAGATAAATTAAATCAACTGGCTTTTAATTTGGATTAAATAAATAGAGTAGATTAGATCTGTTGGACAGATTGAATTAATATTATTTTAATCCAAATTTGAATTTCAAGATTGATTAAGATTAATTTTGAATATTTTAATACGGCCCATTAGGGTTTGGAAAAATCTTATAAGATAATGATCAAGTCGTATTAAATAGAGACGAGCTGCGAAAAGGAGAAACCCTAGAGAGAAAGAGAAGAGACGTAAGACGTTGAAGGCGCTAGCATGCTGCCGTCTGTGTTGGAGTTCTATTCGGTGTGGATACCGGTAGAGGGAGTTCATTCGTTTAGTCGGCTCCTAGTGATCGTATCGAACAAGACGCACATGAATACAAAAGGTACGGTTCTGACTACTTTAATTTAAACGCCGTTGATAGATCCTCCTATGGGATTCGTAAATTCTATTGGATGGGAGTCGTAAATTCTATTGGATATATTCCTTCTGCTGTGTATGCGAATCCCAACAGCAAGAACCATTAAATGTCTAGAATATACAAGCTTGTCCTAAAGGTCTTGTATCTTTGATAATCAGATCTACCAGATACTGCAGAACTCTAATATTTGATCAAGAAAAGGAAAAAAAAAAAAAAAAAAAAAAAAAAAAAGCCATGCTTTCACGTAAAACAATAATCCAATAGCATAAAACAATTTCAAAGACAACGAAAACTTTAGGGTGGAATAACATTTGCACATTCAAAGAAATGAAGCACATCAACATCGAGGTCTCAAGCTCTCAGCATGGTATCAATCAAACTCTCTTTCTTTATTGAACACTCATAATTGATGCAAGGAAAAATAGAAAAAGAAATTGCTACGAAATAACTGCTATCTTCACCATAGGCTTCATACAAAGCGATTTGTGAATGAACCCAAGAATTTTTGGCATGTCAATACATATAACATAAAATCTAAAATTCTGGTTGATCTCATCTGGATTTGGGTTAGTATTGGCAACACATTCATGTTGGCTTAGTAAGCATATTCATTTTTTTCGCATGCAAAAAATATACAAGACATCTCCTGCTCCATTCAGATGATAGTAACTTTTCAAAACTTAAAGAGCAAAAGAAGTGGGGAGTGAAAAAGGAAACAAAACAAAAACTTAAGTTTAATGTGTTGTGATATGAAATTGTAATATTAATTCTAATTTGTGAATGTTAGTCAAGTTAGTTAGGGGAACAATGTTAGTTGAGAGTGGCATTAGCTATTATTAGAGTAGCACTAGCCAAACGCAACACTAGTTGTGTCTCCGAGCTGATTAGATAGAATTAGAGCATTATTACCCCTGAACCTTTTAGCTCTATATAAGAAGCATCCCCCTCACATTGTAATGTTGTCTATTATGATTAATGAATGCCGATTCAGAGTGAACTCTCGTGTTTCTATCTCTCTCTTCTCTCAACCCTCTCTAATCTCTCTTCTACTCAATTTCTCCTTCTTCCTAAATTCTTCAAATCAGTCTGTCCAATTTACAGAACTGATAACATGCTGCCACAATATACAAACAAAAATAGAAAGAAATCAGATGATTATGAACAATACAACGAATTTGATGTAATGAAAATTTATACTTTTCTAACAATATTCATCAAAATGTAAAGCATACCAGGGCTGTTATTCCACACAGACACATAAATAAGAAAATTTGGATAAGACCTCCAAGAATAGCCACTGCTCGGACAATTCTAAGCTGCAAACATGGAAAGACAGATCTATAAACACGTCAAGGAAACAAATTCAGATTAAGCAAGGTGAGCATAGAAACGAACCTTTGTGGTAGAAAACTCTAGGCCCAATGCAAAAAGCAAAAATATGACACCAAATTGAGCCACAGTCTCAACCTGCATGGAATGGGTTTAGTATTTGAGATACGTGATGATATATTTGATTCATTTTCAGTCCATCACTTATATTTTCGCATTGTAAGAACAAAAGAAAGTAAAAGAGAATAATATGATGACATCATGATCTCATTCGCAATTTGTGAACAATGATTTTAATACCAAAACTAGTCATAAAACCAATACGGGCATTGGTCTAAGGTTCACTAAGCTGACCATGGTAAAACCATGATTATAATGGTCATAATCAAACTGATGTATTTTAATTTTATATTGATAATGTTGGATTAAAAACAAAAAAAAAAACACAAGGAATAGATTTTAATCATACAACACTTAACCATAAATTATTGTTTATGCTTTTATTAAAGCAAGCTTTAAATATGTTGTTTCAAAAATTATCCTCTATAAAACAAGGAAAAAAACTCTACCACTTTTACTTTTAATTTTTATCATTATTATTTTTAATACAAACTATGAGCGGAGATACAAGCAGTTCATGTCTCATTGATTTGAACAAGATTGCTATGTATACACAATATATATTAATCACTGAGACGCAACTGAGGCTAGATATCAAGGAAGAGAGAATCAAATCCTAGGTCTGACTATTTACATAAGAAAGAATATGAAATAAAAAGAAATAAAGTCATATTACTCCTAATTGACATTGATTCAAGCACAAATATTACACAAAATACTGAACTTCCTACTTCATAGGCATGTGATGTGAGTCTTGGTACCCCAACCTGAAAAGTTTCCACAAGAGATATGCGGAAATATTATATAGGAAGCAGGGTCTCTTAGCAAGTTTTTAACTATACCCATCTACAATGTGACTAAAAAATGTGCAAGATCTGACTATACATGTGCATAGCTATCAGAAGACCCACCAAAATGCATGAAAGAAAGAGAAAAGTGGAGAGGTTATAAAAAGATGACGGGAAAGGGGTATTTGAGTATATTCAATGGACTGGGGTCTAGTTTGTAGAAAGCAACCGCGATCCAGTTTTCTTCTGTGGCTTGACCAGGTTCACCTGGTTGATATTGCAAACCAACTTTTATGGAAAATATCCAGTTTTAACCCAACTCTCCGGGTGTTGATTAGTTTAGCCAGCCTCTGGCCCATTCTTTGGAAGGCCGGTTTTATGTCTAAAAGGGACCAAGGCCATGGTTTATTTAATGGATTTCCAGTTCAACAAGCATTCCAGTATGGTTTTTATAACATTGTGAATTGTGAATCTCTCTACAGCAAAAGAAACATCAAGGCAAGAGGATGAGGAAATCCTTTAGGCTTAGCCGTTCAACAAAAGAACTATAATGGCAACATACTTGGACCATTTCACTGACAAAACTCAGGCCTCCAGGTCCAATGATTGATCCCGCCAGCAGATATCCAGTCATGACCTGAAAAATAATGAGCGTGGATAACATAACTCATAAGCGATATATAGTGGACATATTTTATGAAGAACAATAAAGCATGGATTATGATCAAACCGGTTGTCCCGCACAAGCGAAGGCAATACCACCACAGGTTGCTGATACAATGACAACCACAAGATCTGATATTAATCTACAGATATAGCAGATCAAACAAAGTGAGCAACTTAACTAGCTGTATCCGCTTAAACAATTGGTATATGCAACACCACAAGGAAAAGAAGTAAAGGGCAAGAAATTGTAAGCAAACAACCTCAAGTCTAATTGAAGAACGGGATACTTTGACTTGCGGTTGGACATAATGAAGACATTATCCTGAAGATGAAACATTTGATAAACAAAAAGTTAAACTCACTTATAACATTTGCTGTGGTATAATGATAATATACTAGTACCAAGGGATCACTATTAGCACTTCATGTTTGAATCATGTCAATAGCATGAACAAGGCATACCTTCCGATCAATTAATGTTGGCATGTCTTCTGCTCCATTCTCATTATCTAAATTGAAAACATCATGGAATTGAAATGACCTGATACACAACAAACCAAACATCATAAAGCAATAAACTTTAGGGAAAAATAAAAATTTTAGGATTGCAATAAAATTTTGTGAACAAATCCGCTTCCACCTCCAAAAAAGGCCAACATTCAATTTACTATAGATATAGAAAATGACACATACTTCTCCTCTTTGCTTTCATTTTTCTTGGACTTAACTCTAGCAACAGTTTCCAAAACAGCCTGATACATCAAATATGTGAGTAGAAGGAATCAGATAAAGGAATAATGACACATATATAACCCCTTCAAAACAGAGAATATTTTCACGATTTTAAACTATTAAACAAGATTTGTGCGCCAAACCTAAAGCACCATATAAATTATCACCACTAAATTTTTTGCAGTCAAGATACAATCTGAAATGGGTTTCGATACCTCATTAAAATATAAATTACAAAATGCAACTTCTGTCAGAAATCAGCCCAAAGCCCTTCTAACCAATATGAATATTTTTTTCCTGATATAGCTTGAGAAATGAAATTATAGGACCTTGTATTACTGAGCTTGTCACCAAATTAAACTCGGGCATTAGGCTATCAACAGTAATAAATGAAAGGACACTACTAAAGCCAGACTCAGATTGCTCTCAGGACAGTTTCACTTTAAATATCATCCAATACTTCAGAAAGCAATTAAATTAAATGAAGTATATTAAATATACTGTATAAATTAAGTATATTGAATATACTGTGTAAACGCATAGCACTCCACACCTGTTGTCCAGCAACACTATTATTGAAACTGCCAGCATCAGCATCTGAAAAGAAAGAGAGTCACGGTAACTCACCCAAATGGATTTTAGAGAAAATTATTCCAATGAGCAATGCACGGGTTTTGAACTATTCAATACAAAGTAATTTCAGAACTCGGGAATTATTCATTAGGAAACCATCTAAGGCACAGAATCTAATTTTAGAAAAGCCACTATAAAATGGTTCTAAATTATTTAATTATGTTTTTTGAAAGCTACACAGAAATTGCAATGAAACCATCAGATCATTCTCCACACATCGTAACGAGACTGGTTAACGAAAGTAGACGAGGTTAAACCGCGCAACGCATTCCTTACATACTCTAATAAGAAAACATCAAGATACAAGCACTCAAAACAGGAGTAAAACCCCAATCATTGAACTGCATTGTCCGAAATATAAAGGCCTAGCTCAAACATCTACACCATAAGTCTACGCGACCAAATCATGAGAGGGAAAAAGATCAAATGCACAAGCATCTGAACCTAAAGTGACAGAAAATAGATCTACGAACCTTCATTCTGCTCATTTTCGGGGAACTCCCTCTCCAGAGCCCGATCAATCATGTTAGCGAAACTATCCCCATTGGATCTCGCAAGTGACGCATTCGCGGTTGCATTAATTACCTCTAAGACAACGTCCGGTTCCGACTCGACCGCGAGGAGAGACAAAGAGTGCGATGTATGAGTAGACAAACAGAAAAGAAGAATGCAGCGAAGGACCAATCTGAGAATTGCGGATGATATTAACCACATATCTCCCACTCAGAAAGAGAAAAACGAAAGATTGGGGACAACGAAACCGGCGGAAGCTACCACCTCCGACCCCCGTCTTCTAAAGAGGGCGCGCTCTCTCCTCTCTCCTTCTTTCAATTCACTTACACAGACGTTAACGCAGACAGAAAGATACAGAGAATGTAGGCTAAGGCAAGAGCAAAAGGAAAGCTAGATGCGTTCGATTGGCAACAAGGTCGGGCAAGGGGTTTGGAGGAGTGAAATGACGCAATGGTCCTCCAATTTTGGATTGAAGGCGAAGCTACAATGGGTAAAGTACTGCACAATTCGGCGGGAGTGGATCACCGCAAGATGCTTGCGTCTGTCGGAGAATGTAAGACAGTGACACCTAAATATTTTTGTCCCTTTTGGTATGAGGAATTTGAAAAGGGAAAATCCCAACAAACACATGAATTCCCAAAATTTCAAAAGGCCACTTGAACAAATTAAAGGAGAGATAAGAGAAGATAGAAATATGGGATCGTAAAGTGTTTCTGTTTTTTACAAAATTGCCCTCTATTTTTATTTAAAAAAAATTATCAACCATGTTGGTTAATTTAAGGTGTTGTATGACGTTAAGCAAAAGCTCATGAGATTGAAAAACAAAACTTTTGTTAATCATTACGGAACCCCTAACTCCTTACGGTTACGGTACTTATGAGTTATAACTCGATAATTTTGAGATGATTATGTTGATCATTGAGGAACGCGTAACACTTTACGGTACTTATGAGTTATAACCAGTAACTCTTTACGTTACTCATGAGAATCCGTAACTCTTCACGGTACTCATGAGTTATAACCATTATATTGAGTCATAATCTTTAAATTGCTCATGAGTTATAATTTAGGATCTACTCGTTAAAACACATAGAGGGTTTTAGGATTACATTTGATCAATTGAAAAAAAAAAGATTATAAAGTCCTCTAATGTTGATCCACACGGTTGCCTCCTGATTGCAATGAAAACTCCTTTTCCTTGACTCCTCTTTCTCCTTATATGCTTGCTAGGTGATGGCAAGTGGAGGCCTCAAGTCTTTGGTGGGTTTTCTTTTCTCAAGATGGTGATAGTGTCTTGAGCTTAGGTAAGATGCAAGATCGTAGGATGGGATGAACGAGATTGGATACTCACCTTTCTTAAATTGGAGCCCTTCTTGTTTTTTTAACCTTAGATGCTGCCACTCCTTTCTCAATTGATGATCAACGGAGCCGTGCATACAAGCCCTTGTGTATTTATGTTACATGGCCAAAACCCTTAATTAGAGTAATTAGAAGAAAAGCTCATACCAAGGTTTAATCCAAAAAATCAAGATAATGGATCATATCCATATCTTGAATTTTGTGACATCCCAAATTTTGGAATTTGAGAATTAAAAATATGATATGGGATTAATTATGGAAAATTTAGCCTTAATTATTTTAAAGTTGATATTCAGAATTAAATGCATATTTTCTCGTAAATTAAAGACAAATAGTTAGGAGATAATTATAGCCCAAATATTTTAGAGACAATATTTTATGGCCTAAATTAATTAATTGAGGAAAAGAAATCCTTAAATGGAATTAAGGATCAATTTCTATTACCTAACTAACGTCTGCAATTTAATTAGGAAAAGACCAAATTGTAAACAAGAATCTTGTAGAGTTAAAAGAGGTATTTTCTTGATAAAGTGAGACACCACACCCTTATTTTCCCTCTTCCTCCCATCAGCACACATATGACATCTCCTCACATGCATGTGCTCCTTCTTTCATCCGGCCTAAACAAAAGCTCAACACACTTTACACATACCACACTACCTCCTTTGCATGACACGTCTTTGATAATCTTTAAATTCATATTATTTTTAATGCAAAAAGGAGCTAAAAACTCTGTCATTGTCATGCTTTAATGGAACAATTAGTTAAATATATGATTTCATCTTCGAATGAGTTTTTAGACTTCATTTGCATTAATCTTGGTCATATTTGTATTTTGGATCTAAATTGGGCTTAAATCTTATCTCTTTTACAATTGAGTAAAGAACACTGTTTCGTATTTTGATAATATCTTGAGTTCTAGACCTCAAATAAATCTGCACTTTATATTGTAGGAAAGCTGAAAGATATACCTACAACTCTTATGAAGAGCCCAAAAGCTAAAACAGATGTTTAGAGATCCAAAATGGGCTTTGAATCCGAGACAAGGCGTTGGCACTGGACTCGGAACAACGTTCGGTGTTTGATCCATAACTGGTGCTACAGAACTCCACATTAGGTCCGGTTTGAACGACTGGAAAGATGACATCCACGGCTACATTTCGTATGAAGACAGCTTGGTCCAACTCCACCGATTTCATGGTGTAACACAGCTGGAAAGTTGACGCGCGTTTTGGAGCACAAAAGTCAAGAATTGTGGCTCAATAGTTCTTCCAATTTTCCTATAAATACATGGATGTTTTCAAGAGCAAAACACACCTTGGAGATGACCAAGATCTCTCCCTTTCTATCTTCCTTCTTGTATTTCTTGCCTCCTACATGGAATGGCTTAGTTTTGCTTTATTAGTTTCATGTATTATTTTTCCTTTTTGTTCATAACCTCCTATATGGATGGTTCTTACCTCTTGTTTATGATTTTTATGAATTATTTCCTTTTTGTTTATTTGAGTCCTACATGTGATGGTTCTACCTCCTACATGGACGATTAGTTGTAATATTTCCTTTTGATTGTTTTAATTTAATTTATGTTTTGTTCATTTGAGTCCTACATGTGATGGTTCTACCTCCTACATGGACGACTAGTTGTAATCTTTCCTTTTGAATGTTTTAGTTTGATTTTATGTTCTTCATCTTTTACCCTTTTTATGCTTGGTCATGAATAGCATGAACTAAGTATCTTTCTAAGGTCATGTATGGATTCTTTATGAAGTTTAATTGAAATGCTCGTTTTTAATTACATAATACTTGTTTTGATGTGTTTCTTTAATCCATGCTTAATGCCTTAGTTTGATCATCTAATTAAGGAATTGAAAGATTAATTAGACCTTGGGAAAGGCTAGTTAATTCTAGGTTCAATTGATTAAAGAACATAAGGTACTAGCAAGGGAACTTGACATAGGCTTTATGCAATCATAAAGAATTCTGGACTTAATGCAAGAATTAATTCTAATGAGCATGGGAACATGACTTGAGGATTGAGGATTAGGCTAATTGACTTAGGAATAAGCAATTAGATTAAAATCTGAAATTCGATTGACATACTCCAATTCATGGGTTAAGTAATTAAATTCTACCTTAAAAGAAGATTATGTCTTAATCTAGCTTTTGGTAAAGGAAGAACAATTAAGTGGATTATTGATGACATACATGACCCTAGACTTTTGTTAATTGTTTTCTATATAGTTTAATTCAATTTCTTGGTAGTTTTATTTACTTTTAATATTTTCATCGAAAACTCATATGGTTGCATCAACTTTAAATTCAAGTAAATTGGGTTGGTAGTTGGAACTTTGGTCCCCGTGGGAACGATATTTTATTACTCGGGATACTTGCTAGTATTACATTGATAGTGTATACTTGCACTAGTTATACCCACTTATCAGTCTTACATGTAAACTCTCCTCTTTTATTCTCTCTCCCTAACCGGACACAACACCACAACATACCCATATAACCCATACACTTCTCTCTCACAATCTCTCATTCCTCTCCCTTCCCATATACACACCATCACACACTCAAACACTCTATTTACCATTCCTCCTTGAAACACTCTCACCTTTCCTCTCAATCAACACGTACATACACCTCCTTCCATTCCATTTCCCTCTTCCCTCACCGGACACCTCCACAGCGCACAAATGCTCCACATTTCCTTCCCTTTCCTTTACTCCAGTCTAGCAGCCAAACACGGACACACCATACCTCTCATTCTTCCATTTTTTTCATCCTTTTAGGCACTCACCAGAAAATCAAGACACGATAAGAGCTGAGAATCCGAGATCAAGCCGTAAAGAGAGCTCATAGTAATAAGTATTGAAGCTTGCATGTCGGTTTTGAATTGATTTTTTATCATCGTTGGCTCAGAAAATAAGCTTTCAAACCATGCATGTATGTTATAAGTTCATGGTGTCTGATTTTTGAGAGATTTGAGCTTGTATATGATCTTATTCACCTCTGTATCTTAGTCTGAAAACAGAGCATGTTTTGCATGTTGTTTTCATGAGTTGGAGGTCGAGTTTAGCTATAAAATTTTTGTTGGGATCCGTACACCCAGCGGAAGGATTTCATCCATTTAAAACTTACAAATCCCATAGGAGGATCTATCAACGGCGTTTAAATTGGGTTCGTTAGGAACCGTACCTTTGCGAACTCGTGTGCGTCCTACGTTCGATCAAACAGGAGCCAACTCTACGAATCCACTCCCTCTACTAGTATCCAAACCGAACAGCACTCCAACACGGATGGCAGCGTGCTAGCGCCTTCAAACTTTGCGTCTCACATCTCTCCTCTAGGGTTTTCTTTTGCGGCTCTCTTAGTTCATTCGTTCGTTATTCTAATACGACTAGATCATTATCTCTTATAGAGTTTCTAAAACCCTAATGAGCCATATTAAAATATTCAAAATTAATCTTAATTAATCTTGAATTCGAATTTAGATTAAAATAATATATTAATTAAATCTATCCAACATATCTAATTTAATCTATTTATTTAATCCGAATTAAAAGCCTGGTGATTTAATTTATATTTATAAATTAAATCTAAGATATGATATCCATCTATTTAATTACATTTGAGATACTATATCTCAATTTAAATTAAATCTAAGATACAATATCTTTCTTTGAAAATTAAATATGAGATACTATATCTCTATTTGTTTTAGTTATTTAATTTATCAAATAAATTAAATACAAAACAAATATTATATAATAATACTATGATCTATATAATAATATTATTAATATTTAATTTTGAATTAAATAATATATATATATATATATCTATATATATATATATATATATATATATATATATATCCTTCCTAGATTAAACGTTGCATTCATTAAATCTTAGACATATCTAAGATTCTATGAATTTGGACATAATTGCTCGTGTTGGGCTATTCTTGAGTGCGACCTATGAAAAATTACGAGATTAAATGGGCAATCTATCAGCCCACAAGTCGCAAGCGGTATCTAGCAAGACATTGCAACTACCCAACTCATATGGGGATCGATGATATGATACTACCTATCATATAACCATGTCACGTCCCTTTTGCCACGCGATAATTTGGTCAAGGATGAGGCATGAATAATGTCAACCTCCTGTTCTCGACCATTACTTTCTCGATTCTTGAGTAGTCTAACAATTGAAATGGAAACTCCTTTCCATCGTAATATGGCCATACATTTCTCATACTCACTTATCGAGGGGCCCAGTATTATCTCTCTACAAATGTGAGGGACAAATTCCATCTTGACCATTCACATTCCTCTGCATCATGAATTTCGCCAATATCCAAAATTTTCCAGAAATAATGTTCTGACTTCAAAAATTCATAGCTAATTCAATAAAAATCTGATTGACGCGATTCCAACGGCCACAGAACCTTTATTATGTCTAGTTTACAATAACAGTAATTTCCAAGGTCATCTGGGTTCATATCCTTTTCTTATTCTCAAACCCTATCCTTTGGTCAGAGAAAGAATTCAGGTTTTAGGGTCGTTTTCAAAAATAAATTTCTCCCAATAGGAAAATCGAAAAACCACAAAATCTTATATCAAAATGAATCCCAGGATGCCTACTTTAACCTTGAAAAATTTCAAGGCAAATAGACTTAGTTTACTATTTAAAATCCACCAATTAAACCTCGCTGCCCAAAAAACACTATAGTTGGCAGATTTGGTTTGTTCTTGAGACTTAAGGTTTTTCGGGTTCGTGAATCTTATCTTTAACCTATTCTCATACAAAATCTCATTTTAAACCCATTGGAACCTTTAAAAATATCAAAATCCCACTGTAACATCATGTTAACACCATTGGACCGAAACCCTAAAGTTACAACCACTAAGTAAAAAGTTCAGTACTTAGTTGATGAAGAATTAAGACAAAAAAATTTCCCCCACAAGCCAATGATTTTCAGCCAAGACATGAAACAAGGAGGAAGAGTATGATTCAAGCCAAGATTCCTCTAGAAGCTAGAAGAAAGATCAAAGAGAAAAGTCTTGTTCAAGCCACATGTTTCTTGGGGACTAAGGAGTATTCAAGAGGAAATATTTTAAAGACCTAATCTCCTCATTTTCCTTGCTAAAATTTCAAACCATAGAGAGCAAGAGAGAGGAAGAAGCAACTTGAGTAAAACGTAGGATCTCAAAGAGAAAGCCATGAAGCAAGAACAAGGTAAGTGTTCATGGCTTCTCTTCCTACTCTCTTCTACCTTCTCTAATGTGATTAAGACCCTAATAAACAAATTTTTTATGATGATTTGGAGTCAAGGCCGAAAGGAAGATAGAAGAATACAAGGAGGCAAGGTTTTAAGAAAATCAAGAAATCCAAGATAAGTAAATTGCTTCTCCAACCTCCTTGTGATTTTAAAGTTGTTTGGCTTAAATATGGTAATTTCCTTGAGTTTCATTTATGAGATGGGTTTGTTTGGATGATAAAGATATTGATTAAAGGATTAAATTAAGATTTATGACATAGAAAGAAAGATCAAGCATGAAATAGGAAGAACATGATGTTAAAATAAAAGCTTGGTATGTGCTCATGAAATGTGATTTTTGGCCAAGTAGCTGTATGGTGGTGTTGTGATTTGATTTTGATGATCTTAAAGTGTTCAAAATGATATTTTGCATGAGGATGAGCATGGAACATGATTTTGAAAGCAATAATGGAAGTTATCACAATATTGTAAAATTGTCTTGTGAGAAATGCTTGAAGTCAGTTGGCTTGTACATGAATTTTAACATAGTAAATGAACTCTGAAAATTAAGAAATTTTCTAAAAATGAAGTAGAAATCTCAAGCTTTGATTTTATAGGTCATAGGTAATTTTTGGAGTTGTGTACTAAGAAAAATGAATTTTTGAAGATTGACCCTGAATCTGGAACATAAATCTGACTAGCAAAGGTATTTGTGGTGTTTTGGAAAATTTTGACTGTAACTAGTCAAAAAGGGTATTTTTGGTCTGAAATAGACATATTAAGGGTCAATTATCTTTTTGAACCACCTCTATTGGATTTTTCTAGAATTAGTTATGAATTTTTAAAGATGGATGACTGTTTCTGGAAATTTGCTGTGTTGGCCAAAAATGATGGAAATGTTATTAATAATAATTTCTTTATTGAGAAAAGGAATTTAAGGATTTAGATTACTTTAAAGAGCCCTGTTACAACTCAAGTAATCAAATAATTATTAAGAAGAATTTTCATAAGTGACAAGGATTTATTTTGTTATTCTAGGGCTATCTTTGTTATTTACGCATCGAGAAATTTGCTAACATTTGGACGACTGTCATGTAGTAACTTTAACCTCATATGCTTTGTATTACTCTGTATGTGTGTTTACCATGATTGTGGACCAGTGTCTCATGAGGGGGACATGCGTTTATGCATTCAGTGTAATTTGGGTTTGAGGCCCAACTACTATGATTTTTTCTAGCGCTGTTGATCGGCTTGCCTTGATTAAGCAGTCCTGTGTTTGTTTATGGACATGTGGTCTTTCCACAATAGATATTGCATATGTGGTATGCTTTTATTATGTTACTGCGCGTGTTGTTCTGAATGCTTTTGATATGTTATTTTTCTTGATTATGGTTGCTTGCATGTATTGCATATACAATTTATATGAGATTAACGGTTACTCAGGATTCAATTTATGAATCCCAAGCTATTGTAAGACTTCAAGAAGTACTTCTAGGGCTATGCCAAGAGATAAAGGTAAGAATGCGAAGCAAGATTGATAATTTAATGAAGGGAGTTGTTGACTTCTGGATATTTATTTACTATTTCCCGGATGACTGTATTATATTATCATTGTTTTGGCATTTTACTTTGGGATGATGGTAAACTAAATATTATCATTGTTTTGGAATTTTACTTTGGGATGATGGTAAACTAACCCCCCCGAAAATTTATCCTTTCTGTATATTTACTTTGCCAATATTTTATTGTCCAAACCGATTGCATGCTCTGCTTCTAATACTCTGATACATGACGATTATTATCCTGGGTAATATAAAACTAATTAAGAAGTAAAGGGTCACATTATCCGCCACCTGAAAAGGTGAGGCCGGTAGGTGTGTAACAAGAATCACTCCATTTGGAGCTGTATATACCAAGTTATGATTTTTCTAAGTTCCCAGAGAAATTAAAGGCTTAATTTCTGATAAGTTTGTGAATAATCGCATAAGTAGATAATTGTGTTTAACCTTCAAAGTAGGAATTTATTTGGATAAGTTTAAGGTTTAAATGGCTGAAATAGTATTCAAATAAATAAGTCCCAATAGGTATACATTCATAGTCATAAGGATATAAAATAAAAGGACAAGTATTTTGGGGTGAGTCTAGAGGAGATATAATCTTACTTATGTCATTAAGATTAGATTGAATAATGACATATCTCTATACTAATGTTAATTATAGGACGCGATAATTGGTCAAGCTTAAAGGACAAGCAAAGTGATAAGAACCTTGAGGTGCATTGTCGGAAAGACCAACAAGTAGTAACTTTAATCTCACATTCTTTTATAACTATATATGTTTGTTTATACCATATTTGAGTGGAAGGGCCGACCACGTGGCCAGCTTCCCGATGATTAGGCAGGGCCTAGTGCTTTCATGTATTTTGAGTTCACTAGCGTAAGGTATCGAATCATACGATGATTGTTGTGTTACATGCTGCATATGAATAGTGATACATGTTAATGAAATTGAATGCTTTATATGTTGTGTGGACTGCTCTATTGTGGCTGATTTACATATATTTTATATACTTGGAATTTGAGATTAACCTGTTACTCTGGAATTCATCATTTGAATCTCAGAACCTTCCACAAATCCAGGACACAGACAGTCCATTAGGCAAGGAGGAAGAGACAAAGGTGTAATAATCGTTTGACTTTAAGAAGGTGGTGGTGATGATAGTTAGCTTGTTCATTTTTTGGATACACCTTCTCTCTGTGTGTACACACACACACAGTAGATATAAATGTGTCTGTGTGTGTGTGTGCGTTCCTTATGACTTAGAGATTATTTTGATATAGCAAAATGTGGCTACTGGGATGTATATTTATTTAGAGGGTTAAATACCATTTTTGCTATGTAAGTTTAACCTAAGGAGCATTGGTCACCCAAAGTTTTTTTGGTCTCATTATTGCCCCGGACGTTAACAAAACCGAGCAAATATACCCCAGAAGTTTTTTTAGAATCAATTTTACCCCAGAAGTTTTCAAAGAATAGCAACAATTCAACGGTCAAGATCAATGGATGGGCAAGATTGCTATGTTTTTAAACTTCTGGGGCAAAAACAAGACCAAATAACTTCAAGTGACCAGTGCTCCTTAGGCTAAACTTCCATGGCAAAAATAGTATTTAACCCTTTATTTAGATACTTATGACCTGATATTAGTAGAACCTATATATGTATGATATTACTGCAGGGAGGGGCATGTCTATCACGAGCCCATAATGAATGATGATGATGATTAAGTGAATGGTAAAGCAATAGGTTAGACAAATAGTAAAGAAGCACTCTGATAATACGATTTTAAGTTTAAGGTTCGATGGATTTTTAACTAAGGAGTTTGAACCACTTATAAAAAGATTTTCAAAGATTTAAAATTCTTAGAAATTCCCATTGAGTAAATACCCTTTTGGGTCCCTGGAAAAAAACACGGACCCCATTTTGGTCCATCACACAAAGAAATGCCATTTTAGTCCCTGAAAAGGACGAATAAGGGTCAATTGGTGAACATTTTGGTCCCTCAAAAATTTCCAAAAAGCCCTTTTTAGTCCATAAAAAAGTCCCATTTTAGTCCCTGGGGACTAAAATGGGATCCGTGTTTTTTATCGGGGACCCAAAAGGGTATTTACTCAATTCCCATTCGAACTAAAATTTTGGAATCTACAGTTAGGTTAAGTATTTGAAACTTTTATGAAAAAGTTTTTGTTTCCCAAGTCCAAACCTGGTTTGGTGGGTTGAATTCATTGTTTAAATATGCATCTAACCTATTTTAATTTAAAAGGGAAGATGTCTCTCTATGTTTGGGATTAGAGTAGGGAGGTGTCGCAATTTTAAAATATATCTTCAATTCGAAATTCAAGATGATATTTATCTAATATTTATTCCTTCTTTATCTAATTTTTATTGGATCTTTATCCAATATTTATTGGATATAGTTTTAGATAATTCAAAATTATCTTTCAACGGGCCCATTAGGCAATCAAGAACAACCTTATTGTGTGACCCGTTATGCCCAATTAGTTATTGACATACATAAACTTGGATCAATTAAACTCCTTTAACAGGCCCAATTTATCTAATGACCACATAAAACACTAGCAATATGCTCTGTGTCCCCATAACTAATTGAGTTGATCAAGTGATATACCTTTCTAATTTGGATACTGTGCCAGCATCATCCCTCACATTGTCATTCACATTTAGTCGAGAACAAAGATAAAGTATTATTATCTCTCTTGGTTGACTAGATGTAGCTTTTCATGTAACAAGGAATCTTCTTGTTATACCCCTACCGACCTCGCCCTTTCGGGTGGCAGGTTAGAGGGATTCCTTTTACTTATTATCTTCCCTTTATTAATTAATCCTTTTTAACTTATATCAGAGTGAACGAAACAGAACATGTTATCGGTTTGGGCAAATACGATATACTGGTAAAAGTATGATAATCAAAAAGTAAATAGTCCCCCTAGGGTTAAGGGTACAGTCATCCAAAAATAACTATTGAACAGTAAATAAACTTATATAGTCATCCCAAGATAAATTTACAGAATGATATAGGGCATTCCCTATTTCTTCAATCCTCCACTGCATGCCCTTACCTTTCCAATAACCTCAACAGCTCAGTGTCTATCACCTGTGTCTACAGAACGGTCTGGAGTTCAAATATGAACCCCAGAGTAATTGTTAAACTCAAATACCATATGTATGTAGTGCATGTATGCAAACCACAACTAGGAAATCACAATGGAAAAACATACCATATATGCATTTAGAACCATATTGTAACATCCCATTTGAAAACGGCGGAATTTTTTTTTTTAAAAAAAAACGTTTCCAAATATTTCAAGCAGAGTAATCAGAGTAGAGCATTGGAGCGAGTAAGTAATTTACATTACATTCAAAATATGGACCATAGTGAAATGTATCGGATTATAGTCATCCAGAATTCTCAAAAGTTAGAGAAACTAAAGAAAACGATAAATAATGTAGACACGTCTTGGCCTACTCCACATGCTTGCCTCGATCGCCAAACATCGGTCCTCCAGACCCTGATGCTACAGCTGAGATCCATTCCACATATGGATCTCGAGTAACGGTTAACCTTATGCTCAAATAAAACAAAAGATACGTACAACGAGATATTCATTTCAATACAACATATCATCACAAAAGCAAATAGCAGATGTATGATCAATAACATGGACGAAATATAAGCACAAAGCGGTATGTAAAGTCTCTCTCGACTAGTTACGCACATATCCAAGGTGCCACGCCACTAACGTGTCCTCGCGCTAGGAATAACTCAAACGGCATTACCAATACTATAATTCGTGGGTAAAGCCGTAAGTATCTCTAACGATTCTCAACCGTAACCTCGCCTATGAACGTATCTCTAACGCAAAAGTATATAAGCAGCATAGAGTTAGGGTTACAAAGACGCGTCCGTACCTTAGTTGCGGATATCCAAAATTTCTTCCGGCTAAAAAACGGTACTTTTTGACGCCGTACGTAAAACAAATAAACAAATGGAACGATGGAATTTCGACAAGCGGTTTGACGTCGAAGTATTCTAATCAGAATAATAACACACTTATGAATATTTGGCAGCATAACGGGCATTTTAGGTGAAAAAGACCATTTTGCCCCTACTACCCCTATTTGGCGGAATTTCGCCGTAACCTCGTTACTTTGACCTTATTCCATTTCAAAATTATCCCCACTAGGTTTTTACCTCGTCGGCATCTTTCAATGCAATGAGGCTTAAAAACAAGTATAGGAATATATTCTCAAACTTCCTAGATCAAAACAACAAGCTTCTACTATAACTACCGAAAGAACTACGGAAACTAAAAGCTAAGGACGTAAGAACTTACTCGGAGCAAGGCATAATTTTTCCGAGCTTCTCTCTCTAGGTTTCGAATTTTGGTGTGAAGAATGAGAGGAGAGGTGCTTGCTATTTATAGAAGAAGGGAGGGACAATGTGGGAATTAACACAAAAGTCTTCAGATCGGATTCCGGCCATTGGATCGCATTTTTGAGGACAAAGCAATCTTGGCCATCCATGGTCAAGGCCGACCTCCAAGGGCCCCAAAAGTCAAAGAATGAGTTGTCATCTTGCTTTATGGCCTCTGGCCCGATAAAGCTACCCGATCGGTGTCCGTTTCGCGCGATTTCGCAGAAACTCAAAAATCCGGGCATGTAACTTTGAAGATCTTTTCATCCTCTTTCATATTATCTATTTTGATCCTCTTTTTGATCATATCCAGGTATTCTCCTGCGTCGGAAGATATTCGGACAAACGCGTCCGATTACGGAAATCGCTTCCGATAGAACCAACTGGACAAAAATTCGCTGAATCGTAAAACATCCAAATTTGTTGCCTAACTTAATCCCGTGTTTGAAAACACGAAATTGTTTCTATAGGTTCTCACTTTGCCTATCTGGCTCTACTTTATCTGATTAGCTTTCCGTCTTATTAGGAATTAGGGTTTTCGGTTGCGGAAATCAACGTCTGGTAAATTCCTTCTTCGTGTAAAAATTTACTTGTTCTTAATTTGATCAGTTTGAAAAGACTTTTACTTCGGTTTACCTATAGAATTTATTTCGACTTTTCCCCTCGTCGCCTATAAGCCGACTCACAAAGATTATATCATTATTTTATTCTAATTATCATTTTAATTATTTAAGAATTCGAACTGATCATGGAGGAGAATTCAAAAATCATGCATTTGCTGAGTTTTGTGATAGCATGGGGATAGACCACAACTTCTCAGCCCCGAGGACTCCTCAACAAAATGGTGTTATGGAAAGAAAGAATCGAGTCCTCACCGAGATGGCAAGAGCAATGTTAAATGAGAACAACACTTCTCAAGTGTTCTGGGTTGATGCAATGAGTACGGCTTGCTATATATCAAATCGGGCATACCTCCAGAAGAAGTTGAACAAAACTCCCTATGAGCTGTACAAAGATCGAAAACCCAACTTGGGTCATCTGCATGTTTTTGGATGTAAGTGCTTCATCCACAACAATGGTAAGGATAACTTGGGAAAGTTTGATCCCAAGGCAGATGAAGGTATATTTTTGGGTTACTCTAATAAAAGCAAAGCTTACAGAGTTTTCAATACTCGTACTCGTATTGTTGAAGAGTCTATACATGTTGTTTTTTGTGAATCCAAAACTGATAGACCTCTGGATGATGATGAGGAAGATGCTTTCAAGAATCAATTCTTTTCAAAAACTACTCCTGCATCTATTGAAAATCTTGAAAATGTTTTTGAGGTTGATCCCCAAAATGATATTGAAAACCCCGATCAGGTTCAGCCTAGAGCTTGGAAATTTATTAGAAATCATCCTTTAGACCAAGTTATAGGTGATGTAAATCAAGGAGTAAGAACCAGAAATAGTACTTTGAATGAAGTAATTTTCTCTGCATTTATTTCTCATATAGAACCCTCTAAGATTGATGAAGCTCTTTCAGACAATGATTGGGTGATAGCAATGCAAGAGGAACTACATCAATTTGATAGGAATCAAGTTTGAGATTTGGTACCTAGGCCCAAAGACCATATGGTCATTGGCACTAAATGGGTATTCAAGAACAAACGTGATGAATCAGCAATCATTATCCGTAACAAGGCAAGATTGGTTGCCAAAGGCTATAATCAAGAAGAAGGAATTGATTATGAAGAAACTTATGCTCCAGTGGCAAGATTGGACGCCATAAGAGTTCTTCTAGCCTTTGCCTGTGTAAAATGTTTCAAACTCTATCAAATGGATGTGAAAAGTTATTTTCTAAATGGTTTTATTCAAGAGGAAGTTTATGTAGAACAACCTCCCAGTTTTGAAAATGATCATAATCCAGACCATGTATAGCGTCTCAAGAAGGCCCTATATGGTCTTAAACAAGCTCCTAGAGCTTGGTATGAGCGATTAAGCAAATTCCTTCTTGATCAAGGTTTTATTAGAGGAAAAGCAGATACAAATCTCTTCATAAAGAGTAATAACCTTAATGAAATTTTAATTGTCCAAATATATGTTGATGATATTATATTTGGTGCTTCTAATGATGCTTTGTGTGAAGAGTTTGCTAAGAATATGCAGGGAGAGTTTGAGATGTCCATGATGGGAGAGCTCAACTATTTCCTTGGTCTGCAAATTAAACAAAGGAGAGATGGAATCTTCATATCCCAGACCAAGTATCTCAATGATCTACTGAAGAAGTTTGGGATGGATCAATGCAATGGAGCTGACACTCCAATGAGTACAACTGCTTCATTGGATGCTGATGAAAAGGGCAAAGACTTCAATATCACAAGATATAGAGGAATGATTGGATCATTGCTCTATCTGACTGCAAGTCGGCCTAACATCCAATTCAATGTGGGAATGTGTGCAAGATTCCAGTCTGCCCCCAAGGAGTCACATGTTGAGCATGTGAAGAGAATCTTCATATATCTTGCAGACACAAAAACACTTGGATTGTGGTTTCCCAAAGGTCAACCTGAACACTTGGTGGGATACTCAGATTCATATCATGCTGGGTACAAGACAGATAGAAAGAGCACAAGTGGCCAATGTCAATTCTTTGGAAGTTCACTTGTGTCTTAGTTCAGCAAGAAGCAAACCAGTGTGGTTGTATCCTCTATAGAAGCTGAGTATGTAGCTGCCTCAAGTTGTTGCGCCCAAGTGCTGTGGCTCAAACAACAATTATTTGACTTGGGAGTCAATCTGAAGGAGATCCCGATATTGTGTGACAACACAAGTATAATAAGCTTGGCAAAGAATCCAGTTCAACATACTCGGACCAAGCATATTGATGTGAGGCATCATTTCATAAGGGATCATGTTCAGAAGAAAGATGTCAAGGTCATGTTCATCCCAAGTCATCTTCAACTTGTTGACATCTTCACCAAACCATTGGCCAAGGAGCCATTCAATTTCATAAGAAGAGAATTGGGAATGGTAAACCCCAATGAGTTGTAAGTATTCTTTACTCAATGTTAGTTATAGTTTTTGATGATTGAAAGTTACTAACTTAAGCATCGGAGTGTTTAGTTAGGTTTTATGCAGGATGCTTTGAAATTCTGAGTTTTACTGTCAAGAAGTGAAAACTCGAGTTTTGGTCTTGATGTGTCAAGGTTCACAGAACACCTTTGAAGTCCAGGTTAGTAACCATTAATCAAAACTCGAGTTTTGGAACCCAAACTCGAGTTTTGTCGCACCTATATATATATGTGTCACTGTTTAAGTTCTTCAAACCTCGACCTAAAACTCAAGTTTCAACCTAGGTTTTCTCTTCTCTCTCTGATTCTCTCATCTCTCGACCCAAACCCTCTCTCAAAATCCTCCAATGGCCTCGAAATCAAACCCCCATGAGGCTCACGACTTTGATTCAAGCAACGAAAGCTCAAAATCGTGGTCACCTCCTCCTCCTCCTCCACCTCAACGACCAGTGAGAATGAAGACGATTCCCAAACGTCTTCACCTTGGAGCAGATCGAGCGATCAGAGGCGTCAGCAAGAACATTCCTTCCTCTGATTCGCCTCCATCAAAGGGCAAGAAGAAGGCTCCTGCTGTTTCCCCCAAATCAAAGGGTGTGTCGTTCCAAGAACCTCCAAAGTCACCGGCAAAGAAGAGGAAGGAACCTGAACCACAGGAAACAGGGAAGAAGAAGGTATCCAAGATCCTCGGCTGTGAAAAGAAGGCTACAAAGTCCGTAAGGACGAAGAGAGCCTCTGTATCTCAACAAACCTCAAAGGGCCAATCCTCTTCCAAGGCTCCTTCATCGTCTCAACATCAGCAGGAAGAAGGAAATTCTTCAATTATGGCCAATGCGATATCAGACATTTATCAACATCCCTCTCCACCTCAAGGTTTTAGAATCTTCTCTGATGGTCTTACTGCTGAACAAAATAATAAGTTTAAAGAACAATACATGAAAAGAGAATTTTGTCCAGTAGTAGCAGTAATTCTAGAGCACTTTCAAATAGAGTGTCATCTAGACTTGTCTCCCTGGTTAAAGCCTTATGAGTCTTTCACTTCTATATCTGCCCCTTATGCTACCAACCTTGTTAGATTGTTTTACTTTAATATGGAGTATGACAATGTCTTGGATTCAAGTGGTGACTTAGTTGAGGAACGAATCACCACTACTGTTAGGGGTGTCAAATTCACTCTGTCTGCCTCAATCCTAAACTCTATCTTGAAAATTGACAACCCACCTCCTATTCCCAACATTAACTATAGCAATCAGGAAATATTTGAAGCTCTCAGACCCAATGAGCCTTTTCCTCAAAACCAGCATCATATGCTTTCTTTTAGTCCTGGCTCTATGTCTGATGAGAATAGAGTGTTGTGGTATATCTATTCTCGCAATTTCATTTAGAAGGGTGGTAATTACACCCACTTTGCTCAAAAAGACTACCCAGTCTTTACTGCCTTTGTTAAAAAAGTGCCTTTTAATCTTGGTCATTGGATCTTCCAGGAGATGATCAAGTTCACGTTCTCTCATAGGAAGCTTTCCCACATACCTTTTCCTTCTTTGATCTCATTCATTTTGTTCTATCACAAGATTTGGTATGTTGGTGCTGCCAGCACACTCAAGTACCCTCTATTCTTTGGGAAAGCTCAGTCGAACTTAATGTACATCACCTTTGGAGCTGAAGGATTTGGGCAATCTCGAGCACCTTCAAGGTCCCAGCCTAGAGCATCACAAGCTCGAGCACACTCCCAAGCTCAAGAAGCTCAATCTGCACCCCCACCTCCTCAGTTATCCCTGCTTGCAGATTTTGAGTCAAAAGTGAAAAGTATTGTGGACAAGGCAATTGCTTCCTTGTCAATCAGATTAGAATTTGAAATTGGGAAGTTGGTGGCTGAAGTGAGAGGAGGGAACCATGAAATGGTGGATGCTCAGGAGGCAATGAAGACACAAATTGACGGAGTCTCTGGACAGACAGCTAACCTTAAAGAAAAGGTTGAGGATCTTGACGCCAAATTCTCTACTCAGATTGTATCCAACTTGGACCTCAGTGATAAAGTGGATAGGATTTTGAAGCATCTTCATATTGGTACCTCTCGCCGGTCCAAGCACTTCAGTCCCGCTTCGGTTCCTCATCCCCTTCCTTCACTTTCACGAGTCCTCGATTCCCACCTCTTCACCACATCCATCCACTCCAATTTTCTCTTCAATTGCCCCAAAGATCTACCCCAAATACCGAACCTTTTCATCATGTCTCTCCATCTCCTACTACCCCCACTACAGAACTCCTTCATCATGTCTCTCCATCTCCAGATACCCCACCACTGAACCTTTTCATCCTGATTTACCTCCTTCTACCCTACTTCTTTCTCCCCATTTTGAAGATGCCAAAGGGGGAGAGAAAGGCCAAGGCAAAGATTAGAATTTGATTTGAGTCTTGAGTAGTTTGGAGAACTTATTCTGTAGTTCAGTTTGTTCATTTTGTATTTTAGTTTGCTCATATATTGACTTATTCTACTGATATGAAATACAACTTGTAATTTTTATGTTTATTAAGCTTATGTTGCTCATCTCTGACATTCAGTGGTTACTCAAACTCTGTCATTTGCAAACTTGTATTTTAAAATGCCCAAATCTCTTCAAATGAAATTTTCAAGACACTGTCAATTGCAAAGTTCATTTCAAGATAAAAACTTTCTCAAATTCTAAAAGATGTTTGTTTACAAGTGTTGTCATCATCAAAAAGGGGGAGAATGTTAGTTCTCTAAGGGTTTTGATGATTACCAACAATTGCAAACAAATTATGAAGTTTTTTCTTTGACAAGTTAAAGAAAACTTGTTGTCAAAGGAAAACTCGAGTTTTGGTTTCAAAACTCGAGTTTTGGCCTTACAGAGAGTCTTCTAAGTTTTGAACTTTGAATACCTCCAGTTTTGCCTAAAGCCTCCAGTTTTCAATTTAACTTGAAATTTTCCAAGTTTTCACAAAGTTTGTGAAAACTCGAGTTTTGAAGCAAAACTCGAGTTTTGAGTCGGAAAGGATTCGTGTTTTAGCCGGTTTTCAAAACCTCCAGTTCTTGTGAAAACCTCCAGTTTTGAGTTTGGCAAAGTTTTCTCAAAGTTTTCACAGTAAAGTGAAAAATCGAGTTTTTCTCAGGCAGAGAGTCTTTGTGTTTTCTCGCTTTTTGAAAACGCGCTTTCCTCCAAAACTTCCGCTTTTGACTTGGCGCGATTTCCTCAAGTTTTCATATTTAAATGAAAACTCGAGTTTTGGCCAAGCCGAGAGTTTGATGTTTTTCAATGTTTTGAAAACCTTCAGTTGTGGAAGAAAACCTCCATTTTTGATGTTTTAAACTTAAATCGATTTTACACACCAAAGTCCAAAACTCGAGTTTTTATCGCTGGATCTGAAATTCAAATTTGACGAATTTGTAAAATCTTTTTGTTTTGATCTTAATACTTTTCATTATTATTCTCTGATATTCTCAGCTATGTTTAACCACTTTGTTAGTGAGTTTTAGATGAATTAGATAATGTTTATTGAAGGTTTAAAGCAAAAGCAAAAAGTGATGTCATCACATTAAATGCTAAACCCAGAAAGTTGTACTATTTTGGGTAATCCGCCTGCACACGCTTAACAAAGAATTAAAGAATGTTTCTACATCCAGCAGTTGCCATTCCAACGGATTTATTTTCAAGAAGTCAACTCTGAACTTCTGCACAGCTGGATTAAGAGAAGAATAGTGAGAAAAGAAGACCTAAGCTTAAGCTAATCCTTGTCTAATGAAGGCAACAGTTATATTAAAGATTACAACGGTCATTTAATGCCCTCTTGCTATAAATAGAGCTGCATTCAATTATTCTCTACAACACATATATTGAAAACGAATTGCATTCAATTTTTACACCTACTCTTTCAGTTTTCATCTGTATAGTATCTTTTGATACATTGAGCTTCAATGTTTATTCTTATCTACTCTTAGAGAGAGTTATTTGATTGTAAATCATTTATTGTAAAGAATCACAAGTCAGGGGACTTGGTGATTGGGTTCATTGATTGCAACTTGTAAGGGGGAGTAACTTCTAGTGAGAGAATACTCTTGAGTACAGAGTGTGTAATCAATTGTGAAAGTGAAAAATCCCAGAGAATCTGGGGACTGGACGTAGGTCAAGAGGTTGGACCAAACCAGTATAAAATCTTGTGTCCTGCTCTTCTTCTCCATACTGTCTGTTCACCTCTGTTTTTTTATTGTTCGAAACAGAGCACTTCGAAAAAGATTTTAAAATCCCCAATTCACCCCCTCTTGGCAATTTAGCTCCGCTTTCACAAAAGAAACCCCTAACTGGTTCCTATCGGTCCCTTTTCTACCGGTTAATCGCCTGTGGAACCCGTATTTAGTGTTTGGGCCTGAGTACAAATAACTTCACCTGATTTTTCCTTCTCTCTCCTGGGTGGACGAAATTCAATGCTTAAGGGGTAAGGAATTGACTTTTCTACCCCTGTAATCATTACATATTTTTTGCTTTTAACCTCGCAGTGACACGTGTCCTCTAGCAGTGATTACACTGACTCTTTATCTTCAAAAACGCAGGGCATCTCTGACTGCCCTGAAAATGTTGTATACTTACTTATACCGGCATATTTTCACTCAACTAATTGTTCTATACCTTAGAACATAGTTGGGTGGCATCTTTTCCAACCAAATTTATACCGTATGGGTCTTCTGTGCCCCTTTTTCCACTGGCACTTTAATTCCACGGTTTATACACATCAGGTCCGATGACCTGTATAGCCAAGTTACTTAGTCCCTGAGAGGCTTCCTATCTCTCGCCATTCTTGGGACTCTTCCCAAACCGGGCTTAGTCGTCTACCCACTTTTAGGCTTATTCTCAATTCTCAAGGTCTAAAATTCAGGATATTACAATCATCATGGATGCTACTTGCATAACCTTTCTACTCAGTGCATCTGCAACAACATTAGCCTTATCTGGGTGATATTTGATTTCCAGATTATAATCTTGAGTAAATACCCTTTCTGGTCCTTGACAAAAAACGCGATCCCCATTTTGGCCCCTTACAAAAAAAGGTCCTTTTTAGTCCATAAAAAGAACGAATAAGGGTCGATTGATTGACATTTTGATCCCTCACAAATTTCTAAAAGGTCATTTTTAGTCCATAAAAAGAAGACAGTCATGTCACTGCTTACTATGTTGTCTCATATTCAACATTTTAAATTTTCACATTTTCAAAATCTCTGTGGTCGCAGTACATTTTCATAAGACAATATTTTTACATTTTCAAATTCAATTGCTGCCAATTCTAATTTTTCATTAAACAACTTGTTGCCGGATTATTTTCATAAAACATTTACTACCGGCATACATTATTGAGGGAGATTATTCATTTCACAAATTCAACATTCAAAAGCTCTCGCCACCACTTAAATCTTTCGGTATAGCGGTACTTCTCAATCCTTTCATATACAAATCAGTGCACTTGTCGGCCAATGTGGGAGAGTTTCCGTCCTTTCCTGGGACCCAGTGTCCACACTGGCACATACAATAACAGGCCACCCATCGGAATCCCATACTAGGATAAAGGACCATCGTCCACGGAGCCCTGCTCCAAACGCCTGCGTGGGTGCCGGCCCGACAAGGAAAATCACGCGCCCCTACAAGGCGAAACTACTCGGATTGGGTGCATGCACTGCTGGGGCGAGTATCAGCTTCTCAGAACTAATCCCCTCATAAAAACTTTCAAAAATGGCCAGCGACATCAAAACAATCTCAAAACATCTGTCAAGATCCAGTAAACTGAGTACATCCACAACAGTTTCTGACCTCTTCCAGTTCCGTACTGCTCCCACCATAGTTCACAATTTAATTTCAAATCTGGGTTCCATCAGGACCCTATCTATGAGACAACATAGTTTCAAAACACACATTTCAAACTGGTTTCAAATTCTACTGAAAACATTTCATTCAAAATACCTCATTCAGAAAATTTGATTTAAAAAATTCTCAATAGAGTAGGTGCGTTGGCAAGTTCAAAATTCAATTCTTTTACACGTACCAGGAACCAGACAACTGACATAGAAGGTCATAAACTCCAACTTACATCTCAGGCTCTATCCTTGGCTACTCGAGTCATCCACAGGACACTCAGTCCGTTCCATTTCATTTGTCAAGCCATTCCAGAATGATGCCTATAGCTCTCAAGCATACAACCTCTTTGGCACTCTGCCCGGTATTCATGGTTTAGTATTTATAGGTTACTGCCAGCCTATGGACATCTCAGTTTCCACAGGACTTAAGGCTTCTCACTGTACACATATCAAGCTTATCAACTCAAAATCATTTCAATCAAGTAGGTCTCCTTACCTATGTATATTCATATCACAATTCTTTTACACTGAAGACTAGAGCACCTCATAGCAATTGCATTGTATCAACTTCATCTGAGGTTGTTGTAATGTTTTGATAATAACCTTGCTCTAGGCATCATCTCAGATCCAATCTTCCCCTATTGAATGTTCAACCCATATAACAGGGATCCATTAGCCACTACCATTTTCTGTCTCGATCAAGAGATCATAACCTGTGGCTATCGAGGTTCTAGCTATCATTTGGTTCTATTGAGATACTAATTCTCAACCACATTTTCTCAGGGAATATTCTATATTCAAGATCTTTCCCTATGACGATACAACAACTATCAACCTCAAAGTAACCCATATCATATATGTACTATCCTCGAACACACCTCATATAACATGTTGATGACTTAACATCAATCAAGGTTTCTACCTTTAACCATTCTTTCTAAGGGAATATCATGAGATTAAAATCATCCCCTATCAACTAGTTGTTAGTTCTCTGTGTTTTGATGATGACTGACAATTGTAAAATTGATTCGAGCCAAAAAGATTTCATTTAAAAAGATAATTCAAAGATATCTAGACTCTGCTTTGCGATTACTTAAAACATCGCATTTTGACTCTAGTCATGACTCAAGTCACTGAGCTTTGAGAACAATTGAAAATATCGCTTATGACTCAAGTCATCATTAAACAACTTGAGTCATCCCTGTACTTCAATCTTTGCAAAATGATTTCCTCAATAATATGACTCGAGTCATCCTTGGCATAACTCGAGTCAGAATATTGTTTTTCGCCTCTGTCTAAAATTACTTCACATTGACTCAAGTCATCTCAGCGCAAATATTTTCTGTTTGAAATTTCTCAGCGATGACTCAAGTCATAACTCAAGTCATGACTCGAGTCATCTCAGTGCAATTCTTTTCTGCTTGAAATTTCTCAGCAATGACTCAAGTCATAACTCAAGTCATCAAAGCGCCTATTTGGAAATTCTCAATCATAACTCGAGTTACAACTCGAGTAATCTAAATTGCATTCATATATTTTGAAACATAACTCCAGTCATGACTCGAGTCATACTTCTCAAGCTTTTTGATGCCTCATCTGCGAAATCTGATTTTACTTGATTAAGTCTTGGGTACTTGATATTATTGATTATTACTATTTCTAACCAAGTTTAATCGGTTTGCTAGTGTATTTCGGATATGTTTAACATGTTTTAAACTTGAGATTACGTAAAGCAAATTTCTGTCAGAAGCATTAAATGCTGAACCAGATACCAAAGCATGAAAGAGGAAATGGACTTCTGAGCAAGCAAAAAGCAATCCGACTATTTCCTAGACAACATTCTCACTGAGTCTCAACGGACAATTTGAATAAAGAATGTCAACGGAGAATAATGGCAACATCGGACGATACGAAGAGAGAGAGAGAGAGCGTTAAATATCAACGGATATATTTATTACTCACAATGACTCATTGATCTCTCTTCAACGGTCATTAAATGCAAGCATCTATAAAAGCCAGAAGCATTCAAGTCTCCAACAACCGAAAACTCTGCGCATTCAATTAGCGATTAAGAGCATTTACTGTTTCTACTCTAAGAGTTAATATCTTCGGATATATCAATCTTCAGTGATTATTAATTTGCTCTTTTAGAGAGTTCTTTATTGATTATCCTTTCTTGTAAGAATCTCAAAGTATTGGGACTTTGGGATTGGGCTGTTTGATTACAACTTGTAAGGGGGAGTAAGTTCTAGTGAGAGAATTACTCCGTGAGATACAGAGTATGTAATCATCTGAGTTAGTTGAAAAACCTGGAGAGTCTAGGGACTGGATGTAGGTCAAGGATTTGGACCAAACCAGTATAAATCTATTGTGTTCAATCTCTCTTACCCTTACTCTATTCATCTCTGTTGTGCATTCTACAAACAGAGCACTTTCGAGAGAAATTTTTTAAAATCCCCAATTCACCCCCTCTTGGTGATTAAGCTCCTTCTTTCACTAGTAACCTCGAAATACCTCGTTCATATAGGTACTATACTCAAGTGTCTCAATGCATTCAGATCAATCAAATACCTAAGGAATCTCTTATCATCAAATCAGATTCTTAGGTCATGATTAAATGCATAGCAACCCCTATTGATGCCCACCAAATCTTAGGTTCATCAACCTATTTCTGAGAGCTCGACCATACCCAATAAACATGCTATAATCATCATGATTTATAGCTTACCACATTTAGGCACTATCCTCAAATAACCTCAAATCAATCATTGTCATATTCATAATCGATTCCTAGAACATCAACATCAATTCGGTTAAGGAATCATATTACCTCAACCATACCCAAAATACAAACTAGGATCAGGATTCACAATTCCTAGTCTAAACCTCGAAACATTCAAATAACATCAATTCTATTCACGAGGTTCTGATTCCATCTAAATCCTCAATATCACAGGGGTATAATCTAATATCATTTTATTATCCTCAGGTTAGTCACTAATCCTCAATCATACCCAAATATTCTGACCGTTCAGTATCGATTAATATTTACAGGGTTCCTATTCTCAGGTACTAGAACCTTACTACAATCTTAATCACATTAAACCTAGGCATTAATTCTGCTTAAGATCGGATTCAAGCCTAGTCTCGATCATATCCTTACTCAATTTAACATCCTCATAACATTTATAAGGATCACCATAAGTAATACCTCAAGGTACTATGGCCTCAAATTAAGGATTCCATATTTCTATGATACTTCCCAGGAGGTCACCCATCTTGAGATTTTCCCCGCCTAAGCACGCTTAACCTTAAAGCGTCTATCAGATCTGGGGTACTAATACTGATACAAATCCACATAATTCTGGATATCGGTAACTCAGATATTTACAAGTACTAATATGACATATTTGTCTCCAGAGATGCTAGGTTTCGTTCTTACAGGGGAACTAGCTTCTCCATGCAACTCCCTTTTTAATTCTTATAACATCGAGTAGGGATTTTTACTCAGACCCTGATTTCCATATCAGGAGTTCGAGAGTTAGCAACAGAATACATATTCTGTGCTGCTACTCCTGTCATAAGAGCCTTAGCTTACTACCGTCCAAACCGTGCTCTGATACAAAAACTGTTACACCCCTACCGGCCTCGCCCTTTCAGGTGGCGGGTTAGAGGGATTCCTTTTATTGATTACCTTTCCTTCATTATTATGTCCACTTAACATGCATCCGAGTTAACGCAACAGAGCATTTAATCGGTTTGGACTATCTACTGTACTGGTAAAAGTAAAATAAACCGAAAGTAAAAGTCCCCGAAGGGTTAAGGGTACAGTCATCCAAATGTAAAGTACAAAATGCGATAGGGCATTCCCTATTCTTCGCTGCACCACCAAGCCCTACCTTTCAAAAAGGGGTCTTCTAGATCAGGCACACTCCCCTGCAGCTATAGAAACTTCTGGAGTCCAATAATGGCCCCCAGAGTAACCGTCAGTACTCAAATATTAAATGTGTAAGGAGTATGTAAGTTACCATGGTAGATAAAGATATAAACACATGCCATACACATACCATATATGCATCCAGATCATACCACGGTAAATCACACATCACAACCCGTAGAACCCGTACAGCTGCCTTACCAAGGCAAGCCTCGGACTCACTGGATTCACAACCCGTAAAGCCGCCCTTACTAGGTCAGCCCCGGACTGAAACTCAACCCGTACAGCCACCAATTAAGGCCGGCCTCGGACTGAACGTCCTTAGTGCTAGGAATCATACAACTCTGTATGCATATTTGGCACAAACATATACAAAGAAATACACACATGGCAAGCACAAACATACAACGAAACACATAAAAATATCTGAGTAAAACGGTTACTACCTGTGGGGTGTGTACCGTATTTAATACTTTATTGTGCCTGGTAACTTTTCCAAATATGCCCTTGACCTAAATAACACCAAAATACCTTATTTTTAGTAATTCCAAAAATACCCTTGCATTTTAACTCAAAACCGAGCCCTTCACCAATTTCTAGAAAAATCTAGTGCATCAGACCCAACTTTAATGATATTTAATAAATTCCAAAAATATCATATTTGTATGAAACCAGCGCCATATGAACCATTAAGATGTCTAATCTATGGGAAAAATACTTATAGATCCCAAACGAAACCACATGTAATTAAACAGTCAAATCTTTACTCGCTGGTCAGACAAATCTTGTAACTTTTTGGGCGATGTTTAACAATTTATTTATCCTAGTCCAAAACTCCAAATAACACAAAATTATACATCACGGTGAACCTTAGTATGTGTAATTTATGTCTGTAAATTTGTAGAAAAAAACAAGTTCATTTACTATTTTGAAGACCGTGATGAAGACTTGCTGCCCAGAATTCCAGATTTGACGGCAAGCTTGTTCTTAAGGCTTTTTCGGTGTTTTTGAGTTCGGAAAATCAAACCATAGGCTAACCCCATAAAAAATCACGTTCCAGACTCATTGGAACCCTAAAAAACCCCAAAATCAAACCACAACACCAAGCTCCAACAACATGGACGAAATCTCAACTTTAAACTTTAAAGAGTTGAGTTTTAAAAAAGAGTTGAGTTTTCGGGGTTTTACCTGAATCAGAGATTCGGCTTGATGGCTTGGTGACTTGCTCTTGATCTTGGCTATGGAGGTATTGGCTGAATCCTCTCTCTATTTTCTGCAGAAATTTCGTGCTCCCCATGGTCTAGGAGAGAGAGAGAGAGCATGTGTTTTAATAATGGTAAAAGTACTAATCAGTCCAGAATAACTGTGGTTAATTCCTGTTCAATTGGATATGGCTTTTTGACTTCTTCTCCAAGTTTTTCCAGAATATTCCAGGGGTGTCTAGGCAGATGAAAAGTGGCGCTGCCCCCTCCAAAAAGTTTTGATCTTTATCCGCTTTTGGGGAAAATTACCAGTTTTGGCCCGAAACTTTCGTAAATTACATTTGTGGCCTAGAACTTTCTAATTATTTTTGACTTTTCCCCATGTGCTTGGACCTGTCCAAAAGGACATATGGCACGCCATTTTTGGCCCACAAACCTGGTCCAATTAATGTTTACCCATTTATTCCCATTTTTGCCCTTTTTCTCTCATTGCGGGACCTGCAGTTTGACTTTTGCACTGATTTCCTTTTCTTGCACCCCAAGCAAATATTTTAATCATTAAGGGGGGGGGTCATGTGGCACTTAATGGGGCCCACAAATCTGATCCCCTATAATTAATTCCTTTTTCTTACTTTATCAGTCCAATTTTTGATCAACCGGTCCCCACCGGGCCCTGCTGGGTACAAAGATGCTTCTTTTGTACTTTTCTTCAACTTTTCCAGATATTCTCCCCTGAATGGACACTCACATGTGGCGTCCTCCAAACTCCCTTGAGTGGCCCCACACTTGTCTCATTAAGTCTAAAGGAAACCCCTGACTGGTCCCTATCAGTTCCTTTTTCCACCGGTTACTCACCTGTGGGACCCGCGTTTTGTGTTTGGGCCCACACATGATTAAAGTCATCTGGTTTTCTCTTCTCTCTCATGGATTTTTTTGCAGGGGACCAAAATGGGGTCTGTGTTTTTTGTCAAGGACCAAAAAGGGTATTTACTCTATAACTTTATGTAACTCCATCCATCTGCGCTGCCTCATATTCAACTCTTTTTGATCAAACAGGCACTTAAGGCTCTTGTGGTCACAGTACAGCTCAACAACATCACCATACAGATAATGTCGCCATATCTTCAAAGCAAACGCAATTGCTGCTAACTCCAAGTCATGTGTAGGATAATTCAACTTGTGAGGCTTCAGTTGATGAGAGGCATAGGCTACAACTCTGCCCTGCTGCATCAGGACACATCCCAATCCCTGTAAACTAGCATCACTGTAGACCGTGTAGGTCTCACTCGGATCAAGGATAATCAATACGGGTGCCGTCGTAAGCCTTTCCTTCAGCTCACGGAAGCTCTCCTCGCACTGTACATCCCACACAAATGACTGGTTTTTTCTGGTAGGCTTTGTCAACAACAACGCAATCCGTGCAAAATCTATATAAAGCGGCGGTAGTACCCCGCAAGACCTAGAAAACTACGAATCTCAAAAACAAATTCTGGTCTCTAGTACTACTTCCACTTTGCTAGGGTCCACTGCAACCCCATCTTTAGAGATCACATGGCCTAGGAATTTAACCTCTGAAAGCCAAAATTCACACTTGCTAAACTTAGCATAGAGCTTCTTTTCTCCAGAATATTTAATGCCAGTTGCAGATGGTGTTCATGTTCCGCTTCACTTTTCAAATACATTAGTATATCATCAATGAACACTACAACAAACTGATCCAAGTAAGGTCAAAATACATAATTCATATAATCCATGAATACAGCAAGAGCATTCGTCAATCCAAAGGGCATGGGCATCACCAGAAATTCATAATGCCCATATCTGGTTCTGACAGCAATTTTCGGAATATTCCCAGCCTTAACTTGCAACTGATGATATCCGAACTATTAATCACTCTTTGAAAATACGCAGGATCTAGATAACTGATCCAAAAGATCATTAATTCTGGGAAATGGGTATTTGTTCTTGATCGTCACCTTATTTAGCTCCCTGTAATCAATACAGAGCCGTAGGCTCCCATCTTTCTTTTTCACAAATAGGATTAGAGCTCCCCAAGGTGAGACACTAGGTCAAATGACTCCCTTCTCAAGCAACTCCTCAATGTGCTTTTTCAATTTTGCCATTTCATTGGGTGCCATTTTGTAGGGTGCTTTGGAAATTGGTCCAGTGCAAAGCACTAATTCAATAGCAAACTCAACCTCTCCCTTTGGAGGTAATCCGTTGATGTCATCAGGAAACACATCAGGGAATTCTTTTACAACTAGTATCTGGTCCGGTGAGAGTTCAGATTCTGCCTGCACTGAGAAGAATGAAAAACGGAATATCACCAAGAGGGGGTGAATTGGGGATATTAAAATTTTTCTCGCGTAAATGCTCCGTAAGCCGAATGCGAAACAGAGATAAACAGAGTAAGGGTAAAGGAGATTGGACACAATGAATTTATACTAGTTCGGTCCAAATCCTTGACCTACGTCCAAATTCCCGACTCTCCGGATTTCACTAACTTCAAATGATTACACACTCGTAACTCTCGAAGCAATTCTCTCTCTAGAACTTGCTCCCCCTTACAAGTTGTAATCAAATGTCCCAATCTTAAAGTCCCAATACTTTGAGATTCTTACAATAAAGTATAATCAATGAAAAACTCTCTAAAAGAGCAGAATAATAATCACTGAAGCTTAATATATCCGAAGATATTATCTCTGTGTGTAGAAACTGTAAATGCTCTTAATGGCTAATTGAATGCGCAGAGTTTCGGTAGTTGGAGACTTGAATGCTTCTCCTATTTATAGTTTGTTAGCATTGATGACCGTTGAGAAGAACTTAATGAGCCGTTGTGAGTAATCAATATATCCGTTGTAATTACTTGACTCAGTTTCCTCGTACGCTTCGACATTCGACCGTTATTCTCCGTTGACATTCTTTATTCAAATTGTCCGTTGTGACTCGAAGAATGTTGTCTCGTGAAGAGGCTGAAATGCTTTTTGAATGTCCGAGAGTTTATTTCTTCTTTCAAATTCAAGTCTCGGGACTCGCATTTAATGCTTCGACACAAATTTGCTTTTCGTAATTTCAAGCTTAAAATCATGTTAGAAGTATCTGAAATACACTAGCAAACTGATTAAACTTGGTTAGGAATAATAATAATCAATTACATAAAATACCCAAGACTTAATTAGATGAGAATCAGATTGCGCAGATGAAGAAATCAAGATCTGATATAAGTAACTCGAGTTACATAGGTTAACTCGAGTTATCATGAGATCAATAAATATGAGCATAAGAACAGAACTGGAGTTATGATGGATAACTTGAGTTTGATAACTCGAGTTATACTGACTAACTCGAGTTTCTTTGGAATTCAAATCATACAGAAAGTTTTCGCAAATAATACAACTTGAGTTATAAGAATAACTTGAGTTGTCTAACTCGAGTTACTATGACTAACTCGAGTTACTTTGAAAATCAAATCTTTCAGAAAACTTTCGCAAATCACATAACTTGAGTTATAAAAATAACTTGAGTTATGTAACTCGAGTTATACTATATAACTCGAGTTTTTCTAATGATGAAATCAGACAGAAAGCTTTTGGCGATTTGATAACTCGAGTTTATGATTGTAACTCGAGTTATATCAGATACCCAAGTTCTGATATCGCGATGGAAATTTTGGGAACTGAGGTACAACTCATAACTTGAGTTGTTTAGTGATAACTCGAGTTATTGTCTTTGATTTTCTGAATTCTATAACTTGAGTTGCGTAAAAATAACTTGAGTTACTAAAAGTCAAAATCATTTTTCAAGGAACTCAAGTGCAATTTGTCTCAACTTAAAACTTCACAAATTATTACAATTGTTAGACATCATCAAAACACATAGAGAACTAACATTCTCCCCCTTTTTGATGATGACAACACTTGTAAATTTTTGATGAAAAAATGAATTTGCAAACAAGACATTTTCAGGAAATAATTATATCAGAAACACTTCATTTGTATTCATTGACAATGAATATCAAAATATTTAAGAGTTTGTCACAGTAAACTCATAAGTACAGAGATGAGCTAGCTACTTGCAACAGAGATGAGCTAGCTACTTGCAACAGAAACACAATGCAAATGCAAACTATAAACCAAAAACACACTAAACACATTGCAAACTTCATTTCTTCACTTTATCTCCCCCTTTGTCATCAGAAAAATGGGAGGAGTGGGAGTCAGAGATGCACGCATGGCTTGAAGAATAGGCAGTGGTGAGTACAAGGCAAGAGATAAAGAAGGAGGTTCTAGTGGTAGAGTGAGAGTTAAGGATGAGGAAGTTTTGGGAGAGTGTGGTGGTGAGGAGGTACCAGAAGAATGTTCATCAAAGAGATATGCTGTATCTCCAGAAGAGGAATAGGTAGGAGTGAGTGGAGAAGTAGGAAGGATAACAGTAGGTGGAGCAGAAGAGATAAAAGGGGCAGAAAGAGGTGGAGTGGGTAGAATGGGTGTGGCTTCAGGATGAGGTGGAGATGGATGGGGTGAGTACAAAATAGGTGTAGAAGAGGGTGGAATAGATGAAGTGTGAGGTGGTGAATGATGAACAGGCGAGGTAATGGGAGAGTGTCTGGGAGAAGGAATATGAGAGTGTTTGGGAGGAGGGATTACCCCTGAGGAACCAGCATTGTCATGCTTCAGGAGCCTGTCGAGCTTGGAATCCAAGAGTTGATATAAACCATGCATGTTCTCAAATCTCTGTCCAAGATCATCAAAGTGTCCCTCAACATTTTCCAATTTCTCATCTATGGAGTCCACTTTGTCTTCTGTAGATGAGACCTTCTGGACCAACTTTCCAATTTCTGATTCAATTTTCTCAGACAACTCATAGTATTGAGCTGTCATAGTGGTATGAAATGTTCCAAAAGGTCTCTTGCATAGCTCTGAGCACAATATTTTGGATCTCAGCATTAAGGCTTGAGGACCGAGGAGCAGGCTGAGATTGAGATGGTGCAGGAGATGATTGAGCTTCAGTTGGTCTAGAGATAGAGGCTCTGGATCGAGAAGGTGCTCTGGATTGACCTGAGTCCTCATGAAAAGACAAATTCATGTAATTCAAACATGTTTGCCCAAACATTTTTGGCTTGACAGATTTTTCGTGAAGCTCAAGGTACCAAATTTTGTTGGTGTAGAGGATGAGAGACACCAAGTTAGGAAAATGAATGGTAGACTTAGGGCTTGATGACACAAATCTGAATCTCTTCATCTCTTGGTAGACCCAATGTCCTATATTGAAAGGGATTTTGTCTACCAATGATGCAAAAAGAGCATAATCTGTGGCATTAAAATGAGTATAGTTCTTACTC
The DNA here is from genome assembly GCA_019022615.1 of Acacia melanoxylon. NCBI lineage: Eukaryota > Viridiplantae > Streptophyta > Magnoliopsida > Fabales > Fabaceae > Acacia > Acacia melanoxylon. The sequence goes on along the minus strand of JAFJYJ010000033.1, from coordinate 6,398,670 downwards.
TTTTGGACTAGATTCCTAGAATATATGTACCACAAGACCCTATGAATGGGAGGCATGTCAACAGGAGAAAAATTGAGTTCCCCTTCATAAACTTTGTCGTCTAAGGATTTTGAAAAAATTTCTTTGTCATAGCTGAATTTGGGAACAAAGGTGGAGGATTCTCAATAAACAACGGAATTGATTACATCGAAGAAATAGTGATAGATTTTCCTCTAACGACGTAATACATTTATCTTCAATGATTGCACCCTTCCTACCAACTATATTAGCCATAGACATATTATAGTAAAATTGTTTGACTAAGGTGGGTGAATAGGCAGTGTTGATTGCTAAGAGATCCCTAAACTGACTTAACCAGGGAGACAGGTCAAGATTGCACTGTTCCTTGAGTTTTTCCAAATCCACATACACTGTGGGACAAAAGCCACGAGAGGAGGATTTGTCTTGGAAATCTAGTAGTTGGGCACTAGACATAGGAGTGGGATTACAAATAAATTCATGATTTGGAGGTTTAACTAAATTAGGTGGATTGAAGACATAGGTTTGAGGCTTCGATACCTTTGGAGCAGAACTACCCAGACTAGAATCACCTTGTTCCTTTGAACCAGAAGCGACTATTTTGGAGCTAGCTTGAGCTTTGGAACTTTAAGCTTCAGAAACAATGGTGACTTGCTTCTTTTTCTTGTGAGGCGCAATGACCACTTCTTTGTCTTTTCGAGTAGCAGCCACAGGGTCTATAGGTTGTGGTGGAGCAACCTCAATTCGCAGCTTTTTGGGTTTCTCAGTTGGCACCTCAGAAATCTTGCTCGAAAGTTTTCGCTTTCTCTTTGGTCGTGACGAAACAGGGGGTGATGTAGAGACAGTGGGTGCATAATCTGAAGTAGAATCCTTCTGAGTTTGAGGATTTTTCGATGATTTGGGAGCTATTTTAGAGGATTTGAAGTTTGAGAAAGTAGAGTGAAGGAGAGACGAAGGGAAAACCTTGAGTTAGGGTTTGAGAATCGTGAGAAATGAGGGATCCAGATTCGACGTATATATATAAGACAAAACAACTCGAGTTTTTTAATGAGTAACTCGAGTTGTAAAGGAAGAAAATAAATACTGAGTTTCGAACAGCATACCTGGAACTCGAGTTTTTATTGATAACTCGAGTGGCCTACAAGAACTGGAGTTCTTACTGAGCTTTTTGATTCTGTATGCTTATGTGACTTTGATAACTCGAGTTGGTTGGAAAATAACTCGAGTTACATCAGCATACATGTCTTTGACAGAAGCGAATATGTAGGAAAGTTTTGTCAAATATCATTGTATACTCCTGCAGAAACACCCTATAGACACTCCGAAGCTTAAGTTAGTAACTTTAAATCATCAAAAACATGTAACTAACATTGTTTGGAAAGAATTAACTTACAGTTCATTGGGATTTACCATTCCAAATTCTCTCCTTTTGAACATGAACTGTTCTTTGGCCAGAGGTTTGGTGAAAATATCAGCAAGTTGCAGATGAGTTGGGATAAACATCACTTTGACATCCTTCCTCTGAACATGATCCCTTATGAAGTGATGTCTAACATCAATATGCTTGGTCCGAGTATGTTGCACTGGATTCTTTGCCAAGCTTATTGTGCTTGTGTTGTCATAAATTATTGGAATTTCCTTGAGATGAATTCCCAAGTCTTGAATTTGTTGTTTCAACCATAGTACTTGTGCACAACAGCTTGATGGAGCAATATATTCAGCTTCCGTTGATGATACTGAGATAGTTGTTTGCTTCTTGCTGAACCAAGAGACAAGTGAGCCACCAAGAAACTCACATTGGCCACTTGTGCCCTTCCTATCTGTCTTGTATCCGGCATGATCTGAATCTGAATAAGCTACTAGATGTTCAGGTTGACCCTTAGGAAACCATAATCCCAATTCTTCTATATCAGTAAGATATCTGAATATCCTCTTTACATGTTCAGCATGAGTCTCCTTAGGAGTGGATTGGAAGCGAGCACACATTCCCACGCTGAACTGGATGTCAGGTCTGCTTGCTGTCAGATAGAGTAATGAGCCAATCATCCCTCTATATCTTGTGATATTGAAATTTTTTCCTTCTCATTGGCATCCAAAGAGCGTAGAACTCATAGGTGTATCAGCTCCATTGCATCCATCTAGACCATACTTTTTCAGCAAATCTCTTAAGTACTTGGTCTGAGATATAAAAATGCCATTCTTGTGTTGTTTGATTTGAAGACCAAGGAAGTAGTTGAGCTCACCCATCATGGACATCTCAAATTCTCCCTGCATTGTCTTAGAAAACTCTTCACACATAGACTCATTAGTAGCACCAAAAATGATATCATCAACATAAATTTGAACAATTAAAATTTCATTTAGCTTATTACTCTTGATGAAGAGAGTTGTTGTATCAGCTCTGCCTCTAATAAAACCTTGATCAATAAGGAACTTGCTTAATCGCTCATACCAAGCTATAGGAGCTTGCTTAAGGCCATCTAGGGCCTTCTTGAGACGATACACATGATCAGGATGATGTTAACTTTCAAAACCAGGAGGTTGTTCAACATACACCTCTTCTTGTATAAAACCATTTAAAAATGCAATTTTCACATCCATTTGATAGAGCTTGAATCCTTTGATACAAGGAAAGGCTAGAAGAACTCTTATGGCTTCCAATCTTGCTACTGGAGCATAAGTTTCTTCATAATCAATTCCTTCTTCTTGATTATAGCCTTTAGCAACCAATCTTGCCTTGTTACGGACAATGATTTATGTTTCATCACTTTTGTTCTTAAATACCCATTTAGTCCCAATAACCGGATGATCTTTAGGTCTAGGTACTAAGTCCCAAACTTGATTTCTATCAAATTGATGCAATTCCTCTTGCATTGCTATGACCCAATCATTGTCTGAAAGGGCTTCATCAATCTTTGAGGGTTCAATGTGTGAAATAAAAGCAGTGAAAGTAACTTCATTTAAAGTTCCTTTTCTAGTTCTTACCCCTTGATTTACATCACCTATCACTTGGTCTAGATGATGATTTCTAATAAATCTCCAAGCTTTAGGTTGTGACTGAGAATCATTTTCAGAAGCATTTTCAAAAACATCTTCAGAATTTTCAAGAGAGGCATGGGTAGTTTTTTAAAAGAACTGATTTCTATAAGCATTTTCTTCTTCATCATCCAAAGGTTTTTCAGATTTGGTTTCGCTAAACACAACATGAATAGACTCTTCAACAGTACGAGTACGAGTATTGAAAATTCTATAAGCTTTACTTCTATTAGAGTAGCCAAGAAATATACCTTCATCAGATTTTGAGTCAAACTTACCCAAATGATTCTTACCATTATGGTGCACAAAACACTTACACCCAAAGATGTGCAGATGGCTAAGATTTGGCTTTCTCCCTTTGTACAGCTCATAGGGTGTCTTCTTAAGCTTCTTCCGGATGTATGCACGATTTGATATATAACATGCTGTACTCATTGCATCAGCCCAGAAGACTTGAGAAGTCTGATTCTCATTCAACATTGCTCTTGCCATTTTAGTGAGAACTCGATTCTTTCTCTCCACAACACCGTTTTTTTGAGGAGTCCTTGGGGCAGAGAAATTGTGGTCTATCCCATGAGCTCCACAGAATTCTTCAAAGGCATGATTATCGAATTCTCCACCATGATCAGTTCTTATACCTGAAATAGAGATACCTTTCTCGTTTTGGACCTTTTTGGCAAACACAACGAACTGATCAAAAGTTTCATCTTTTGATGATAAAAATATAGTCCAACAAAATCTTGAGAAATCATCAACAATCACTAGAGTATAAAGGTTGCCACCAAGGCTTCTTACTCTAGCAGGCCCAACTAAATCCATATGAAGTAGTTGAAGGGGTCTGTTAGATAAGATCTCATTTTTAGATTTGAAAGATGATTTAGTTTGTTTACCTTTCTGACAAGCATGACATATCATATCATTCTTGAAATTAAGTTTTGGTAAACCAATGACTAAAACCTTTTTCTGTAACTTGTCAAGTTGAAACATATTGACATGAGCTAAACGCTTGTGCCAAAGCCAACTTTCTTCCAAGTTACTGATAAAGCAATTTTCAGAGGACATTCTATTGAAATTATTAGAGAGGTTTAGAGTATAACAGTTACCTTCTCTAGGGGCCCTAAACAGGTCAAGAAAGTTTGTCTCATCAAGTTTGTCCTTCTCAAGGACTGATCGCATTGATAGTGTTGCAGTATTACTAGTCGACATGATTCTACAATTAAAATATGCAAAGTTAAGTTAGTAAGTAATCTCCCACTGAATTAACAACCCTCAATGTAATTAGTGGGCTAAGATCCATATTTGGCTTAAATTTAAGTCTGCTTTGGCAGGACGCTTAAAGTCAAGTTATTGAGGTAGGCAACCTCTTTGCCAATTACATCACATGTAACTCTTAGATCTTTATGGGATTCGATCATCACATGACCCGACACGTTTAATCCCATCTAATGCCTTGAGATCTAAAACCATTTTGATAATCTCAATTAAGTCAGGACAATAATGAATGTTGTGAGTATCACCATTACCCATGCTTGTCTCACCAAGATAACTCAAGCCCATCCACTTTGGTGGTACTTACGAATGAGAGATCTAGGTTTTGACAAGTATTCATTAATTAATGACATTACGACTTAAGATTTCATTTAGAGGGTTTAATCCTATTAATGTTATTTATATGAATGCAATGACAACTGTATCTCATATAAATGAAAAGACAAGCATAAACATGGCTCACCTAACCTAAAATCCTCTCAAGCCAAATGAGAGGACTTCTCTAAATAAGAAAAGGAAATACATCAGAAGAAACCTCGTTTAAACATACGAGGGGAATTAGATGAGAAGAGAATGTACATAGAGAATATTTAGAGAAAAGACATCGCACGCAGACCATACACTACAAAAAAACACACAATTAGTAGCGGTTAAAATGACATATTTGTAGCGGTTTTAGCCGCCACTGATGACATTTGTAGCGGTTAGGTAAACCGCCACAAAATCAACCGTGGCAAAACTATTTGTAGCGGTTAAAAAAAAACCGCTACTACATCCACCAAGACCGCTACTATATTTGTAGCGGTTACGAATGACCACAACTATTTGACGCCAGACGTCCACCTTGTTGGAACATTAGTGTCGGTCTCTCAACCACTACAAATTGAGAATGATAACGTTTGTAGCGGTTATTAAACCGCAACTAAAAATATTCAAAAGTAGCGCCAATAATTTGAAAATATGTTGTAGCGGTTATATGACCGCGACAAATATTCCCGCGTAATTTTGGGAAAAATTTTGCGGCAAATATTGTAGCGGTTGGAAACCGCTACAAATAACTCCGCCTTTTTGGGGAAATTTTTGGCGGCCATTTCTTTTTTGAAATTTGTAGCGGTTCAAAACCGCCACAAAATATTCCCTCATTTTTTGTTTTTTTGTCCGTATGCTTTATTTCCATTATTTAGTAATTAAAAACCTAAACCAATGAAATTTAAAAAAAATAAAATTTTTAGTAATTAAATTAGTTAAATATTGTTTAGGCAATAATAATTTATATTTTGGATAAAAATAAATTATATTAAAATATCATATTTCATCATATAAGGTTAATATATAATAGAAAATAATGAGAATGAGAATGAGGTAGAAAGAATGTGTTAAATAAAATCTAATTACTTCTATAAAAAAATGTGTGTGAATGTGAATCGAATAGAAAATCGAAAGAAAGTGTCAAAAAATACGAAATTCATCTACAAAATAACAAAAGTTAGTATGAGTATATGGTAGAAAATAAGCATTAGATTTGATGCGGTTCAACAAAGACTTACCCCTTTCAAACACTTAAGCTATTTCGAAAACGTGAGTAAATACGAGAGACAAGGTAAGTAGGAGTGAAGCAAATTAAATGGGGTTGGGTGGGGTATTTATTACGATAGGTGCGAATCATTTTGTAGCGGTTTATTTTCCAATTTTTTGTAGCGGAAGTAATTTGTAGCGGTTAGTGACACGTATTTTGTAGCGGTTTTATTCTCGTAGCAAAGATTTTTAGGTTTTGTAGCGGTTATAAAACCGCTACAAAAATTATTGTCTTTTTTTTTTAAAAAAACAAGATTACGATTAACTATATATGGCATAATCTATTTTCTCATTCTTCGTCACCATCCCTACAAAGAAAGTTTGGATAAAATGTTACCTATGAGTTGAATATGTTTAAACACAAATAAAAATTTGGTTAAATGTTATTATTTCATAAAACGTATATTTAAAAACATACCGAACTATAGGTAAATTGTCATCGCCGTCCTGGGAAGAAGTTTTCAAAACCGGGCCGGGCCGGAACGGTTCACAATCGTAGGCGACATTATCACCATCGCCCATATCGTAAAGGTCCCGAGGCTTTAAGTGAACCACCATATTCCAATCCACGTGCCTCTCATCGGTGACATAATAAACCTGTTGGGCATCAGAGGCAAGAATATACGGCTCGTCATCTTCAGACAGACCAGTGTGAATAGGCCGGGAGAAATTCACCGATGTGATGCCTAAGTCGTCAGTCGTGAGTCCCCTGGGCGTTATCGTATTCGCCTACGAATACTTGAACAGCGTCACGGGAAAAATGCCTTGGTAAGTTATCCTGACCACATCAAGCAGCTTTCCATAATACGGGACGTCACCAAACTGCATGTTCCCGTCACTACTGCTCGCATAACTCCTCGTCCCAAACGTGCCATATACACTCGAGTTTTGGGTCAGCAATCCCTGATCTCGTGAAACGGTGCAAAACTTAAAACCATTGACATTGTATGCCGTAAATCTTTGGGTGTGGTCAAGCGGGCCGAGTGCGAGAGCTCTAAATTCAGGTGAGTGCGGGTTGTGGTCATTCATTATTCTCCTCCTAAACCAACCGGCGAATTCTCTGTGGACCTTTCTATCAATTTCGGATGATGTCTGCGTACGGATCCTCAGCTGACGCTTCACATAACTCCTGAATTCCCTATAATTAAACGTGCGATGACGAGCATTAAATGTTAGTATAAACTGAAAGGAAATATTTAGGATAACATATATGTATATATATATATATATGTGGAATCCTTACTGAAGGTACGATTCAACTTTAGTGCAATTGATCAAGACATGTCTATGTGCTTGAATCTTCTCAAGTGCCGTGAGTTTGAAGTTCTCACTTCCGCCAACTGGTTTACCAACACGAGGGACTAACAACTCTGTTCCTGATGGCTTTGGCTCAGGACAATCGTCAACACGAGGCGGTCGGTTGAATGACGTCTCAATGTCATCAAAGTACCTGGAACAAAAATACAAGACCTCATCCCCAATATAGCCTTCTGCTATTGAACCTTCTGGCCACGCCTTATTCCTCATGTAAGACTTCAGTTTCCCAAGAAACCTATAAAGTAATGAAGGGAAAATTTCGATACATCAATGGTTAGACGTGGGACTAGGGAGTAATGCTAAAGTAAATAATTTTAAATGAGTACCTCTCAATAGGATACATCCATCGGTAGTGAACGGGCCAGCAAGCTTTGTTTCGTGAACAAGGTGTCTTGTCGGAGTGAACCATGACCGTGAAAATGACGGAGGAAAGATCATCTCCAAATGACATAGCGTAAGAATGATTTTCTGTTGCAGCTGGTCGAGCTCCTCCACAATCAAAACCTTGGAACACAACTTCCGAAAGAAAGTACAAAGCTCCACCAAAACGATCGACACATCCAGTGGCAGCGTATTTGTGATGGCCAGTGGAAGTAACTGTTGCATAAGCACATGTGAGTCATGACTCTTCAGGTCAGTAACCTTTCGAGCCTGCACGTCAACACATCGTGAAATGTTGCTTGAATACCCGTTAGGAACTTTTATCTTCTTCAACGTTGCGAGGAAGATTTCCTTATTCGGTTTTGTCAGTGCGAATTTTGCCGGTTGAAATCTGTCATGCTCATTCGGCCACGCATCTCCACGAACCCCCATGTCCCGTAAATCTTTCCTCGCATGAAGATGATCTTTTGACTTGCCTGGTTCATTTAGAATCGTGTACAACACATTGTCGCACACATTCTTTTCAATGTGCATGACATCCAGACTGTGTCGGAGTAAATTATCTTTCCAATACAGAAGAGTGAAGAAGACGCTTACCTTCCGCCATTGCTTTGGGCGCGAACCGAAGCCCCGGTTGTCTTTGTCCCGGCCTTTGCTTTGGATCGTCTTTTTCCCATACTCAACTTCAACATCCACAAGCTACTCTATGATTTCTGCACCGGATAAATGCCTAGGAGGTCCTCTTTTCTCTTGTTGCCCATTGAAACGATTACGTTGCAACCTAAACCTATGCGTACCATCGAGAAACCGCCGATGACCCATGAAGCACCACTTGCGATCGTGGGAAGGCACACTGAGTCAGCGTCAAAATTGCAAGCCGGACACGCAAGGCCGGTATGAACATTCCACCCCGATAATGTTCCCAGTCCAGGGAAATCACTGATAGTCCACATTAATGCCGCACGTAAGTTGAACAGTGTCTTGTTGTGCGCGTCATACGTCTCGACGCCAACATTCCACAACTCCACCAACTCCTTGATAAGCGGTTGGAGATACACATCGATGTCATTCCCAGGTGCCTTTTTGCCTGGAATGATCATGGACATAATGAAGGAGCTCTGTTTCATACACATCCAAGGCAAAGCAAGTTGTAAGGTATCAAAACAACGGCCATATACTATAGCTTGTGCTAAGATTCCCAAAAGGATTAAAATCGTCGGTCCGCCAAAGCAAGACGAACATTCCTAGGGTCCGCCGCAAAATCGGGAAAGTCTCGAGTCGAACACTTTCCAGGCTTCGCATCCGTGGATGTCTCGAGTCTACCATCTTCGTTCTTGTCGCCTTCATGCCACCTCATATGCTCACTGTCTTAGATGACATAAACAGTTTTTGTAAGCGAGGTTTCAAAGGAAAGTACCTTAAAATCTTTGCGGGTTTCTTCTTCCTCGCTTCTTTCCTTCCGAATCGTCCCGAACGTCGAAGTATGACACTTCTTACAAGTCTCCCTCCGAGCATCCTCTCCCCAATAAAGCATACAAATCGTTGGGACATGCATCGATTTTTTCATAGTTCGGCCTAATCTGTTGATGATCTTCTTGGCCTCATGAAGGTTGTGGGAATGTCCGCATCGGGAAAGCATCTCGTAGTAATTCCAAAGAACATCGACATTGCCTTATTAGTGACCCCACACAAGCACTTGATATGGTACAATTTGATCAGAAAAGATAATTTTGAATATTTCTGACAACCTTGATACAAAGGACGATCACTCTCATCCATTAGGACGAAAAATTCTCGAGCTGCATCATTCCTGAAGAAAACTGGTTCTGGACCCTGAACTTCTGCAGTGAAGTTATCGTCTTGAACACCGAAAGCATTGTGAACAACTTAATTAACCGGATCATGTTCAAGTACTTGATTTGCTACTTGTGAGGTTTGAGGAAGGTGAGCCTCATATCTCATACCACGTTTTTCACCATGAACTTGCCAGAATGTATATCCTTCTGGGAAAGGTTTGATAAGAAGATGTTCCATAGCGCCTTCTCATGTTTGCCACTTCTTGAACTTGCATCTACAACAAGGACACACAATCTTGCCATTAATGCTAGCGTGAGAGAAGGCGAAATCTAAGAAATTTTTCAACCCCGCTAAATATACGGAGAACTGCGCGGTAGCTTGATCCATGACTTATCCATCTCGTAGTAAACAAAGCTAGGATACACAATATAAATGTAGAGAGAATGTTTAATTACCTTCATAACAACACCTGATGTTTAAATGCAACATGGAAACCATTTGTAGCGGTTACAAACCGCTACATCAATCGCCACAAATTGCAAAAAACATTTGTTGCGGTTCCAGAAACGCTCCACTAACCGCTACAAATGAGCGAATTCGAATTGAGAATCCCACCGATATTTGTCACGGTTTTCATAACCGCTACAATAACCGCATCTATTCACAAGAAATTCAACTTTGTGGTGGTTTTTCCTTATAACTGCTACAAAGTTAATTATTTTACAACTCCTATTTCGATTAGCTATAATAAATTTTACATTTGTACATTATATATTATAAGTAACATTATTAACCTAATATAAATGAAATATAAGTATTAAAATAGTCCTCGAATATATTAAAAACATACCATAGTCAAAGATAACAAATATTTAACCAAATAAAAATGTCAACCCGCCGCAATAACATAAAAAAGAAAACAAAGATCCAACAGTTCAAAATAAAAACTAACTATCAGGAGCCTGATGATCAGGTCCTGTGGCACGACCAGAGGTAATCTCGTGCTCGTCTTCAACGCACGGAGGGGAGGGGAGGCGGAGGTGGAGGTGGAGGCGGAGGTGGAGGCGAGGGGGAATCCTCGTACAAGAACGGAGGGGGAGGCTCGAGAGATGGAAACCGTCGCCGGCATCAACTCGCCAAGGCCCCGCCATAGCACACACAATCTCCCTCGACTTGCGGCCCAATGGTCGTACCTCTCTTGCATGCGTTTGTTCTTGGCATCTTGCGCGGCCTACTGTGCAGCAACCTGCTCGGCAACCTTCGCGGCAATGATGACATCAACCTCATCCGGTGGTGGCCTTCTCGAGCCAGAGATGCCGACATAAGAGTTGGAGGCCTTGCCGTACAACATGCTAGGCCTGGCTCTGCTCAATCCGAGCCTGACGCAAAGATTTCGGAAAACATTAATCAAACAATGTAATTCAATTTAAATATACAACATTAACTATATAAATAATTTTTTTTGTAACTTACTATGATGTCCTCTGCAGCCTTAGAAGTCGGCGTCCCATCACGGTGTCTATGGGTGTGTGTGAACAACTGCCCATAGTCCATCTCACGGTTCTCCTCCCGAGCCTTCTCTTCCCGACGTAGGTAAAAGAATATAAACTTTATTATTTCAAAAACAAAACATTCATCATTTAAAACTAAAATTAATTGATCTTTGAACATACCATCTCACTGTAGGTCACGACAAACGTCTTGGTTCTTGTCGTGTGATGGACCTATTGATGTGACCGACTTCTGGTGTTCCTATGTGACAGGGCCTGCAAGGAGGAGCAAACAAAATGTTTATTGAAATTAATTATAGGTTTAAACTATAAATTAAGTTAAACTATTAAATAATTTAAACCAAATGTAAACAATAAATTAATTTAATCTATATATATATTTTTAAACTACACTCAAACAAAATTAATTTAAAGAAATGTTAAACAATAAATTAACTCATATTTAAACAAAACGTAAACTATGATTAATTAAACACCCTACCTGTGCATCTGCACTCCTTCGATATTGGACATAACCCGCCTAGTGATTTGGGTCCACGCCGTCTGGGACGTTCTCCATCAGCTGCTGCAGAGTTATAGTCGAATCTCCATTCTGCTGGGTGTAGAGACGAAGCCTCCGACTCTTCCACCCTTGCCCCGCCATCGAACGTACCTCTTTTGTGGCTCTCGCAATTTAAACTTTTTCGTTACATAATGTAGTTATGTAGTTAGTAATTAAGTAATAAATAAATAAATAAATAAATAATTAAACCCTAATTTATTACTATTAATATTTGAATTTAATTACACAACATAAGTTACTTGCACCACATGAGTAAACGCTTTGTTCTTGTTATCTGAGGGAATCTTTCTCAAATCGTGGATATAGATCGGGAACCATGCCCAATTTCCGCCAAATTCTGACAGGAATCGGTTTATCAAATGACCACCATTTCCGATCGGCTGGGTCCGTGTCCGAGTTCCGGGGGACTATGACGCGGTACTCGTCCATCAAAGTGACCGTGGCAACATCCAAATCCGGCGTCCTCCCCGATGTTCCCATGTTTATCTCGCACAATTATAAACACATTGTTGTGTTGCGTTTAAATAAATTAAGATTACACGTAAGAAATTTAAATTTAATTTATTGATCGAAAACTAATTATATTTACCTTCGACATCCACCAAAAATCCGGTGGAACGCGAAGACGACGGTTGGGGTTCCCCGGTCCCGCCGGGTTCTCCTCATCGAGAAATCGCTCCGCCGCTCAAGGGAATCTCAATATGGATCTCCGGATTTTCGTCTATGTCGCCAAGGACGTACTTGCGTCTTTATCTCCCCTACGGTCTCTAGGATTGGGATTTCTTCATCTTCAAAGAGGGCATCAAACTCCCTCCCCTCCACATTGGGGGCGGAGGGGATATTTGCAGTCGACGCCTCTCGTACGGCCCCTCTACTACTACCGCCCCTTATAGGCCTTTTCCCTTGTTCAACAGCTTTTCCTTTTCCCTTATCAGCCATCACGTCGAAAGGTATAAGTTGAAAGGTTAAAAGGTGAAAAATCAAAACCTTTGCGTGGGGAAAATGAAAATGAGACGAACAGTTAAAAAAATGCTACAATTTGTAGCGGTTTCATAAAACCGACATCTTAACCGCTACACATTGTGAGACCGTTGCGTTTCTGTAGCAGTTTTTGCTGACAACCGCAACAAACTTGCCTCGTTCTTGGTGAACATCTGTAGCGGTCTTACAACCGCTACAAATATAGAGATCATTGCGATTACGTAGCGGTTATAGCTTAACACCGCTACAAAGTAAACGTTGTAGTGGTCAAGGAACCGCTACAAAATGAAGTCCTGTCTTATCGTAGCGGTATCATATTAACCGCTACAAAAATACTTTTTTGACAAAAAAAATTCCAAACTAATTGGTTTAGAGTCCAACCAATTAGTTTGGTGAAAATAATTAAAAAAAAGAACTTTCAATTAATTTAATTATTTTCTTCGATTTTCTCAAAACACTCGAGTTTAATAAATTAAGAATAATGAGTTTACTGAAAATAGTCTAACATGTCCGTGAATATTCGCATTCGGTATAGCCACCAAACTCTCTCGGAAACACTTACCGACTCATTTTGATCGTGAGATATTTTACGGAGCGATTGGTGGCTATAATGAAAACCAATCTTCGGTGCACGTTAGACTATCTTCGAAGAGTAGAAGTCTTCACGTCGAGATAAATCCAAATGTGGATTGTCACCGAAGAACAAAACGATCTCGCTACAAGGAAGAGAGAGGCAAATATCTCGACATAAGAGATCGATCTTTGCCGCAGATATCCGCATGCCTTCGACTACTCACCCGAGAATGTTCATTCAAATGACAATGCAAATTTGGTAATCTTGAAAATGTATAATTAGGTGTACGGACAAATTAACTATTTATAGCTTCACTATTTGTAGCGGTCTTACTAAAAACGCTACAAAATCATATTATCTCGATGCGGTTTCAAACCGCTTCAATACAACCGCTACAAAACGCTGTCGTTCCGCCTTTTTGTTGCGGTTGCTTTCATATAACCGCTACAGAATTACTGCGACTAAGTTTGCGCCATTACGCGCTAATCACTGGCGCCAAATTTGTAGTGGTTTTACTAAGAAACCGCAACAAAGGTTGCGCCACAGAGATTTGCGCGATGGCGCGCCAATCTGGCGCCAAAATTTGTAGCGGTTTACACTATAGGAACTGCTACAAATGTCTTAGCAAATGTCCTCTTAAAGATTCTGCTACTAATTTGTTGCGGTTCATTAAAAACCTGCAACAAAAAGACGTTTCATTGTGATTTTGTGGCGGGTTTGTATGACCGCTACAGACGAACTGCTACTAATTGTCTGTTTTTTTGTAGTGATATTTAAATATTACAACCTTTGTAAATACTAGAGCCATGTTGTTCACTATACCCAAACAACTTTTGAAAATAAATCACAACATGTTAATTCATAAAATATGAAAGAAACAAAAAGGTGTGATGATTAAATTATCGCGCTGCGAACAGTTAACTATGGCGGTCCCGCTAGCCGGTTAGCGGGCGGGGTCAAGAGGCAGTGCCCCTTGTGGGGGGTGAGGGGGGCAGTACCCTGGAGCTTTTTGAAAAAGGCATATTGTTTTAAAAGATTATTTCCAAAAAAAAATCAAGCCCCAAATACGACTTTGTTTTGTCCTAAACGTGACCAACGTTTGAGTCCCACGATCAAGAACAAAACAACGTTGTCCATCATGTGTCTAATGTCCGATCATGATCAACGTTTCCGAACAGTTTCAAAATGTTACCGAAATTCGTCCGATCTGAACAATTCAGAACTACACTAAACGGTCGCATGATTCGACTAGCTATCCGTATGTAACCCTAACGTCGAACGTAACCCTAACGCGAAATTACGTTTTAAATGCATACAAGATTCAGTCAAATATATATATATATATCTCATATATATAGTCGCATGTATAACACATAAATCCTATTTAAACACTCAATTGATCTGGCTCTGATGCCACTGTTAGGATTCGTACACGCAGCGGAAGGAATTTCATGCAATAAAATTATGAATCCCATAGTAGAGGATCTATCAACGACGTTTAAATCGGGCTAGTAAGAACCGTACCTTTGATATTCGTGTGCGTATTGTTCGATACGATCATCAGGAGCCGACTTAGCGAATCCACTCCCTCTACCGGTATCCACACCGAACAACCTCCAACACCGACGGCAGCGTGCTAGCACCTTTAACGTCTTACATCTCCTTTCTTTCTCTAGGGTTTCACTTTCGCGGCTTTCTAATATGTCTTGCGAATTATCTCTTAGGGTTTTCAAACCCTAATAGGCATATTATATATTCAAAATCAATCTTTATTAATTTTGAAATTTGAATTTGGATTAAAAATAATGTTAATTAAATTTGTCCAATAGATCTAATCTAATCTATTTATTTAATCCAAATTAAAAGCCTGCTGATTTAATTATCTTTATAAATTAAATCTGAGATATGATATCCATCTATTTAATTAAATTCGAGATAAAATATCGAAATTTAAATTAAACATGAAATACGATATCTCAATTTGTTTTAGTTATTTAATTTATCAAATAAATTAAATATAAAACAAATAATACATAATAATAATAATATTATTTTCATATATATATATATATGGGAAAAGTATTTCTCCAGTCACGGGAGACAATTTTATCTCCAGTGACCCCTAAAACTACGTCATTTTGAATTAATGAAGAGTGTGTTTGTAATTTTAGGTGAATTAATGAATGGTGTTTCGGTAAAATTTATATGATAAAAAAGTAAACAAAATTACGAAAACACCCTTCATTGATACAAAACGACGTAGTTTTGGGGGTCACTGGAGATAACTTATCTTCACTGACTGGAGAAATCCTTTACCCTATATGTGTGTGTGTGTGTGTGTATCCACCCTAGATTAAACTTTGTATTCATTAAATCTTAGACATATCTAAGATTCAATGAATCTAGACATTATTGCTCGTGTTGGGCTATTCTTGTGTGCGACCTTGGAGGCCCACATGAGATTAGCAGCGGGCTAATACTGTACCAGCCCACAAGTTGCAAGGGCCTCTAGCAAGACATTGCAACTACCCAACTCATATGGGGATCGATGATATGATACTACCTATTATACAACCATGGCACGTCCTTTTTGTCATGCGATAATTTGGTCAAGGATGAAGCATGGATAGTGTCATCCTCCTGATCTTGACCATTACTTTCTCGATTCTTGAGTAGTATAACAATTGAAATGAAAACTCCTTTCCATCGTAATATGGCAATACATTTCTCAGACTCACTCATCGAGGGGCCTAGTATTATCTCTCTACAAATATGAGGGACAAATTCCATCTTGACCATTCACATTCCTCTGCATGAAAACCACTAATCCCGATGAAGCCTTTATCATCACCCGGTCAAAGGTGACTTTTGACTAGGTCAAAGATCAGCGACTCTCATGTAGGAATCCATGATGATCTCAGGTCAAAGGGCATTGTGACGTGGTTATATATGAGATAAGCTTATGACTTAATCCATGCAGCTTTCTCATAGTGGGTCGATCCGGCATCTTGTACTCTTACAAATGCCTAAGACTTTGATTCGTATCTCCATACCTCATCAAAGTCATACTGGTCTTATTTCATCTTTGCTCCCACATAGATGACCGACCAAGGACTTTTAGGACAATCTTTATGATACGTCCAAGGATACAGTCATCATAATAAACATGCAAATGATATGATAACTAAATGAAGAAAAACTTTAAATAACAATAACGTTTAAAGTACAATGAATTTTCCTCTAGGGCATAATTTCCAACACCTATAGCCCAAACGCATGTCCCACTCACGAGACATGTTCCTCAATCATGGCATAGCAAACATACAAAAGTAACATAGAATATGCGAGTAAACAGTTACTACCTGACACTTGTCCAACAATCAGTAAGATTCTCGCTGTGTCAGAAAATTATCCCGGATCCGTACTTGCCCTATACAAAGTAGATACATCACATTTACTCACTTAAATAAACTTTCCTCTTATTTTTCAAGAAATTCACCCTTATTTCAGAAATTCCAGAAAATATACCCTAACTTCAAAAATTCATAATGAATTCTAGACAAATCCAATTGACATGATTCCAGTGGCCATTAAACCATTGACATGTCTAGTGTTTATTAACAATACTGCTAGAGGCCAAAAAGGTTAGCAGGATTTTTCTGTGTCAAAACTTCACCCTTTGGTCCGAGGCAAAAAATCCAGTTTCTGGGCTATTTTCAAAAATTCATTTCTCTTAGTAGGCATCTCGAAAAATTACAAAACTATATATCAAAATGAAGCCCAAGATGTCTACTTTAAGTACGTAAAATATCAAGGCCATTGGACTTCATTTACTATTTTAAAACCATTATGAAGCACGTCTGCCCAGAATTCGTAGAAACTGGCAGTTTCCTTGTTTGTTTGAAAATTAGGGTTTTGGAGTTCCAAATCATGATCTTAACTCATTCTCATACGAAATTACTTTTTGGAACTTTTGGAACCATTAAAAACACAACCCAACTTTGTGTACCACATGTTGGTCAGAAATCACTAAGGAGCTCAATACAAACTAGGATCATGATTCATAATTCCTAGTCTAAACCTCGAAGCACTCAAATAACATCAACACTATTCACAAGGTTTTAATTTCATCTCAATCCTCAATATTACAGGGGTATATTCTAACACTATTCTTCCACCTCAAGGTCAATCATCAATCGTCAATCATACCCAAACAAACATGCTAACAATTCAACATCAATCAATATTCACCGGGTTCCTTTTCTCAAGTACTAGAACCTTAGTACAACCTTAATCATATTTCAATTTAAGCCTTATTTCAGTCTAGATCAGATTCAAGCCTAGCCTCAATCATTACCTATTCAATCTAACATCCCCATAACATCTCTAGGGATCAGATCTATATGTCATACCTTAAGACACGCAGGACTCAAATAAAAGGATTTCAAATTCCTATGATACTTCCTAAGAGATCACCTATCTCGAGAATTTCTTCTGCCTAAGCACATTTAACCTTAAAGTCTTGATAGGATCTAGGGATCTAATTCATACCCCTATCTCAACATATGGAGCCCTAAAATTAACAATAGAATTTGAATCTTGAGCCATCCCATCTATCTTTAGAGCCTCAACTCTCGGAGCATGAATCCCTACTGCTCCATTTCTCGATACAACGGTTAGTGTTCTTTTACCATAATTCCTTCCTTCCATATTACATCCAACCAGAATTGTATAAGTATTCTTACCAGTATTGTCCAAACCTTCTATACGCCATCTTCTTCCTACTCCATTTGCCCAAAATTATATTAGTACCCTTAACCATTTTAATTTACCTTTTTCCAGTATCGTCCAAACCATGCTCTGATACCAAATTGTTACACCCCTACTGGCCTCACCCCCTCGGGTAGCGGGTTAGAGTGATTCCTTTTATTTATTACCTTTCCTTTGATAATTAATCCTTTTTAACATATATCAGAGTGTACGCAACAGAGCATATTATTGATTTGGACGAGTGTAATATATTGGTAAAGGTGTAGAATGTAAACATAAAGTAATCCCCATAGGGTTAAGGGTACAGTCATCTAAAAATAAATGTACAAAATGGGACAAGGCATTCCTTATGTCTTCAATCTTTAACTTCATGCCCTTTCCTTCAACTCCTAAACAACTCAGCGTCTATCACCTGTACCTTTGGAATGGTCTGGAGTTCAAAATTGAACCCCAGAGTAACTGTTAGACTCATATACAATATGTATGCAGTGCATGTATGCAATTCACAATCAGGAAAATCATCACAACAATGGTAAACATACCACATGCAATCAAAACCACAATCACACGCAGTAACATATAAGCAGCATACCACATATGCACATGTTTACTGTGAAAGGACGCAGTCCTCATAACCGAAAGACTGCCAACAAGACAAGCCCCTGGATCCTTAGAGCTAGGAAAACATAGTAGCCTGGGCCTCAAACCTTAACCACCCTGAATGCATCACTGACTCGGTAGCGACCCAAGGACACACAGTCCACTAGGCCCTACAGTAGCGACCCAAAGACATAGTCCACTAGGTCCTACAGTCCAAATGCTTGTCCCCCTCACGAGACATGTTCCTCAATCATGCACAACAAATATACAAAGTAACATAGAGTATACGAGTAAACAGTTACTACATGACAGTTGTTCAGAGATTAAAAAAATTTCCCGATGTCCGAAAGTCTCCCCAGATATGCTTTTTCCCTAGACAAAGCGAATACATTGCGTTTAACTCACTTGTATAAGCTCTCCTCTTATTTTTAGAAAATCCGACCAACATCCAGAAATTCCAGAAAATATATTCCAATTTCAAAAATTCATAATTAATTTGAGAAAAATCTGATTAATGTGATTCCAGCGGCTATTGAACCCTTGTTATGTCTAATTTATATTAAAAATACTCCTAGATGCCACAGGGGTTCATATCTTTTCACTGTAATAAAACTTTGCTCTCTAGTTTGAGGCAAAATTCTTGTTTCTGGGTTGTTTTCAAAAATTGATTTCCCCTAGTAGGAAACTCAAAAAATTACAAAATTATATATCAAAATGAATCCCAAAATGTATACTTTAAGCATGTAAAATTTCAAGGCTATCAGACTTTTTTTTACCAATTTAAAACATTTATGAAGCACATCTGCCCAGAATTCGTAGAAACTGGCAGTTTCCTTTTTTTTTTAAATTAGGGTTTTGGAGTTCCGAATCTTGATCTTAACTCATTCTCATACAAAATTTCATTTTGAACCTTTTGGAACCATTAAAAACATAAAAAACACAACCCAATTCTATGTACCACGTGTTGATCTGAAATCACTAAGGAACTCGTAATACAAAGTCATAAGAAGCTAGCTAAGTGACTTACTTTGTCTTGTGACTTGTTTGCTCCTCTTCTTCTTGGTGCTTCCTAATGGCTCGGCCTTGAGCATAAAAGTACCATAAGAATGTTATTTAGAGGTACTTTGAAGATATTCAAGAAGATGAAGAAGATTGAAAGCTGCCATTTGATGAAGACCTTATGTCATTAGCCTTGGGGTCCACAATCAACAATTAACCAAGGATTGCGTATAGGCAAACCTAGGATCGTTCTCTCTTTTCGAGGAGCCTTTTATTGAATCCTAAGTAATCTAAATGTCATGCAAATGCAATAAAAACAAGGGGGGATTGGGTTTTGGATTTTTAAATTAATAAACTAAAATAGAAATGTAATTTAAATGAAGCAAAGATGAAATAGAATATAAGAAAACAAGATTAATTAGATTAAAAATGATTAACCCAGAATTGGAATCCATAACCTTCATCGGACAAAAAGATAATAACCAAACTCGTGATTGATTCTAGACAAACCGAAATCTCTGCATTTGTCCATATATTCCCTCGACTAGACGATCGCCTAGCATTTGATCGAACACGTGGCGAGTTCATTGTGCGATCGCACAATGCTCTCTCGAAACCCAGTCCGACCTATGTCCTTGGGATATCAATCTAGGTATTAAATCTAATACCTAATCCGCAATTATAATTGGATCCGATTAAAATAAACATAAATGAATTACGTTACTGATTGAAGCGTGGTCCTCTGGATTCACAGAATCCTCAATCCATGGGTCAATCACAGAAGCTTAGCCAAGGATGGCTAAGCAAAACGCAGAAGAAGAAAAGATGAAGAAGAACATGATGAACAACTCAGAGAAAATAAAAAGCTTCTAATTTAATCCAAAAATCATAAAAGACGTAATGTAGAATATGTTTTTCAGCCATCTAATCTAACCTATAAATAGGAAATACTAGGGCTACAAGATTGGCCCCAAAAATATGAAACCTTTAAAAATAGGAAACCCATAATAATAGGAAACCCCTAAGAATAGGGAACCCATAATAATAGGAAACCCATAATAATAGGAAACCTCTAAGAATAGGAAACCTCTAATAAATAGGAAACCCATAATAATAGGAAACCTCTAATAATTGGTCTTTTATTACAAAATTCGGGCAAAATAAAAATCCAGAAAAATGAGTTTATCTTTAGCTCCAATTTCGTCCATCTTCTTGTCCGAATCAGCCTTCCAAGTCTTCATAACAATTGTAGCTCTCTGAATCATCTAAACATAGAAAGAAGAATGAGGCTAATCCGATATCTAGATCAAAAGTTATGGCGAAAATAGTAAAGCATTGTAAATTCGGAATTTTATTACCAAAAACGAATTTAATCTAATTAAAAGCTTAAAGCCCAATTAAGTAATAAAACCCATTATTTATCAATTAAACATTCCTAAATTATTAACCAAGAGATACAAATAAGTGAAATAATATTCAATTATCACTTGTCTAGCCAAATTTTATACCAACTTACCTTCAGCTTCAATAAGTGCTCCTTCTTCTTCCTTCTCGTGTATGAACTCTCTTCACTCTCTTCTCTCCCTCTTGAATACGCATAGGCAGCCAAGAATATGGGCAGATAGGTTCTTAAATAAACACCAATGATCATGTGAAATATCCAAGTCATGCTATTATCCAATGGTTCAAAGGTTGCTCTAGGGTTTTGACTTATTTCCTTTGCTTCTTCTCCAAGTTATTCTAAATTTTTCTTGACTGATTCATAGTTAGTGCAATCTGAACCTTTTGGGCTGATCCAATTTATTTCATGTGTCCTTGATTCAAATTGGATTAAATGTGTGGTACAAAGTAGTTGGCTTCCTCTCCAAGCTTTTGACTTTTCACTCCTTATTATTAATGCTTGATTTAGCTTTGGCTTATTTTACAAGTAATTTTGTCCCCTCCTTGTGCTTCATGGCTGATGTCATTTATGGCTAATGGGAGGTCAACTTTTTGTTTTAAATTACTTCATAAAGAAGCCTTTTCTTGGTCCTTATGGGTTCCCTTTCATGAGTTAATTTTTCCCTAAGGCTTTGACCTCTTGATTGGGTTTTCATGTGTGATTAAATCAGCTCTTCCTCCCTTTGTCCATGGCTGGTTGAAATTTCTGGCTTGTTCGGCAAGGAATTTTGACTTTTGATGATAAGACTAGTACGACATCTTCTACTTGTATAGAGAAACAAGGTAGGGACCTCATGGAATACATGCATATGATGCCTTAGCTGATGTCATGGGTGGATCTGTTGGAGAAAAGATAACACCAAACTGACCTGCCGAGAGACTCCACAAATATTTGTAGAAAGTATCATTGGATTTAAAAGTATCTCAATGTTTGGTAGTGCGAATCGTCCTAGACTTGAGGATGTCATCGAACACTGTGTACTAGGGCCATACTTTGATTGTACAACTCTATCCGCCTGAGAATGGGGAAAACATTGTACTCTTGGGTATGACTCGAATGCATGAGTGTAGATGGACATGCCGAAAGGACTCATAGTCCCCTATAATGGATTAGTCGTTCACATGACCGGTAGGGCTTGGATGACTTCTAGTTGACTCGGGAATTTGTGCATAGTAAGCGATCATGAAGAGTCATGATCCATCTTAGAGTTAAGAGAAGAAGATTTCTAGTTTTGTGAAAGCTATATTTAGTTAACCAAGAGAGATGATACTTTATCTTTGCTCTCGATTAAAGGTGAATGATAATGCAAGGGATGATGCTGGCACGGTATCCAAATTAGAAAAAATAGATCACTTGATCAACTCAATTAATTCTGGAGCCACAGAGCATTGCTAGTGTCTTATGTGGTCATTAGATAACTTGGGCCCATTAAAGAAGTTTGATTGGTCCAAGGTTATTTATGTCAGTGATTAATTGGGCCTAATGGGTCACACACAAAGGTTATTCTTGATTACCTAAAATTAGCAAGCTTGGGCCAATAATTGTTAAAGGGCTTTCTCGAGAGAATAGATGTATTTGGGTTGGAGTTGGACTCCAAGCCCAATATACAAAAATGGCGCCATATATGGTTCCTTGGTGGAAAATTAGTTTCTCCACTAATATAGGTCCAAATATGTTAGAAGACCAAACGTTGTCTTAGGCCATTTTGAATTTTAAATTCGAGATTTAAATTTGAATTTTAAATTCAAGAGATTAGATTATAAAAGATAATGGGAAAATTACCAGCAGGTCGCAAGGAACGAAAAAAATTACAAAAAAGTCACTTGAAATCACAAAATTACATAGAAGTCCCAAGGGACTTTTTTGATATTATTTGTATGGAAATAAAATCCAGGTTTTTAAATGTTGTTGTAAATACATGCATTTTCTGTTGTAAATATGGCTTTTTCTGTTGTAAATGGCCAAATTTTAAATTTTGTTGTAAATACAACACTTCTTGTTGTAAATCTAGCCTTTTTCTGTTGTAAATGACCTTTCTACGTTCAAAATCCAAGTGTTTAAATGTTGTTGTAAATATGGGCATTTCCTGTTGTAAATATGGCTTTTTCTGTTGTAAATGGTCATGTTTTTAAATGTTGTTGTAAATATAGGCAGTTCCTATTGTAAATCTAGCATTTTTTCTGTTGTAAATGACCTCTCTATGTTCAAAATCCAGGTGTTTAAATGTTGTTGTAAATATGAGCATTTCCTGTTGTAAATATGGCTTTTTCTGTTGTAAATGGTCAGGTGTTTAAATGTTGTTGTAAATATAGGCATTTCCTGTTATAAATATAGCATTTCCTGTTGTTAATACAAATAATATCAAAAAAAGTCCTTTGGGACTTCTGTCTAATTTTGTGATTTCAAGGGACTTTTTTGTAATTTTTTCATTTCTTGGGACCTGCGCGTAATTTTCCCAAAGATAATTTGGAATTATCTAATATAAATATACGTCCAATAACGATTGGATAAAAAGAGGATAAATAAAAGATTTGGATGAGATCCATTATCTTGAATTATTAATTCAAGAATTAATTAAAGATTTGGATGGGATCTATGATCTTGAATTAATTGGATAATATTAATTAATTCTCCTTTATTCTTTTAACCCTAATTTGGGTTTTAACTGTAAAAAATGATAAGATAATAGGAGTCTTATTATTTTCGGTAAAAGAGCTTGGTGAACCTAGATTTTAAAACCGTGAAAAAAATAAGATACATGGTAGTCTTATTTTTTGCGGCTACTAGGGAGCACTGGCCGAGAAAATTCAGAACTCTTTGGAGGCTAATAATTTCGGCCGAGCACCAAGAAAGAAAGGAAGAGGCATCATCCAAAGGTAATCTAATCTTGTTTATCTTATCCTACATCTAATCTCAAGAAACTCTACATTCTTTAGAGAAAGAAAACCCAAGAACGTTAAGTCCTCAACCTTCCATCACCTAGAAAGCATCCAAGGAAATAGAGGAATTAAAGAGAAGGAGTTCTCAAGGCAATCGAGAGACAACCGTGTGGATCAGCATTAGAGAACGTCATACATTTGAGGTTTTCAGTGATTTAAGTGTTGGGATCCGTACACGCAGCGGAAGGATTTCATCCATTAAAAATTTATGAATCCCATTGAGAGGATCTATCAATGACGTTTAAATCGGGTTTGTTAGGAACCGTACCTTTGTGAACTCGTGTACGTCTTACGCGAACTCGTGTGCGTTCTACGTTCGATCAAACAGGAGCTGACTCTGCGAATCCACTCCCTTTACCAGTATCCACACCGAACAGCGCTCCAACACGGACGACAGCATGCTAGTGCCTTCAAGCTTTGCGTCTCACATCTCTCCTCTAGGGTTTTCCTTTTGCGGCTTGTCTTTTCGTTATTTTAATACGATTAGCTCATTATCTCTTATAGAGTTTCTAAAACCCTAATGAGTCGTATTAAAATATTCAAAATTAATCTAAATTAATCTTGAAATTTGAATTTGGATTAAAATAATATATTAATTAAAGTCATCCAACATATCTAATATAATCTATTTATTTAATCTGAATTAAAAGCATGCTATTTAATATATCTTTATATATTAAATCGAGATACTATAGCTCAATTCAAATTAAACCGATATATGATATCTCTATTCGAAAATTAAATCGAGATACAATATCTCTATTTATTTTAGTTATTTAATTTATCAAATAAATTAAATACTATATAATAATATTATTATCTTTATAAATAATAATATTATTTTTTTTGAATTTAATAATATATATATATATATATATCTATCCTAGATTAAATACTGTATTCATTAAATTTTAGACATATCTAAGATTCAATGAATCTGGACATTATTGCTCGTGTTGGGCTATTCTTGTGTGCGACCCTGCAGGCCCACATGAGATTGGTAGCGGGCCAATACTGTACCAACCTACAAGTCGCAAGCGACCTCTAGCAAGACATTGCGACTACCCAACTCGCATGAGGATCGATAATACGATACTATCTATTATACAACCATGCCACGTCCCTTTTGTCACACGATAATTTGGCAAAGGATGAAGCATGGATTGTGTCATCCTCCTGTTCTTGACCATTACTTTCTCGATTCTTGAGTAGTCTAACAATTGAAATGGAAACTCCTTTCCATCGTAGTATGACCATACATTTCTCAGACTCACTCATCAAGGGGCCCTGTATTATCTCTCTATAAATGTGAGGGACAAATTTCATCTGGACCATTCACATTCCTCTGCATGAAAACCGCTAATCCCGATCGAAGCCTTTTCATCAGCTGGTCAAAGGTGACTTTTGACTAGGTCAAAGATCAGCGACTCTCATGTAGGAATCCATAATGATCTTAGGTCAAAGGGCGTTGTGACGCAGTCATATATGAGATAAGCTTATGACTAAATCCATGCAGCTTTCTCATTGTGGGTTGATCCAGCACCTTGTACTCTTAGAAGTGCCTATGACTGTGATTCGTATCTCCAAACTCATCAAAGTCATACTGGTCTTAATTCATCTTTGCTCCTACATAGATGACCAACTAGGGACATTTAGGACAATATCTATGATATGTCCACGGATACAGTTATTATAATAAACATGCAAATGAAATGATAACTAAATGTAGAATTACTTTAAATAACATTAATGTTTAAAGTACAATGACTTGCCCTTAGGGCATGATTTCCTACATTAAGGTAATCCTAAAACCACTCATTTATTTTAATGAGTAGATCGTGAGAATTTTCCATGAACATTTGAATGATACATTATTAATATTCCTGAGAATATCTCATGAGTATTGGGATGACTTATGAGTACCATAGAAGTTATGGGTTCTTATGAGCACCTGTAAATGTTACTAGAATCACATGATCAATATTCCTGGAATATCCCATGAGTATTGGGATGACTCATGAGTATCATAAAAGTTATGGGTTCTCATGAGTACTAATTTTTCAATCAGATGATGATAAAGCTCCTAAAGATTCAAATGGATTCCTAAATAAAGTTCTTATGAGTACCAATTATTTTAATCACATGATTAGATATGTCTGAAAACATTAAATGATATTTATTATCATGGGTACCATAAGAGTTATGGGTTCTCATGATAACCTTATAGTTAGTAAAGCCTAAAAGGAACAACCTTGTATAGCCACGGGTTTAAATGATAGTCCTGGGAATTTCTCATGACAACCTTATAGGAACCCATGAGTATTTACTTTATAGTTTAATGTGGGAAATCTCATGATAAAATAGAGACAACATTTCAATGATTGCATTTGGGAAAAACTCATGAGTGCTCGTAAAGAGTCACAGCTCTTGGGTTTATGAAATTAAGATCCATACTCTCTTGTAGGAGTTACAGATTTTTAAATTAACTTATTTAACAAATGTGATCAAGAGTATCTAGGAGTTAGCTCCTAAATATAACTCATGAGTACCGTAAATGTTACGGGTTCTAGTTTCCGCTGCAATTAAGGAAAGACAAAAAAAATTGTTTTTCCTACTCATGAGTTCGTGCTTGAATGTCAAGCTGTGAGAAAATTTAACCAACAGCTCATTCATCATACACTAGTTCACCAATTACATCTGCTCCAGGACCTTCATTTGTTGCTGCCTCTATTAATGAGGTCATTCAGAGTATTGTTCAGGTTGCTATGACTTCTTTCATTCAAAGTAATATCGCTCTTCTAACCACAGTTTACCACAAATTGGAGACTTAGTTCAAACCAATGTCACCCTGATCGTGATCTTGGACGGTCATCTAACTCATATGGTCACTGAGATGAAGAAGTTTAAAGCCTTGTCTAATCAGCAGACTGCACTTTCCCAGAAGATATTTATGGTTGATGCAACCCTGGATACTCTTGGAGTAAAACTTGTTGATCCTACTTCGGCTTCGTCTGTTCCATCCTTTTCTACTGCACCTCCTGACCCTATCCCTATCTCTCAGCCTATGCCTGATCCACCATCTGTCCTTATCACTACTACTTCACCATCTGCACCTTCTGAACCTCCCTCTTAATCACCATCTGCACCATCCACTTCTACTGCCCCTACACTCACACCTCACCATGATTCATCCTCCACTTCATCATCTACCACTACTCATCTTCCTCCTCTGCCTTCATCTTCTCTTGCTCCTCTATCCAACATCACCTTTCCCTCCTTTTTGCCTGATTACAAAGGGGGAGAGTGAGACTTGAGACTTTGGCTGGCTGCTTAGACTGATGTTTTAGCATTTTGCATTGTCTTCAATTTTTATCTATCTTTTCGTTATGTATTGAATAATCTTATGTACTAACGCTTGTATGTTATGCAATTCAATAGTTCATATGCTAACATTTTGCTTACTCTTCTTCCATTGAACTTTCTTACATTTGATATTCTTCCTTTCTGATCTCAAAACTATTTTTGAAAAAATTTCAAAAATTAACAAGTGTTGTGATCATCAAAATGGGAGAATGTTAGTTCTCGGTTTATATGTTTTAATGATAACAAGACACATGAAAATGTATAAGGTTTTGAATCAAAGAAAGGTACCAAAGTCAAGAGCTTAGTCGAGCTAGGTAAAAAGCTTACTCGAGCAAGAACTTGCTCGAGCACATAAGTGGTTGCTCGTGCAGAACTCTTACTCGAGCACGCTGAGAAGCTTACTCGAGCAAGCTTCGTGCTAATTCCTTTGTAAGTCGTTCCAGGTCCTTACTCGAGCACATCCAGAGAGCTTACTCGAGCATGCTGCTCGAGCACATAAGATGATTTAGTCAAGCAAGACCTCTACTCAAGCAAGTACAGTGGTGTTACCCGAGCAAGGTACTCGAGCATAAGTAAAGACTTACTCGAGCATGCCATTGCTGAAAGTTGTTCCCTTGGCTTGAATGAAAATACTCAAGCAGACGTAGAGTCTTGCTCGAGTAGGTTACTCGAGCACGCTTGTTTATATACTCGAGCATGGTTGTTTGTTTAACTAATGAACTATTTTGCAGAGCCTACTCAAGCACAATTATGGCCTTACTCGAGCATGTTTCTTGAGTAAGGGATCACTGTTACTCAAGCAAATGTTTTCTTTTGTCTAATAAACTCTTCTCTACATATATTTATTCGAGCACGGTACTCGAGCACAGGAAAATATGTACTCGAGCATACTCATTTTGAATTGTTATCTGCTACTATCTTTAGGAATACTTGAGCAGCTTCAGAGACTTTCTCAAGCTTGGTACTCAAGCAAGACCAAATTTGTACTTAAGTAAGCCTAGTGTAAATAGAGCAAATCACCAAGAGGGGGTGAATAGGGGATTTTAAAATTCTTTTCAAAGAACTCTGCTTTTGTATATTAAAAACAGAGTATAACAGAGTATAAGGAGAAAGAACAAGAAAGAAGGAATTTATACTGGTTTAGTCCAACCTCTTGACCTACGTTCAGTCCCCAGACACTCTGGGATTTCACTAACTCAAATGATTACACACTCTGTAACTCTCAAAGTAATTCTCTCACTAGAACTTACTCCCCCTTACAAGTTGTAATCAAATAGCCCAATCTCTAAGTCCCATGACTTGCGATTCTTACAATGAATGATTTCAATAAATGATACTCTCTCTTAGAGTGGATAATGATAATCACTGAAGTATAAATGTATCAAAAGATACTTTACAGTAGAAAACTCAAAGAGTAGTTGGAAACTTGAATGATTTTTGTTTTCTGCAGATTGGTTGTTGAGAGGAATTGAATGCAGCTCTATTTATACCAAAAGAGCATTAAATGACCATTGTAATCTTCAATGTGATCGTTGCC